>CM064579.1:41602642-41880142 GCA_032716605.1 Paralithodes platypus
AAGTCTAAAAATGTATACTGTATTGTAGAAACTGTAATAATGTGGATAATTTGAAATAGTCAAGTTCCAAAGTGAAATATGCAAGTTGGTAATATGTTTTAAGTGCCAGGTTGAAATCATGTAGTCTAAAAAGGTATAAACGGTGTAAATGTCAGGATAATTTGAAATAGTCAACTTCAACAACGGGTTGCTATATGCAAGTTTAAGTGTAATATGTTTTTGAAGTATCCGTTTGAAATCATGCAGTCTAAAAAGGTTATATACACGGTTGTAATGTCAGGATAATTTGAAATAGTCAACTTCAAAAAGTGTAATGGTTTTTAAGTTTAAAGGTATAAACGGTGGTAAATGTCCGGATAATTTGAAATAGTCAACTTACAAAAGGTGTAATATTGTTTTAAGTTTCAGTTAATACAAATGCAAGTCTAAAAAATGTATACTGACTGTATGGTAGAAACTAATAATGTTCAGGATAATTGAAATAGTCCCCCCCCCCCCCCCCAGTCCCAAAGTGAAATATGCAATTTAAGTGTAATATGTTTTTAAGTTTGCAGTTGCCAGTGAAATCATGCAAGGTCTAAAAGGTAATAAACGGTGTAAAAGTCAGGGATAATTTGAAATAGTCAACTTCAACAGGGATTGATATATGCAAGTTTAAGTGTAATATGTTTTTAAGTCTCAGGTTGAAGCACATGCAAGTTCTAAAAAGGTATTTTAATTTACGGTGGGGTAAATGTCAGGATAATTTGAAATAGTCAACTTCAAAAGTGTAAAGTTTTTAAGTTAAAGGTATAACGGTGGGGGTAACATGTCAGGATAAGTTGAAATAGTCAACTTCAAAAGTGTAATATCTTGTTTTAAGTTTCAGGTTTGGAAACAAAATGCAAGTCTAAAAATTGTATACTGTATTGGTAGAAACTAATAATGTCAGGATAATTTGAAATCGTCAAAGTTCCCTAAGTGAAAATATGCAAGTTTAAGTGTAATCTGGTTTTTTAAGTTTGCCAGGTGAAATTCATGCCAAGTCCCAAAAGGTATATAAACGGTATGTAAATGTCAGGATAATTTGAATAGTCAACTTTAACAGGGATTGATATATGCAAGTTAACGTGTAAATATGTTTTTAAGTCTCAGGTTGAAACTCAGGTTGAAACAGGCAGTTCTCAAAAGGTATACAACGGTTGTTGTAAATGTCCCGGATAATTTGAATAGTCAACTTCAAAAGTGTAATGTTTTTAAGTTTAAGTATAAACACGGTGGTAAAAATGGTCAGGATAATTTGAAATAGTCACGTCAACAGTGTAATATTGTTTTAAGTTTCAGGTTTGAACAAATTGCAAGTCTAAAAATGTATACTGTATTGGTAGAAACTAATAAATGTTCAGGCTAATTTGAAATAGTCAAGTTCCCAAAGTGAAATATGCAAGTTTAAGTGTAATATGTTTTTAAGTTGCCAGGTTGAAATCATGAAGTCTAAAAAGGTATAACGGTGTAAATTTCAGGATAATTTGAAAATAGTCAACTTCAAACAGGGATTGATATATGCAAGTTTAAGTGTAATATGTTTAAGTATCAGGTTGAAATCATGCAAGTCTAAAAGGTAAAACGGTGTAAATGCAGGATAATTTGAAATAGTCAACTTCAAAGGTGTCATGTTTTAAGTTTAAGGTATAAACGGTGTAAATGTCAGGATAATTTGAAATAGTCAAGTTCAAAAGTGTAATATGGTTTTAAGTTTCAGGTTGAACAAATGCAAGTCTAAAAATGTATACTGTATTGGTAGAAACTAATAATGTCAGGATAATTTGAAATAGTCAAGTTCCAAAGTGAAATATGCAAGTTTAAGTGTAATATGTTTTTAAGTTGCCAGGTTGAAATCATGCAAGTCTAAAAAGGTATAAACGGTGTAAATGTCAGGATAATTTGAAATAGTCAACTTCAAAAGTGTAATGTTTTTAAGTTTAAGGTATAAACGGTGTAAATGTCAGGATAATTTGAAATAGTCAACTTCAAAAGTGTAATATTGTTTTAAGTTTCAGGTTGAACAAATGCAAGTCTAAAAATGTATACTGTATTGGTAGAAACTAATAATGTCAGGATAATTTGAAATAGTCAAGTTCCAAAGTGAAATATGCAAGTTTAAGTGTAATATGTTTTTAAGTTGCCAGGTTGAAATCATGCAAGTCTAAAAAGGTATAAACGGTGTAAATGTCAGGATAATTTGAAATAGTCAACTTCAACAGGGATTGATATATGCAAGTTTAAGTGTAATATGTTTTTAAGTATCAGGTTGAAATAATGCAAGTCTAAAAAGGTATAAACGGTGTAAATGTCAGGATAATTTGAAATAGTCAACTTCAAAAGTGTAATGTTTTTAAGTTTCAGGTTGAAATAATGCAAGTCTAAAAAGGTATAAACGGTGTAAATGTCAGGATAATTTGAAATAGTCAAGTTCAACAGTGAAATATGCAAGTTTAAGTGTAATATGTTTTTAAGTTTCAGGTTGAAATAATGCAAGTCTAAAAAGGTATAAACGGTGTAAATGTCAGGATAATTTGAAATAGTCAAGTTCAAAAGTGTAATATGGTTTTAAGTTTCAGGTTGAACAAATGCAAGTCTAAAAATGTATACTGTATTGGTAGAAACTAATAATGTCAGGATAATTTGAAATATTCAAGTTCCAAAGTGAAATATGCAAGTTTAAGTGTAATATGTTTTTAAGTTGCCAGGTTGAAATAATGCAAGTCTAAAAAGGTATAAACGGTGTAAATGTCAGGATAATTTGAAATATTCAAGTTCAAAAGTGAAATATGCAAGTTTAAATGTAATATGTTTTTAAGTTGCCAGGTTGAAATAATGCAAGTCTAAAAAGGTATAAACGGTGTAAATGTCCAGAACATTTGAAATATTCTAGTTAAAAACTGTAATATTGTTTTAAGTTTCAGGTTGAAAAAATGCAAGTCTAAAAATGTATACTGTATTGGTATAAACTAATAATGTCAGGATCATTTGAAATATTCACGTTTCAAAGTGAAATATGCAAGTTTAAGTGTAATATTGTTTTTAAGTTGCAACTTTCAAAAATGCAAGTCTAAAAATGTATACTGTATTGGTATAAACTAATAATGTCAGCATCATTTGAAATATTCACGTTTCAAAGTGAAATATGCAAGTTTAAGTGTAATATGTTTTTAAGTTTCAGGTTGAAATAATGCAAGTCTAAAAAGGTATAAAAAGTGTAAATGTCCAGAACATTTGAAATATTCAAGTTAAAAACTGTAATATTGTTTTAAGTTTCAGGTTGAAAAAATGCAAGTCTAAAAAGGTATAAACGGTGTAAATGTCCAGAACATTTGAAATATTCAAGTTAAAAACTGTAATATTGTTTTAAGTTTCAGGTTGAAAAAATGCAAGTCTAAAAATGTATACTGTATTGGTATAAACTAATAATGTCAGGATCATTTGAAATATTCACGTTTCAAAGTGAAATATTCAAGTTTAAGTGTAATATTGTTTTTAAGTTTCAGGTTGAAAACATGCAAGTCTAAAAATGTATACTGTATTGGTATAAACTAATAATGTCAGGATCATTTGAAATATTCAAGTTTCAAAGTGAAATATGCAAGTTTAAGTGTAATATTGTTTTTAAGTTGCAACTTTAAAAAATGGAAGTCTAAAAATGTATACTGTATTTGTATAAACTGTAATAATGTCAGGATAATTTGAAATATTTAAGTTTAAAAGTGAAATATTGTTTTTAACTTGCACGTTTCAAAAATGAAACTAAAAATGTATACTGTATTTGTATAAACTGTAATAATGTCAGGATATTTTGAAATATTGAAGTTTAAAAGTGTAATATTGTTTTTAAGTTGCAGGTTTCAAAAATTTAAGTCTAAAAATGTATACTGTATTTGTATAAACTGTAATGTCAGGATAATTTGAAATATTGAAGTTTAAAAGTTAAATCTTGAAGTTTAAAAGTGTAATATTGTTTTTAACTTGCAGGTCTCACAAATGGAAGTCTACAAATGTATACTGTATTTCTATAAACTGTAATAATATCAGGATAATTTGAAATATTGAAGTTTAAAAGTGTAATATTGTTTTGAAGTTGCAGGTTTAAAATATTGAAGTCTAAAAATGTATACTAGGTTTCTTTAAACTGTAATAATCTCAAGATAATTTAAAATATTGAAGTTTAAAACTCAAATATTGAAGTTTAAAAGTTTAATATTTTGTTTAAGTTTAAGGTATAAAATAGTGGATTGAAGTCGAAAACTGTATACTGTATTTTTTTTATAAAGTGTACACATTTCCAGATAATTTGAAATATTGAAGTTTAAAAGTGTAATAGTGAGTTTAAGTTTCAGGTTTAAAATATTGAAGTCTAAAACTGTATACTGTACTGTATTTGTTTAGAGTGTTTCAAGTGTAAAACTACAACAAATAAAGTTTAAACATTTATATAGTATAACTTTTGTTTAAGTCAATACAAATATTTTAAAGTTTCAAAATGTATAAAGTAACTATTTAAGTTTAAGTCATGATTCACAAACAATTTCACTTCCTAACTATTTAATGAATTTTATCAAAATTATATAAAACTTACAAATAAAAGTACCGGTACTGTATACATTTTTCAAACCTATAAATACTTTCACCTACTTTAATGCTTAATCTATTCATGTACTCTATTACCTGGTACATTATATTTCACATCTTTTATGAATTTACAGAATTCGCCCACTTTAATTTAATCATTATAATTCATTGCCATCCTTAGTTGAATTTAGTGTAATTGTACATGAAGAATATCTTTTGTATGATTTATAATAGATTCAATAACCACAAATTTCTTTTACTTTATTTTGTTTATTATTTATACATTAATAACAAATCTGCTCTGATAGAGTCTAATATTAACATTGCAACGCCGGAATTAATTGTATAGCAATTATAAAATAATTGGAATAGTCTAAAATATTTTCAGTTTCTTATTGGGAGAACTCTGCAAAAACGCTACACGGTATGCATTAATTTGGCAGAAAATACACATTTGCATGAACACAATCACCTAGACTTTAAAAAATATTATTCTGGCAGTTAGATAATTTTATACCGATTTAAAAAAACATAAATAAATATACAGTATATATATAAAATCAATTCAATGTGTAGGATACTAGAAAATAAAATAACATTTCAAATTCCCACGCTATTAGAACTACTAATAATCTAACTATGGGTAGTGACCTAAATGAATAAGTGAAAGCTTTGGCCAGAACGGCAGAGAGAGACCGAGGACGAGAATGAACAATTGAGTCTATGTATACCACCAAAGGGAGGGACAGAGGGAGAGGTAGACCAAATGAGAGGTGGAAGGATGGAGTGAGGAAATATATGAACGAAGGCGGTACTGCTTGGGGGGAGGGGCGTCGACTGACCGGGGACAGAGGTGCATGGGGGCAGTTCGTTCGTGGCCACCCATTCGGGGATCGCGGCGTCAGGCAATAGATAAATAGATACCACCAAACTTGTGCTTGGGTGGGAAGAGAGGTGCTGGCTCAATTTTTATGATTAACCTAAAATTTAGCTTAAATAATTCTAATATAGAACTTCCTAAATAAAACAAACCAAAACTGGGACAAGATAAACGCAAAACAACTAATCAAAATCGCTATGTGGAAAGAACGCTTAATAAAATTTAATTCTGAAATAATTATACAGAATTTAAATCAACTACATTTATGACACTAGCAGTGAGGCAATTCATTCATGTGGACCCCCACAGGGATTAAATGAGAATTTAGAGGAAAATGTAGAAGCGAGACCAAGGATGCTATTCTGAATTTCGGATATGATTAGATTTATATCTAAAATACAAAATGGACATTTAATCCTGAAATAAACTTATAACGGTTTGTGGTTTAATTGTTTACATGCTTAATTGTTTTCGAGCACCAGTGAATTCTGCGGACAAATTGCCGCTTGTCAGAAATAAGTAAAATGCTTATTATTATTATTATTATGTTCTGGGTTTGGTGTCATGACTTTGAATCCCAGGACAATAATTATGCTTTCATTAAATTATTAAAGTACATTGACGATTGTAATGGAGGATTAATGTTAATAACCGGATGTTCCTTAATATGCATGCCACATACAGTACTTTCAGTGCAAAAATAGACTAAATACTTAGGAGAGCTTTATAAATATTTTGGGCATCTTCTCTAAAAATCTATAAACATTAAAATACACCAAAAACACCATTCACATAAATTGGGACCCTTTTTCGGTACAACAATGCAGGTAGCCTACACGATCACATGCTAAGAAAACATTAACACTTACAGTAGTCTTTAAATAGCCATACTAAAGGGACAAAATATTCAAAATTAACATTTAATAGGGCTAACATGAGGGAGAAGGGGTTCCACAAGACTCACTTTGAAGAAACTAGAGAGGAAGGCTCATTAGAACTAATGGTCTACATTTCAATTGGTAGTTGGTATAATTTCAGGTTAACCCCTTCTGTACCAGTGAAGTATTCACCCATGTGAAACTTATGGGAAACGAGAGAATGACAAAAAAGTGTACAAGTGTGAAGTGGAAGGGCAGATGCAAAGGTTAGACCGAGAGGTGGAAGGATGGAGTCAAGGACCGTACAGTATATGCGTGAAAGCAGTGCTGGATGGGAGGGGCGTCTAATGACTGGGGACAGAGGTGCATGGGAGCTATTAACCCTTTCACGTACATATGACTCAGAAGTTGTCAGATTAGCAATAAGAAATAGGGTTCTCTCACTTATAATTACCTCTCCATAATTAGTTTTCTGCCCACAGCTAACTCAAAGACAACTGCAAAGGTTGAAGTAACTAAACTAAAGGTTTCTAAATACCCCTGATGGTAACAAAGGCTTTAAAGCATCTCTTAACCCGGCAAGCGCGATAGGACTCACGGAAGGCTTCCTATAGGGAACGCGATAGGCCTCACGGAAGCAGGACCATAAAAAAAAGGGCCTATCAAAACAAAGGAATTTGTCTCTAGGTGAGATAATTCCTCTCCAGTACTCATCCATGTAAATCTCACCCACCCCCCTCCCCTCCTTCCCCACCTTATTCCCCCCTCCCTCCCCTCCTCAATTATCACCTATTTTTCCTCTTATTATCATCATTTATCGGTTATTTTTCTCTCCCGCGATAATGTAGCACAAGTGGGTTGCATAAAAGATCGTTATGCAACACCCAGACACCGGCACACACCGCCCCGCTCGTCTCAGTTGACTCCCAGACAGCGAGAGGGGAGGGCTGCCTGTGTCTCTCTCTCGCCTGAGATTATGACCGGGTGGCCAATATCTTCGTTTTTCACCACCCAAATGCTTTTCCCACTTATTTTAGCACTCTTGAAGGTTCATATATACATCATATATGTAAAATAAAAGCATACCGAAAACAAATAATGGTTTATATTGTAAATATAACGAATTCGGTCAGAATCCAGGGCTAGAAATGCACAAATAACTACCCTAGCACCTAGGTCTATATCGCGCTTGTCAGGTTAATAGGCTCAAAATTGCGTCATATGTCTGAGAGGGTTAATTTGTGGTCACCCCTTCAGGGATCACGGCGTCCAGCAATAGATATAGTATTTCGTATGAAAAGGTTTGAAGCATAATCTGCAAAAGTGGCATGTGATAGACTTTTTCCAAGTTAACCCTCATGTACCGCCGACGTCTTTTTAACTAGATTTTACCTACATTTAATAATAATATATACATTAATGTAATAATTATAACTAAACTATAATCTGTGCAGCTTAAGAAGCACGTGTCATAGTTCAAATGCTTAACCAAGATGCAGTACTTACAAACCCTTTGATTGCTGGAGGCTCTTTTTAAACTGAATAAAATACAGTAGTCTCATAGTAGCCAGAATAAAGTTAAAAGAACGGTGCTGCTACAGACAGAGGAGGTTAAGGTCTATGAGGACAGGCTATCTTTTAGAAGTTTACATAGGCTGTTCAGAGGCAGCAATAGGGGCATGTACTTTTCTTTCAAGAGGGGCAGGGAACTACGGGTATTTAATGTGGAGCGGCTGAATGGATCAAGAAAAATATTTTGAGGTGGTATGGTCATGTGCCGAGAAATTTTAAAAGGAGAATGCAGAGATATAAATTTATGTCAACCAAGTTCTATAGCAGAAGTACTAAACTGCTGAACATAGTGATACAGTGGATAAATGCCAATACAGTACCTTTGAGAGAGGAACCGAGTGAGCAAAAGGAAACCGACTATTGAAAAGAACTATGGTACGAGAAGTAGAACACCTATTTACAAATTTCGGTTGTGTCTGACCTAGGAAGCAGGTTTCAACAAGCTACTAGGGGTTTACTGCTTTGATAGCGCAATTCATAAATGCACGGAATTTCGGTGCGAGTATCCTAGGTTCGAGTATTTGTTATTTCATTAATAGTGTAGAACTAAAGTTGGTTGGTGAAAAAATATTAATTCACCTAAGGCCATCCTTAAGTATCGTTTCCCAGTTGACTATCATAAAAGAGGATGGCGTATAACATTCACAGGACCTAACAGTTACCCTTTTAAATATAAAGAAGTTTTCTAAGCATATTAAAATAGTCTAACCATAGCCAGAACAAAATTTAAAAATGTCAGACTAATTTAATTTCACACCAGGATAAAACTAGCAATGACTAACCGTTTGAATTTTCTGCCAAATTAATATAAATTACCTACATACACTTTCAGTACCTTAAAATTATTAACTTAAAATTACCTATTTGAACCGTAATGGAAAGCTGTAGACATTTTGAACCATTTTTGTTCCAAAATTTGTACGGACTTTATTTTACTTTAACTCCGGAGAAAATACAAACTAAATAAAATCCTAAATTTCTTTACTTAAAATCCGGACAAAATATATAATGAAATCTTTAATTTCTTTACACTTTTACGCAATTACAGCCTTCAACACTACAAATCCAAACATTGCCTCATTTTGTAATCTATGTACCAACTCTTATTGTACAATCTAAATCAAGTCGTTCACTGTAAACCTTTGTGTCTAGATTTCACACATTTACTCAGCACGTCTACGACGGGCAACTTAAAGGTCTAAGAGCTAAACTAATATTTATATTATGAGCAAAGTCACTTACATTTAATTATAAGCAAACTAATTTAAATTTCACCACGACAAAAAGTACCAAGATATAGTTAAAGAGCAAAGCAAGTAAAGTCTAAGAAAACTATTTTAATTAGTTAAAGAGCAAAGCAATCAATATTAAAGTTTAAGAAAAACGGGCATTTAAAAGTTTTAGATCAATTAAATGTAGACTACCTTTGAGCAAAGCAACACTTTACATTAAATAATCAAAGCAATTTCATGAAACTTTGAGCACAGTTACTTTAAATAAAGAGTAAACTAACTTTAAAGTATTTAATTGTACCTTCAAGATAAACTTTGAAATTTAGAGACCTTAACCTAGATATTTCTGAATATGAACATTCACAGGCTATTACAAAATCCCATTAAGGGGAGGTTTTTAGTGTATTCCCTAGATTTCCATGAAGCTTAAAATTACTCCCCCTAGACCCCCTTTCAAGATAAATTTGTACATTTTTTGGTAGAAACATATCCCGGCCCAAGGCCAGTTCATTTTAAATTACAGGCTCGCTATCGCTCGCCAGGAACAAATAGACACCTGAATGGCAAGAATGCTCTTAAAATTGACACAAATGGGGCGAGGGTTCTTAAAATCGCCAAACTAATGGGGCGGAAGTCTTAAAATCTCAAAAGCAATGGGGCTAAACATGAGGGAGAAAGGGGTCCAGAAAACAATCCCCCAGGTGGAAATCTCCCCTTAACACTCAGGTGATTGCAACTTACAATAATTTATAGTTTCTGAACAAGGTTATCCGTGAACTATTGAAATAGATTGTACGCTTCCTTAAGGTGTTAAACTTAGACATTCAAAAATATTAACACAAAACCTGACTTGCCAATTGCCATAATCCATTATTTGTAAAAGTGGCGAAAAGTTTATTCCTAAACATTAGCTCCGATAATTAATGAACCGCTATGCCTCTTGTGCAATATTATAATTTCAAACTTTCAAAATAAACAAACTAAAACCAGTAACAATATAAATACAAATCAAAACTTTAATCAAAATCACTACGTGCAAATTATCACTAACAAGGAATATATAATTTTAATGTAATATTACTGTAAAGTTCGTAGTTTACTGTATTGGGCAGTAAATAATTTGATAAATTAACTCTTTCGCCACCTTCAAAATCACAGACTATAGCATTCAATGTTCGGAGGAACAAAGTTTCGAACCGAACCGCGAAAATTAAAATTTTGCGGCACAATATTGCTATACAGTAAGTCCCCACTTAAAATTTAAAACAAAGTTACTGACAAAAATACTACTTTGTAATAGACTTTAAAAGTTAATTTACAGCATAAAATACAATAAATCTTTGAAGGATTATTACAAATTTTAGTTTATATGGAATTACTTTATATCAAGCTTTCAAATATACTACTTTACTTTAAATTATACAATATATTTTATATCATACTCTACAATAAACTACTTTACTTTAAATTATAAAATATATTTTAGATCATACTCTACAATAAACTACTTTACTTTAAATTATAAACATTCAAATAAGTAATTAAAATTACTTTTAAGAGCAGATATGCAATTTAAGTCTATTATCTAAACAAAACAAGAAACTGAACTCTAATGGACAGTAACCAAACTAATTCAAGAGATTTAAGTGAGTGAACATTAACTGTATACAAAAGGTTGTTAACCCTTTTAACAATATTGAAAATCATATGACTTATTGTAGACTTCATTGACGTAAATAGAAATGTTAAAGTAACATTTCCCATTATATATCAATAAAAACACTTCCATGTTCTACAGGGCTGTGCCTTAGGAATGACATGCAACACAGGAGGAACTATAGGATATCCGCTAACTGAAATAATAGCTACTAAATTAGTCATATTTCCATTTATTTGGATAACTTACTTGGTCTTTGCAAGTTCATCTTTTTACTTTAATAAAAGTTCTCAATAAGGAATGGATTTTGGTTTTGCTTTAAATGTAAAACGCTTAACATTTTGATCTGACGTGACTAAAGGTTATTTTTGGTTGATATGCAAGTATTAAATATTAAATTAAGCATAAGAACTAAGTAGAAAAAGCTCCTTGTAAAGCATGGAGAGTGTAGGGCCGTACTATGGTGCAAAACTGCATCATAACAGTCTAATTCCACGACCCCGAGGGGTAATGTTGACCTCAGGCATAGCAAGCTTGAGAAGCAAGCGACAGCAGCGATCCGCCTAGAGACTTTAGTACAGGAGTCCTAGAGACAGTCCCCACCCGTTAGACCGTCTTACTGCCGTGGCACCAGTATACGGACGATACCACCTGCTATGCCCTCACCCCAATGGGCGATGACTTTATCCGCGAGGAGCACCCTCAATGTACATGGCTTGATCTAGATAGCATATACTTTTTGTCATTTTATGAAATTTATTCCTTATATGAATGAAAAAGTCTCATATCAGATAAATATAAGCGTTTTCAGTCTACTGGAACATTTATTTATAAAATGGTAACTGGAATTAATTTAGATTAAAGTTATTTACTGTAAAAAACATTTAGAAATTAGTTGCAACAAAATTAAGTTAAATTTTAAGTAAACTATATTATCTTTAGCAATATTTAAGACCGACTAATAAAACACTCCTGTGCTGCCAACTTTAAACCCTCTGCACGAAGGTGCATTCTTAGAAGGAATCTCCCTAGGATGTTTTTTTAAATTCATATTGGCAGTCAAGTTAAAACAAATATAAGAGTTGGTACTTCTATTACAATAGGAGGCAGACTAATTTAGGACATATAGGGCCATGTTCTCAACTACATAATGTTGGTTACCAGGATGATAATTACTTCTATTATTTAACAACTAATCAAAAATATAGGCTTAGGTTTCATCCTAATTAATTTATTCTAAAAGTTAATATTTTAGGCAGTAATCCAGAAATACAGTTTGGCACTTATTTAATCTCATACAGTGCGGTACTTTAAATAATAAATAAAGTTATTTAATTACTTTATAAACAGTAATCCACAAAAATTACACATTTTGCCTTTCTAGTAAAATTTGTATAAATTCCTTTACTAGGCTATATGCAGCTTGAAATAACGGCCCCATAATATCCTACACATACCTGGAGTTAATAATAGGAGTGATGGTGGTAGAGGTGGTGTGGTAGTTGTGGTGGTGCTGGTGGTAGTTGTGGTGGTGGTGGTGGTGGTGGTGGTGGTGGTGGTGAAGCAGACGTCCGAGTCTTCTTTTATCTGCGGAATTTAAGAATACATTTAATATCTACCGCTATAGAAGCCATAGTTTTATACTTTAACCATGGATTAGTTTTGAATTTTATACCTTAACAATATCGAGTCAGATTATTTCTTAATTTAATATTTAATACAAAAATTGCAATGTAAAACTCTAAAAATAAACTAATATGGAGCAATAGTATTTGAATTTAATACAAATACAATTTCAATGCAAGTGCAGTATTTTAATATTCCTTCTTTTTACTCTAAATGTAAGGTACTGTGTATATTTCTCAATTTAAATAAATAAAATTATTTAGGAACATTTGCAGATGTATTTGGTGATAGATAGTGATCAGAGGTCTATAACCTGCTTAATGAAAGACATTTAATGTTAAACTCTAAATTATTTTTTACTTTAATAATCGTGACTAGTAGCATTTAGCCAAATTTAATTTTGAAATTGATAAATAATATCAAAAGTGCAGGATTTGAATACTGTATTAAAATATATATATATATATATATATATAAATTAAGGCTTTAAGTTCTAAGTAAATTCAATGTAATTTAGCAACTAGAGATGCCCTAACAAAATCACAGCGAGTACTGCCAACAGCAGCATCCCGCAACAGCTCCAACCATTGTAGTCTTTGACCCCTTTTCACATCTGCGAACAAAACCAATTATTAATACTGGACTGTTGTACACTCTCATACCATAGATGGTACTGATGGGGTTAACTTTACATTCTAAATAGATCTGGCTCCATTTAACCACTAGAAGCGTATTTCAAATCACATTGACAAAATATGCTTTACCTACGTACCGGTACTACCAGCTCTGTAATGTAGTGGAGAAAGTCTGCCTCCCACCCCAGGTGACCCAAGTTCAATCCCATGCTCAGGCATGAAGGTTTTTCGCATACACTGGGATAATTTAGTTTAACCCATGGGGTGTGGGTACAAAGGAGGGAGAGTGTGAGAAGACTTCAAATTATTTCTTGGAAACAGATTAACTTGCTCATGTAGTAATGTGCACCCTATGTGGTGGATTGTGTTCTTTTATTTAATTATTTTTATTTTAGTAAGCGTTGTTTCCACATAGCGATTTTGATAATTTAATTAGACTTTATATTGTCCTTGTCCCAGTTTTGGTTTGTTTAGTTTGCAATTTTTAAATTTTCATTTAAACAAATTCCGAGTTTACTCCTGAAAGGTTCGAATCTATACGGAGATCACTGGTTAGTCCTGTGAATGTAGTACATGTCCATGTCATGTTTCATGCATTTATGACACAGGTTGCCAGATCAGCAATAAGAAATAGAATTCTCTCGCTCTTATAATTACCTCTCCAAAACTAGTTTTCTGCCCACAGCCAACTCAAAGACAACTTCAGAGGTTAAAGTAACTAAACTAAAGGTTTCTAAATACCCCTGATGGTAACAAAGGCTTTAAAGTATCCCCAATAGGCTCAAAATTGCGTCATATGTCTGAGAGGGTCAATATAACATATAGGGACAAGTCTGCCAAATAAGCGAGGTTGCGGCACCAACTATATTTTTATCAATAAATGGTATCTGCACTATCCAAGCATCAATAGTTTGAGATAAAAGTTCCCATCTTTACTGACCATATTAAACATCAGACAGACTAACAGTGACAGCAAAAACTTAGTGACAGCGGAGAAGCTACTTATTACTGCAAGACTTCTAATTAATCAATAAGATAGATTATCAGCAAATATAGAAAAAGTCACATATATAACATTTATTGTATTATACAAACAGAAATAAAAGTATTATACAACTAAACAAAATAAGTAATTATGAAAGAAATTTAAGTTTAATATTTCAGGATCGTTTCGTATCAGTTTCAGTTCCACTTTCATTATATAGAATAAAGTTATAGCTCACATTGTTTTACCTTAAGTCCCAATATAAATTAATAAGACTTCTTACAATGCTTAATTACTAATGAAACTATAGCATTACATCAAATCATTTAAGTAACTTTAGTACAATGTCAGCCAGATAAATTAGTTACTATATCCAATCACAAATCCTAAGTCAAATGAAGTTAAGTATTCACAACATATTAATTAATAGTCACTAACTCACGAACTAACGAGTAGTGGTCACACAGGCAGTCACCAATCGGCAGACAGGCTGCTTGAGTCTACCAACCACAGGTGAGGGGCAGGTGCGCGATCCACAGGTGTTCGCATGTAGGGGGGAGAATGCAGTGATATCCGCCCAGCTCTCCTCGGTCACGTACACATGCTTCTGGTCACTTAAACAGGTGTCTGCAGGTAAAGAGGCCATCACATGGTCCAATGCACAGTCACTAGTCACATATTTGGGTCTCCAGATGTAATAAAATATATTAAAAATATATTAAGGGACACATTTTAAACTACTTTTCAGAACTTTTAATCATATTAAGCAAGGAATATTCATGAAAATCGCCAAATTTAATTATATAAAATTAAACTTATATTCATTAAAACTAGTTAGAGACTCTTACCTTCATTAGTGACCGGTACACCTGGTACAGGTATGGCTGATCATGAAGTGGCTGAGACACACCAGTCTCGGAGGCGACTTACCTGCTTAAGGGAGCCCACCTTTCTTTATCTCCCCCCTAGATGTTCACGTTGTCCTTCCGTCTGCGTGTGAAGTCACTCTTGTCCCAGTAGCGTGGGTGTTTTAGACAGCCAGGTCAGGGGTTCAAATATTTGGGCTTAAGATTGGAGTATAGGCTACATTAAAAATAACAGGAAAATAAACAAATAATGGCATGGCATTTGTCCTATTATCATTTCCAAAGACACTAGGAACTGGAAAAACTAATTCTAACTTTGCAAATTTAATAATAAAGACTAAACCGAAGGGACTGCCTGACCTTTGCTGAGTGAGGACTTGTCCCTAGTGACTCCCAGTGAATTAGCTTTGCCCATAGTGTGGTGATAGTGTTAACGCTTTCTTAAAATGGCTAGTGTTGACGAGATTGCTACCTCCTCTCATATTCTCCAGCTTTGTCTTGCTTTGCAAGAAAGGCTGGATAATGTGGAGAGAGAGGTGCAGTCTCTCAAAGACGAGAAGTTGGCCTTAAAGTCGACTTTGGCTGACAAGAAAAGTGAGGATAGTGATGCTCCCTGGACAGATGTTCCAACAAGTGCAACAACCTGTGAATTTCTACGGCGGCCAGTTGCCCTCAGCAACAAGTTCATCACCTTGGATGACGAATGTGATGGTGAGGCTGCGAGTGCTTCCTTCGGCGAGGACACCAGGAGAAAGGTAAGCAAGTTGCCTCCAAACGCAGGGAATGCTGCCCCCCCCCCCCCCCCCCCAGGAGTACAGTACCTTCAACTGCTGCCCCAGGAGTTCCTGCCGCTGCCGCAGCTGCTACCAAGTCATCGACAAGGAGAGGCAAGTCCTTCTCAATTGTTGGAGACTCCATGGTCAGACACTTAGCTAGGTCCACCTGTACTGATATTAGGAAGCTTGTCGGTCTGCCTGGTGCCGGGGTTGGGAAGGTGTTAGAGGAAATTGATTAAATCATGAAAGATATTGGAGATAGCCCCATTATCTGTCTCAGTACAGGGAACAATGATGTTGGTAAAGGTAGGACAGAAGTACTGCTTCGGCAGTACAGGGAGGTGTTAGATAAAGTTAGGAGTTAGGTTACCTGTAGTACACAGTATCTTGCCACGGAGAGGGGTCAGCAAGGAATGGTCATCTAGGGCAATTGGTATCAATTGTCGGCTGGAAAAATACTGCAATGCAAATGCAATACCATTCCTTGATAACTGGACCAGTTTCTATGGTAAAAATCAGTTGTACGCACAGGACGGGGTTCATCTTTCTCGGCTAGGGGTGGCAAATTTAGCTAGGTCAATAGATAGGATTGTTGCAGAGTTTCGCTGAAAATAAAGCCTGAGAATATGAGTAACAATAATTGTCTAGATGGGTAAATTGCCGTACTGGTACATCAGATAGGAATACAAAATATCAGTCACAGGATTTTAATTGTACTGCTAGTAGAAATATTGAAGGTGTAACAGAAGATGGGAATTCAGTTAGAAATAAAGGTAAATCCATTACCAGTAAAATAAATTAATTGCGATTATATTATACAGGCTGTAGGAGTTTATGTAACAAAATGGATGAACTTAGAGCACTTGTTAGCAACGAAAATATAGACATTATAGCACTAACTGAAACGTGGATTAATACAGAATAAAGATTTTTTTTAGCAGAATTCCATATACCAGGATATAGTTTGTTTAAACGCGACCGAACAAGTAGGAGGGGCGGCGGAATAGCAGTGTTTGTCAGGAATTCTTTAAAAATCTGTATTAAATCAGGTATTAGACCAAATACTGATAACTAAAGTGTTTGGGTAGAGGTTAGCGAAGGTAGTGAGACCATAATTATTGGAGTTATTTATAGACTACCAAATAGGAGTAGAAACGAAGGTACAGCTTTATGGCAGGAAGTGAAAATATCAAGGTTTAGCAATGTGTATATTATGGGGGATTTTAATTTTCCGAATATTGATTGGCAGCATCAAATCGGCGACTCAGATTCAAAAGAGTTTATTGAGGCGGTACAGGATAGTTTTTTTATTTAAATTCATAGACTCACCTACTAGAGGCAATAATATCCTCGATTTAGTTCTCTGTAATAATGAACAAATGATAAATAATGTAGAAATAGGAGACCAACTAGGAAATGGTGATCATAAATCAATTTATTTTAACATACAATGGACAGGAAAGGCTAAAGAGAATACGACACTTATCCCAGATTTCAGAAAAGCCAATTATGATGGATTAAGAAGAGCCTTAAGAGTCGATCCTATGGTTAAACTATTAAGTGGACCCAGGTGCGCTAATGAACATACTCTCTCTCAGATACCTGTCTTAACTCAGGATAATTTGACAGCTACATATAATAATTTTATTTCTTCACTCCACAATGCGCAAAATAAATATATTTCCAAAAGAAAATTTAGATCAACACAGAACCAACCCAAATGGATGAATAATAGACTATTAGACCTTCTAGGAAAAAAAGAGAGGAATATATCGAAAAATTAAGACAGGCAAAATTCACCTACTTGCTTACTATCAGAATCTATCGAGAGGTTAAAAAAGGTATAACGACAGACAAAAGAAATAATTAAAGCAGGATAGCCAATGACTCAAAAAATAACCAAGGCTTTTTACCAGCTATATAAATCTAAAGTTAGAGATAAAATAGGCCCCCTTAAAACTTCGATAGGAGAAATGACAGAAAATGATTTAGAAATTTGCAGTACATTAAATAGTCAGTTTCTATCCGTTTTCACTAATGACAATTTGGCACAGATTCCAGAAGTCCGTAAGGTATATAGCAATAGTATATATAGAAAATAGGTTAAGTACGGTTACTAGAAGTAGAAATTATGTGCTTAAGGAAATTGACAGACTGAAACCTCAGAAATCGCCTGGTCCCAATGAGGTATATGCTAGAGTATTAAAAGAATGCAGAGATGAGTTAAGTTACCCATTAACATTTATTTTTAACAATTCATTAGCAACAGGTATAGTTCCAGAAGCTTGGAGGCTTGCAAATGTAGTTCCGATTTTCAAAAAAGGTGATAAATCAATAGCATCCAATTACCGTCCCGGGACATTAGTCTCACTTCAATCATAGGAAAGCTACTAAGAGTCAATTATTGCTAGGAAAATGAGAAACCACTTAGAAACATTTAACTTAATCAATTCTTCTCAGCATGGATTCACTCAGGGACGTTCTTGCCTTACTAATTTGTTTAGTTTTTTCTCAGAGGTATATGAAGCAGTAGATAATGACAAGTCATATGTTATTATATATTTAGATTTCAGTAAAGCTTTCGACAGAGTCCCTCATGAGAGATTGATGAGAAAGGTTGAGGCACATTGAATAGGTGGGGCGTTGTTAGGATGGATTAGGTCATGGCTAATTGGTAGGAAGCAGAGAGTCAGCATACATGGTACGAAGTCAGAATGGGGATCAGTCAAGAGTGGTGTCCCCCAGGGATCTGTATTAGGTCCTCTGTTTATTATATACCGTACATAAATGACATTGATTTAGGTATAACTAGTAGGATAAGTAAATTTGCAGAAGATACCAAAATGGAGAGAAAAATTGATTCAGTTAGATATATAGAGTGTCTGCAAAGGGATCTAGATACCTTACATGAATGGTCAGTAAAATGGCAGATGAAGTTTAACAAATGCAAGGTATTAAAGATGGGGAAGATGCATACACATTTTAAATATAAACTAAATAATATGGAATTAGAAAACTCAAACTGTGAGAAAGATTTAGGTGTGTTTGTTAGCAATGATTTGAAGCCTAGAAAACAATGTATAAGCGTTCGTAATAAGGCAAACAGGATTCTCGGGTCCATATCTAGGAGTGTGCGTAACAGAACTGCTGATGTTATCTTAAAACTTGACTTATCATTAGTGAGACCCCATATGGATTATGCTGTTCAATTTTAGTGTCCTTATTACAGAATGGACATAGATTCATTGGAGAGAGTACAACGTAGAATGACAAAAATTATCCATAATATTAGAAATCTTCCGTATGAAGAAAGGTTTAAGAAATTAGGCTTACATTCGTTAGAGAGACGCAGAGTTAGAGGTGACATGATAGAGGTATTCAAGTGGGTTAGTGGAATTAATAAAAGAGACATGAAAAATATACTAAAGCTCAGTGATTGCGAAATAACTCTTACAAATGGTTTCAAATTAGATAAATTGAGTTTCAGAAAATATATAGGCAAATATTGGTTTGGTAACAGTTGTAGATGGGTGGAATAGGCTACCAAGTGATATAGTGGGATCAAGAACGATAGGGAGCTTTAAGATTAAATTGGATAGGCATATGGACGAGATGGGTTGGGTGTGAGGGAGATCTACCAGGTGTGGGCCAATCGGCGCTCAGCAGACTCCCATAATCTTGTGTTAATCTCTGACCGTTTTGGTGGGGTCAGTACTCAAGGTATTAGTGAGATGAGTCTATAATTGGGCCTTGTAATTGGGGTTGGGTGTGACAGGGATCTGCCTTGTATGGGCCGATCGTCTTTTTTGCAGACTCCCATTTTCTTATGTTCTTATGACTGTACGGCCGACAGGGTGGATTTTTTCTTTTTTCTTCTATGTAAGTGAGGGATGCAAAAGGCAGAACTGCCTGTAGAGAGTGCCTCCTCCAGAGCGACACGGCCAAAATCAAGGGACGTTAGAGCCAAAATGGCTGGACACACCGAGTTTGAAGCAATTTAAGTCATAGGAAGAGGGAAAGACTGATTCTGGGAAAGTTCCAGAGCTCAGCTGTTGAATAGAAGAAAGTCTGAGAGTAACTTTACACTCTTGGGTTAGAGAGTTGCACAGAGTAGGGGTGGGATTGTGTTGCAAGACTGGTATGACGTGCCCTACGTAGAGGAGGTGGTATACACTGGGAGAGCGCTGAGGAACACTGATTATCATAGTAGCGATAGAATAGCAAGATGCAACATTGTGGCGGAGAGAGAGAGATTGCAGAGAGTTGGTGAGTGGACGGGAGTTAATGATACGAAAGCCCTTCCTTTCCACTTTGTCTAGGAGTGCGGTGTGAGAAGAATCTCCCCACACATGTGAACAATACTCAATACAAGGACACAACCGTGCCCCTGTACAGAGCAAGAAGTTGTGCAGGGGTAAAGAACCCCTTGAGCACACCTAGCTTCTGGGAGGCTGCCTTAGCAAGATTGGTAATATGGTCCTTCCAAGTGAGAGCAGAAGAAAAAGATACGAACTAGGTATCTGTGTATAGCAGTTTCCCAGTAATAGGAAATTACCCAAAAGACTAACAATTCAGATTCAAAGGCCGAGTTTAGTTTGTTATCTTTCAGGAAGGAAATAAGGCAGTATTCGATATAATTTGAGACCCATCTTCAAATAATTAAATTCTTAAGTCTCCATTAAAATCTTTCTCAGAACTTCTAGATCTTAACCCTTAAAAAGCGGCTCACCACATAAGTCGTATTTAATAAAGCTGGACTATGTGGCGGCGCTCGACATAGGTCGAGTGGCAATTTCAGCACGTAATGTTGCTGAGAGAGAGAGACAAGTGGTGGCAGGAGACTAGCGAGCGTATGACTGCTCCAGACCACCGCGGCGAACCTACTGACACGAATCTCAGCTCCCTCCTCCCTCTCCCACTCGCTATATACGGAATTGTATCGGGAAAGTGGCTAATCACCTGCTTTTTGCACTCGCGTTGCACGGTTATTGCAAGAAAACTAGCCATCATAAAAGGATCGTTATGGTGTCATTCGAAAGCTCTGTTTATGCCCTTTCAGGGATAGATACTTGTTTTACGTTCTGAGTCTTATTTAGGCATGAAAATGATCACGTAAACAGCCCTATTTTGGCTAAAAACACCCCGCTGGGCGGTACATATAAATAAACCGCATAGGCCGCTAAAGAAGGGTTAATGTGTGAATATACTTTACGCCTTATACAAAGTCAGAATATAATCCTTGTGAAATACATCACTAAATCAGTAGTTGTTGAATTTGAAGTAATTAACAGTTAAAATTTGAATTATATAGAGTAGGTCTATATTAAATCTACTCTTCTCTAGCTTTAAGTTAAATTACTTTGTGTACATTAATATTAAGACTTCTTCGCTACCTTTTACAAAGTTCAGTGCTCAGTCGTATGAGGAGTGTCCTGTTTGCTATCACTAGGGGTCACTTTGACCTGAACTAAACTTTGGGGATTTGAACATTTAACCGACCCTTAGAGAACTGAGAGGACCAAGATTATTCTCCCTATATGGGAAACACTTCATATACTTATTAAAGTTCCTGCATGTAAACACTGTTCCTGTAGGCCTATATACATTTTTGTTCCTACAAGTTTTACTTTTTTCCTCAATAAAGATCCTGTGGCAGGTAGGCTATACAAGTTCTTCTTCATTTAACATTACTAGGGAAACAGAGGCACCACTTGACTACTATCAATAAATACCAATTGCACAATTTCTTAACCCATTGGCTGCGGCTATGTTTGGGCTATTTAGGGCATATTCAGGCACTCCTGAATGATAAATAAACTATCTGCATTAAATTAACTGTATTCTGCCGAAAACTAGGCGAAAATAGCTTCAAAAGGAGACCAGAACGGGCCCTGTACGTGGTCTGGTTCACCCGCAGCGGTGCCAGTGAAACGCGGGAAACCCGCTATTTGGTAGCACTCGCTCACTTGGCCACACTGTTGTGTGAGAGAGAGAGAGAGAGAGAGAGAGAGAGAGACCCGCGCGAGAGACAGTCTACCTCAGTGAGCCGCTCGCTGCTCTGAGGGACGGAGGTGGGCCCCTCACGCTCCCGCCCACTGACACTCAATTTTTACAGGCTTTTAAAGCCTGGAAATTTCTGATGCAACTTGCCAGGACGTTCCAGAAAGTCACCCGCAGCGAAAGGGTTAAAATTGACAAAAGTGGGTCAAAAGGTCTTAACCCGTGGAGCCCCGGCTAGTTTTGTAATGTTTGTTCACCGGAACCCGGCCGGTTTTCAAAAAATTGTTTTATTCCAGAAACAATAGCGAATGGGTTAGGAATGAAGGAAAAACCACGAAAAACCGCTCAAAAAGCTTAAAGAATAGTCCTACAGAGCCCCCGAAAACGTATTTTACAAGAGTAAAAAATTGAAGGCAATTACCCCAAAAAACCAGGTTATTGCGCGCTCACGCGCACGCACATGGACTTTGAGAGTTTTCAACCATCGGCACGGTTGCGTGGGATACGTACACAGTTCCGATACAAATCTGAGCCCTCTCGAGTGGCTACACCGGAGGTTACAGTCGGAGCAATTAGGGTGACTCGTCAGACGCGTCGCTGGGGCTATGCGTTACATAAATCGCCGACGCGTCAGACGCGTCGCTGGGGCTGTACGGGTTAAAACCAACAAACTAATGGAGTCTTAAAAATATAAAACAAATAATGGGGCTAAACACTTTACGATGTACAGTATAGGACTCACACATAGGGTAAAATTAGTGTATTGCCGGAATCTCCGAATATTCGCTTTGGTTAAGATACAGGACTTGCTGGTTACGTTCGCGTTTAGTTAGACACTTTTTTCGAACAATATTGATATAAATGCCATAAATATAAACAAAACTTAACATAACCTAGGCCTATGCCATAAATCATCTAAAACACCTTAACATAACCGAACTCATTAGTTGGGACTGTCCCCAACCCACTTTTAATAGGCTATTCAGCTAGGGTGTGTGTGGGGGGGCCCGGGGGGGGGGAATTATAGCATATATCCCATATAATTAATTTGATAATCTTAATTTAAAGGACACTACATCTGCCTTATTAGAAACAATTTATTAGGGAAAATAGTCGCTAATAGATTCACCATATTTTTCTTCATATAGGCCTAGTCCACATGGAGGATTTTTGTTATCAACAAATTGAAAAATACCCACTTCAGACAAATACACCAAAAATCTAAGTCAAAGCGGGTGTGTGGGGGCAGCAGCCCCCACCTATGCTATAATACTAGGATAGATTAGGTAAGGTAGTTAGGTTAGGCTAATGTCCTTTCAAAGGGGTATAGGCTAGTAAACACTAGGATAGCCTATACCCAGTCAGAGGTAAGAAGAAGTCTTGCAGTAGTCTCCTTGAATGCTACCATAATTATAGCCTAGGCTATATCTCATATAATTAATTTTCGAGTCTTGGCATAGGCTAGGCTATACGGCAATCACTTATGTTAGACTAGGTCTATAGCCTATAAGAAACCTGACTTCCTAAGACAAAAATATCCATGGCGGATTTAAAAAGAGTTGAATTTACTCTACCTAGACTGAAAAGGTCCGCTCATATAAAATTTAAATGAACAACAAATACCGGGAGTGTATGCTAGTTAGGTAATTTAGAAATACTGATGGATGGTAGGCAAATGGCTACTTCCCGAACGCGGTTGGTTGGTTGTTTACATCAAAACTACGAGGGTGCAACTTAACAAAAAAGGGTAGGCCTATAGGTTAAAATAATGCTAGAGATTTAAATCATGATATGGCTTAGCTTGTCGGTCGGTCTGTTAGTTGGATGAAATTAGATGAAGAGAGTTGGATGAAAGCCTAAAAGAGGGTCGCAGCGAACTGATGAATGGGTGTTGCTAGGACGATGTCTAAATGTGCTCTAGCGCGTGCGCGAGATGTCCTCTTCTTGCGCTACGAATCTAGCGGATACTGCTAAGTTTGTAGCGGATATCTAGCGGTAAATATCGTACCGCTTTTATATTACGACATGGCTATATGATAAATCATATATGCATTCTAAAGACTTAAATACTATACTTTCGTATAATAGGCCTTATTTAACTTAAGCTTACACACCGTCAAGCTTACATACCGGGTAGGCCTACTGTATAGTTTCATACTGTGAAAAGAGAACACTGTATTCCTTCAGACGTAGCCTGAAGGAACACCTGAACCGGACAGCTGCGAGAAGGGAGCACCAAACTTATGTCTACTACTAGCCTAAATGCGACATAAGAGATAGACAAACCAAACTCAAATGATTACTGATTACGGATTACTGATATTTACTATAGGATGGAAGGTATCTAAATATAACCCCATAGAAATACTTTCTCTAAAGTATCTATTTCTTTATCCTCTCCATTTTCCCCAGCTAACCTAATCCCACAAGGACCCCAATGGAAATACGCCTAACGGCCTCATTGGGCTATCCTTAGTTGGAATTATGCAAGGCTGGTAGGCTACAGGTCATATTTGTAACATACTATGTGGTACCAACTCTGTAAATTGCTAACTGAATAAATATTATTATTATTATTATTATAGGGTATGATACATAGAATGGGTGGATGAGACTCTTTAGCCTTGGTCGGCAACTCATCTAGGGGAGACAACTTTATACAAATCCGGGTGGATGAGACTAGTCAGCCTTGGTTGGCCCTGTCTAGGGGAGTAAACCTGATATAAATCCGTACTGCTTACCTAAGGGTAAGGCAGGTTAGTGGATGGATTAGCCGAACACCACTGTAGCAAAATAGTGCTAACAAGATACACAGAGGGCCTCTAAGTCTGAGGGATCCTAGATTGAGTGGTCAATCCTGCAAGTCCTTCACTAAACTGGCTTGGGTTTTCCCTCTCACAGGGAATAGGTCCGCTTGGGGGCATTCTGTGTATGGCCACCCTCGTAAGGGGAGTAAGGCGTCCGGCAATAGATAAATAAGATACTAGAAAACTTATGTTATGCCACTGACTAGGCTATCGTGAATCCACTATACTATCCATGGATCCGGTATCTGATCAAAGTAAGAATTAAACCCATGGAAGTTTCTTATTGTTCAACTAGTATTCAACATCCCTTACCGTAGACGCTGACCTTCAGGATTCCCTTTATATTCCAAAAACGAAGGCAATAAAGAGATATTTAACGAGGCACTGAGACTGACAGATGTAAACACGTAGAGTGTAGCCTAGTTCGAAACCTACCCAGATGGCTTCAGTTTATATATTTTACTAGGCCTACTCAACAAAACCATTACGCTATTATGGACGGACAATACAGTGTAATTATGAGTTTTATTGGGGACTAACAAAATAATACTTTAATAAAAAGATAAGTCTTCATCCAACCATTCGAAAGTTTGTTTATTTTTTTCGGAACGCAGTCTAATTTTGTTTGCTAATTATTTAACATGAAAGGTGAGCTTCAGCTATTATAAATGAGGGCTAACTAGTCCGATATCACCAAGCTAAGGTTTATATGCCGAAGTAAGCTAAACTTCAAAAATAGGTTTGCAAAGGTATACCGCCTTGTTAGGCGCGTTTTTTAAGTGGGGTGGACTCCGTTGTTACCACCGCATTTTATACTACCTGTCCATAAGTAATGAGAGCTGCGTAATGAGCGATATATAAAATAGGAATATCCACCTAATAGGACACTACCTGGTAATTAACAATTGGCCTACTCTTCAATCCCACGTACTAGGTATCAGTGCCACGTATTAATTGGCATGGGTTAGCCTTATCCCACGTACCTACTGTTCCAAATACGTAGTCCAGAAATCGTGAACCCTAACCTTTGCAACTCAAAAAGGGGCTGTAAGTATCCACACCTGTTCCCTGGCTGACCCTTCCCAAATGATAGAAATATAAGCTCCATTACTCTAATTATTCGCTAGTTATATAGGTTTATGTTCACGAGTTTTGGCCAACTTTTAATAGGGTAAAGCTGGAAGGTAAGGGTTATTCTACATCCAATGTACTAGGTCTAGTTTGGGTTGTTAGGAAATAGTCTTTCTAGGTTAGTTTTGGTTCTAGGGACTCAATTACTACTGGTTAGGCAAGGGTTAGTTCTTTTTATCCCACATACTACGTACTAGGGACACTTAATACCTGGTAGGTAGGAATTAGTTTCTTATTCTATCAAATTTAATAGGTTTACATCCACAGGTTGGCTCAGATTTTAAAGTTAAAAACAATGCGAAAAGTGTCCTATACAGTGAATATTGCTTCTATAGACTTTCTTATTACGCAGCTCTCGCATTGGCAGGTACAGTTTGCCGCACATATCATGAATAAAATCGTAATTTGGAAGCTTCGGACAAACCTCCCCACCCCCCTCACTCACTCCTCCTCCTCCTCCTCCCTTCCACCTCACCTTCCCTCCCTCGCTTCCACTGTCCGGCTCAAGTGTTTCACGGTTATGTAGTAGGTCACCGTAGGTGTGTTGTAAAACATTATTACTAATTGCTTTCATTTAAGTATATTGATGCCGTAGCCGTAAAATAGTATATTAATTATGTTCTTAACCCATTCTGTACGGGTGACGTCTGTATTATTTGATTTGTGCTACATTTAGACGACTTTATGAAGCTTAGGAAGGATATGTGGTAGCTAAAAGGATTAAATGATTGGTTGAGATAGTGTGTAGTCTCTTAAGTGGCAGACGTCCTTCCCAAGCTTAATGTAATCTTCAAATATTTGCCAGACTATATTGAAAAGGACGTCACTGTTACTAGATGGGTTAACAAAGTTTAGGCTAGTATACATTTGTAATCGAATTTCATAAAGTAATTCATGGATAGGTTACGTATGAGGCATATTCCAGACAACTCAGAGAGGGAGAGCGAGAGAGATTAGTGATTCAACAACTAAGTCGTCTTTCAATAGATAGATAGATAGATAGATAGAACTTAAGTATTCCCATTTTAGCTATGAATCGGGATATTATATAGTATATGTATAAGTGAACATATATAGTATATGTATAAGTGAACATATATAGTTCTTTCCCAAAAAAACGTATTTCCAATTAGGCCTATGTGATATGATTGAGAAATGGATGAGTAATATACACGCGATGTGACCATAAAGGGGAAGTAATCTAAATAACGAATGTTAAAGCATCAATAGAGGGTCAGAACAAATACGGGTAGTAATGCTTACAATAATAAGAGTGGTGATGAAGTGATAAGAAAAGCTTTATATCTCATGGCATTAACACTGTAAATGCAGTCCACCGAAATGTATTGGGTCATATATAATCCTGAATAATATTGCCTTATTAGTTATTATAAGAGAGGAATTAGTAAATGAAGTAGGCAATTCTGAAATATATTGAATACTGAATAATTTTCTGGAAAACAGAAACTCTGACAACTAAATATTCACACACAAAACCGAATATAGATAACAAATAATAGTATACAACAATAATAATATACACAAATGAATGTATGCACAAATATTTCAGGAAATTCATCTCTCTCTCTCTCTCTCTCTAATGGCAAACTACATTGAACAACGCCCTTTGAGATGTATTAACCCATTCAGTATCGGCGACGTCTTGATAATTTCATTCTAGCTACATTTAGAGGATATTATAAAGCTTAGGAAGGATATATGGTCACTAAGAGGTTTTGTTGATAAAGTCTGTAGCCATTTAATGTGTATACGTCCTTCCTAATCTAAATAAAATCATCTAATGGTTGCCAGGATATAATGACAGGGACGTCCCCGGTACTGTATGGGTTGATGGTATAACATTAAACAACGTTAGCGATACGACACACATTATGAAATATATATACCTTATTAAACATATATGATTAATATAAGTATACTCATAATTTTCTTACAGTTATTGATTAGACATGAACATATGTCTTATTCGTGCAATGAAGAGAGAGGTCCAAGTCATTGTTGCGACAATATGAAATACCGGTACTAGCTGTGAGTCTTACACTAGGAGCAGACAAAACTTCCATCTCGATTAACGGTTTCTTAGTTACAAACTATCTAATCCAAGAATCGTTATACAGTACCTGTAAAATATAGCAAATACTTTTGTGCGTGCTCGAACATAATGCTATACTTTGTCATAATGAATTAATGTGTAAATATTTCTTTACATAATATTGATTTATATTTCCGAAACCGAGGTGTTGTGAGACTTGCTGGCGCGATGTCTGGTCACACCACATTTCGACACCGTGAGAGGCACATTACCAGCCAATCGAATTATGAACCGAGCTCAACAGAAATTAGTTCAGCGTGGCCAGATAATTGGCCTGTGGGGTGCAGGCCATCAACATGCCGAGATAGCAGCCATGATGGGGATAACCAAACCAACAGTTGATCGGTGGGTTGAGAGATGGCAGGAATCTGGTAGTCTCTTAGATCTTCCTAGGTGTGGAGCCCCAAGAAAAACCACTGCAGATGACGACGAAAGAATTGTAAATGAAGCACGGAACAAACCACTCACCAATGCAAAGGCTATCCGGGAATCTTTAAATTTGGATATCTCGGATGATACTGTCCGGCGCCGTATGCATGCATCAGGTATTCACCACCATCCTCCTGCTCAAAAGCCAAAACTTGAGGAACGACATCGTGAAGCCAGGCTGCAGTTTGCTCTAGAACATGTCCACAATGATCTTGCATACTGGGGAAGTCATATTTTCTGACGAAAAAACATTTGCTTCTACTACTCATGGTCGACTTCATTGTTGGAGAGAAGATGGAACAAGATATGAGAGAAGAAATATCCATGAAGTAGCCAGAAGTGGACATGTGACTGCAAATGTTTGGGGTTGGATTCACTTACATGGCATTGGCGAACTAGCGGAGATCCACGGGCGATTCAACTCGGAGTAATACATCGAGATTCTCGAAGAAGTGATGCTGCCTACCGTTCGCCAGTATGCCTTACCTTACCCTGAACAGATTATCTTTATGCAGGTATATTGTAGTTGTGTGTTACACGGTTTAGTTATGTTATAAACTTGTATACTCATATGAGTACACATTTATAATAAGACTCAATATAACCAGAGAAATCAGTCGTGTAATCAGTGCATATATATATATATATATATAATAATAATAATACTAATAGTGTATAATATGACCCATAACTTCATATAACTCAAACGCAATCGAGTTACCATTTTAAGCATTTGAAAAGACTCGGTCAGGAAACAGGTGGACATTTATAGGCCATTTGCTCTAGCCCCTTTGGAATTTACAAGAGATTAAGGATGACGATTATTGCCAAGTTCGCTTTATAGTAACATGAGTACGCTGGGCCATCCTGTGCATCACATGTAACAAGTATTAATTAAAATGTTTTGGGTATATGCGATGCAATTATACAATATAACTCCATCATCTGATTATAATTACAGGACAACTCGCCAATTCACACAGCCCGGATTGTGAAGCGATGGTTTGCAGATCAGCGTCACGTGCAGCTATTGGACTGGCCTAGTCAGGGATGTGATCTTAATCCCATTGAGAATGTGTGGGGAACCATCGTAAATACGTGGACACCTGACCAAGAGCGGACCTCCCAGCAACTACTGCACCACACAAGGCAGGAGTGGGAGCTATTCCGACGAAACCAAAATGTAGTATAATCATGTAAGAAATATGCGGGACAGATTACAGGGCGTCATAGATGCAGATGGAGGCTGGACAATATATTGCGTTAACTAATGATCTATCAGAATCCTAGAATGCGTATTTTTATATATATGTTTTCGCCAAGAAGTATCTAATCCAAACTATACCAGTAGGTTCATAATGAAGTTTTGCCTTAAACTTGGAATATAATATTTCATAATATTCATAATATTTATTTAGTTTGTATATATACGCATTATTTGTTGTCAAATTAACATTTCTCGTGTCTATTAAGGATTATATGGGTTTAAATGCATAAACCATTACTTTGTATGAAAGTATAAGTAAATTACAATACAGAGAATACCGGTAATTGTTTATTTCTCCTTTTCATCATATTATGTTGTAGATTTTACCATTACTCTCTTATTAAGTATTTTATTCCAACTGATTTTTGAATACTTAATGGTTACATCACATGTATATTGCTCATCCATTTCTCAATGATATCACACAATTGGAAATGCGGGAGAGAACTATATATGTTCACTTGTTATACATATACTATATAATATCCCGAATCATAACTGAAATGGGAATACTTAAGGTCTGTCTATCTATCTATCTATTGAAAGATGACCTAGTTGTTGAATCACTAATCTCTCTCTCTCCCTCTCTGAGTTGTCTGAAATATGCCTCATGCGTAACCTATCCATCCATTGCTTTATGAAATACGATTACAAATTTAAACTTTGTTAACCCATTTAGTAACAGTGGCGTCCGTTTCAATATATTCAGGCAAATATGAGATTACATTTACCCCTTCACCAACATGAGGTAAGTTGTATCATATTCTGGTTACCATTAGACGATTTTCTTTAGTTTATAGTCTACCTGTATGACTCATATGGGTAAACCCGATCTCAATAAACTCTCTGAATACCATAGGTCCTTCTGAAACTGCATTAAATCGTCTAAATGTAACCATAATGAAAGGGAAAAAGACGTCATGGTGCTGAAGGGGTTAAGCTTGGGAAGGACGTCTGCCACTTAAGAGACTACACACTATCTCAACCAATCATTTAATCCTTTTAGCTACCACATATCCTTCCTAAGCTTCATAAAGTCGTCTAAATGTAGCACAAATCAAATAATACAGACGTCACCCGTACAGAATGGGTTAAGAACATAATTAATATACTATTTTACGGCTACGGCATCAATATACTTAAATGAAAGCAATTAGTAATAATGTTTTACAACACACCTACGGTGACCTACTACATAACCGTGAAACACTTGAGCCGGACAGTGGAAGCGAGGGAGGGAAGGTGAGGTGGAAGGGAGGAGGAGGAGGAGTGAGTGAGGGGGGTGGGGAGGTTTGTCCGAAGCTTCCAAATTACGATTTTATTCATAACTTGTGCGGCAAACTGTACGTACTGGTAGTATGCAATGCGACTATTCTATTAAGACATAAAATATAATAGCTTTACCGTTGATTCAGTGTACGGTCACTCTAATAGTCATGTCCCAGCTGTCATTAAGTTTGGCTTGCTCTGTGCTGTATTAATGTAAGTCAGATGTTTAATAGGGTGGGTAAATGTAGAAACATGTTGGAATACCTCACTCAAAACAAATAAATCATATGTAGATATTGCAGATACCAATTATTGATCAAAACATAGGCTAATTAGTGCCGAGACATCACTTATTAGCGCGACTGTACCAAGGGTCACTTTCACCAGATAACTGCAAGTGTTGCCGGTTTATAGGATTGTTTTAGGTGCGCATTGGAGTTTATTTCTGGTTGTATCTTTTACAACTTAATTTATAGGTCGTGAATTCTTCCACTTTCATTAAAAAACAAAAAAACAAATAGCATTGGAGATTACTTAGAGCCAGAGGTTCGATGTGCCCAAGATGTGTAGCCTATATCAAATGCACCACCTAGAGTCCTACACTTATTAGCCTATAGTCTAAGTGTGGCGCGGACTCCATGAGGCTACGGTAAAGGTCAGATCATTAAATTGTGTTAATTATGAAGTTTATGAGATCAGTTTTCTACCGCCGCCATAGTTCCCAGACAGTCTCATTAGGTCATAATTATACCCTAATCTACAGTACGGGGGGAGATTTTTTTTTTCTCTCCAGGATGAACAAAATACGGTGGATAATTTAAAATAATTTGCTCTCCAACCTTATTTAACAAAGTAATTTAGTTTGCAGCGGTAATTACTGAATAGGCTAATTGGGTATTCATATTTTTTCACAAACCAACTTTACTTCTAAACACAAATAAATCAACGAATACATGTGGCACTCCAAGGACTAGCCTAGGAACTCACACGGAAATTCCGCGCATTTGCATTATGCTATCAACACATAATTTACTAAAGATATAAATTATAGAAAATAGAAAATAAGGTATAGCCTACAGCCATATATTAAGAGCTCTTAGATATGCTCAAAAAGCAACACTGAGAGGGGAGATAGGTGTAGCATTCAAGGAGACTACTGCAGGACTCTTCTTACCTCTGACCGGGTATAGGCTATCCTAGAGTTTACTAACCTATACCCCTTTGAAAGGACATTAGCCTAACCTAACAACCTAACCTATCCTAGTATTATAGGTGGGGGCTGCCACCCCCCGCTGTGACTTAGATTTTTGGTGTATTTGTCTGTGAAGTGGGTATTTTTCAATTTTTTGATAACGAAAATCCTCGATGCGGACTATAGAGAAAAATATGGTGAATCTATTGGTGCCTATTTTCCCTAATAAATCGTTTCTCATAACGTCGCACTAGTGTCCTTGAATATTATCGAAAATAAGTTATACATACTATACAGTCATATTTTAAGAGCTCTTAGATATGCTCAAAAAGCAACACTGAGAGGGGAGATAGGTGCCTCTTCTATGGAGGAGAGGATAATGGAAGGAAACTTAAAATATCTATTGGTACTGGGAGAGGATAGCAACGGAATTAAAAAAAATAACAGGAGAAACCAACAAATGAGAAAGATACTTGGGGTCAAGCTATCAAGAAATATATTAAAGATTTAAACCTTGAAAATACAAATGTGACAAAAGTTTAGGATATTATAAATTAAAAACATGGGATACAAATCGGTGGAAGAGAGAAATACATTAAAAGAGTAGTTTAGAAATATAAAACTTTCAAGACTGAAATTAAGGGAGAAGATGATTTATGATAACACGCAATCAATAATATTTTATTAATATCTAAATTTAAAAGATAGAAATAGGTTTATAGAATTAACTAGGTGTGATATATGCAACAACGATAGAGAAGACCTGAAGCACTTCTTGCTGTGGTGTCCAGCCTATCAAGAAAGATTTGAACCAGGACTACAACCACCATATGAAGAAGAAAATAAAGTAATTGGGAATCTACTTTTCAAAGAGAAAAAGATACAGAGTAAATGAAAATATATAAAAGATGTGGAGAACAAGAGACAAAGAGGAAAGATTAACCAAGACAGAATACAGACAAAGAGCAAGACACAAAGACAAAAGTACAGTAGGCCTAGGCCTACTGTATAACAAAAAATATAACTGCCTAGGGAAGTGCCGATGGAAAAGCATTAATACTCCCCGACTTTCAACTGAACAGACTTAATTATAAACACGAATTTTCCAAATCAGGCAAATAAGGAAAGTCCTTTCTTCTCTTAAGTCATGCTCAACTACGCCATCCAAGACAAATAGGACACTTTACAAGTCATAATTTTATTGCTATGTGTATGAAGGAGAAAAGGTAGGCTGCCTGTAACTACTGTGACTGTGCGGAGGTGAAGAAACCGAGACTTTGGCATACCTAACTTATGGAAACCAGTTTTAACAGTAGTGGTAATAGGATTTTTTCCAAAATAAGTCTGATTAAAAATATAAAGAATATAGAGAAGATTAAGGGTTGATTTACGTATTGTTGGGCCCGATGGCATTATATTACCAGCTATATCTACTCCAAAACTTTTAAAAAGTCCAAACCAGATAGGCCTAGGCTATATTAAAGTCAAAATCAAATTTAATTCTAAACTAGTCTATATCAAAACCAATTTTTATAAATATATACAACAAAGAGCAACTAAAAGCAAAACTAAATTTCAAAGCCTAACTTCATAACAGATTTTAAAATTAAAAACCAAACTTAAGTCAAGCTATATTGAACTCCAAACAAAAACTATGTTCAAAGGGCAGTGCAAAATTGTACTTTAAAAATATTACGCAAAATTGACTTTACCAACTAATCTAATTAAAGTTACTTTAAAGTTCATAACTAAACTATTCACATACAACTCTAAAACAAAAGCTTAAAACCGTACAGATAAAATACTCACCACGAACCACGCCTGGGTAGGGTCATCCATCATCCACCTCACTTGTTTCCGACAGATATATTCGAGCACCATGTCACTGGCAGATTTCCGGAATTTAAAGTAGTCTGCATCTTTTTGCAGGACAATCGCCAATAATTTTAACACTTAACTTAAAAAAGGCATTAACAATTTAATCTTCTACAAAAATCCGGCGACTATAGCCTTTCCTCAATTCACTTACACCTTCACTTTTAAACAGGTCTACTAACAGGTTACACTTTCTTTCCAAGACATTAATGCCAAGAGCTTTACACCAATTGTAAAATAACTTTTTAAAACAATTTCAGTATCTAACACTAGAATTTCAAAGCCATATTATAGCTTATTATTTTAGAATTCAAATATTTAAAGTTAGTCAGCACTAAACTTACGTATCCACAATTTTAAGATCGCAAGAGCTTCATAATTATTTAGTTAACCCCTTCTGTACCGGCGACGTCTATATTTTGTTCTATATATATTTAGAAGACTGCAGTTTAAAAAGTTTGAGGTAGTACAAAGCGTTAAGTGAGCTAGTTCGAAACCTGCTAATTGCTTAAAGCCTTTTTTAACTGAATATTATAGTCTAATAGTCAGAATAAAGTTAGAACTACCGGTACAGAAGGGGTTAAATAACTGTAGAACAATTTAATTGCACGTATATCCAAGTTTCATTGAAAATTATGTATTACTCTTCCGACCAAATACCGGTGTCCAAATCTTGATTATTCAATAAATAGGTATAACAAAATCTACGAATAATTATATTTTACCGATTCAATTAGTGTCGTTTTATTGCGAAAGTCCCGAGGTTAACTTTTAAAAAAATAAATCCGATTAATAGGCCTACTGCAAGGCCCAAAAGTAATTATTTCAGCGGTTAGCAATAGATGACCACGTACTTCCTCACTCCACGAAGATTCAGTGAAGACTAACTGTTAGACCGCCAGCCAGATTTCGTCATTGGTTCGTTTTTAAGTCGAGAGAGAGAGAGCCATCCTTTTTTTTTCGCGCGGTTCGAACACTAGTGGTCGATCATTTGAAGTTGTTTTCACCGGCTTATTAAAGATTCACTTGTTTTTACGGTTCAATTTTGTTCGGATACTTATAAAGCTTCATTACAGTATTATATTAGTGTGCTCGAATCTTTAACCCTTTCAGTACCGATGAAGTCTATTTAATTGTAGTCTACCTTTATTTAGACGATTTTAGGCAGCTTTGTAAGGAACTGTGATAGTTGAAGGGGTTATTTAAGTTAGTTCCAAGCTATATAATTACTATAAGTCTATCCTAACCTGAACACAATCGTCTAATAGTAGCCAGAATTAAATTAAAAGGGTTAATACCTTCAGTGAGACCGCGATCTATGTATCTATTTATATATTTATTCGGCTTTCAGTATTTGAGGATATGATACAGTACTTCATTTTATTACGGCTACCATTAACGTCATATGAGCGTGAAAGGGTTAATACTACTTGTAAATTATTATGGCCAGCCTAGGAAGACCCTCTAGGAATCGAAAGGGTTTAAAACTATATCAATAGACTACTTACGAGTTTCGGGCTATAAGAAAATTAACTCTTTCAAGATCCAATACGCATTTATTTTCTGTTTTCCGGCTGGGGCAGTATTCTTGTATCATAAACTGTCTTCGTGGTGCAGTGCATAGTGTGTTGATTTTCGGTGTGAGCATCCTGGGTTCGAATCCCCGGACTGCCACATGTGTCTGTTAATTTCATTAATCGAATTTAGGAGTAGAGTTGGTTGGTGGAGAGAACATAATAATTATTAGAAGATTTCCTTCAGATTAGTAAGGGTATATGGAAGTCAGAGGGTTAATTAACATATTCTTTACCCATATAATTCCCACAGATCCTTCTTAAACTGCACAAAATCGTCTAATGATAGCCAGAATAAACTATCAAATTGTGTAACTATCTTGAAAGTTAAAACCGTAGACATCACTATTTAGCATAATTACAAGCTAAAAAAAATTCTACCGAAAAATATACAAATTTATCTTGATGAGTGGGGGGGGGGGTTCCAGGGGGGTGTTTTTCTATGTTTGAGGGAGGTCTAGCGAGGACATTAAACAAATATATGAATACATGAATTAATAGACCAAAAAAAAAAAAAAAAACACTAGCCAACTTAAGGGGGATGACCTGCTTTTTGTTATTTCTGTCCTTTTCTCTCTTTCTCTGGCTTGTATCCATTCGGCCCCATTCAGCCAACTATTTTAAGACGTTTATGCCCATCTAGGTGTCGATTTCTTCCTGGCGAGCGATAGCGAGCCAGCATTATATGAAGAAATCCGGCTTCGCCGGAGAAATTTTTCTATCGAAAAATGTACAAATTTAGCTTGCTGTCAAACAAAAATAAAAAAATATGCTGGCTCGCTACCGCTCACCAGTACAAAATTGACACCTGGATGGGGATAAACGTCTTAAAACAGTAGGCTGAATGGGGCCAACTGGATACAAGCCAGAGAAAGATAGAAAAGGACAGAAAAAAAACAGGTCACCCCCCTTAAGCAGACAAAGAGTAGACATATTTATGGATATTTCAAATACCCGTTTCATACGTTTCATAAACACAAAATTCTAGAAAATCAATTAAAAAATCTCAAATTGAATCGAATCTTCTTAACCCCTTCTATATATACTGGTGACGTCTTTTTCATTTGATTTCAGTCACATTTAGACAATTTTATTCAGCTTAGGAAGGACGTTTACCAATTTGAAATGCTACAAACTATCTCAATTAATCCTTTTATCTACCACCTAAGCTTCATGTAATTATCTAAATGTAGCTGGAATTCACTTACAAATACGTGGTCGGTATAGAAGGGGTTAACCATACATAGAAATTCCATGTAGCGAAATAAAACGCTTAGAAAACGTGCCATCCATCGATCGTGTAGGGAAAGAAAGCGCGTTATCGTATACTGAACTGATTAATTTAATTGTTTTTTTTTTTAATCGCGAATACAAACCTCTATCCTTTTAACTCTTTCAGGATACGATGACATTAAGTGTCTTCATTATATTCTGGTTAATAATTATTAGACGATTTTACGTAGCTTGAGAAGGATGTTTAGGAATGAAAGGGCACTTTTAACACTCCTAACTAAAGCGCGGTTCCCATACCTCCGTTCACGCATGTAATAACTATGTATAATTATTTTACTATATTACTTATGGGGCAGAAGTTTGGGGTAATTATTAATTTTTTTCCACCAACCCACTTCACTTCTAAACTCAATTACTGAAATCAACAAATACAGGTGGCACTCCAAGGACTCGAACCTAGGATACTCACACCGAAATTCCGCGCACTTATAAATTACGCTATCAAGATAGTTTGCAAGTGAGTGTAATATCAAACCCATCATAACTCTACAGAAAAGAACAGTAAACATAATTAAATCAGCCCACTAAAGAGAACATACTGCCCCAATATTTAAATCATTAAAGTTATTACCATTTAAAGATGTTTATGTTTTTGTAGTAGCTAAACCTATGTTTAAAATTATGAAAGATCTTACTCCAAGCTTCTTTAACTCTTTGAGTATCAGCGACGTGTGTTACATTATATTCTAGCTATGTTTAGACGACATTATGCAGCTTAGGAAGGATCTGTGGTAGTTAAAAGGGTTGGTTGAGATAGTTTGAAGCCATATTATTGCCTGAGGTCCTTCCTAAGCTGTATCAAATCGCCTAATAATTGCCAGAATAGGATGAAAAGGACGTCTCTGGTATTGTACGGGGTTAAGATATGTTCACATTAAATAATACTATCCATCAGCATATAACAGCATATGTATGACAGCCTCATACATCAGCTGGTGCCGGGCGGCCTTCAAACTTCCCGCCCGGTCAGCCATAGTTGAGCGCGGCAGCATGGCAGATGTACGATGCGGCCAGTTTTCGAGTGACGGTTATTTACACCACCCGAGCATCATGTGTGCCTTCATAGTTCATATATTAGCAACATGTATCACATGTCATTGTAAGTGAAGTTACAGTGTGAAAAGTGCTTAGATATAAGTCTTGTAAGTGCACAAGAGTGGCAAGAGACTGGCGGCCATCGTGGTCTCGGACAATAACAAAACGAACGCACGTACACACCCAGCTGACTGACACACGCCCCCAGAACTTTCACTTTTATTGCCTTTCTCTCTTATTCCCCCGCTTTATTCAGTTTTCATGTTACTTCCCATTTTTATTCAGTTTTCATGTTACTTCCCATGTTTATTCAGTTTTCATGTTACTTCCCATGTTTATTCAGTTTTCATGTTACTTCCCATGTGTATTCAGTTTTCATGTTACTTCCCATGTGTATTCAGTTTTCATGTTACTTCCCATGTGTATTCAGTTTTCATGTTACTTCCCATGTGTATTCAGTTTTCATGTTACTTCCCATGTGTATTCAGTTTTCATGTTACTTCCCATGTGTATTCAGTTTTCATGTTACTTCCCATGTGTATTCAGTTTTCATGTTACTTCCCATGTGTATTCAGTTTTCATGTTACTTCCCATGTGTATTCAGTTTTTGTAATGCCCTCGAAAATATCCCGCAACCCCAATAATGTACTACCCGAGTTGACGTCAGGTATAGTGTAAAATAGTCGTTGATGGGAAGTCCAATAAAATCATCACGTGAATCACCACGAGACTATCACCTGGTTCTTACAAATCGGACTAAGGTTACTATACTTTTGTACGTCCGTGGTAGTACAGTGGGTTAGCGCGCGGGCCTGGTGGTGATGGTTGGGTCACTAACCAGGGTTCGAACCCCACCCAAGGCATCTCAAAACCTGTGGGTTTTTAGGAGGGTTAAATTCCCTTCGGAGGTTCGTACCCCGCGCCAGGTACCAGGAAAGGTTGATCCTAAAGGTAGCCTGGGGATATTTCAGGAGACCATAAATTCCCTTCACACCCAGCATTTCATTGGTGGCAGTCACGGAACGTGATCTGGTAGCTACATAGAGCACCCATCACGCGGACCCTAACAATATTGAGATTGCTGAGGTGATACAGCTACGATACCTTACGACCTTAAAGAGGCTAGGGACTAGCCTAGTTAAAGAAGGATGTAATGTAATGCCCTCGAAAATATCCCGCAACCCGAATAATGTACTACCCGAGTTGACGTCAGATATAGTGTAAAATAGTCGTTGATGGGAAGTCCAATAAACTCATCACGTGAATCACCACGAGACTATCACCTGGTTCTTACAAATCGGACTAAGGTTACTATACTTTTGTACGTCCGTGGTAGTACAGTGGGTTAGCGCGCGGGCCTGGTGGTGATGGTTGGGTCACTAACCATCAAAAAAAAAAAAAAAAAAAAAAAAACAGGGTTCGAACCCCACCCAAGGCATCTCAAAACATGTGGGTTTTTAGGAGGGTTAAATTCCCTTCAGAGGTTCGTACCCCGCGCCAGGTACCAGGAAAGGTTGATCCTAAAGGTAGCCTGGGGATATTTCAGGAGACCATAAATTCCCTTCACACCCAGCATTTCAGTTTTCATGTTACTTCCCATGTTTATTCAGTTTTCATGTTACTTCCCATCTTTATTCAGTTTTCATGTTACTTCCCATGTTTATTCAGTGTTCATGTTACTTCCCATCTTTATTCAGTTTTCATGTTACTTCCCATCTTTATTCAGTTTATTACTTTATCATGTTTTATAGTTATAAAATATTAGTTTCACACATTGTTTTACGCACTTTCGACTTAGAAATATGCTATATTTACACTAATTGGTGTCAGTCACTGTTTTACGTACATTTGAGTGTCACTATCACTTGCATATTGTGTTCGGCACTTTGTATATTCTATATTTATTATTTACACTTGGTTTTTATACACACACTTCACATTTCATAGCGTCTTTTATCGCAGTCTTTGAGTACAGTAAGAAATACTAAAGGGTGTGATACTCCCTGAAGCAGTCCAGGAAACACAGTCCAACATCACATTCTGGGCACATATATCTGATCTCACAGGCTCCCTCTGTGTCGTGTTGCGGCACAAATGACACCGTCTTTGGGGTTTCTCATTGTTATCTGGGGCCGGCACATATTCAGGGAAGTGGCGTTATGTCAGCCTGGCAATCCTTTCTGCTGCTGGCTGTCAATGGGTTGCTGGAAGTGGGGGGGCAATCGTGTATTCTCTCAACGTTGTGGTTGGTGCTTTTAGTGCAGATGGAATGGGGGGGGGGAAGGCAAACGCGGGGGAGCACCACCACAGCGAGGCACGTGTGGTGTCTGAGCTTGACCCACCTCCTCTCCATCATCCTCACCTCTTCTCTTCTCAGCCCTACGATGAGAAAGTGGAATGTTGATGAAGGCCATGGGGTCTGGGTCATCTTCCTCATCCTCTTCCCCACTTGCTGGGGACTCCACTATGTCACGAGGGGGAGCAGGGGAACGATAGCTACTCGCCTTACTTTGTTGTAACCTGGCATACCGTTCAGCGATGGGGAGATAGGGTTCCTCCTCGTGCATTTCATCATACTCGGCCACAGTGGTACAATATTCGTCCTCTGAATCGTCATTTGATGATCCAGTGTCACTATCAGGCACATCACTCTCCTCAATTATGGCCATGGCATCGGCCAGGGATATTCCCCTGCATGGGTAATGGCGTGGTAAATCCGTCATGGTGTTGCACTCTCGAGATGTATGGGTAAACTGACTTTCCTTTGTCACGCACGTCCCTTGTCCCAACAAACAGAGATTTGTGGGTTGCCATACATTGCATACATCCTAAGGAATATCCCATACAAATATCAAGCCAATAGCTACCATAGGACAAGAGTAAATGAGGTCGAAAGTCGTTCGGAGATAAGTGGGTACAGTGTCTTTAATCACCTCCCCCGCATGACCACCCGCCCGGCAGCACTAGGGTGACAACTGATTATGGCATTGTAATGCGTACATCCTAAGGAGTGTCTCGCACAAATCTCAAGCCTCTACCTCCCATATGACAGGAGAAGCGTCGCCCACTGACACTCGATTTTTACGGTTTTTACAGGCTTTTAAAGCCTGGAAATTGCTGTAACTTGCCAGGACGTTCCAGAACGTCACCCGCAGCGAAAGGGTAAATAATGTCAAAATAAGGATTACTGTGGCATAACTCAGAAATACCACGTATAATGACAACTATAAACCCAATTACAGTACTGTACACTCAATATCCGAATCTGACAGGTTAAACTTAGATTAAATATTATTTCACAGGGTATGTGAAAAGATAAAGTTAAAGGTCAATGAAGGGAAATGTAAGGTAATAGTGTTTGAGAGAAGAATGCATGAAACCATAGATTTTAAGGAAAAATATAGAATCAAGAAAGAACATGAGAAAAGTTGTAAAATAAAAATGAAAAATTAAGTACTGGAAGAGGTTGAAAGTTTCAAGTATTTGGGAGCTGTAGGCAACTATGCAAATATGGTAAAATGGAGAGTGAGATAAAAGAGAGAAAAATGCAAGGGAGAAAGGTGATTGGAGAACTTGATAGTATTCTCAAAGGAAGAATGGTTAGCCACGAAGTCAAAAAGTCACTGAGAAACTGTGTGCTGCTCCCAACACTCTCGTATGGAAGTGAGACATGGACAGCAGGTGACGAGGACCTCTCCAAACTGAGAGCTGTGGAGATGAGCTTTTTCAGAATGGCTGCTGGCATGAATAGGCTAGATGGGCCAAGTAATAGGGAAGTGTAAGAGTCCTTTGGAATGGAAGAGCAGGCTTTGGGCATTGATTGTGGTGTGGTTGAGTGGATAAAGAGAAGTACTTTGAGGTGGTATGGTCATGTTCAGAGAATGGATGAAGACAGAATGCCAAGAAAGATATATGGGAGTCAGGTGAGTGGAACCGCTAGTAATGGAAGACCACCTATGGTATGGGAAAAGAAAGTGGAAAAATATATTGAAGAAAAACTTCCACGTAGTGGAAGGGGCATTGTGGCACGGGCAAGGGAGGCATGTCTTGACAAAGTAGCTTGGAGACGTTTCTGTCATGGCCATCCTCTAGCGGGGGTTTCCCAGGGGGAAACAAGGCATCGGAGATGATGATGATGATGATATTATTTAATTAATTAATTTTCATCCTGTCCGAATTCGCCTTATTTTCACAGAAATTTAAAAAATAATCATTTAATACGGGAATAATATACAAGATAATACCAATCAATTAATTTGTACTTTCACACTAATTACGAAAGTACATCTTGGCACCGTAGACTTTCCTGCATCTACTCTCATCAACACGTTTGCCGATGTTACGATTTTTTATTTTATTTTTTTGTTTAGGTTTTAAATTTGTAGAAGGGCAGGAAGACCCCCATTGAGATGGAGAGACTGTGTAAGACAAGCTTTGGATGATAGAGGAATGACTATAGATCAGGCAAAGGAAGTGGTAATAAACAGGAATGAATGGAGAATGCTTGTGAATAGTTGAGTGAACACGTGGTCATTTGGGGGAAGGGGTCGGGCGCAAGTTGGACTAGATAATAGTCCATCAGGCCCCTGGCCCAGGGAAACTATTAATATGAAGGGTGCGCCTGGAAGTGTGGTGGGCGGGCTTGTGGCTGTGGCTCCGCTGCATGTCTGCCTGCCGAGATCGGAGCCTCTCTCACCACTGACATTACTATTCAATAAATCCTTGCAGTCTGGAACTATGCCTGATCAGTGGAAGCTAGCCAACGTAACACCGATATTAAAAAAAGGCAGCAAATCCCTACCCAGTAACTATCGTCCAATTAGCTTAACCTCAATTGTATGTAAAATGCTAGAAACGGTCATAAGAGACAGACTCGTAAATCACTTGGAGGCAAATAACTTACTTAAAGATACTCGACACGGCTTTCGTAAAAAACGTTCCTGTTTAACAAACCTCTTAGACTTCTTCCACGATATCCTCAACCTCTACGATGAGAGTAAAGCTGTAGATATTATATACAGTAAAAGTCCGTTAATCCGACGACCGATGATTCGAATCTCCCAATAGTCCGAATTTTTCAATTTGAGGCCAAATCCGAATTCACCCGATGGTCCGAATTTCAAGAAGTCCCAAAGTCCCCTTTTTGAGGCATTAGGCCACTCAAATGACACATAATGGAGCACACACATATCATATGTTCATGAATTCACTTTAAAAGTTTACCATTGTCATTGTAGCCTATTATCTACTTCAAAACATTCAGATTAATGGTCAAAGGAAGCTACTGATATAATCGTAAACACCTTCGTCTTCTTCTTCTTCCACATTGTCTGCTAGAGAGTTTGTTTTGCTCTTGAACGCATCCTTGGGACGCTCCGATGCGCTACTGGCTTGCACCGCATTTTCTGCAAGCGCATTCAGTCTTGAGCTTGAAAACGCACCTTTCAAGAAGTCCCAAAGTCCCCTTTTTGAGGCATTAGGCCACTCAAATGACACATAATGGAGCACACACATATCATATGTTCATGAATTCACTTTAAAAGTTTACCATTGTCATTGTAGCCTATTATCTACTTCAAAACATTCAGATTAATGGTCAAAGGAAGCTACTGATATAATCGTAAACACCTTCGTCTTCTTCTTCTTCCACATCGTCTGCTAGAGAGTTTGTTTTGCTCTTGAACGCATCCTTGGGACGCTCCGATGCGCTACTGGCTTGCACCGCATTTTCTGCAAGCGCATTCAGTCTTGAGCTTGAAAACGCACCTTTCAAGAAGTCCCAAAGTCCCCTTTTTGAGGCATTAGGCCACTCAAATGACACATAATGGAGCACACACATATCATATGTTCATGAATTCACTTTAAAAGTTTACCATTGTCATTGTAGCCTATTATCTACTTCAAAACATTCAGATTAATGGTCAAAGGAAGCTACTGATATAATCGTAAACACCTTCGTCTTCTTCTTCTTCCACATCGTCTGCTAGAGAGTTTGTTTTGCTCTTGAACGCATCCTTGGGACGCTCCGATGCGCTACTGGCTTGCACCGCATTTTCTGCAAGCGCATTCAGTCTTGAGCTTGAAAACGCACCTTTGGACGTATTAGTCTTGAGCTTGAAAACGCACCTTTGGATGTTCCGATACTACTATTTATAGTTCAGTGATCGGAGCATCCCAAGGGTGCTTTCAAGACAACAAGACAAGGGTGCTTTCAATACAATATAATATAACAGAGCACGTCACAAAAGGAAAATCACAAAAGGAAAATTACAAGAACCTCTCAGGGAAGTGCCGTTGTTAAGGCATTACTTCCCGAACCACATCTGATCTTCAAGAGCAAGACAAACTCGCTAGTAGACGGAAGAAGAAGAAGACGTTTATATCAGCAGATTCCTTTGACCATTAATCTGAATGTTTTGAAGTAGATAATAGGCTACAATGACAATGGTAAACTTTTAAAGTGAATTCATGAACATATGATATGTGTGTGCTCCATTATGTGTCATTTGAGTGGCCTAATGCCTCAATGTTTTCGTCATACACAGGTTCATAGGGGTAAAGTCCGATAATCCGAAAAATCCACTAATCCGAACGAGAGCCGGTCCGCTGCCCTTCGGATTAACGGAAGTTTACTGTACCTTGATTTTCAAAAGGCCTTTGACAAAGTTCCCCACAAACGTTTACTGCTAAAACTAAAAGCGCATGGAATACAAGACGGTGTGTTGAAATGGATAGAAAATTGGCTCAGCGACAGAAAGCAAAGAGTAGTCATACACGGTAAGGCATCTAAATGGACCAATGTAAGTAGCGGGGTACCCCAGGGATCGGTACTAGGACCAATTCTCTTTCTAATTTACATCAACGACATAGATGAGGGTCTCACCTGTACAATCTCAAAATTTGCTGACGATACAAAAATTGCAAATAGCGTACTCTCAAAAGATCAAGTTGACGATATGCAACACAATCTAGATAAATTGTCACATTGGGCCCAAATTTGGCAAATGAGTTTCAATGCGGATAAATGTAAAGTACTACATATCGGATACCTAAATGAGAAAGCAAACTATTCGATGAATGGCACTCGGCTTAAGAATGTAAACAGAGAAACCGATCTGGGAGTAACAATATCGAGTAACCTAAAACTGAGTCAACAATGTTCAGAAGTTGTTAAGAAGGCAAACAAAATAATTGGCTTTATAGGCAGGTCATTTGAGAATAAATCCAAAGAAGTTATCCTAACCCTTTACAATTCCTTAGTCCGCCCTCTTCTGGAATACTGCGTTCAATCCTGGCGCCCTTATTACCAAAAAGATATAAACAAGCTAGAATGAGTTCAACGTAGAGTTACCAAAATGATACCTAGCCTAAAGAACAAACCATACGAAGAGCATCTTCGAGAATTAAATCTATTTCCTTTAATCCAGCGCAGATTAAGAGGTGACTTAATTCAAGTGTTCAAAATCATCAAAGGCATCGACAATATGAACTGTAGTAAGTACTTCACTATCGACCAATTTAATTACACGCGGGGAAACGGGTGCAAAATTATTGGTAAATCTTTTAAGAAACTCACACGAATCTAAGAATTTCTTCTTCAATAGAGTTGTCAACTTGTGGAATGGGCTTCCACGAGACGTTATAGACTGCAGCACCGTTGATTCATTTAAACCCCGCTTAGACAAATATCTCGCATCAAACCCGCGACTGACTGCGTTTGTAAATGAATAACTTTATTTTATCCCCCCCTCAGTTACTAACCCATCTGTCTCCTACTAACTTCCTAATCCTGCCACGGACATTAGTTCCAGGGCAGTAGTTCCCTTTCCAATGTTCCCTTACCCACTCTAAACCACTGTTTGGACACTTGATCCTCAGTGTTTTGGAGGACAAGCAGCCTAGAAGGGTCACTAGACCTGTTGTGGCTTGATTTCCTTTGTTCTCTCTCTCTCTCTCTCTCTCTCTCTCTCTCTGTCTCTCTCTCTCTCTCTCTCTCTCATAAACATTATAACGAACAAAGAACTCTCAGACATTTTTGCTGCTGCATCAAGTCCCATGATATGAAGCGAGTGTATAGCCGTCAACTGAGGCGAATTCGTTCGTGGGGCGAATTCGGACCTTACGTCAATGAAAAGTTAATTAAATTGATAAATAGATAACGAATAAACCTAATAGAAATCTGTTTTCACTCAATTGTTCGAAATGCTGTAATCTAACTTTCTTGCTTAACCCTTTCGCTGCGGGTGACGTTCTGTAATGTTTTGGCAAGTTACAGCAATTTCCAGGCTTTAACCCTCCTTTAGCGGGTGCTCTGTGGCCGTTTTGGGCCTTTCTGGGCCGTTCTGACTGCTATATCAACCATCAGTATGAAAGGAACTGTATTGTGCCGAAAACTAGGTGGAAATCGCTACACAATGACGCCACATACAGCTACGTAGCACTCGTGGAGCACTGACAGTGTTACCTCGAAGATGGAAGTTTAGCAGATTTTGCTACCTTGCTCACTTTTAGCGAACTATTGGTTACACTGTCATCCTCTCGCGCGGTGGGGGAACTGGAGTTAGTGTGGGCCGGGAGGCCACAGATGTCGGACGTATGGATCATTACTATCCCACCCATTTTCACTCGATTTCCACCCTTTTTTCACCCGTTTTTTGCCAGTTTTTTCAACTCGACTTATGTGGTGAGCCGCTTTTTAAGGGTTAAAAGCCTGTAAAAAACTTAAAAATCGAGTGTCAGTGGGTGGGAGCGTGAGGGGCCCACCTCCGACCCTCAGAGCACCGAGCGGCTCACTGAGCTAGGCTGTGTCTCGGGCGGGTCTCTCTCTGTCTCTCTCACCAGTGTAGCCAAGCGAGCGAGTGTTACATAATAGCGGGGTTCCCGCGTTTCACTGGGACCACTGCGGGTGAACCAGACCACGTACACGGTCCATTCTGGTGTCATTTTGAAGCTATTTTCGCCTAGTTTTCGGCAGAATACACTTCATTTAATGCAGATGCTTGATTTATCATTCAGGGGTGCCTGAATATGCCCTAAATAGCCCAAACATAGCCACAGCCAAAGGGTTAAATAGTTTTAATGTATAATGCGATATGTACCGATTACAAACTGTATGTATGTATGTATGTATGTATGTATGTATATGCTCAGGCCTAATCCCCACTTTTCCTATTTTTATTTTTATTTTCAATTTTATTCAATTTTATTATTATTTTTTTATTTTATTTTTATTTTCTTGGGGGTGGCCGACTCAAGACAGAGCAAGAACAGGGAAAACACAAAACACAAGACAGAACAATGAACAAACAGACAAAACACAAAATTTACACACATCTAGGTCACCCAGAACACCCTGAGACCAGGGTCACCAAGGTCGCTCCAGCCCCGGCCCCCGACCACCCGGAGAGTACAAAGGAGTACAAAGGAAATCAAGCAACAACAGATCTAGTGACCCTTCTAGGCTGCTTGTCCTCCAAAACACTGAGGATCAAGTGTCCAAACAGTGGTTTAGAGTGGGTAAGGGAACATTGGAAAGGGAACTACTGCCCTGGAACTAATGTCCGTGGCAGGACTAGGAAGTTAGTAGGGGACATATGGTCATCCAGGTCACCCAGGAGAAGACCCAGAGACCAGGGTCACCAAGGTCGCTCCAGCACTCCCCCGGCCCCCGACCACCCGGAGAGGTTCCGATCTCGGCAGGCAGACATGCAGCGGAGCCAAAGCCACAAGCCCTCCCACCACACTTCCAGGCGCACCCTTCACATTAATCGTCTCCCCGGGCCAGGCGCCTGATGGACTATTATCTAGTCCAACTTGCGCCCGACCCCTTACTCCAAATGACCACGTGTTCACTCAACTATTCACAAGCATTCTCCATTCACTCCTGTCCACCACCACTTCCCCTGCCTGATCTATAGTCATTCCTCTATCATCCAAAGCTTTTCTTACACAGTCTCTCCATCTCAATGCGGGTCTTCCTGCCCTTCTATCTCTGTGAAGTGTGAAGTGAAGAGTGAAAGTGACACAATAATATCCAATAACAGTGAAAGTGCCGAAAATATGTTATACAAAGTTTCACATAACTCAATAATGGTTGTAAAAGTAATAAATTACACAATAACGATGATATTATCTCCATAGAAACATAATATCGTCTACCGGTACCAAAGCCACCGAAACGACGAGTGACTTAGTGCGTGTTAGCAAGGGTCGCGGCGAAGCATTCGGACGCAGGCAAAAATATGCGGAAAAATACCTCCATTCCCATCATCATATCTCGGCAACCACTTGTCGTAGCGATGTCAACTCAACGCCAGTCTACAGACGAAGGTTGGTTCTACACTATACAATTTAGTTGATTGCTCTAGATGGTCTCAATCAGTAGATATCGATTTATGAAGATAGCTATTTTTCAGAAATACCCCCGGACACGGCGATTGGCCTCATATGAGGGCCCCCGGATCCGGAGGGTTAAATTCTGATCTAAATACTATCTCCAATTGGGGCAGAGAAAACCTTGTTACCTTTAATGCTTCCAAAACCCAATTTCTCCATCTATCTACCCGTCAGGAACTCCCTGCGGACTATCCCTTATTCTTTAACAATACAAAAATAAATCCTTCATCTTCTCTCAATATTCTTGGGGTCTCTTTTTCTTCTGCTCTCAGTTGGAAGGACCACCAGCCTTGCTAAGGCAGCCTCCCAGAAGCTGGGTGTGCTCAACCGCCTTAGGGGGTTCTTTTCCCCTGCACAGTTTCTTGCTCTGTACAGGGCATAGTGCGTCCTTGTATCGAGTATTGTTCACATGTGTGGGGAGGTTCCTCTCACACCGCTCTTCTAGACAAAGTTGAAAGGAAGGCCTTTCGTATCATTAACTCCCGTCCACTCACCAATTCTCTGCAATCTCTCTCTCTCCGCTGCAATGTTGCGTCTCTCTCGCTATTCTATCGCTACTATAATAATCAGTGTTCCTCAGAGCTTTCCCAGTGTATACCACCTCCTTTATGTAGGGCACGTGGTACCCGTCTTGCAACTCGATCCCACCCCTACTCTCCAACCCAAGAGTGAAACGTTACTCTCAAACTTTCTTCTACTCAACAGCTGAGCTCTGGAACTCTCTCCCAGAATCAGTCTTTCCCTCTTCCTATGACTTAAATTGCTTCAAACTCTGTGTCCAGGCATTTTGGCTCGAACGTCCCTTGATTTTGGCCCTGTCACTCTTTCAACTATGGGGGGAGGCACTCGCTATAGGCAGTTCTGCCTTTTGCCTTTTCCTTCAAAAAAAAAAAAAAAAAATGAAAAGTGTCCTCATGCTGAAGGGGTTAAATAGGATAATTATTTTCAGCCAAACAATGTCATCAGTATCTTACCATGTTTGTATTTTCCTTCCCAAGCAGCAGTCTCCTCCTGGATGAGTATGCGGTGATGGAGAGATCGGGCGCGCATCACACAAGTGTTATGCTTCATGCGGGAGAAGGTCAGGGAGCGAGTGTTGTTGTATGGGGCATCCATTGCTGCTCGGGTCTTGGCTGCAGCAGCGTTACACAGCTCCAGGGCACCCTGGAGCGGAGTTCAAGTGAGGAAAAGATATGCTCAGTATTTTTAATCTTTGCTAAATGTAAGAGATGGAAGAGAAGGAGTGATTAAAGCAGTGATTGATGGAGATAGATTACCCAGGCTACCCAGGAGGCAGGGAATGAATGAATGAAAGTATTGGGAAAAATTAGGTGAAAGAAACAGTGAGACAAATGAGAGTAGGAAAAGCATAAGGTATGGATGGTATTGCTGTGGAGTTTATTAACCTCTCCGCTGCGTAGGTGGGGTAGTGGCCACCCCTCCCTGTGCGGAGGTATTTAGAGTGTTTCCTACACTCAAATCGTCATCGTACCATAAATAGCATTAATACTTATCCATATGCGCCTATTTTACGTTTATTATAAAGGTAATAACCTGTTACAGCAATAAAACAAGTGGAAACAGCGTTTGGATGCTCAAAATCGGCGATAGAGGCCGGGAGTTACATAATGTATGGCTCAGGCAGCCTGCCAGCCAGCCACGGCTGGAGAGACACTGTTGCGTGGTGATCTCTCTCTCGCTCTTTCACACGCTTGGTAACACAGATGACCACGCCCTGCTAGCAACTCGCTAATGTTAGCACAAATATATACCTAAGAATAAGGGAATAACAGGGAGAAAAGGTGATAATTGAAGGGGGGAAGGGTGGAAGGGGGGGATGTGTAGGAGTGATATTTGGCATGGCCAAGGGGCAATTAAAAAAAAACACATAAACTAATTGATACTGGGCTGATTTAAATGTTTTTTTTTAGGCCTTGGATTATATAAGGCTTCCCGCAGCCCACCAGTAAAACTTATATCAGCCTTGCGGCACTTGCCGGGTTAAGAAGGGTAAAGATGTGATAATAGATTGGCTGGTGAGACTATTCAGTATGTGCTTTGTTGTGTCAATGGTACCACTAGACTGGAGGAGTGCATGTATTGTGCCGTAGTAAAAGGGGAAGGGAGATCGGCAGGAGTGTTCAAGTTATAGAGGAACAGTATTAGTATATTATCAGTGGTTGGAAAGCTGTATGGCAGGGTGTTGATAGATAGAATAATAAAGGGTATGGAAGTTGCAATAGGAGAAGAGCAGTGCGGTTTTAGAAGAGGGTATGTGGATCAGATTTTTGTAGTAAGACAGCTATGCCAGAAGTATTTACCGGTAGAGAAGCATAAGGAGATATATTAGGCTTTTATGGATTTGGAAAAAGCGTATGATCGTGTGGATCAAGAAGCAATGTGGAAGGTGCAAAGGATTTATGAAATTGGAGGAAATTTGTTAAGAGCAGTTAATGACTAAGGCGAGATAATGACTAAGCGAGCGTACAAGAGTGAGGTGGAAGGACAAAGAGGGATATGTAGACCGAGAGAGAGGTGGAAGGATTGAGTTTAGAAGTATATGTGTGAAAGCGGTCAAGGATGGAAGGAGGGACGTCGATTGACTGGGAACAGAGGTGCATGAGGGAGTTTCGTTCATGGCCACCCATCACGGTGTCCGGCAATAGATAGATAGATAGTCATAACTTTTAAAATAGATGCGAAACACATAAAAAATACTATAACTAACTTAACATTAAATACTCATTACAATATATTTACAAAAAAAAAAAATTGTATACACCTAACTTCATTATATACACCTAATTTCAATGAGTTATATATTCCTAACTTCCACTCCAAGGATTCGAACCTACGATACTCACGCCAAAATTCCACGCACTAACCATTACGCTATCAAGACAGTTGAAGGTTTGTGCATATGGTTAATTTAGATAAGTGGACTGTATATTATTGATAATGAAGAAGTATTAACCATATAGAAATATTTACCCTTAGATGAACTCAGCTGGTGATTGGAGGATGGCGGAAAATAGGCTAGATGACTGGAAGTGGTTAGTATAGTAAACAGAGTATGAAAAGAGGCTACAATAGGCTAGGATAGGCTAGATATTTACGTTAAGTTTGTGCTAATTAACAAAGATGATGATGTAGTGACTATATGGAATATGAGATGAAAGTGAAGCGAAAACACCTGGTGAAGTAACTAGGAGAAAGAAAGCTTAGCGTGTGTAGCTGGGACGGAGGTTGGTTGGAGAGTGGGCGAGCGCGTTATGTTCGTCTCTGTCGTGACATACCGCGCACGCGCAGAACATATGGAAAATGTATCCCATCTTCTTTACAATGAGATACTTATAAACAATCTTAAATAATACAAATATATATATATATATGGGAATTATAATCCTACAATACTTTCCCATATACTACTATAGAATAATATATTCTACCCAATCATGGAACGTTCGACCAAGGTTATGGAAGCGTTCAACTTAAGACTACGGAATGATACGTAACGCTACATCAACCCAGATTACGTAACATCGAGACTGTTCATACTAGTTTGAGTACACTAAGTATGGACAGTGCACAAGCCTACGATATAATATCCATTCTTGAATACTGGATATTAATCTCGACCAAAAAACAATCTTTACATTGGTGAGCTGTAAATAATCTAGTGTGAACAGAATGAATCGGGTGAAACATACGTCTGTGAGGTATTATCATAAGATTTCGACCCACTTCCAGAATGTTTAGAGTGTTAGTGTAAAGATAGTTTTTTGGTCGAGTGTACATACACCCAAATGCAATATGATTAGTTATTGTTCAATGCTGTACAGTATATCTTTCCCTTAATTTCTCTGGAGTCTGCCGTGGCTATCCTATAATCTAATTTATTAATTTCACTCCCAACACCAAACACCTCCCAATGCAATTAATGAAAGCATGTGATCCTCCTGGGATTCAAACCTGGGTTATCACATACAGATCTTAAACACTAACTATTACACCATCAAAACAGTTAAAAGTTACTTACTTTCGAGTTACTTTCGATGATTCCGCCCGTTACTGGCGAAGCTGAAATCAACTTCCACTCACACCAGGTTGTCCTTCATCCGCTTCCCCATCCTGGATGACTTCAGGCAGGGTGCTGTGATGACGGCTGGGGTATCCTGGTATTGGTGGGTGGTCAGGTAATCCACCAAGCCACCTATCCAATCTGGTTTTGAAATTCTCTGGATTGGTTCCACTGAGGTCCCGGAGTTCACTAGGGAGGCAGTTGAACAATAGAGGTCCATTGCAAGTGAAGGAGTTGTGGATTTGTGTCTTCACGCGCTGTATGCTGCCTTGGGACCCTCTGATGTAACGGAGCCTCCCTCTTCTTGGATGATGGTTAACTGTAATACCTGCATTTGGTACTTATTTTTTTATATACAGGTACTGTATATATAAAATTAGTTTAACCAGACCACTGAGTTCCGCAAAAGAACTCTCATAGGGCTTGCCCAAAGGATTAGATCAAGATGGACAACTAATCAAGTCAAGATAGATAGGGAAGGGCAGGAGGTGAACATAACTAGGAAGGTGAAGACACGAAGACATTTCTCGACATTTCATCAGTTCAGCCGGACCACAGGAGCTCCACAGCAGAGCTCATATAGGGCAGGGCTGAAGGATGAGACAATAACTACTACACTGCAGCACCAACCAAGAAGTGATCAAGGATGAAGAATGAAAGATCAGGACTAAGGTAGAAAAAAATCACAGCGAGAAGAAAAAAATAATGCATTACTGAGGGGAATCAAGTCAGCTCGGCCGCATCAGCGACCGAAGAGACAATTTAGGTCAGTAGCCTACTACCTAGCAAAGCCAGGGAGGCATGTGGACAGAATAAGAACAGAAGGGGAAAAACATAGAAAGAGTAATAAAAAATATGTCAAGCCAACGACAAAAGCTCGAGGGGAGAGAGAAAGGGAAAAATCCCAAACCCTCCCCCATCAAGCCCCAGTCGCTGGCCCCGAAGCCCCCCAACCTTGTAAAGGGGCGTAGTAGTAAGGGACTCTGCCCTCTAGGATCTTCCACACATATATAACTATATAGCACTCCCTCCTCTTCTGCAAGGAGTGCAGTTTTAACTGGGTTAGTCTTTCCCAGTAGTTGAGGTGCTGTACTCCCTGGATTTTTATGATGAATGTTCTCTGAAGGGCTTCTAGGACAGCTATTTCCTTTATTTTGTGTGGAGACCATAGCTGGCAGCAGTAGTCCAGTCTTGGGAGCACCAGAGACTTCCAAAGGGTCTTCATACAGTGCTCTTCCTGTGTGGTGAAAGTCCTAGTATCCACCCTTTTACCTTTGATTACCTTTGAAGAAATCCGTCCGGGAGCGACGCAGCTAACATGGACCTCCGCATGTTCCAGGTAGTGCTCCTTTCCTCATCTCTGGGTCTTGGACTCTTGTTTCTGGCTGTTTCAACTGTTTTGGTGATATGGTGGGTGAATGTTGCGCCACTGTTCATTTGGAATCCCAGATCTTTTACGTGGTCTTTGTCTACAATTGGCTCGTCATTGTAGAGGTAGGTGGTTGATAGTTTCAGGGCTTCATTTGCTCCATACCGTAGTAGTTCAAATTTATCCCCGTTTAGGACCATATTATTTGATGATACCCAGTACAGTACTAAAAATATGCTGCTTGAAAATAGCATGAGCAATCAAGTCCCTTAATGATATTGGTAAATCTACAGTTATGCTACCCCTTCCCCATTACCCCCCACCACCTCCCCCCTTCAAAACACGCCTTTTAGCGTGTTTTTGGATGATTCAGCAGGCGCGGAAAATAAGATTTTTTTTTTTTTATAAAAATATATCACCATCCAGATAAGTTTGTCAGGTGATTTGTTGTTTTTATTTTTTATTTGATAGACAGTGTTGTTTAATACCGAGGACCGTCGCATTTTAGTATTTTTAACATTAGCCTAACCTAACTTAACGTAACTTAACTTAACTTAACTTAACTTAACCTAACCTAACTTAACCTAACCTAACTTAACCTAACCTAACCGAAAACTAACCTGTCTCGCGACCGGTCTAAACCCAGCTCACGTTCCCTGTTTATGGGTTCGCGAAGGTTTGTAATACGTACTTCAATGTATCTATTTAAAGTCAAATATACATTTCCGCGCATCATCAAACTATACTAAGTCTACTACTAATAATATTAACCCATTAGTACCAACAGAATAGCGACAAAATAGGGGTAGTATAACTGTAAATTTATCATGATATTTACCCAAAATATCATAAAAACCCCAACAGGTCATATTATCAGATGTTAAATATTTATATGATAATGAAGAACCATTCAAATTTAACAAAATATATTTTTAAATTCTCATACAACACCCATCACCAAATAAGGAAAGTGAAAAATATTATACCGTTCATAATAAGTAGGCAAGAAACCTAAACTCGAACCTCTTGTAACTCAGGAAGGGCTGGAGCAAATGGGCTGTAAATGTCCACACCTATTTACTGGATGACTCTTCCCAAATGGTATTAATTCATATTATCACCAACCCACCAATTAACTTACAAATAAACCTAGTTAATTAAATCACACTCGCCCAGATATAGCGTTCGATGTGTGCGAACTGAGTGTTTCACTTCCAAAGGCTACGGTGTCTGACATATTAAGACTAAATAAGGTGATTGGGCGTGTGAAATCGTTGTAAGTCGACACCAAACACCCACATCCTCCTTCCACATTTCGTATTCTTCATCATGCTCTAATTTCGGAGGCCACTTCAGTGAGCATGCCATAATGCCCCAACTACGCTCTGCTACCAATGTTATAGATACACGGAAGCAACCGCACTCACTGAAATCCTGGAGACAACTACCGGTCGTCCGCATAGAACAGCCAACCATACGTCCATCCAGCCGATGACGTCATCAGCCAGCCTACGACTCGGCGGCCTGCCATTGGCTCGAGGCGGACGAGCTTAGTGCAGGTCGAGCCAGTCAACCTGCGCCACTTTGGCATGACTGTGCTAATATATTAACAAAACTAATGAATAATACTCCAAGGATTCCAACCTAGGATACTCACACCGAAATTCCACGCACTAACCATTACGCTATCAAGACAGCTCAATTGACCACTTGCGAGTTTCGTTCTATAAGGAAGTTGGAGTTGTAGACATCGATATTTAACCAAATTATCAGCAGTTGTAGTACATTTATAGATACATAAAATCCAATTCAACTTACTCTTTAGCCAACATAAACCTACATTATTGTTGCATTTCTGTTTACTATCGATGTCTACAGCTCCAACTTCCGTATAGCCTGAAACTCGCAAGTGGTCAATTACTTAAGTCCTTTTTGAGTTATGAGAGGTTGACGTTGGGATTTCTGGCCTATCTATAAGGAACAGGGTATAGTAACCATCTTTCGTACACAATTTCATCTGTAAGCAATGTAAATCTAAATGTAAAAAAGGAATGCTCTTTAACCACTTCTGTTCCGGCGATGTCTTTTGAATTTTGTGTTACCTCTATTTAGACGATTTTGTGCAGTTTAAGAAGGGTCTGTTGTAGTTAAAGGGGTTAAGTGAGTTAAGTAGAGCGGATTAACCAGACCACTGAGCTCCATACGGAACTCTCATAGGTCTGGTGGGGTTAAGTGAGATAAGCCTTCAAATTGCTGGAGGCCTTTTTGAAACTTAATATAATCGTTTAATAGTACACTAGTAGCTAGAATAAAATTACAAAGAAGTTGCAGGTACAGAAGGGGTTAACAATAATAATAAGAATAACTGTCATAATAAACTTCATAGGTTATTTTAACCCGTACAATACCAGACGTCCTTTATATCATATTCTGGCAACTATTAGACGGTTTTATGTAGCTTAGGAAGGACCTCTAGCAATAATAAGGCTTCAGTATGTCTCAACCAACCCTTGTAATTACCACAGATCCTTTCTAAGCTGCACAGTATCGTCAAAATAGAGCTAGAATACAATATAACACACATCGCTGGTACTCAAAGGGTTAAGAAATACTGTTGCCCGTACTCTTCAAATACTGTTATGTCCTATCGTGCTATAATCAATAGTTCGTCCAAAACCTTCATCATTTATGTGAAAGGGACATTAAGGCAGGATTTGGGGTTTTTTTCTGGCCCCTCTTCTACCTCGTGTTTAGCCCCCTATTAGTTTTGAGATTTTTTTCAGACGTTCCCCCCATTAGTTTGGCCATTTTAAGACCTTTCGCCCCATTCCTTTGCCAATATCCAGACCTTTCTTGCTACTTACGTGTCAAGTAATCCTGGCAATCGATGACGAGCCTGTAATTTAGGAGGAACTGGCCATTGGCCAAAAAAATAAAATGCATCTCATTGAGGGAGGGGGGGGGGGGGGTTCCTTTGGGGTATATTTGTTTATGTATAGGGAAGAAACTAAAAAAATACCTTAACTTGTATACCGTACAGTACTACAACGTGAAACAAATAGTACTATAGTCTTTTTTTCCGGTTGATGGTACAGTAAACTGAATCTCTTATCATCTGATTTCTTCATTCTTGATGGAAAAATATGATACTGCTATGTCTGTCCTTCATAATTAACAACATATTTCGCTACAAAATCTTGGTAATAGCCGAGTAATCAGAATGGAGAGATAACAATTTACATACATACATACACAAATTAAAAGACCCGAGTGCTCCACACAAAATGCGGTTCTGGTCTCGCATCCTAATTTACTATCAGCTGGAAAAAAATAGACTTTGGGCTACTAGAAACACATTAACCCTCCTGGCCCGGGCTGTCTCTCCAAAGGACAGTGTGGGCTACCCGGGCGATCTGGCAAAAAAACGTCTAGGCCTAGGCTACCGTATTTTTGTTTAGTTTAACTGCTAGAAATTTCCCACGCATCTATAAACGTAGTGCGGTTTCCAATCTGTAGACTGGCGTTCAGTAGAGCTCTCTAAGTCAACTGGTTCAGTTGTGATGACGATTTCAGTGGAGCTAATTTTTCCGCAATGTTGACAATATCGGAGCTTTTCACACACTAATTTAGTCTGACGTCACAACAATAACATTGATCCGACGTCTCCTTATTGTTTTCGGAGGTGCGGTGACGCAACGATCGGCTTTGTTTACATGCGTCGGACGCACGGCGTTCAGACCAAGCTGAATATGCTTTCAAGCTTACTATCTCCTGAAAGGACACCCGGGCACCTGCCCTTATTTCGTGGTGTCCTTTCACACGGACACCCGGGGAGGAAGGGTTAAGACTGCCAAGGAATCATAGCAACTTAAATTACAAAGTTAATAAGCAAGGTTTTATGGTGAACTATTAATTTTGGAGGGACCTTGGTGATCCCTGGTCTCTGGATCTTCTCCTGGATGACCTAGATGTGTGTGAATTTGTATTTTGCTTTTGTGTGTTCATTGTTTTCTGTTGTGTTGTCCCTATTCTAGCTCTGTCTTGAGTCGGCCACCAAAATATGATGAAAAGGACGTCCCCAGTACTGAACGGGTTAAATGGGGTATCACACACAAGAGCTTTTAATCTCAACTTAGACGGTCACCATTTTTCCTGGAACATTTTTGGGGTTTATTGCACTGGTATCGGAAACTAGAACCGAAAATACAGTCAGGTCTTCATATGCACGCATTTCGGATACACGGATTCGTTCGGACGCGGTAACCCCCAAAATTCCATGTCTGCTACAGCACGGGAAAAATGCGTACATACTTGGACATTTGCTGCAACGCCGGGTTGGTGCCGGACCGCGCGGATTGTAGCAGACGACACAAAACAGAAAGTGTAGTTTGTTTACGCTTCGAGCCAAGAAAGAAGGAGGAGGATATTGCGTGTCTGACACACAAATAGGTCAGTAGCAGGTCCAAAACAGTTCTTATTGATGCTGTTATTGCGTGCCTGACACGCACATAAGTTTTTGTTGGTGGTATAATGTCGGCTAAAGGATCAAATAGGGGACTTTGGGAAAGTGCCTGGAACTAATTGAATTAATTTCCATAAGGCCTGTTAATTCTAAGATGCAGATTTGATGTACAAAGGACGAAATGACCTCATATATGGAGACCTGACTGTAAGATGCAAAACATTACATGAGCTGCCAGCTCAAGTAGGGTACCTTTATTGGTCTCGTGGTAGAGTACAGTATTCGCCTCGTACAAGTGGGGGCTCGGGTTCGAATCCTTATATACAGAGATTAGATTATAGTACAGAATGGTGATGGGCTGGTCTATCAGAGTGAGAACTGAGTGATCTCTGCCATACCCATAGCTTACTCTGACTGTTCCTTTTACTTATATATTTTCTAGATCTCTTCCGTCTCTTCCGTGGATTGACCTCCCAATCTACCAAGATTGGAAGCCAAAGCGTCACATTTTTCCTTTGCCCCTCAACTTTCTCTTCATAATTGCTGAGGGGCACAGGGCCCTGGGTGGGGCTTTGGTTTCCCAGGCGTTTCCGCACCCTCCTCAGCTCCCCGCCATGGAGTGGCTTTGGTCACCCACTTATTGTGGTCGGCAGGGAGGGTTCTGTGGGGGCGCTCGGTTATGGCCTTGGCCTTGCTCGGGGCCTTGGGGCTGTTCGGCCAGGCAGCTTGGGGAACAATAACAACAACAACAACAGAATGGTTCCCAGACATCTCAACCAGTAAACCATTTCAACCAGTACCAAATCAACCAAAACCAACCAAACCAGTGCCAAAATATAGTACTAACCTAACCTAACAACCTAACCATATTGGTTGATTTGGTACTGGTTGAGAGCTACTGGTTGAAATGGTCTACTGGTTGAGTTGTCCGGTCACCAGTACAGAATTATTTATAAAGTTGACTAAGGTATATAAGTTATGGACAAAAGTGTTTGTGGGATACAGACCAAACCCAATCAATTAAGTAACACCTCGTTCTTAACATTAATCATCAATTACAAACCCCAATGCACTTGAATAAACTAATGAAAGCATATGGTCCTCCCGGGATTCGAACTCGGGACACCACACCCAGAACATAAGCATCTAAACCATTGCACCACCAACACAGTCATCCTATTTACAAGGTTTAATATGCAATATGCATGAATAAATCTCATGAATACTCTTCATGGCTTAACAGATCATGCATCAAATAAATACTTACTAAATGGCAAACACTCCTTAACCCCTTCTGTACCGGCCACATTTTCTTAATTATATTCTAGCTATATTTAGGTGATTTTAAGCGGTTTAAGAAGGCTCTGTGGTAGTAAAAAGGATCAAGTGAGATAGTTCGAAGCCTATTTATTTCTGGAGGCCCTATATAAACTGAATAAGTCTAATAATAGCCAGCATAAAGTTGACAAGACTTCGCCGACACAGAAGAGGTTAAACTACATTACTGTACAAGACAAATTGTATTGGAAAAAGCTTAACCCTCTGTAGACGCATATTACCGGTATATTCTGGCTATCATTAAACGATTATATACAGTTTAGGAAGGATCTTTGGGATTATACATTAGGCTACCATAGCACAGTTGGAATGTATGTACATGCTCAGATTAATATGCAGGATTCAAAACTGTATAATAAATCGTAGGCTTGTGCATAATTCTTTAACTGTCTTTATAGCGTAATGCATACATATGCGGAATTTTGGTATGAGTATCCTAGGTTCGAGTCCTTGGAGAGCCACATGTATTTGTTGATTTCATTAATTGAGTTTAGAAGTAAAGTTGGTTGATGAAAAAATATGAAATAATACGGGCAAAGACTATCTCATACACCCTTCCTGATCTGTATAGAACCGCCTAATAATAGCCAGAAGTCAGAAAAATATGCGTAATCGGATCTTGATAAGGTTAACATCAGAAAACATAATTGTCTAGGTCACTACTATAGTCTATTCGCTGTAAGTAGGCGAGAAATCATGACCTCTAACCTCTGTAACTCAAGAACTACTACAGTAATCGAGATAATATTTCTACCATTTGGGAAGAGTCATTCAAGGAATAGATGTGAAAATTTACAGCCAATTTGCTCTAGCCCTTTTTTAGCTACAGAGGTTAGAGGTCATGATTTCTCGCCTACTTACAGCGAATAGACTATAGTCCATGAGTCGGGGATAAAACTGATACACTCAAGCAGGGTGTCAACTTAGCTGTTTCTGTCTGTCTCTTTTCCTGTACTGTACTACTTTTCCTCGTAGGTGCTGGCGAGATCGCCCGATTGGGTGGCATTGCAAGGGGGGCTGCGAGCGGTGGGGGCATTGGTCCGGAGGTGCAAGCCCGTGGGCTGATGATCCCCTCGCCCGCTGCCCTCTCAGGACAGATCTCATCTCACCCTGGCTTCTTCGGGGGCCCAAGCATCTGGAATGGCTTCGGTCTACCGGACTCGGGACTGTTCGGCCATACAGTCTGGGGACCTACAACAACAACCATAAATCAGATGGCTTGCGTATTCCATTCAAACTTCCCGGAAACCAGGCCGTAGCGCGATTGGTAGAGCACTCGCCTGCAAACCGAGAGGACGAGGTTTAGCAACCTGTGGAAACTGTTCACTTACTTCCTGAAACATCAGGACACCCACCCTACCCCAGCTCTTGAGCAGGGTGTATGGTGGTAAAGAAACGCATCATCATCATCTTCATCATCATTGGAGATAGTTCTTTTAACCCATTTATTACGAGTGTCATTATATAATCTAATTTATTATTTTCACTCCCAACACCAAACACCTCAAAATGAAATTAAAGAAAGAATGTGATCTTACCAGGATTCGAACCTGGGTTACCACATACAGATCTTAAACACTAACCATTACACTTTCAAGACAGTTAAAGGTTAAGTACATGGCTAAAATTTTATATCCATTTATTGAATACTGGATATCAATCTAATCATGTACTCAGACCCAAGAGAGCAGCTGGCAAGGGAAACTTTAGCCAGTATCACTATCATCATCAAATCTGACGCCTCGCTTCCAGAGGAAGCACCCCAAAAGGGATGCCCATGGCAGAAACTGCCTCCAGGCTCCCAGACATGCCCTGACTGACCCACTGCCATTTCCACTAAGTGGATTATAACCATGAACACTGAAGGAGCAGACCCAGAGCAGTCCCTCACCCGGATGGCAGTTCCACCACTGTTTTGCTATTTTATTTACCCCAGTGGGGCCCTGGCTGGAAGCATACCAAGCACAGGAATTTTCTGGAAATAGGAACCAGTGGTCCACTGCTCCAGAGGCTGATTGCACCACCAAAGTGGCACTAAAACGCTCTTTTCCTCAACATTGGTCTGGCATCTTATGAGGTCAACATTCAAAATATTTGTTTTGCCTAAATTCATACATCAGTCTAGTTTCCGATACCAGTGCAAAATATTCCAGAAATGATGCCAGAAAAATTTTGATCATAGAATACGTTGGTCTGAAATTGTGACCTCTAACTTCCACATCTCAAAAAGGGCTAGAGCAAATTAACTATAAATGGCCACACCTATTCCCTGGCTGACTCTTCCCTAATGGTAAAAATATTAGCTTGATTACTTAAGTCGTTTGTGAGTTATAGAGATTAATGCTCAAGAATTTTGGCAAGCTTACTTGGGACAGGGTATAGGATGTAGGATCCAGTTCACCCCACCAGAACTAACCACAGGGACATATTTATTAGTGGCCCCTCCATCAATGACGATTATGCCTATTACATAAGGCATCCTCTTCAAACACTCATTTACCGTAGTTTGAATCTACCGCGCAGAGCATAAAAAATTGAGGAGCCTTCATCATGAGCGCACGCAACCTCACTCATGGTTCGTCATTATGAAATTGGGTACTCACTACGAAAAAACTTCGTAAAAAATAACAAATAAAAAGAAAATAAGAATAACTAATCATAAGCTTTCCATAACTTCGTGGATGTACTTGTGTGGATCTTTGACCAGACGCTGACTTCAGGCGTCATTCTTCCTTCTCTGCTCTGCGCTCAACCTGCCCTGACGTGTCTCCCCACGCTCCGCTCGTTCCGCATTTGCTGTGTCCCTAGTGAGTTTTTTCTCATTTGTTTACTCTGGGATGTATCGAGTAAGGTTAGGATATGCGTAGCAGGAGTGTCATGGGCGGGCTGCCCGCAGTTCAGTGTATTTGGGTCGTGTGTTTGGGACGCCTATTTCGGGCGTATCCTCGTGGTCCCGTGGTGGACGCGTGAAACGTTTTCGCGGTTAGCTAGCCTAGTTATTTAGTTGGCTTTAACTACGCGTTATTAGGCTTCTTTTTATCTTTCTGATGAAGTTGCCTTCTTTGTTTGTTTTCTGACGTTCCTAGCGTATTTTTCTTCACTTAGTGAAGTTTTTTCTAGGTCCCGTGTCAGTGCTTCCCTCTCCCGGGTATATTTCTTCGAGGTGTGTTGGCGGCTGTTCCTGTTGTGATATAATTCAGTGCTTTTTGTTTTTATTACGACATGTTTAAGCGATACTCCGTCTGCTTAGGCCTAGCCAGCCTCTCGTAGCTTTTTTACATGTGCAAGTGTTATTGATTTATTGTATAAATATGTACTACTGTGTCATGTGTGTTCTGGATAAGTTGTGTATTGGCTTATTCCAGGCACTATTTGTGTACCTCCGATTGCATCTGGTTGGTGTGGGTTACCGTTTCCGGCGGGTTTTCTCGATTGCTCTGTGAAAATCCGGCTTCTTCTCAGATTGCGTCTGGCGGGTGTGGGTTGCCTTTTCCGGCGGGTTTTCTCGATTGCACCGAGAAAATCCGGCTGGTTGCCGAGTTTTAATCACGCGTGGTTTAAATAGGCTTGTTTCCCCTGGCGAGTGGTGGCTTGAGGGCTCTCCAGAACTGCGTCTCTGTAGTGGGGCCTGTGTTCAGGCTCACTATGTGTTTCCCGGCGGAATGGCTTTACCCGATTCAACTAGGGGTTCATGCGGACACCTGTTGACTATAGTTTTTCCCGGTTTTGCAAAGCCGTTAAAAAACTGGGCTGTTTTGTTTGATTAGTCTTTCCACCCCGGCGATCTTTTGCAAAGAAGTGGGGATAGGAACAATTGGGGTTAACTTTTCTATTAATTTTCACCCGGCGGTTGAACCTCGGGAGGGTGGGAATCACGGATTTGCAATTCGGTAGGATTAGCCAAACAATTGAGGGATACAATTGGGTATCGAGACATTCAACTCACGGCGATCTATGAAGGCTTCGAGAGGAGTCAGATCTAATGATTAAGATGGGCTCAACCTGGCTAACTGCGTTATAATAAGGAGGCCAGCGTCTTATTATGGGTTCCCGGTGAACTTTATATCACAGGGAAGACTGCGTCATTTATAAAGAACTGCTCGTCTTTATATCATGTCAGATGATATTCTTAAATCTTTTGGACACGTAAAGATATTCACAAATCTTTACATATGAACCTACAGGGTAACGAGAGGTAATAGTGGTGTATTACGTCTCGTTGCCCGGCGGTTCATTAACACGTGTGTTAGAATATTTTGGGGTAACCATATGAGCATTAATTCCTGGACATTTTCTTTTTTCCAGGGCGGAGTTCCGGCGGGTCCACAGAGGACCAGGTGAGGCCCGGGGAGAGTTAGCTTTTACCCAGTCTCTGCCATGGCTGCTCTAGCTCCTGTTTTTGCTCTTTGCTCAACGCCCTCATGTTCCGGGATCCCTATTTTTGCACATACTCTGTGCATTCGTTGTGTCAAATGCTTGGACCGATCAAGGGGTTTGTGGGTAACGAAGAATTGTACCTTTTGTAGTCAACTCAGTATTAAAGTATTACAGCACAACAATCTGGCCGCGGCGGTTGCATTACGCGAGGTCAGACAACTTCTTACTAATTATGCTACTGCAGTGGCTCATAAAGCACTGCAGTGTGATAACGTAATTCTATGGGATAGTTTGTTGATTCAGCACCCCCCAATTAAACGTCCTCCTTCACGTAGTAAAGTCAATAAGTCGGCAGAGACTGGGCTGGGTAAAGGGCTTCTTGCCTCTCCCGGCACATCTAAGAGACCGCGAGAGCCGTCTCCCCAGGCGACAGCTTCGAAGTCAAGATCTAGGTCCAGGTCACGGTCTCCTCTCAGAAAGCAGACACATAGTCACTCGACTTCACCTTCGCGGAAGAAGAGTAGGACAGACAAGACCAAGGACAGTTCTAGTGATACATCGAAGTCGAGGCGGAGTCACAAGTCTTCTAAGAAAGAGTCTCATGCACGAAAGTCCTCCCGGCGTTCGCCGGAGCCTCGAACCTCGCTTTCTGCCTCTACTCCCGACATGTCTCAGGTCCAATCTGACAGGTCGGAAGTGGAGTCAGAGACTGTGGTGGGGGATATACCGGCGGACAAGTTGTCCCCAAATATTATTCCCAGTTCCAATATTCTCACTTTAGATTTAGAGGGTTCTCCCGGCAGTGATAACCCGCTAGAGGGCTCGAGTGAGGGCTCAGTCATTGGGGTGGGGCCTGGCTCACAAGTGAGTTCCGGCCAAGACCGAGGAGTTTGGAGATACTCCCAGCCATGGAGGGACAGCTCTCTTCCATCTCAGGCAACACAGGTAGTGGCTGAAGTCCACCGGGACGCGGAGACCCCGTCTTCCATCCCTGACTTAACATGGCAACATCAGGGGGTCCCAGCCTCGGCGGAATCCTCTCAGGAGGGACCGGAGGCAGGGGATGAGGGTTCTATTATTTCTGAGGTGGGAATTCACGAGTCTAGTTCAGTCGTAGATAACTCTCAGAATAGGGATGCTTTACCTAATAGTTCTTCCTCTGCTCAATTTGTCACGGCGGATGAGATTAATGGGTTACTAGCGAGTGCTTTAACCCTCTCACCACGGAAGGGCTCTTGAACGCCCATAAAAAAGCATATAACAGGTACCCGGAAGGCCTCTTGAACGCCCAGTGGTTGAAAGCCTGTGAGCTTCGTGTGCGAGGCGTCGGTCCGACGCATGTAAACAACAGCCGGCTGGACCGACGCCCCGCATCTCCGGCCACAAAAAGGAGAGCGTCGCTTGTTCGTGTGTGCCTGTATGTTGTTGTTAAGTATCGAAAAGTGGTGTAAAGTGGCTGTTTTGGCCATAAAGTTATCTCCAATGAAATCATCATCACAGCTCAACCAGTTGACTTAGAGAGCTCTACTTAATGCCATTCTACAGGTAAATAACACAGCTACGCTTGGGGATGCGCGGGAATGCGGGAAGCAGTCTGATTAACGAATATAAGGTAGCCTAGCCTAGACGTTTTTCGGCCAAAACACCCGGGTTTTGAGGAATATATATATAATACATAGCCGGGGCTGGAGGGTTAACTAAGTTTTTTGGCCAGCAACCGGAGCCTCCTATAGTTGGTCTGGGACCTTCCATGCCAACATCGACTGTCCGACCTCTGGCTACTTCCATTGCTTTGACACAAATTCCGCTCACTCCCCTTGTATCACCTACTATTGTTACTAGGCCAACTTCGGCGGCACTAACTACTTCCAATGTGCGAGTAGTAGCAGACGTAAATCCTCCCCCGTTAGACAAAGCCCCGATCAGAAAAGGGGCTATGCCTCTCTTATACGGGCCAGACGATTCTTGGGTATCATTGGTACCAACAAAGCCAGAGGTAGCACAGTCCACTATGTCAGGGGAGCTTCCGGTACCACGAGAGTGGGTAATCCAAGGGAATAAATCTAGGAAGTTAAGGGCTCTAGATATGCTGGAAATGTACTTGATGTTAGTATTAAGGCCATCCCCAACTATTATCATCATGATTATTTTGTATATTCTTCTACACCTGCCCTACCCCCTGCGTCAGCTTCAAAACTATTTTCGGACTGGACAAAACATGACGGGTTCAATGATATCAAAGCGCTGTCGGCTCTAACCCCTGAGTTAGGTTTAAAGACATTCACAGACTCAGCCGCGAATCCAGTTTTGAAGGTGGAGCAGTTGGGTCCGGGACCTTGGGTGGACTGGGAAGTCGAGGCGCAAAACTTTGCAACTACATTCACTTCTAAAGCTTCACACCAAATTCCACAAGAAAGCCATTCTTGGTTCTCTCTCCCGGTATACTCTGCCGGCGGAGTTCCCTCTGCTCTATTTGCTTTTTTAGCTGCCCCTAAAATTAATCTATGCGAGCTTAAAGATCCTTTTTCTACACCTTCCACTGCTCACCTAGACCGGGAGTTTAGGCTACGGGGAAAGGCGTATAGACTATTTTCTCAGTATATAGTTACGCAACAGGTAGCAAAGTCAATGCTAAGATCTGCTCAGGCTATCGCGGACACAGAAGTCCGAAAGGCGATCGAACTGTCTAGACGCTTGCTTCTCCAGACTTCTATACAGTCACTGGGAGATATACGCACGGCCTTGTTAGAGGCGGTGCGGGCAAGACAAGATCTAAGGATGTCTCTAGTCCGAAAGCTCCCGGATAGGATTGCTAATCAAGTAGTAATGTCCCCAGTTCTAACTGCCTCTTTAATGTCCCCGGAGGTGTGGCGGATGGTGTTTAACATGGCTCAGGCCTTGAAGCACAGTCCCGCCCCGTCTAAGAAACCTGCTTTCACTTTTACCAAGCCCAAATCAGTCGCTAAAGCTCAGTCTGGTGGGGCAAAATCCTTTCATTTGCCTAAATCCTCTTCCACTCAAGGTCAGTACAGATACAAGCAAGGAAAGTCTTCAGGTAACCATAAAGGACAGAGGTATCAAAGGCCGGGCCAGGGCCCGTCTCCAGCCAAACCCGGCCAGTCGTCTAAACTTACACCACCACCACCACCAAAAAACTAGGGTCTCCCTCACTCCCAGGGCCAATCTTCCGGCGGGTGGATCAGAGGGTAGTCCAGCCGGCGAACCCTTGTCTGCTAACTGAGTCGTTCCGGGCAAATCATCGCGCATGGCCTCTAAACACATGGGCGAGGATGGTGGCACGCAAAGGCATCACCTGGCAGTGGCTCCGGCGACCTCGCTTACGTCAGCCGACAAAGGCAAATTTTGTTTCAGTAGAGGTGGAGTCACTGATCCAAGAGATGGTGGCCAAGAATGTTATCATCCCGGTTCCTCAAAATTATCCAGTTTTTACATCCAAACTTTTTCTGGTACCCAAAAGGGACAGTGTTCAGATGAGGCCGGTCGTAGACCTGTCTTATCTGAACCTCCACATTCACAACGTGTCCTTCCGGATGCTGACAGTGAATCAAATCAGGCTAACACTTCCGCCGGAAGGGTGGATGTGTTCTTTAGACCTGACGGACGCGTATGGGCACGTCCCGGTAAACAAACGGTTTCAACGTTTTCTGGCCTTAAGAATCATGCATCAGACTTATGTCTTTCAGAGGATGCCGTTCGGTTTAAACCTAGCACCCCGCATATTCACGAAATTAGTCCGGCAAGCCCTGATGCCCTTGTTGCAACAAGGGATCAGGATTTTGTGGTACCTAGACGACTGGCTGGTGGTGGCGGAGACGGAACAGTTATGCATCAATCATGTCAACATAACATTAAAATCATGTAAAATCTCTAGGATTCAAGGTAAACCTGGTAAAGTCAAACCTTGTTCCCTCACGGGTGGTCCAGTGGATAGGGCTGGTCTGGGACACAGCTGCTCTCACTCTGAGTCAGAGTGTGGACAATCGAAACAGGTTTCGCAAGAAACTGTTTCTGTTTCTTCTGAGTCTGACTACGACACAGAGAGTCTGGGAATCTCTGGTCGGCTCTCTCAACTGGATTCAACTAACTGTAAAGTTGGGCCGGTTGAAAGTCAAACGTTTAATTTTGGAGGGCAATAAAAAATTTCCACTATTGCCGGCGGAAACATTATGGCCCATCCCAAAATTAATACACACCTTACTAGCGGTCTGGGCGAAGAGGGACACATTGCACTCAGTCATGTCATGGACCTCTCCTCCGCCGACGGTATGGGTGGACACGGATGCGTCAGGCACGATAGGTTGGGGCTTTCAGTTAAACCAAGGGCATCAGGGTCAAGGGCTTTGGTCCCATTCAGAATCCTCCCACATAAATGTCAAAGAGTTACTAGTCCCCTTGTATTTCCTTCAGGCTCACGGCTTTTCTTTGCGGGGCAAATCAGTGGCCTTCAGGATGGACAATCTGAATGCGGTTCACTGCGTTCAGAAACAGGGGTCAACGCGATCTCGGAGGTTGCTAAACGTGTCAGAAAAGATTTTTGTACTAGCCGACAAGCTGGACATTCAGCTTCACGCTTCTTATCTCCCCGACGTAGCGAACGTTTGGGCAGACGCTCTATCTCGGAGACAGAGCACAACAGTAGAATGGGCACTCAAGCAAAACATTTTCGACCTAATGATTGCGAAGCCTTACCGTCCACAAGTGGATCTATTTGCGTCCGAGGAGACTCACAAACTCCCGCTGTACCTAACCCGCCGGACGACCACGCCGGCGGGAGGACCCGACGCACTGGTGACGGACTGGAACATGTAGAGTTCCATTTATCTGTTTCCGCCGCCAGACGCTTCGCTGATGTGCCAAGTAGTAAACAAACTACAGGATTATCGGGGCGTAGTCTCGTTAATCGCGCCCCTGTGGCCGGCGCAGGCGTGGTACCAGCAATTAAAAACGTGGTGCCCGAACCCGGTGTCGCTCCCGGTCGGATATTTCCACTTAGACACGATTGGCAACCTAGAGACCTCGCTGACTTTTGCATTATGGACATTCAGGAGGCCAAATGGCTAGCTCCGTATGGTAGAAACGTGACCGATAAATTCATGAATCAATACACACAATCTACTAAGAGACAGTATCATTCGCATTGGCAGTCTTTCACTTCTTGGATACTCAGAACAGAACAATCCGTGCCTTCGGTGGCTTTGGTTTTTAATTATTTAAACTATCTGTTTGAGCAGAAACGTCTATCTGTAGTAACGTTAAAGAATCACTTAACAGCAATTAGGATGCCATTCTTTGACCTTACAGGTCTAACCATACCATTAGCGGAGGAAATAGGTTTCATGAGGGCATGTTTTAAACTCCGCCCACCTCCCCGTCAGCTCATGCCTACCTGGTCTCTGGACAAAGCGTTGTCATTACTTCATTCCCGGCGGTACCAAAATACTGCAGATTTTGACTTACTTTTAAAAAGGGCAGTATTCCTTATGGCTTTGGCTACCGGGAACAGGGTGTCTGAGCTGGCGGCGATGAGCAACACACCTAATTGCATCAGGTTTGGTAGGCTCAATGATTGTACAGTCAGGACCCCCAATTCGCGAGAATAGGGGTGACAGGAGGCATCGCGTATTGCGAATTCGCGTATTGTGGAACTAACTTTAAATGGGAATAATTAGATTGGGTGACATCTCTCAATTATGGCCTATTTTCGAAATTGTTGGCCCTATTTTCGACATTTTTGGCTCTACAGTACAGTCTATATCTTATATATAAGAACAACAATGAATAAAAATATGAAACCTTACCTTAAAATTAGTAGTAGATAGGCTAGGACTAGGACTAGGACCGTAGGACTTCACGATTTTCTCCCTCCCTGACCAAATCGTACGAACAGTTTACTCTGACAAGCCCATAGCACGGCCTATTGCACAGTTTCTTTCTCCTTTTTTCTTGCGATCCAACACTTCCACCTTCATTTTGTGTGTTATCTTCTTATATTGGCGTGGCATGGCGAAAAAAGTGGCAGGCACTACAAACGTTTGGTCACTCTGCACGGCTATGAGCGGGACTGTGGGAGGGAGGGAGGGAGGGTAAGCGGGAGGGAAGGCAGGCGTATGCCCTTCTTCTTCTTCTTCTCTTTTCGGAGCCACGCCTGGGCCTCGCGAAACGTAGACCGTGCTCGCGTATCAAGCGGGAATAGCGGATTTGGCCCCTTCTTAGCTCTCGATTCGTGTATTGTGGTACCACCTCGCGTAATTAATGTTTTTGGTTATTTTCGAGGGGTAACTCGTGTATTAGGGTTTTCGCGCATTGTGGAATCGCGTATTGGGCGACCTCACTGTATTCATATTGCCCCTTCCCCGGGGTTCATCGCCAAGAATGAACACAGTGATCACGTGTTTTCAGAGTTCACGGTGCCGGCGTTGAAAAGGGGAAAGGTGCACCATAATTTATGTCCAGTGCAAGCGGTTACCAAATATTTGAAAGTCGCACCTAGGAATCAACAAGGTGCTTTATGGGTATCAAGTACGGGTAAACGCGTAATGAAACGTAAACTGGCTTCTCTCTTAGTTAACGTCATTCAGGAAAGTAATCCCGGCGTTGTGGGTAGAGCTCACGATTTACGCAAATGGGCGACCTCTTTATGTTTCCTTAAGAATTTTTCCTGTTGAGGACATAGCAGCCACGCACCTCTGGTCCTCTAATCATACTTTTTTGACTCAATACCTTTCAGTAGCTTTAGACAGGCCTTCCATGCCATGTATAGCTTTACGGCAGAGGGTCTAGGTGGCCTCTGGGTCACTTAGTGTTTAGATAAAGAAAAGAGAGGGGGGGGGGGGTGCAGTCAGTGTAACATAGGACACCCTAGACCCCGCCAGAGTATGTGTGCGGAGCTTACGAGCTGTGATACAGGGTGTAGGTGCTGTGATATAAAATTTCTCTGTAGTATTCATTACAGGAAATTGTGCTAACGTACAATCATAGTAGAACGACAATGCTTGTTGTAAATAGTTTTGGCTGTGAAGCAATATAATTTTAAGTAATCTTAGTAGTTGCAGCCGCAACTTGTATTTGTAATGTAAGTACCTCTGCAGAAGTACAAGAATTCAGTACTTCTGCGACAGTACACGAGTTCCTTTTATTTTTAGGGTATAATGTTAGATTTATATCCACGAGTTAATGGGGTTTATATGTGCACATGTAAACTTTGATGTTTTTTATTTTTCACCACTTACTTTAACCCTCCAGCCCCGGCTATGTATTATATATATATTCCTCGAAACCCGGGTGTTTTGGCCGAAAAACGTCTAGGCTAGGCTACCGTATATGTGTTAATCTGACTGCTTCCCGCATTCCCGCGCATCCCCAAGCGTAGCTGTGTTATTTACCTGTAGAATGGCATTAAGTAGAGCTCTCTAAGTCAACTGGTTGAGTTGTGATGATGATTTCATTGGAGATAACTTTATGGCCAAAACAGCCACTTTACACTACTTTTCGATACTTAACAACAACATACAGTCACACACGAACAAGCGACGCTCTCCTTCTTGTGGCCGGAGATGCGGGGCGTCGGTCCAGCCGGCTGTTGTTTACATGCGTCGGACCGACGCCTCGCACACGAAGCTCACAGGCTTTCAACCACTGGGCGTTCAAGAGCCCTTCCGGGCAGCTGTTATATGCTTTTTTATGGGCGTTCAAGAACCCTTCCGTGGTGAGAGGGTTAAGTGGGGTGCCTTCTTAACTACCAGCTCTGTGTACAGAGTCTCGGAGTTAACCCCTTTTTTGTCCAAGCAGGCTTCTTCGAAGCACGCTCCTGCTTGTCACCTTTTTTGTATATTTATATGCTGTATAAAGTTTATGCACACAAATATATCTTTTTAACAAAGTATGAATACTATGTGGTTGTTTGATTATCTGCTTTTGCTAGAGTTATGATATGATTACGAATGTCCCCCTCCAGTCTTAGATATCAGGCATAATCGTCAATGATGGAGGGGCCACTAATAAATTATAGGTTTGACTCCTGCAAGGAGATAAAGAAAACCTAATATTTAGTAGTGGCCCCGTAATCATTGACGACTGGGGCCCACCCGACCATCCCCTTCCCATTCGTTGATGTATTAAGGATTTTGGTTTACTTGATATGTCAGTGAAGGAAGAATGACGCCTGAAGTCAGCGTCTGGTCAAAGATCCACACAAGTACATCCACGAAGTTATGGAAAGCTTATGATTAGTTATTCTTATTTTCTTTTTATTTGTTATTTTTTTACGAAGTTTTTTCGTAGTGAGTACCCAATTTCATAATGACGAACCATGAGTGAGGTTGCGTGCGCTCATGATGAAGGCTCCTCAATTTTTTATGCTCTGCGCGGTAGATTCAAACTACGGTAAATGAGTGTTTGAAGAGGATGCCTATGTAATAGGCATAATCGTCAATAATTACGGGGCCACTACTAAATATTAGGTTTTCTTTATCTCCTTGCAGGAGTCAAACCTATAATCCCGTGCGCATACACGGCACTACGGCTGGCCTGGTATTATACCGGTATTATATAACTGTCTTGATAGTGTAATGCATAAGTGCGCTGAATTTCGGTGTGAGTGTCCTAGGTTTAAGTTCTTGGAATGCCACATATATTTGTTGATTTCATTAATTGAGTTTAGAAGTAGAATTGGTTGGTGAAAAAATATAATTATACACCTAATGACAGGTCTGGTGATCAATCTCTTTTTCCCTCTTCCTATGATTTAAACAGCTTCAAACTCTGTGTGTCCAGACATTTTTAATCTAACGTACCTTGAAATTGGCTCTGTATCACTCTTTCAACTTAAGGGGAGACACTTGTTACAGGCAGCTTTGCCTTTTGTCTCCTTCATACACACAGAAAAAATAAATAAAATAAAATATTATCTAGTCATATAATTGAAAGGGTTAATCAATCACTACAGGGAAAGAAGTACAGGTCTCCCTCACTATCTGATCCCCCAATTTACGATATTATTATAGGTTTTTAGGTGTTTGTGGAGAACGCATCCCCACTTACCTCATTAATTTTAGGGTTTGCTATATGATTTTTCTATTTAAGATCGGGTTTTTTCAAGAACGTAACCCAATCGTATATCTTAGGAGACCTGTAAAGGACAAGGAGAAAGGCAAGTTTGGTCCTGTGTGAGATTCAAGCACCATACCACTACTACTTTTTCTTCTTGGTCTCCTTTTTGGGTGGAGGAGAGGAGCTTTTACAGGAGAGAGCGATGGCCACCAGCACCACCAGGGCCAAGACTCCAGCTCCACCGTACAAGGCGTTAGGGTTCTCTCTCAGCCAGTCTGCACAAAACTCGGTGTAGTCGTCACTAGGGGAGGAAAGAGGTGGTTAGTTTCTTGGTTTCTATTTCTATAATGTTTTTTACCTAGATGTGTGTGAATTTGTATTTTGTTTTTATGTGTTCATTGTTTTCTGTTGTGTTGTCCCTATTCTGGCTCTGACTTGAGTCCCCCCCCCCCCCCAATAAAAAAGGAAAAGTGGGGATTGGGCCAGAGTATATAGATAAAAATAATAATAATAATAAGCATGTTACTTATTTCTCATAAGCGGCAATTTTTCCGAAGAATTCACTAGCGCTCGGAAAGAGAAAGAAAAAAGAACAAAATCAATGCATCAAAAGAAGGCTTATATACAACACACATTTAACAATCACTAGCAGTGGCAAAACAGCCTAAACTCTATAGCCATCTGTCATGACACCTCTCTCAAGATCATAGCTTCTCTCAAAGAGAAAAGTCTTAAGTTGTCTCTTGAAGCATTCAACAGAACTCAGTTGTCTCATGGACAGCGGCAACCTGTTATACAACCTCGGAGCCATGTAGGAGAATGACATAGATATATATACAGTAGATAGATAGAGTGCCACAGCAAAACTCTTATACCTTACCTGTGGATACCTTTGGATGTGTTCGCCGCTCCTCTAGCGGCACCAAGGAGCGCGACGCCCCTCGTTATGGGTGGTGATTTGGTGCAGTAGACTGTTTGAAGCGACAGCTCGCTCCCTTGCGAGGATGGGCTCGTCTGGCACTTTTTGCAGTTCGACATCTAGGGCTCTCTTGAAGTTGTCTAACGAGATGTCCCTCATGTCTCTTACTCGCCGTGGGAGTTTGTTGAAGAGACGTGGGCCTCTGTGTGATAACCAGCCCTCTCGCAGAGAGCCCATAGCACCCCTGTTATTCATCCGGGGGATTTCGCATTCCCAGCCTCTCCTATCACTGAATTTCATGACTATCGGAGTATGTAGGTTTGGTACTAAACCCTCTGCGATTTTCCATGTGTATATTATTAGGTAACGTTCTCTTCTACGTTCCAGTGAGTACAGATTCAGTGCTCTTAAACGCTCCCAATAGTGTAGATGTTTTATCGAACCTATATGCGAAGTGAAATTTCTTTATACACTCTCTACGGGGTACTTGACCGGGTGACCGAAGCCATTCCCAGGTTCTCGAGCCCCCAAGGAGGGGGCAGGGGTTGTTGTTGTTGTTGTTGTTGTTGTTCCCCAAGCTGCCTGGCCGAACAGCCCCAAGGCCCCGAGCAAGCCCAAGGCCATAACCGAGCGCCCCCACAGAACCCTCCCTGCCGACCACAATAAAGCCTGGGTGACCGAAGCCACTCCATGGCGGGGAGCTGAGGAGGGTGCGGAAACGCCAGGGAAACCAAAGCCCCACACAGGGCCCTGTGCCCCTAAGCAATTATGAAGAGAAAGTTGAAGGGCAAAGGAAAAATGTGACGCTTTGGCTTCCAATCTTGGTAGATTGGGAGTTCAATCCACGGAAGAGACGCCGTCACTTGAGATCTAGAAAATATGTAAGTACAAGGAACAGTCAGAGTAAGCTATGGGTATGGCAGAGATCGCTCAGTTCTCACTCTGATAGACCAGCCCATCACCACATGACTAGAACCCAATCCTCTCAGCATCAGCTAGGAAAGGCCCTAGAAAGCCGCCTTTGGCGGGGGGATGGCTCCCCTATTTCAACCCTTTTCGGGGTTGGGCAGGGGTTGATTGTGACGGTTTAGCTCCCAGGATTGCTCCCATTGGTCGGCGGCCTGCAATCTTGTCCCCGGTCGGGAGAGACGGCAGCCATCCTCAGTCGGCAGCCCCTATCAAAACAACACCCAGCACGATATCACAAACATATACTGTTACCGGTATCTCTCCAAACCAGCTTCCAGAAGCACATCCATACTCATATCTCTTGCCGTTCCATCCAATTACTCGTAGACAACACGCAGCTGCATGCACGACCTCCCGAAATCCATCCTTCTGAGTCCTCCCTTCCTCGCGAGGACAGAATCCACCTGGCCAGGATGAGATGTGGGCACCATCTAGCTCTTCTGAGCTATCAGAAGAGACTGGATGACTCCGTCGTCGACACCTGCCCGGGATGCAACACAGCACCCCATACTATTAAACACATCATAGAAGACTGCATTCCACACGATCACTTACGCAAACAACATAATCAACACTCTTTGAGAGCCCTGTGGGAAATCCCGATTACGGCCATGGCCTTCCTTAGGGACTCGGGGCTGTTCGGCCAGGCAGCCTAGGAAACGACAACAATAACAATAGGCCTAACTCTTATTCGGAAATTGCCAGGCGCGACCGAAGCCGCTCCAAGGACCAGTGCCCCCAGGGAGGGGGCAGGGGATAAGTGTGACGGTTTGGCTCCCGGAGAACTGCTCCCCGTGGCCGGCAGCCGGCTGTCCTCCACTGGTCTTTGATCTTGTCTCCGGTCATGGAGGGTCGGCAGCCACCCACGGTTGGCAGCTCCGGGAGGTAGTCCCACGGCATAGACGCCGCCACATCAGGACAGAGTCCACCTGGCCAGGCTGAGATGCGGACACCATCCAGCTCTTCTGAGCTATCAGAAGAGACTGGATGACTCCGTCGTCGACACCTGCCCAGGATGTAACACAGCACCCCATACCATCAAACACATCATAGAAGACTGCATTTCACACAACCACTTATGCCAACAACACAATCTACACTCAATGAGAGCTCTGTGGGAAAGCCCGATCGCGGCCATGGCCTTCCTCAGGGACTCGGGGCTGTTCGGCCAGGCAGCTTAGGGAACAACAACAACAACTCTTATAGGGCAGGGCTGAGCCATGGCCTTCCTTAGGGACTCGGGGCTGTTCGGCCAGGCAGCCTAGGGAACGACAACAACAACAATAACTCTTATAGGGCAGGGTTGAAGGATGAGGCAAGAACTGCTACACTGCAGCACCAACCAAGAAGTGATCAAGGGCACTATGAGGGGAATCGAGTCAGGTCGGCCGCACCAGCGACCGAAGAGACAAATCAAGTCAGGAGCCAACAACCTTGCCAGGCCAACTAAGAGGGCTCGACAGGGTGGCATATGATATAGGCCGCCCGAAGGACAACTGAATGAGACAGAATAAGAACAGAAGGGAAAAAACATGAAAATAGGAATGAAAAAAAACGCAAAATTAGTCAAGCCGACGATGAAAGCTCGAGGGGAGAGGGAAATAACCATAACCCACCCCCATCAAGCTCCAGTCGCCGGCCCAAAAGCCCCCATACCGCGACAAGGAGCATAGTACTGGGGGGGAATCCTTTCTGTTGACCACTTGTGAGTTTCAGGCTATGAGGAGGTTGGAGCTGTACCCATCAATATTTAGCAGAATCATTAGCTAAAATATGGTTGGAATGCATTTATATATACCGGTACGTAAAATTAAAGTCAACATACTGTCTAAGCTATCCATCAGAAACCTATATTATTTTTATGCTTCTGTTTAATAATCACTGTTTACAGTTCCAACTTCTATATAGCCCGAAACTAGCAAGTGGTCAAATGGTCTATCTATCTATTTATCTATCTATCTATTAAGTAACACAACATTTTTAACATTAATCATCAATTACAAACCCCAATGCACTTGAATAAACTAATGAAAGCATATGGTCCTCCCGGGATTCAAACTTGGGACACCACACCCAGAACTTAAGCATCTAAACCATTACACCATTACCAGATGCCTTGATCCCCAAGAGGTTGGCCACGAATGAATCACCTCCATATTTTGTGACAATATGTTTGATTTTCTAATTTGCTTATACTATAGGGGAGGGCTGCTATACTCTGTTCAATGTGTTCATTATAGGTAGCCCAGAAATTATGAAGCCTAACCTCTGTAACTCAAAAAGGGCTAGAGCAAATGGGCTGTAATTTTCCAAACCTTCTCCCTGGTTGAATCTTCCCAAATTGTAGAAATGTTAGCTCGATTACTCTAGTCATTTTTGGTTAATAGTTAGTATTTCTGGCCTACTTCTAATGAATGGAATATCGCCCAACCACCTACTGTAAGTTTAAGGGGAGATGGGCTATTTTTCTGGTCCCCCTTATTCCTCATGTTTAGCCCCATTAGTTTTCAGATTTTAAGATGTTTGCCCCATTAGTTTGTCGATTTTAAGACCTTGCGATTTTTAAGAGCCTGTAATGTTGGAAGAACCATTTTTCTACTGAAAAATGTACAAATTAATCTAAAAGGGGGATCTAATGGATGTTTTTTTAAGTTTGATGGATGTCTAGCAAGGAAACTAAGAAATAAAGGAATAAATTAATTAATAGACCAAAAATGGCCCATCTTCCCTTAAAGATTGGTAACAGGTGGTAACAGGCGGGTGCCCAACCCCGAAAGGGGTTGAAATAGGGGAGCTATCCCCCCGCCAAAGGCGGCTTTCTAGGTCCTTTCCTAGCTGATGCTGAGAGGATTGGATTCTAGTCATGTGGTGATGGGCTGGTCTATCAGAGTGAGAGCTGAGCAATCTCTGCCATACCCATAGCTTGCTCTGACTGTTCCTTTAACTTATATATTTTCTAGATCTCAAGTGATGGCGTCTCTTCCGTGGATTGACCTCCCAATCTACCAAGATTGGAAGCCAAAGCGTCACATTTTTTCCTTGCCCCTCAACTTCCTCTTCATAATTGCTGAGGGGCACAGGTCCCTGGGTGGGGCTTTGGTTTCCCGGGCGTTTCCGCACCCTCCTCAGCTCCCCGCCATGGAGTGGCTTCGGTCACCCAGGCTTTATTGTGGTCAGCAGGGAGGGTTCTGTTGGGGCGCTCGGTTATGGCCTTGGAATTGCTCGGGGCCTTGAGGCTGTTCGACCAGGCAGCTTGGGGAACAACAACAACAGCCACTCTACTATAGTCCATTCATTATAGGTAGGCCAAAAATCATGACCACTAACCTATATAACTCACAAACGACTAGACTAATTGAGCTAATATTTCTACCAAATAGGAAGACTTGACCAGGGAATAGGTGTGGAAATTGACAGCTCATTTGTTCTAGCCCTTTTTGAGTTACAGATGTTAGAGGTTACGATGTCTACCCAACCTAGAATGAACGGACTATAACAGCCACTCTCCTATAGTCCATTCATTATAGGTAGGCCAAAAATCAAGACCACTAACCTATATAACTCACAAACGAATATTGGGCGGGTGCCCAACCCCGAAAGGAGTTGAAATAGGGGAGCTATCCCCCCGCCAAAGGTGGCTTTCTAGGGCCTTTCCTAGCTGATGCTGAGTGGATTGGGTTCTAGTCATGTGGTGATGGGCTGGTCTATCCGAGTGAGAACTGAGCGATCTCTGCCATACCCATAGCTTACTCTGACTGTTCCTTTTACTTATATATCTTCTAGATCTCAAGTGGCGGCGTCTTTTCCGTGGATTGACCTCCCTACTGCCAACCTAGAAGTTGGCAGATTGGGAGCCAAAGCGTCACATTTTTCCCTTACCCCTCAACTTTCCCTTCAAAATTGCTGAGGGGCACAGGGCCTTGGGTGGGGCTTTGGTTTCCCGGGCGTTTCCGCACCCTCCTCAGCTCCCTGCCTTGGAGTGGCTTCGGTCACCCGGGCTTTGTTAGTGGTAAGCAGGGAGGATTTTGTGGGGGCGCTCGTTTATGGCCTTGGCCTTGCTCGAGACCTTGGGGCTGTTCGGCCAGACAGCCTGGGGAACAACAACAACAACAACTAGAGTAATTGAGCTAATATTTCTACCATTTAGGAAGGGCCAGCATGGGAATAGGTGTGGAAATTTACATCCCATTTGCTCTATCACTTTTTAAGATACAGAGATTAGGGGTCACAATTTCTGGCCTAACTATAATGAATTGACTATAGCATAACTTCACTCATTTCAAAGGGAACTTTTTAGTTTACCCCTTTGAGTACCTACCAGCGATGTGTGCTATATTATATTCTAGCTATATTTTGACGATATTATGCAGGTTTGGAAGGATCTGTAGTAGTTAAATGGGTTGGTTGAGATATATTGAAGCCTTATTATTGCTAGAGGTTCTTCCTAAGCTGAATGATATCGTCTAATATTGACAGATTATAATTTAAAGGACGGCACTGATACTGGACGGGTTACCAAGCTTATACTGTATACTGTACTGTATATGCCCCAAGACCCTCCTTCACAATTAACACTTTCGCGTGCCTGGCCTACCCTCTCCCGCCTACCTAGTAAGTGAGCGGCGCTCTCCACCTCCCACCTACCCAGTACTAAGCCGCGCGGTATAGTAAAACGCTGGCCCACCCTAGTACTCTAGCTTGGGCTGGTTACCGTTCATAGTGACCTTGTATAAATGTTTACAGTTATTTTCTTTTGTGACAATATTTTTGGACATATATCATTCATTTTAATCTATAAATATTAAGGTATGATTGTTTGATAATAATATGTGCATTGTACACTGAATATAACACTGATATATCGAGGAAGAAGAGGGAAAGTGGAACGTGCGTGTACATACAGTATATATTTTCTTTATATCATATTAAAATTTAAACTCACATTTGTTCATATTGGCCTATAAGTTGTATGAATGTGTATGTTTGTAAATTATTGTCTAATAATCCCCTCATCACCCTCAATCACTCCAACTGCATTTAAATACACTTCACGAGATAGAGAGATGTCTATACAACAATATTTCTATCAACAAAAAATAGTGAATCTATAATGGTTATCGTGTAAAATTAATATTTGTAAATATTTCTGCTGCAAATTGTGATGTTTGTCACTTTACTTCAAGATATTTCCAAAACTTACTAAATAACTTATTTTTATTTTCATACTAAATCACAGCTATTTTTTCCGCTGAACATGATGGCGGTGTTTAGAATATTCTATCAACAATATTGTATTTTATAGAAATAAATGTATGACGATAGTTTTCACTTTTATAGAATTCCTGCCGCACCAAAATATTCACTCTCAGTTGGTTTTCACCCATAATAAAAAAAAAAAAAAAAAAAAAAAAAATTATGAACGGCAAGAGGAAAGGTTATTATTCTTACAGTTTCTTACAGTTTCTTACAGTAGATCCTCTGGAAAAAGGCAAACTAGGCCTGTGTATCCAGCTCAGTACCAGTACTTGCACTGCTGCGGTCGTTCACGGTGTTGGCGGCGGCGGCAGCAGACGCAAAATTTTTACTATTCTGTATTTTTGCTTTATAATCAAACTTCAAATCTTGTCTTCCCCATGCTTTATCAAGATTACTTTCAAACTCCCTCATTGATTCGGAATCGACTACATACTGGGGCAGTGCGTTCCACTCATTTACCACTCTATCACAAAATGAGTTCTTTGCCTTCTCAAGCCTATTTCTTTCTTTGTAAATTTTCTTAGTGTCCTCTCGTTCTTGTTCCCTCCCGCATCAAGAAGATACCTTCACACACATCCTCATCATACTTAGTGATCTTAAAAGTCTCTATCATATCCCCTCTCTTTCTCCTATATACCAGTGTCGGAAGCCCCAGTGTCCTCAACCTCTGCTCATAGCCTGCGTTCTTCAACGTTGGTACTAGCTTGCTAGCTCTCCTCTGCACTTTCTCCACTGTTTCTATATCCTTTACCATATATGGAGCCCACACCTGGTTCGCATATTCCAGGTGCGGCCTAAACAGCGCTGAAGATTTCCTCGTCAAGTGACACAAATGTCCTCCTTATCAGCCCTACAATTCTATTGGCTTTGTTTATCTTTTCCGCTAAATGTTCTGAGAAATTTAATTTATTATCTATCACTATATAAGATTTCATCAACAAAATAAACAAAACAAATACGGTAATATGTGGAATTTCACCGTAGGTGAAGATAACTATTCAGTCCGCCGTTACTTTCCCTCCCCATTTTCACCGATAAAATGCGGGACAATGCATATTCTGTAAGCGAGCGCTATTTAGGATTTTTCATTAGCTTTCTAATGGTACCTATATGACCAATGTATGATTAAAACTTCTATTTTTCCCGAATATATTTTGTCCGTTGACCGCCATCACCGACTGGTAAATATTTTCGCTTCTCTTCATGGTCCATTTTCATATAATTTAATGATCGATACAGTTTTTAGATATGAATTTCGTATATCGGCAATGAATACAGATTGTTATTTTCAAAGAACCAGCTCTCTACGACTAAAACTTGATTTTATATAAATATTTTCATATGCCTATACCTTACAACGAAATATTAATGTATATAAAACTATACAATAATAATAGCTTATAATTATATTAACAATAATAGTAATAGTAAAAATAATATTTAATGATAATAATAATTAGTAAAAAACGTATAATATATATATTTATAATGCCAATAGTAACAATAAGAATGATATAATAGGTGTATGGCTTCGTTTTATGTGCATTACGAAAATAACGTCATCGGAACGGCTACGGTTGGGAAGTGGATGACAACAATAACGTCATCGGCACCCAGGGGTTTTGGCCGAAAAACGTCTACACCTAGGCTACCGTATCTTTGTTATTTTGACTGCTTCCGCATTCCCGCGCATCCCCAAGCGTAGCCGTGTTTCGTACCTGTAGAATGGCATTAAGTAGAGCTCTCTAAGTCAACTGGTTCAGTTGTGATGACGATTTCATTGGAGATAACTTTGTGGCAAAAACAGACCCTTACACTACTTTTCGCTACTTACCAATAACATACAGGCACACACGAACAAGCGACGCACTCCTTCTTGTGGTCGGAGATGCGCGGCGTCGGTCCAGCCGGTTTTTGTTTACATGCGTCGGACGGACGCCTCGCACACCAAGCTTACATGCTTTCAAGCTTATAGGTTTCTCAGAGCCCTACCAGGTAGCGCAGGGTATGTTTTTTATGGGTTTCTCAGAGCCCTTCCGGGTCTGAGGGGTTAACCCTCCAGCCCCGGCTATGTATTATATATATATTCCTCAAAACCCGGGTGTTTTGGCCGAAAAACGTCTAGGCTAGGCTACCGTATATTTGTTAATCAGACTGCTTCCCGCATTCCCGCGCATCCCCAAGCGTAGCTGTGTTATTTACCTGTAGAATGGCATTAAGTAGAGCTCTCTAAGTCAACTGGTTGAGCTGTGATGATGATTTCATTGGAGATAACTTTATGGCCAAAACAGCCACTTTACACTACTATTCGATACTTAACAACAACATACAGGCACACACGAACAAGCGACGCTCTCCTTCTTGTGGCCGGAGATGCGGGGCGTCGGTCCAGCCGGCTGTTGTTTACATGCGTCGGACCGACGCCTCGCACACGAAGCTCACAGGCTTTCAACCACTGGGCGTTCAAGAGGCCTTCCGGGTACCTGTTATATGCTTTTTTATGGGCGTTCAAGAGCCCATCCGTGGTGAGAGGGTTAAACTAATACTGTAAGCCTAATCTAAACCTAATTAACCAATTCTGTACCGGCGATGCCTTTTCATTTTATTTTAGCTATTACAGGTTTCCCTCGATTTACGATTGGGGTACGCTCCTGAAAACCCGATCTTAGATAGAAAAATTGTATACTGTAGCGAACCCTAAAATGAATGGGGTAAATGGAGATGCGTTCTTGGAGTAGCCAAAATCCAAACACAAACTCCTAAAAACTTATAATATAATAAATTGGAGCATCGGATAGTGAGGGAGACCAGAATCAGTCTTTCCCTCTTCCTATGACTTAAATTGCTTCAAACTCTGTGTGTCCAGGCATTTTGGCTCGAACGTCCCTTGATTTTGGCCCTGTCACTCTTTCAACTATGGGGGAGGCACTCGCTATAGGCAGTTCTGCCTTTTGCCTCCGTCACTCACATAGAAAAAAAAAAAATAGACGATTTTATTCAACATGCTTCAAACTATCATATTTAACCCTATTTACTACCACAGATCCTTCTTAAACTGCACAATATCGTCTAAATGTAGCTAGCACAAAATTAAATAGACGTCACCGGAACAGAAGGGGTTAGAAATAAACAAAATACCAACTCACAATGCCGTTATTGGAAGTGGGATGTGTTCAGCCCGAGCATTTCTAAACCCGTCGGTGGCAAAGGCAGCGAGAGATGATGCATCCACCCCTGGCAGAGTGTACCGGTACATCCGTCCTTGTCGGAACCTGTTAAAAAACAAAATAATTAGACTATACTGTATAATGTATCAGGGGTATGGATCGGGAGCCAAGAATCATCTATCTATCTATCTATCTATCTATTGCCTGACGCCGTGACCCCCGAAGGGGTGGCCACGAAAAACCCCGCACCTCTGTCCCCAGTCAGTCGATGCCCCTCCTCCCAACCAGCACCCCCTTCATCCATCCTTCCACCTCTCTTTCGGTTTGCCTCTCCCTCTCTGTCCTTCCACCCTCTTTCTCATTCTCTCGCTTCCCATACGTTCCATATAGAGTCAACTATTCATGGATGGTTACTTTTAACATTTCTGGAGATGAAATTGGGCAGTTTTTTCATCAACTCCACAACCTTGCTGCTAACACTCGCACCTGTTACAAAGCTATCTTTAACCCCTTATTGGCGGCGCTCGACTTAAGTCGTGCACCAATTTGCAGCAAGTTAGGAGCATTATTAAGGCTTTTAAAGGGTTAAAATAGAGTGCAAATGGCCGGGAGCACAGCGGGCCAGACAGCCGACTCCCAGGGCTTACCGCCGCCCATTAACTCATGTTACCTGTGTTCTCGAGAGGCCGGCAGTGTAGCCAGTAGTGAGCAGCTGGGAAAAATATACCGATATATGCTAAACTCCCATGTTCGTGGCATCACTGCAAGAGAACCACGATTGCTACGTAGCTCGTTCTGGTCTCATTTTGAAGCTTTTAGTGCCTAGTTTTTTGCTAAATAATTTTTTGTTCATGCAGATGCTTGATTTATCATGCAGGAGGGCCTGAATATGCCCAAATGAGCCCAAAACACCCCGCTAGACAAGGGTTAATAATGCTGCACTATCTGGCATAGGGATGAGGCGACTCCACCGCCCGCCACTTTGGTGGTGCAATCAGCTTCTGGAGCACTGAACCACTGGTTCCTATCTACAAAAAAATTCTTTGATTGGTATGCTTCCAGCCTGGGGTAAATAAATTAGCAAAACAGTGGTGGAACTGCCTTCCGGGTGAGGGATTGCTCTGGGTCTGCTCCTTCAGTGCTAAGGGTCATAATTCACTTAAGACGTGATTTTCCGGTCCCGTCGCAAGATCTATCCGGAAAACTGTTTTTCTGGTCCCGTCGCAAGCCCACCTTTAGCAAGCGAGACACCAATATTCTCTTGCGACGGCAAGAGAGCTCCGGAGTTGTGTTGACGGCAAGCTGAAACATCTCACTCAACTTACTGTTTCTTCATTCTAATTTATTTTGGTATATTTGTTTATCCAAACATGATCTTATAATTTACTTGCCTATTAATAGGAAGTAGAGTAATAAGAGCCCACAGTAACGAATATCCAATTGTTGATAATATATTAATGTCGGACAGTACGCTTGGGTAGATTTGACCAGGAAATAACAACAAACCCCAGCTGTGACTATGCTATTTACTGATTGTTTTTGCACACCAGAATTGCATTTACAGTAAACCCTCGCTATCTCGGACTAATTGGGAGGAGACCACTTCCAAGAAGCCCGATTTTCCGAGATGTCCGAAGTCCGACTTTGTTTTTCGTTTTTACATGTGAAATTAATCATATTAATGACAATTACAACCCTTTTTATGTTTTCAGGGACAGTACAGTACATAGTAATTAATATTAACACAATAATTAAAAGGCACAGGCTTCAATTCATCCTAAAATCACTTAAAACCGAGTAAGAGAACATTGTAAACCGGACACAAATCCCATCAAACTCGAAAATTTCCGAGAGGCCGATGCCGTTCCGAGAAGTGCGGGTTTCCGAGTAAAAAGAGTCCGAGTTAGCGGGGGTTTACTGTACGATAATTAAATTGGCGGTGAATGTTATTCCGATGAAACAGAAGTTGTATATATATTTTTTAACATGGTGCGTTGTCGGTCGCTGGCTTGGAGCAAGCCTGTGTTGTTTTTCCCGTCTTGTGATGATCTTGCGACGGCTCGGTTGCGACGATGGTCTTGCGACGGGACCGGAAAATCACGTCTCAAGCGGAAATGGCACTGTGGAGTGAGTCAGTGAAGGCATGTCTGGGGGCCTGGAGTTTCTGCCATTGCCATCCCTTTTGGGGCGCTTCCTCTGAAGCAGGGCGTCAGTTTGATGAAAAAGGTGGTGATGGGCTGGTCTATCAGAGTGAGAGCTGAGCGATCTCTGCCATACCCATAGCTTACTCTGACTGTTCCTTTTACTTATATATCTTCTAGATCTCAAGTGACGGCGTCTTTTCCGTGGATCGACCTCCCTACTACCAACCTAAAAGTTGGCAGATTGGGAGCCAAAGCGTCACATTTTTCCCTTGCCCCTCAACTTTCCCTTCATAATTGCTGAGGGGCACAGGGCCTTGGGTGGGGCTTTGGTTTCCCGGGCATTTCCGCGCCCTCCTCAGCTCCCTGCCTTAGAGTGGCTTCGGTCACCCGGGCTTTGTTAGTGGTAAGCAGGGATGGTTTTGTGGGGGCGCTCTATGGCCTTGGCCTTGCTCGGGACCTTGGGGCTGTTCGGCCAGGCAGCCTGGGGAACAACAACAACAACAACAACTTTAGCAAAATATAATTATGAAATAAAAAAACAGGAGCTAGGCTAGAAGGATCCAGCATTCCTTCAAGCCCCATTAATTTGAGGACGAATATGTTGCATGAAGCAAGCATTACAATCATATTATCATCACAAACTACAGTACAGCATATGATATTAAAGTCAGTAATAAAATAGTAATTATTATAGAATAGGATAGTACTGAATGATGAATAATTTAGCTAATCACATTGAAGCCAGTATCAAACAAGAGCTTTACATACATAACATTTTAAGACTGAGTGTTCCACACATAAGTGCAATTTCAGTCTCTTGTCCTAATGGCGGCGTTCCAGGCAACCCTGTTAAGGGCTGCTTCACTTGTCAAGTTCTTGGATTTGAGATCAGCACGTATTGTCTGATCCCAGGTCTTCCTCGGTCCACCCCTTGGTGCAGCTCCCTCCACAATCACAGGCCTGCATTTTTTCACCCAATTTTGTTCATCCATTCTCTCCACATGTCCATACCATCCCAGTCTACTTGTACGCATCACCTCGCTAATACTCTTTATACCTAAACGTCTCCTCAGCTCAACATTTGTTATTCTATCCTGTAGCCTGGCCCCACACATCCATCTCACCATTCTCATCTCATTAAACTCCATTATGTTGACATCCTCTACTTTAACGGCCCATGTTTCTGAGGCATACGTCATTGCACTTCAAACACATGAGGCATACACCTTTCCCTTCAGGGGGAGAGGCATTCTTTTCATGGTCAGGATTGGCATCAGTTCTCTGAACTTCCCCCAGCCACACCTAATTCTAGCAACAGTGGCAGCCTCGGCCCCACCACCGGCAGAGATGGTATCTCCTAGGTAACAAAACTTGTTCACCAGCTCCAAAGACTCATTTCCAAAATTCACAGCCACAGGATCATCACTTAACACAAGCTCGCCTTTGCACACTACGCACTCCAATTTCTCTATTTCTGACTTATCCTTCGGCAGGGGTCCCTTTATTCTACTACAACGCTTACTCCCATGGTGTACCCAACATCGACAGATGCTACATTGAAACTTTATCTTCAACACTGGTCTAGCAGCTAATAACGCAAACTTTATAAATAATATCTGTAATCTAGTATCAGATATATTTGTTTTCTATGTGGATGAGGGAGAGGCAAAACTGCCAGTGGCGAGTGCCTACCCTAGAGTTGAAAGAGTGACAGGGCCAAAATCAAGGGATGTTCGAGCCAAAATGCCTGAACACACAAGAGTTTGAAGCAATTTAAGTCATAGGAGGAGGGAAAGATGGATTCTGGGAAAGAGTTCCAGAGCTCAGCTGTTGAATAAAAAAAGATTGGGAATATTGTTTCACTATTGGGTTGGAGAGTTGCACTGAGTAGGGGTGGGACTGTGTTGCAAGACAGGTGCTACATGCTCTGCGTAGAGGTGGTATACACTAAGAGGACCTCTCAGTGTATACCACCTCTACGCAGAGCATGTAGCACCCGTCTTGCAACACAATCCCACCCCTACTCTGTGCAACACTGATTATTGTAATAGCAGTAGAATAGCGAGAGATATGCAACATTGTGGCAAAGAAAGCGAGATTGCAGAGAGTCGGTGAGTGGACGTGAGTTAGTGAGACGAAAGGCTTTCTTTTCTACTTTGTCTAGAAGTGCTGTGTGAGAGGATCCTCCCAATACATGTGAACAATATTTAATACAAGGATGCACTGTGCCCCTGTACAGAGCAAGGAGCTGTGCAGGGGTAAAGAACCCCTGTAGGTGGTTGAGCACACCCAGCTTCTGGGAAGCTGTTTTAGCAAGACTGGTAATACTGTATGGTCTTTCCAAGAGAGATCAGAAGAAAAGGAGACACCGAGAATACTGAGAGAAGATGAAGGGTTGATTTGTGTATTGTTGAAGTATGAGGGATAGACCTGTGGGAGTTCTTGACGGCTAGATAAATAGAGAAATTGGGTTTTGAAAGCATTGAAAGCAACAAGATTATTTCTACCCCAATTGGAAATGGTTGATAGATCAGAAAATTAGTGTTCTATGGTTTCATCACGTGAGTTTTTGAGTGATTGCATGCTAAGACGTTCTGAAAAATTATTTGAATAATGTCAGCAGCATATGAATGGATAGGACTGGAGGTATATTGAGATCATTAATGGATATTAGAAAGAGAACTGGAGATAGGACAGAATCCTGAAGAACACTGCAAATGGCCCTAGAAATGTTACCAGAAAATTGTTGGATACATACAGTACATACAGTATATACATACATAAAATTTCAAGACTAAGGGATCCACACATACGTGCAATTTCAGTCTCTTGTCCTAATGGCGGCGTTCCAGGCAACCCTGTTAAGGGCTGCTTCACTTGTCAAGTTTTGGGATTTGAGATCGGCACGTATAATCCGATCCCAGGTCTTCCTCGGTCCACCCCTTGGTGCAGCTCCCTCCACAATCACAGACCTGAATCTTTTCACCCAATTTTGTTCATCCATTCTCTCCACATGCCCATACCATCCCAGTCTACTTGTACCATGTGGTGATGGGCTGGTCTATCAGAGTGAGAACTGAGCGATCTCTGCCATACCCATAGCTTACTCTGACTGTTCCTTTAACTTATATATTTTCTAGATCTCGAGTGACAGCGTCTTTTCCGTGGATTGACCTCCCAATCTACCAAGATTGGAAGCCAAAGCGTCACATTTTTCCCTTGCCCCTCAACTTTCTCTTCATAATTGCTGAGGGGCACAGGGCCCTGGGTGGGGCTTTGGTTTCCCGGGCGTTTCCGCACCCTCCTCAGCTCCCCGCCATGGAGTGGCTTCGGTCTCCCAGGCTTTATTGTGGTAGGCAGGGAGGGTTCTGTGGGGGCGCTCGGTTATGGCCTTGGAATTGCTCGGGGCCTTGGGGCTGTTCAGCCAGGCAGCTTGGGGAACAACAACAACAACAACTTGTACCATCTCCTCGCTAATACTCTTTATACCTAAACGTCTCCTCAGCTCATCATTTACAAAAAAGCTTGTTAAATTCCCTTAATACAGTACAGGTAGGCCTACTTACAAAAAAGCTTGTTACATTCCCTTTTAATACTTACAGAATAAACGCAGGGAAGGTCTTGACACCAAACCTCCGCGTGGTCTGCCCGCCATCCACATCCCTATCAATCAGAGCCACACTCTTGGAGTTCTTGAGTATAGCCGCAGCTGCCTCGACTGTGGCGCGCATACGGTCACACACATCACAATGGTCCCTCACGAACACCACTAACCAGTCGCCTGTCGTGGCACCAGAGGCCGCCTGGGTATCATGCTGAAGTGGAAGAGATAGTAGCTTGATAATACAGTACATACCCGGGAAAAATATGTCTTGATAGCGTACGGTAATGCATAAGTGCGCGGAATTTCGGTGTGAGTATCCTAGGTTCGAGTCCTTGGAGTGCCACATGTATTTTTTTATTTCATTAATTGAGTTTAGAAGTTGTTGTTATAGTTGCTGTTCCCCAGGCTGCCTGGCCGAACAGCCCCAAGGCCCCAAGCAAGGCCAAGGATATAACCGAGCGCCCCCACAGAACCCTCCCTGCCTACCACAATAAAGCCTGGGTGACCGAAGCCACTCTAAGGCGGGGAGCTGAGGAGGGTGCGGAAACGCCCGGGAAACCAAAGCCCCACCCAGGGCCCTGTGCCCCTCAGCAATTATGAAGAGAAAGTTGAGGGGCAAAGGAAAAATGTGACACTTTGGCTTCCAATCTGCCAACCTCTAGGTTGGCAGATTGGGAGGTCAATCCAAGGAAGAGATGCCGTCACTTGAGATCTAGAAAATATATAAGTAAAAGGAACAGTCAGAGTAAGCTATGGGTATGGCAGAGATTGCTCAGCTCTCACTCTGATAGACCAGCCCATCACCAAGTTTAGAAGTAAAGTTGGTTGGTGAAAAAATATGAAATAATAATAATGTAAAACTTGCAAAATAAACAAACCAAAACAGGAACGACACAATATAAAGACAAAATTACTACTGTATGTGGAAATAACGATTTAGCAAAATATATTTTTGAAATAATAGAACACAAAATCACCACATAGAATGTATATCACTATATGAGTAAGTTAATTTGTTTCCCAAGCAAATTAGTCGCACATAATTATATTAACGTACTCTCACCATATTCATGGAATTAGTCAATATGGGAAGTTCAGGACGTTCTGGTAAATTCTGTAACTGTAATTCTGTAATGGTAAATACTGTAACAATCTTCAGGTCTTTTATTAAGCGCCATTTCTCTCTACTCCTCGATCGGAGATTCAATAGCACTCGACATACTGACATATAATCTAATTTATTTATTTCACTCCCAACACCAAACACCTACCAAATAAATTATAGTAGACTAAAAGCAGGGTGTTCTGTGGGGGCGTTCGGTTATGGCCTTGGCCTTGCTCGGGACCTTGCAGCTGCTCGTTCAGATAGCCTGGGGAACAGCAACAACAACAACAACAACCCTCAGTGTCGCTCTGGAGCTCAGAGAATAAGGATATTCACCGCCCGGGCTCTCGCCTCATGATACGACCGGGCGGCAATAATACGTCATTTTCACCCCACAAATGCTATTACCACTTCTTTTTTTGCTCTTAACCCTCGTGGCCCGGGCAGGTCCTCCTAAGGACGGAGGTCGTATCCGGGCGATCTGGCCGAAAAACGTCTGGGCCTAGGCTACCGTATTTTTGTTTATTTTAACTGCTAGAAATTTCCCACGCATCTATAAACGTAGTGCGGTTTCCAATCTGTAGACTGGCGTTGAGTAGAGCTCTCTAAGTCAACTGGTTCAGTTGTGATGACGATTTCCGTGGAGCGAATTTTTCCGCGATGTTGACAATATCGGAGCTTTTCAGACGCTAATTTCGTCTGACGTCACAACAATAACATTGATCCGACGTCTCCTTATTGTTTTCGGAGGTGCGGTGACGCAACGATCGGCTTTGTTTACATGCGTCGGACGCACGGCGTTCAGACCAAGCTGAATAGGCTTTCAAGCTTACAGATTTTAACAGGACACCCGGGTTCCTACCCCTCTGCCGCGGTGTCATTTTAACATGCTGCCCGGGCCAGGAGGGTTAAAAGGCATAGCACATGTGGTCAGCTATCCTCATTATCATAAATGTTAGTGTACAGTATACAGTCAGGTCTTGATATACTGTACACGGTTAATTTATACCGTGTACGTACCGTTTATATCAAAACCGTGTTTTAGAAATAACAGGCCTTATGGGAATGAATTAATTCGTTCCAGCCACTTTCCCAAAGTCCCCCTTTTGGCCCATTTTGCCTACCTTCAGCCGACTTATATTACATTATACCATTATATTTGGTGATGGGCTGGTCTATCAGAGTGAGAATTGAGCAATCTCTGCCATACCCATAGCTTACTCTGACTGTTCCTTTTACTTATATATTTTCTAGATCTCAAGTGACGGCGTCTCTTCCGTGGATTGACCTCCCAATCTACCAAGATTGGAAGCCAAAGCGTCACATTTTTCCTTTGCCCCTCAACTTTCTCTTCATAATTGCTGAGGGGTACAGGGCCCTGGGTGGGGCTTTGGTTTCCCGGGCGTTTCCGCACCCTCCTAAGCTCCCCGCCATGGAGTGGCTTCGGTCACCCAGGCTTTATTGTGGTCGGCAGGGAGGGTTCTGTGGGGGCGCTCGGTTATGGCCTTGGCCTTGCTCGTGGCCTTGGGGCTGTTCGGCCAGGCAGCTTGGGGAACAGCAACAACAACAAGAACATTATACCACCAACATCATATATGACATAACATAGAATACATTAAGCATCAATAAGAACTGTTTTGGACCTGTTACTGACCTATTTGTGTGAATAGACGTGTTGACGTTCGGTAGATATCCCCGCCCCGTCCCGGCCTCAACCTCGACCCCATTACAGTATTTACCTAATTGTAGTTTACAGGAATTGAACTAAGCCCATGTTGTCCCTTCTCTCAGTCTACTTTCATCCAATTTTTTCTTGAAAATATGGATGTTCCTTGCCCCTACCACCTCCTCCTCCAGCCTATTCTATATGTCAATACAGTACATCTATAGGGGAAGCTAAACTTCCTGATATCGTTCTTGCAGGTAGGTCTTTTTACTTTGTAGCTGTGGCCTCTAGTTATTCCTGTATCCATAATTAATATATCCTCCCTATCCAGCCCTCGGGTGCATTTGTACTGTACATCATTATCATGTCTCCCCTCTCTCTCCTCTCTATTAGACTCTATGTGATGAAGTTGATAAGCCTTGTGCTACAGCTAGCATATCGGCCCCCTCCAAGTTCCGAGGCATGTTGATCATCCTCATCGAAACCAGAGAACACAGAAATATTGTCCATCATATCATTATCACCATCAGACTGGTTGTCACTGTCGGGGACACTCCCTCCCTCCCCCTCTCTTTATTATTGTTCAATAGACCAGAAAGTACAGAAGAAGTTATAACCCTATTGATAATGCAAAACTATTGAACACACTTAAAAGTGTGGGGAAAAACAATAAATAAATAAAATGTAAATCTCCCGATGCTCGGAACCTCGCGCCTATTTGCAGAGAAGACGGGGGAATATTTTTTGTTGAGTGTCTCTTATTTCTTGTTTATTTATGTGCTGGAAGGATATTATATTTTTCAATTCCATCGCATTAGCAATGATTCATAGATTACAAAAAGTCCAAATAAGACATAGTTATGTTAATGTAGAAGGGAGATACAGTAGATAGATGCATTAGATAGAGAGAGAGAGTTGTTAGGGGCAAGTGATGATAATAATGATAATAATAATAATAATAATAATAATAATAATAACAATAATAATAATAATAATACAATAATAATAATAATAATAATAGTTCTTAAAGCTAGCGCATGCTAAGCCAGCTAAGGATAGCCCAATAAGGCCGATTAGGCGTATTTCCATTGGGGTCCTGTACTACTACCCCATCCCCTTGCTTATGAGGAATGGTAACGACTTGGTGCTTGTGAAAAATCTTTAATGCGCCGAGCGTGGGCACGATCCCGGGCCTTCTGGGTGGAAATCCAAGATGCTAGTCACTACACCAGCGAGCCGCTTAAGTTTCTCAAAAGACAAAGGAGACATTTTTATTGACTCTCTTTTTTTCATTTTATTATTTGTGTGTTGGAAGGATAATATTGTTTTCAATTCCATCGTATTAGAAATGATTCATAGATTAAAAAAAGACAAAATAAGACGTAGTTATACAGTACTGTATTTATGTATAAGGGAGATAAATGCATTAAATAGATACTTATTAGATAGACAGACAGAATTTGTTTTATGCATAAATAACATTCTTAATAATTTATATATACCTAGGCTTGGGCCGCCACCCGTGTACGATCCCGACTTTTCCGTATTGTGGCCGACTTTGGAACTTTTGAGGTTACAGTACCGTGTATAAAAGACGCGTGTATATCGAGACCTGACTGTACCTCTTATGTGCAATAATAGTCATCCAAGTTTCTTATAAATGTAAATACAGTATAAATAAATTAGTGATTTGGACGGTGGTGGCGAAAGGCATTTCCGAGCCCCTCGTGACGTTTATAAGGGCATTGGGGTACCCATAGCATAACACAATCGGTCAAAGAGTTTCAGGAGTCCGGTCATTGGCCACCATTTTGATTCACAGCATCTCTGTTAAGTACTCCAAGCTGTGAAAGCAGTTACAAAGATGGACAGATATCTAAAAGAGGGGTATGAGAAATTGTACGAGCAGCATAAGTTTAATAATGAAATGTAGAAATAATGGCAAGCTATCGAATAATGCAGTGAAAGTGAAAATAAAGATAGAATATTTTGACATGTAGGCCGTACGCTGTTGTAGTACAAAAGTACCTGTCTACTGTCAGAATAAACACTAGTGTTGCCATATGTATAGAGCTGCCAATACGTATTTATTTATGATTAACGATACCGGTACCAAAATATGAATAATTGTATTGATAGATACATGTATCGAGAGAATGACTAAGAGGGTGTACGAGAGCGAGGTGGAGGGACAGAGGGGGAGAGGTAGACCGAATATGAGGTGGAAGGATGGAGTGAGGAAGTACATGAACGAAGGCGGTGCTGGTTGGGGGGAGGGGCGTCGACTGACTGGGGACAGAGGTGCATGGGGGCGGTTCGTTCGTGGCCACCCCTTCGGGGATCACGGCGTCAGGCAATAGATAGATAGATAGATAGATAGATACTTTAGGATAGACAAATTTTTCACTCATGTGATATACAGTAAAAGTCCTGTAATCCGAACACGGATAGTCCGAAAATCCCAATGGTCCGAATTTTTAAAGGCAGCTGACGGAGCCATTTTCCATCTACCAGTGCTCTGATCGGTGGTCACATTCGCTAATGCCACTCGATTTTCGGACCTCATAGTGCTCGTAACTCCCTAGTGATGACTACTCAACACTTCTAAGCATTACTGGTAAGTACTAAAACAACCTATCCAATTAATTCCATTGGTACTATGAAAGGCCATTTATTTGACACGAAAATAATGCCGCCGATCTTTAGTTGAACAATAACAACACGTGTCGTCTGCAAGTGTGGCTACAAGTTGTTGTTGTTGTTCCCTAAGCTCAAGCGGCTCGCTTGGTGTAGTGACTAGCGTCTCGGACTTCCACCCAGAAGGCCCGGGTTCGCGCCCACGCTCGGCGCATTCAAGATTTTTCACAAGCACTGAGTCGTTACCATCCCTCATGAGCAAAGGGATGGGGTAGTAGTACAGGACCCCAATGGAAATACGCCTAATCGGCCTTATTGAGCTATCCTTAGCTAGCTTAGCATGCGCTAGCTTTAAGAACTATTATTATTAAGCTGCCTGGCCGAACAGCCCCGAGTCCCTGAGAAAGGCCATGGCCACAATCGGGCTTTCCCACAGAGCTCTCATTGAGTGTAGATTGTGTTGTTGTCGTAAGTGGTTGTGTGAAATGCAGTCTTCTATGATGTGTTTAATGGTATGGGGTGCTGTGTTACATCCCGGGCAGGCGTCGACAACGGAGTCATCCAGTCTCTTCTGATAGCTCAGGAGAGCTGGATGGTGTCCGCATCTCAGCCTGGCCAGGTGGACTCTGTCCTCGCGAGGAAGGGAGGATTCGGAAGGATGGATTTCGGGAGGTCGTGCATGCAGCTGCGTGTTGTCTGTGAGTGAGTGGATGGATCGGTGAGAGATATGAGTATGGATGTGCTTCTGGAAGTTGGTTCGGGGTGGGCAGGGAGGGAGAGAGGACAATAATTGTGTGTGATACCGTGTGCTGGGTGTTGTTTTGATATTTCTTGGTGTCTGTGGGTGTGTTGCCATGTAGTTTAGTGGGTGGTCTTGGTTCGTGGAGGCTGCTGCCAGGAATTGAGTGCCTCTCATGTCCAGTACATAGTAATTAATATTAACACAATAATTAAAAGGCACAGGCTTCAATTCATCCTACAATCACTTAAAACCGAGTGAGAGAACATTGTAAACCGGACACAAATCCCGTCCAACTCGGAATTTTCCGAGATAAATAGGGCCATTTCTGAGAGGCCTATGCCATTCCGAGAAGTGCGGGTTTCCGACTAAAACGAGTCCGAGTTAGCGAGGGTTTACTGTACATACATAAAATTTTAAGACTGAGTGCTCCACACATCATCATCATCATCATCTCCGACGCCTTGCTTCCCCCTGGGAAACCCCCACTAGAGGATGGCCATGACAGAAACGTCTCCAAGCTACTTTGTCAAGACATGCCTCCCTTGCCCGTGCCACAATGCCCCTTCCACTACGTGGAAGTTTTTCTTCAATATATTTTTCCACTTTCTTTTCCCATACCATAGGTGGTCTTCCACTACTAGCGGTTCCACTCACCTGACTCCCATATATCTTTCTTGGCATTCTGTCTTCATCCATTCTCTGAACATGACCATACCACCTCAAAGTACTTCTCTTTATCCACTCAACCACACCACAATCAATGCCCAAAGCCTGCTCTTCCATTCCAAAGGACTCGTACACTTCCCTATTACTTGGCCCATCTAGCCTATTCATGCCAGCTGCCATTCTGAAAAAGCTCATCTCCACAGCTCTTAGTTTGAAGAGGTCCTCGTCACTTGCTGTCCATGTCTCGCTTCCATACGAGAGTGTTGGGAGCAGCACACTGTTTCTCAGTGACTTTTTGACTTCCTGGTTAACCATTCTTCCTTTGAGAATACTATCAAGTTCTCCAATCACTTTTCTCCCTTGCATTTTTCTCTCTTTTATCTCACTCTCCATTTTACCATATTTGCATAGTACAGCTCCCAAATACTTGAAACTTTCAACCTCTTCTAGTACTTCATTTTCAATTTTATTTTACAACTTTTCTTGTGTTCTTTCTTGATTCTATATTTTTCCTTAAAATCTATAGTTTCATGCATTCTTCTCTCAAACACCATTACCTTACATTTCCCTACATTGACCTTTAACTTTCTCTTTTCACATACCCTGTCAAAGTCAGTGACCACTCTCTGAAGTTCTTCAGCATTTTCCGCCAACAGGACTGCATCGTCCGCATATAGGCATGTTAAAATCTTCCATGTTCTTCCCTCTGATTCCAGTCTAGCTCCCACACCCATTGATACAGCCCTACATTCCCTAATCACTCCATCCATGTATATATTGAACAACCAAGCTGACATGACACATCCCTGTCTTACACCTACATTGACCTCAAAACTTTCACTTAACTTATCCCCTACCTTCACATTTGCCATTGCATTCCTATAAAAAGATTTTACTGCCATTAGCAACTTTCCTCCCACACCATATACTGTTAACACATCCCACAGGCCCTCCCAGTCTACTTTGTCGTAGGCTTTTTCCAAATCCATGAATGCTGCATAGAGTTTTCTGTTTTTGGCCAGATACTTCTCTACCAACAATCGCATTGAGGCTATCTGGTCAACGCAGCCCCTGCCCTTTCTGAAACCTCCCTGTTCCTCGCCTATTTTGTCATCCGTTATCTTCTGTAGCCTCTGTGTTACTACTCTTGTGTGTACCTTTCCAGGTATGCTAAGCAAGCTAATTCCCCTATAATTCTTACACTCTTCTTTACTACCCTTCCCTTTGTACAAGGGTACTATCACTGCTTTCCTCCAGTCCTCTGGTACACTTTCCTTTTCCCATGCTAATTTACATAACCTATGCATTATGTCAACAGCTTCTTCTCCTCCATATCTCAGCATTTCACCTGGGATGTTATCTACTCCAGCAGCTTTGCCCATTTTAAGTCTATTGATTGCTTCTTTTACTTCTTCTGCGCTTATCTGGCTTTCAACTACCCTGTTTATTCTACCTCTCTCCATTCCTATGGATGAGATCTTTGCCTTCCCCCTACTCTTTACAGCTAAGCTACTAAAATGATCTTTCCATACTTTCACCACACCATCACCCTCTACCACTTCCCCATTCATGTCCCTCATCCTACCACCTGAGACACTCTCAGTCTTCTTCCCTCTGGCTTCTTTCACAGCTCTGTAGTATGCTTTCCTGTCATTCAGAAACTGTTCACTAATCTTTCTCCCATATGCCTCATCTGTCTTCCTTTTAGCGTCTTGTATCGCCCTCTTCACTCTGTTTCAAATTTTTATATTCTTCTTTCCTCGCATCTCTAGTTTCTCTAGGTATATTCTTTTGCAGCATACTCTTTCTGAACTCTTTCTTCTTTTTCCCTATTTCTTCTATCTCTTTACTAAACCATGCGTTACCTTTCTTCTTCCACATTTTAAAGGTTTTCTTCCCACATACTTTCTCAGCTGCTTTAATCATGGAGTCTCTTGTACCTTTCCATACTTCGTCTACAGTATTTCCCAGATCTATCATAACATCCATGTCCTTTATAGTCTCTTTCAGGATGTCCTTGTATTTTGTTGCATTACATTCTTCATTTAATTTTCTCACATTTATTCTCTCTACTGTCAGTTTTCTCTCTTTCCTCTCATATTTCCACTCTTTCCTTATCCTCACTTTTGTCAGCACTGTATAGTGGTCTGATCCCGTCAGCATACCTCTTACAGCTTTTGAATCTAAAATTCTTCCTTTTAGTCCGGAGTCCATCATGGCGTAGTCAATTAGAGATTTCTGTTCCTGCTCACCTTCACCTCTGTGCCATGTATATCTATGAATGTGACGATGTTCAAAAAATGTGTTAGCCAGAAACATCTCTCTCTCCGCACACACTTCTAAAAGGAAGTCACCATTCATATTCCTACCCTCCACACACCCCATTTACCCACTATACCTTCTATCTCCTCGTTTCCAACTCTACCATTCATGTCGCCTACTAATATTACTTGTGTACACTCTTGCCTTTCTCTTATACATTTATTGACTTTATTCCAAAATTTTCTATTTTCTTCCGCACCTTTCCCAGTTTCTTGGTTGACTGGTGCATAGACACACATAAAAGTATACCTATCTATCCCAATCTTGCACTCACACCATACAATTCTTGAGTCCACGCATCCATAGTTTTTCACACACTTCCTCAACCTTTCTGACAAAATTACTGCTACCCCTTCCTTTTTCTTACGTTTATATCCTGCATCCAATCCAGACCAGACAACCCATCCTTCCCCACCCCACAAATCATGCTCACTCTCACCATCCCACACTCCAGAACCCAACAGGTGCGTCTCACCTACCCCACACACATCCACACATCCATCTTTAAGCTCTCGCATCAGACACTCTCTCTTGCTAAAATCATTTATGCCATTGGCATTGAAGGCACAGACACGGAGCACGCTTTCCTTCACCCGAACGACGTTTCCACCACTTTTCTGCTTTGTTCCTCCACCCCCGAGGGGGTCCTGGCCGGCAGCATAGCGAGCACAGTTGTTTCCCAGGAGGACTTGGGGCCTGGACATAATGCCTCCAAACAGGGCGCCGGATTGTCAAAAGTATACTAAAAGAAAAACTAAAAACTGATACCAACATCAGTAAAAAAACATACAACACAGTAAAAATTAAAATATTAAGAAGATAGGGAGAACAAAAATATACAGGGGACAACAGAAATATAGTTACAAGGGGGATAATTTTTATAGTGGAAATTAAAAGAGGATTTAAAATTAAAAACAAAGTGTGCTGCTGAAGAAAATAGCACACCCGCCCTCCCCTTTAGTTCCATCGTCAAGCAAAAATAAAAATGTTAGAAATTTAGAAGGGAGGATTAAAATAAGGACGGTGTAATAACGAGGCTACCTCGAGAAGGCGGGGTAGGACTTACTTACCGTAACTAGTCACGGTAAGCTACAGAGGTGCGTTTTAGCAAGACTTTAACCAATACCGTACTTATACGCAGATGACAGGACCTCTAAACCTCATTGGTTACGATACTGCCACTGCGCAAAGCTCCACACATACGTGCAGTTTCAGTCTCTTGTCCTAATGGCGGCGTTCAAGGCAACCCTGTTAAGGACTGCTTCACTTGTCAAGTTTTTGGATTTGAGATCGGCACGTATAGTCCGATCCCAGGTCTTCCTCGGTCCACCCCTCGGTGCAGCTCCCTCCACAATCACAGACCTGCATTTTTTCACCCAATTTTTTTCATCCATTCTCTCCACATGTCCATACCATCCCAGTCTACTTGTACGCATCACCTCGCTAATGCTCTTTATTTTATTTTATTTTTTTAAGAGACAATGAACGGAGGAAGGAAAAACACAGATAAAACAAAAAGGTCCATGTGCCTAAAGGCATCCTCCATTCATAAAATTTTTGTACCAACTGGATTTAAACTTTTGTAGATTGTAAGTTTGTGGAAAGCAACTCGAGGGAAGTGAATTCCAAAGAGTAGTAGTTCTAGGGATAAATGAATTTTGATAAGCAGAAGTTCTGCATTGTGGAGGAGAAAGTGTAAATTCATGGGCGCTCTCAGCTGCCCTAGTTCTACGGGGAAAGATGTGGAGAGGCGGCACAATTGAAGCAAGTTCCTCGGAACAATTGCTGTGAAAATATCTGTAGAATAATGCAAGGGATGCAACGTTTCTTCGTATGGATAATGTAGGAAGGTCCTGTGTGATTGCAGGGTTATTGATTAATCTAATAGCTTTATTTTGAATTTTGTCCAACTGCCTCAATGCAACCACTCCACTTCCACTCCACAGAGGTGAACAGTAATCCATCTGAGAACGCACATGACTTTTATATATTACGGCCAACTGCTCGTCAGTGAAAAATTCTCGAACTCTGTAGAGGAGTCCCAGTTTTTTAGAGGCATTCTTAGCAATGCTTCTAACATAATGTGTCCAGCTCAAGTTAGTAGTTAATGTTACACCGAGAATGTCAATACTAGGGGAAGTGGGAATATTTACATCATTAACAAATATATGGGAGTCAGTAAGATTCTGTCGGTTAGAAAATTTAATGTACATGTGTACAGTACTTGGTTTTCTGTGCATTAAAGGAAACTAGATTCTTTTGTCCCCATTCATTAATTCTAGAAAGGTCCTGGTTCAGAGAAATTGCAGTGTTTATTTTTGAATTTATAAGATCGGGTTGGGTGAAAGAATTGGTAAATGTGAAGGAACTGTGGAGCGTTGAGTCATCTGCGTAGGAATGTATTGGATTATGAGTGGTAGATATGAGATCATTGATATGAATGAGGAACAGAGTTGGGGCCAAAACTGATCCCTGGGGAACACCAGCATTTATTGAGTGAAATTGAGAATAAAGGCCATCTACCATTACACGTATTTTTCTTTATACCTAAACGTCTCCTCAGCTTAACATTTGTCATTCTATCCTGTAGCCTGGCCCCACACATCCATCTCACCATTCTCATCTCATTACTTTCCATTCTGTTGACATCCTCTACTTTAACGGCCCATGTTTCTGAGGCATACGTCATTGCACTTCAAACACATGAGGCATACACCTTTCCCTTCAGGGGGAGAGGCATTCTTTTCATGGTCAGGATTGGCAGCAGTTCTCTGAACTTCCCCCAGCCACATCTAATTCTAGCGACAGTGGCAGCCTCGGCCCCACCACCGGCAGAGATGGTATCTCCTAGGTAACAAAACTTGTTCACCAGCTCCAATGACTCATTTCCAAAATTCACAGCCACAGGATCATCACTTAACACAAGCTCGCCTTTGCACACTACGCACTCAAATTTCTCTATTTCTGACTTATCCTTCGGCAGGGGTCCCTTTATTCTACTACAGCGCTTACTCCCATGGTGCACCCAGCGTCGACAGATGCTACATTGAATCGCGTTAACGCCCACACCCTTTCCACACACTGCACATGGGTATGCACCGCTCTTTTCCACATTGCCTCGTCTCAATCTACACAGCATAACCTTGGTTTTGTTAATATTGATTCTTAAACCCTTGCTCGCCATTCCCTCTCTCCATTCTCTGAATTTGGCCTCAGCATCTTGCATACTGTCAGCTATTAGGACTAAATCGTCTGCATAAAACAGTTCCAATGGGAGTCCGCCTCTAAAAACTCTAGACAGTGCCTCCAGGACCATAATAAAGAGGAGGGGGCTTAACACTGAACCCTGGTGGACTCCAACACGGACTGCGAACTCATCACTCAGTACACCCTTCACCCTCACCGCACTTCGCGAATCCTCATACATCTTCATTATCACACGCACCAGCCTGTATAATATTCTACTCTATGTGAGGTTTAAACGCTATATATGTCAAACACTTCTAAGAAACTTACATTGGATGAATTATTTGCTTCATAAACCTCTGAATAAAGGAACTGAAACGATAATATATTTTGTACAAACGTTTGAGACATTCAGAGAAATCTAGTTTTATATTTACAAAGGGAGAATATCCTACAAATTAAACAGACAAAAACTGCTTCAAAAATCATACCCATGGCTGCTAATAGTATATAACGCATAATCTTAGTATATTTCTGTTTGTCCTAAAATATATTCTGGTTAGTCCCCAGAGCGACCATTCTCCATCTGGTGTCACCCCAAGAAGCTTGTGTGTGGAGCATCTAATTATTCACTTGTGAGTTTCAGGCTATAAGGAAGGTAAAGGATAGGTATCTGGGACCTCAACTGAACCTGGGAGAGTGAGGGTGAGTCCCTAGACTTCATCATCTAAGCCATCATCATCATCCAAGCCATCATCATCATCCAGATGCCAAGACATACACAGACATATTATATATTCAACGCTAAACAGATCTAACAGATCTAACCCATCCATACCAACCCTAACACAACCTAGAGTAATCAAAAATGGCCTAACTTGGCAGTGCGCGGTTCATGACGCCATTGGCGCCAAATGAATAAAATACCTTTTGGGGGGTCCAGGTGGCATATTATTCACTTAGACTTAGTAAATTGCACTGGATTTTAGTGCCAGAGCATGCATCAAATCAATCAAGAGCTTGCAATAAATCGTCATTTGAGAGAGGAATCGTTGGGTAATGGATAAATTTAGTTTTTTGCCTTTTTCTCAAAACTATAGTTACTCGAACACTTTTCCCTAAAGCTTTTTTTATTTTTGGTCCAATTTTAATAAGTAAGATATCAATGGAAAGAGGAGAAAAAATGCAATATATATTTGTGACAGATTCTTGATAAACCAATAAATTTTTTGACAGGAGGCTTGCAACCTTTCAAAACTTTAAAACAAACAAAAACTTATTAGCGGGAAAACTATAGGGTGTATCAAAAATCTGTCACAATTATTGCATTTTTTCTCCTCTTTCCAATGATATCCTACTTATTAAAATTGGACCAAAAATAACAAACTTTTAGCGGTTTGAAAATTTGCAAAAAATGCGAAAATCCGAGGTAGCGAAAAAACTATTGGTTCGATTGTATTCATTTTTGGATGTGTTGTTCCCAGAAGTGGTATCTATCACCTGTCTAAAAATGAAAATGATAGGACCATTTTGAAAAACATGGATGCTCCCCTTATCCTCTGAAGAGCGCATGGGGGGTATGAGACACCTCTGCCTGTGCGCACGTATTTGAGCTGTTTCCATCACTAAAATATATATTTTACCATAAACAGCATTAATACTTCTCCATATGCGCCTATTATAGGTTGATTATAAAGGTATTAACCTGTTACAACAATAAAACAAGTGGAAACAGCGTTTGGATGGTCAAAATCGGCGATACAGGCCGGGAGTTACATAATGTATGGCTGAGGTAAACCTTGTTTTCCGCCACTTTTCCCCAAGTCTGGAGAGACACTGTCGATCGATACTCTCTCTCTCTCTCTTGCACTCGCTTGCTAACAGTGATGACAATGCCCTGCTTGCAACTCGCTAATGTTAGCACGAAAATATACCACAGAATAAGGGAATAACAGGGAAAATAGGTGATAACTGAAGGAGGGGAAGGAGGGGAGGTAGAGAAGTGATATTTGGCATGGCCCAGGGGCAAAAAAAAAAAAAAAAATTTGGTGTTTTAAATAGATTTTTTTTCCCTGATTCTTAAGAGTCTTCCCGCAGTCCGCCGGGGGAACTCTTAAGAGTCTTCCCGCAGTTCCCGGGTTAATTAGATTTTTTTTTTTCTGGATCCCCTTCTCCCTCATGTTTAACCCCTTTAGTATTGAAATATGAAGACGTTCTCTCCATTAGTTTGGCGATTTATGAGGTTTCGCTTCATTTCTCTATAAATTTCTCTCTCATTTTTTCCTGGTGAGCGATAGCAAGCATGTAAATTATGAGGAACCGGCAAAAAATGTACATATTTATCCCGAAAGGGAGTCTTTGAGGTAATCTTTTAGCTTGATAAGGGTCTAGGAAACAAACTAAAAAAAATCCCCTTAACCCCTTCTGTACCGGCGTCGGCGACATCCTTTTCATTCTATTCTGGCAACTATTTGACGATTTTATTAAGTTTAAAAAGGGAAACCAACAATTAAGAAGCTTCAAACTATCTCACTTAATCCTATGTACTGTACTACCACAGATCCTTCTTAAACTGCACAAAATCATCTAAATATAGCTAGAATATAACTAAAAAGACATCACCGATACAGAAGGGGTTAAATAATGAATGTTACCTTAATGTTATGTTAATGGGTTAGTGACCTGAAAGTTGAGCATAAACTCAGGGAATCTTTTCAATGGGGTAGTGGCTATTTTTTTTGGTCCATTTATTAATTTATTCATATATTTTTTAGTTCTCGCTAGACCTCCATCAAGCTTAAAAATAACACCCCCAAGACCTGATCCCCCTTCAAGATAAATTTGTAAAAATTTTGGTAGAAAATTCCTCTTAAAATTACTAGGAAAATATCGACACCTAAATGGAACGAAAGGTCTTAAAATTGATAACGAAATGGAGTGAAAGGTGTTCAAATCGCCAAACTAATGGGCCGAACATCTTAAAATCTAAAAAAAAATAATGGGGCTAAACACGAGGGAGAAGGGGGACCAGAAAAATGACCCATCTCCCCTTAAATAATGAGTAGTGTTACCTCAAAGTTGCCATCACCGAGGGCGTGAACGGCAGATTCCGGGTTGGTGACAAGAAAGTTGAGCATAAACTCGTCGTCATCCGCTGGACCCGTATACAGCAGAGGAATTCCATTGCGCAAAAATACAATACCATTACCTTTGCTCTGAAAAAAAAAAGGATTTTTTTTTTATTAATGCAAAAATGTGCGGAATTTTGGTGTGAGTATCCTAGATTTGAGTCCTTGGAGTGCCACATGTATTTGCTGATTTCATTAATTGAGTTTAGAAGTAAAGTTAGTTGGTGAAAAAATATAAATTATAATGTAAAACTTGCAAAAATATACAAACCAAAACAGGGACGACACAATAATTATAAAGACAAAAGAACTTATCAAAATCACTATGTGGAAATAACGTTTCAGCAAACTACAATTTTGAAATAAAAGAACACAAAACCACCACATAGAATCTACATCAGTATATGGGTGGATGGGACTCGTTAGCCTTGGTCGGCAACCCATCTAGGGGAGACAACCTTATAAAAATCCGGGTGGATGGGACTCATCAGACTTGGTCAGCAACCTGTCTAGGGGAGTAAACCTGATACAAATCCGTACTGCTTACCTAAGGGTAAGGCAGGTTAGTGGATGGACTAGCCGAACACCACTGTAGAAAAATAGTGCTAACAAGATACACAGAGGACCTCGGAGTTGGACGGATCCTAAATTGAGTGATCAATCCTGTAAGTCCTTCAGTAAACTGGCTCGGATTGTCCCTCTTACAGGGTATAGGTCCGCTTGGGGCATTCTGTTTATGGCCACCCTCATTAACCCTTCCTACCCGGGCTGTGTTACCCAATGACGGTCGCCCCTACCCGGGCGATATGGCCGAAAAACGTCTAGGCCTAGGCTACCGTATTTATGTTTATTTTCACTGCTAGAACTTTCCCACTCATCTATAATCGTAGTGCGGTTTTCAATCTGTATTTTGGCATTGAGTAGAGCTCTGTAAGTCAACTGGTTCAGTTGTGATGACGATTTCAGTGGAGCCAATATTGCAGAGATGTTGCCAATATGGGGGCTTTTTAGACACTAATTGCGTCATGACGTCAGAAAAATAACATTGAGGAGTCTTTTCCTTCTTGTTTTCGGAGGTGCGGTGACGAACGCTTGGGTTTGTTGACATACGTCGTACGCACGGCGTTCGGACCAAGCTTAATTAGGCTATTAAGCTCATGCCTTAGATAAGGCATACCAGGTATTTGCCCTTCTTTCGTGCTGTCCTTACCTAAGGCAGACCGGGTAGGAAGGGTTAAGGGGAGTAAGGCGTCTGGCAATAGAATAGATATGAGTCAGTGAATTTGTTATGAATTTGTTATGGAATATTACATTTATGGCTGGGATAATGCTAAAACTGACAAGGAACTGATTTATCTGTTAAATTAATGTTGGTTTGAAACAGGGGTGTGTGATGTCCCTGTGGTTGTTTACTGTATATATGGATGGAGTCATGAAAGAAATACTATCAAGAGCAGTGGATGTTGGTGTATCGCTGAATAGGGAAGGAATTGAGTGGAAGCTACCTATACTGCTATTTGCAGATGATACAGTTCTGATGAGTGATAATGAATGGGAGTTGCAGGGTCTGGTAAATGAGTTTGGAACAGTGTTCGATAAACGGAATTTGAAGGTAAATGCGGGGAAAAGCAAGGTTATGGTCTTCGAAAGGGGTGAAGTCACAGAGTGTGAGGTGAAGCTGAACGGTCAGGCTATGGAGATCGTCAACTCTCTTAAGTATATGGGCAGTGTGTTGAGTAAAGATGGGACTATGGATGAAGAAGTGCGGGAGAGGGTACAACAGGGGAAGAGGGTTGTAGGAATGCTGAAAGCAGTAATAAGAAATAGGGTGGTCAGTATGGAAGTGAAGAAGTCCTTGCATGACAGTGTGGTAATCCCGACACTGACTTACGGAAGCGAAGCATGGACGTTGGTTGAGAGACTCAGACCATGAGTGAGAGCAGTGGAAATGAATTACTTAAGAAGTGTGTGCGGAGTTACATGGAGGGATAGACAGACTAATGAGGAAGTAAGAAGGAGGTGTGGTGTGGAGGTAGATGTGCTGGAAAGTGTGAAAAGGAACAATTTGAGATGGTTCGGCCATATGGAATGTATGGAAAGCGAGAGAATGACTAAGAGGGTGTACGAGAGCGAGGTGGAGGGAGAGGTAGACCGAAAGAGAGGTGGAAGGATGGAGTGAGAAAGTACATGAACGAAGGCGGTGCTGGTTGGGGGGAGGGGCGTCGACTGACTGGGGACAGAGGTGCATGGGGGCGGTTCGTTCGTGGCCACCCCTTCGGGGATCACGGCGTCAGGCATTAGATAGAAATTAACATTGAAAAGTTGAAAAAATAGAAACACTATTCAAGGAGGAGCACTGTATTGGTAAAGTTTTGCAGAATGAGTGTGTCGCCACTTATGCTCTTGACATTACCTTGCCCACGAGTCCATACTGCGCGGCGAGGGTGGGCGAGTGTGTGCGGACCACCCAGGCATTGACAGCCTCAACCACATCCTCCCTCACCGACTCCAGCGTGTCCTCCAGGGCTTCACATGGTCCGGTACACTCCACTCCTTCACCTGCAACAAACAAAATGCCCACCATGATTTATTGCCATCATCATATAATATTGCCAACAGGGGGCAAATAAGTAACCCCCCATTATTAACATTAATCATCAATTACAAACCCCAATGTACCTGAATAAATTAATGCAACCATATGGTATAACAGAGGAAAAACCTGATGTCATAGCCCTACAGGAAGTAAGACCAAAAAAAATTAGAATTGAAAGGGAACTGGTGGAATATAGTTTGGAGGGTTTTGAGTTATATGAGAGAAATGCTATTAGAGCAGAGGTTGGAAGGGGACTGTTTATTTATGTAAGAAAAGAGCTCAAGGTTAATGAGGTGGATATGAGACAGCAGTATTGTGAGTATTTGTGTATTGAAGTAAAATGTGTAAGAGGATCAATTCTAATTGCCTCTACATATAGAAGCCCAAATAATAGCAGGGGAGAGGATGATAACCTACTGAAAGCAATGGAGGAGATAGATAATAGAGAGAACAAATATAAAATTTTGATTGGAGATTTCAATTTGCCAAGGATCAACTGGGCAAATTGTACTACTCCAGCGGGACAAGGTAGCCTGGAAAATAAGTTTATAGAGAAAGTGAGAGATTGTTTTTTAACGCAACATATTGTAGAGATGACAAGATATAGAGATGGGACACAGGGGAGTGTACTTGATTTGATTTTTAGCAATGAAGAGGATATAGTGGAACATGTTAATGTGGATAGCCCTATAGGTCGTAGTGACCATGCCTGTATAAGCTTTAGTTGTAACATTAAATCAGAGAGGGATAATAGAAGCAATAGAAAAATATACATGTATGATAGAGCAGATTATGAGCTGCTGAGACGGTGTTTGGACATTGACTGGGGGGAATACTTGAACGGTGAAGACGCTGAAGGAATGTGGAGGAAAATTAGAGCCAAACTGGAGAATGCTGTATCCAAAAGTGTACCAGTAAGGGAATATAAAGATAAAACAAAATTGAGGAAAAGAACTAACCCAGAATTGCCAATGAAAAGAAAGCTTTGGATATTGATTAGAAGAAAGAAACGATTGTGGGAAATATTAAAATTGTTAAAAAAGAACAGGGGGACTAGTATAGAGGCTAAGGAAGTGGATCTGGAACGCAGACAAATAAACAATAAAATAAGGTGGGAAACAAGGAGGGGGGTGAAGGAGAGGGAGAGAGAGATAGCTAGAAATGTGAAGGATAATCCAAAAATATTCTGGAAGTACATTCAGGAAAAGTTAACAAGAAGAGTAGGGATCCCAGAGCTGGTAGGGGGGTTGAATGATGGGAGTAGAGCGGAGACTGATAAGGAGAAAGCAGAGGTGCTGGGGAAATACTTTGGGGGGGTACTAACAGTGGAGTCGGAGGATGCAGTGCCTACTATTCCCATCAAACAGGCACCGGCACTAGAACTAATAGAGTTTTCCCATGCTAGAATAAGAAGGGCTATAGAAAAAATGAACAGAAGTAAGTCACCGGGACCGGATGGGATACACCCAAGAATCATAAAGGAAGGAGGGGAGATGTTAGTAGAGCCATTGAAAATGTTATTTGAGGTATCGTTTAATACAGGACAAATCCCGATGGACTGGAGAGAGGCGAACATAACAGCTATATTTAAGAAGGGAAAGAGAAATGACCCAGGGAATTATAGACCAGTCAGTTTGACAAGTGTTGTGTGTAAACTAATGGAAACGGTAATTAGAGAAGGAATAATGGATCATATGAAGTCAAACCAACTTTTCAGTGGGAGACAGTTCGGATTCTTGCCGGGGAGGTCGACGGTACTACAGCTAATTAAGGTGGTAGATGATTGGATGCAAATTCTAGAAGATGGTGATGTAATAGACGTGGTATATTGCGATTTTATGAAGGCCTTCGATAAGGTCCCACATAAAAGGTTAATAGAGAAAGTTAGAAGCTATAATATAGGGGAGAAATGTGTGAAATGGATAGAAGCCTTCCTGAAAGATCGGAGACAGAGGGTACTGGTGAATGGAATAGGCTCGGGGTGGAGGGAAATTACAAGTGGGGTACCTCAGGGATCTGTGTTGGGACCACTGCTGTTCGTTATATTTATCAATGACTTGCCTGAAGTTATAACTAATGGAAGTGAGGTATACCTGTATGCGGATGACACTAAACTGTATAGAAGAGTGAGGAGTAAGTAAGATATGGGTTTGCTTCAAGGAGATGTGGAGGGCATGAAGGGATGGTCTGAGCATTGGTTAATGCCTTTTCATCCAAAAAAATGCAAGTACATGCGGATTGGGACCAGCAAGATAGACAAGGTAGGATACAGTATGATGGAGGAAGTGAGTGCAGAAAAGGATATAGGAGTAGTGATAGACAATAAGTTAAATTTCTCAGAACATTTAGCGGAAAAGATAAACAAAGCCTAGAATTGTAGGGCTGATAAGGAGGACATTTGTGTCACTTGACGAAGAAATCTTCAGGAATCTCTATACAGCGCTGGTTAGGCCGGACCTGGAATATGCGAACCAGGTGTGGGCTCCATATATGGTAAAGGATATAGAAGCAGTGGAGAAAGTGCAGAGGAGAGCTAGCAAGCTGGTACCAACGTTGAAGAACGCGGGCTATGAGCAGAGGTTGAGGACACTGGGGCTTCCGACAATGGCATATAGGAGAAAGAGAGGGGATATGATAGAGACTTTTAAGATAGTGTCAGGAAAGTACGATGAGGATGTGTGTGAAGGTATCTTCTTGATGCGGGAGGGAACAAGAACGAGAGAACACTCTAAGAAAATTTACAAAGAAAGAAATAGGCTTGAGAAGGCAAAGAACTCATTTTGTGATAGAGTGGTAAATGAGTGGAACGCACTGCCCCAGTATGTAGTCGATTCCGAATCAATAAGGGAGTTTGAAAGTAATCTTGATAAAGCATGGGGAAGACAAGATTTGAAGTTTGATTATAAAACAAAAATACAGAATAGTAAAAATGTTGCGTCTGCTACCGCCGCCGCCAACACCGTGAACGACCGCAGCAGTGCAAGTACTGGTACTGAGCTGGATACACAGGCATAGTTTGCCTTTTTCCAGAGGATCTACTGTAAGAAACTGTAAGAAACTGTAAGAAAAAAAAAAAAAAAATAGACGGGAACGTAACCGCAAGATCTATGTAAACATGACGACCGGATACAACATCCTTCCCTCAGAATCCCTCTTTATACTGTACTATTGTATAATCCACTGTGGGAAAATAATAATGATCACATTTATATAACCCAATACTGTATTACTGGAAAAAACACAAAGTTCAAAGTTTAAATTTTCTTCCTGTTCTTGTGTCTTCATGTGTGTCGCCAGATTTTATTGGCTCTGTCTTTGGAGGGACGATCCTGTCCTCAAGAACTTTCCATGTAGCCTAGCCTATATATTATTTGGGATGGATGTAGATTCCGGGCGTACGGTCGTCATGTTTACATAGGGCGATCGCCACGGTTAACTTCGCGTCTATTTTGAAGACGATTTTTTTTTTGGTTATTTGCTCCCTGCTGGCAGTATATATGATGATGACAATATGTCATTGGGGGGGGGGGGGAAGCCTCCCCTCAACATATTATTGTATCCAATGGCATTCAAAATAGACGGGAACATGATTGCAAGCATCCGACGCCTCCCCCGCCGCCGTCATGTTTGTAACATTCAAGACAGCTAGAGCCTCCTTATTTACCAATTTGTTTTTATATTTTTTCAAGGAATACAGTACTGTATAATGTTTTATTGTTGTTTTTCATGGTTTGAGTGGAGGATTTGCATTAACTTACTCATTATTCATTAATCTGAAGATACGGCGTCAAATGGCGCCATTTATTGGGTGAATCGCGCTTTTACAGTAGGTAAGGGAAATTGTGGGGTACATTGGATACACGTACACCCCCCCTTGATTTATTGTCATCCTCATATATGTAGATCTGTAAAGGGGCAAAAACAGGTTGCCGGTACAGTATTTCGTTTTTGTGAGTAACGCTCACACCATTTATTGGGTGAATCGCACTCGCCGCATCTTTCAAAACAAGAAAAAGAGGAGTCAAGTCGAAGGATTCATTGGGCGCAATGCTTTGCTTATGGTCGGGACTTATTATTTTTTTTTTTTTATTATGAGGTTTTTTCAAGTGTCGATAACGAAATTCCTCTATGCGGACTATAATGAGAAAAATATGGCGAGTCTATTGGTCCCTATTTTCCCCAATAAATTATTTCTAATAGGGCGGCGAAAGAGGTCTTGAATATTATCGTTATGTTTACATCTGTCGATCGCCGTGGTTAAGTTCGCGTCTATTTTGACGGCGATTGTTTCGGTAATTTGCCCCCTGCTGGCAATATATATGATGATGACAATATGTCATGGGGGGGGTGAGGGGGGAACATATTATTGTATCCAAAGGCAGTCAAAATAGACGGGAACATGATGGCAAGCGTCCGACGCCGCTCCGCGTAGTGTAAACAAGGCTGGCGGTACGCCCGATTGAGCCCCCTCTCAATCAATTATTTCTTACAGTTTCTTACAGTTTCTTACAGTAGATCCTCTGGAAAAAGGCAAACTATGCCTGTGTATCCAGCTCAGTACCAGTGCTTGCACTGCTGCGGTCGTTCACGGTGTTGGCGGCGGCGGTAGCAGACGCAACATTTTTACTATTCTGTATTTTTGTTTTATAATCAAACTTCAAATCTTGTCTTCCCCATGCTTTATCAAGATTACTTTCAAACTCCCTTATTGATTCGGAATCGACTACATACTGGGGCAGTGCGTTCCACTCATTTACCACTCTATCACAAAATGAGTTCTTCGCCTTCTCAAGCCTATTTCTTTCTTTGTAAATTTTCTTAGAGTGTCCTCTCGTTCTTGTTCCCTCCCGCATCAAGAAGATACCTTCACACACATCCTCATCGTACTTTCCTGACACTATCTTAAAAGTCTCTATCATATCCCCTCTCTTTCTCCTATATGCCAGTGTCGGAAGTCCCAGTGTCCTCAACCTCTGCTCATAACCCGCGTTCTTCAACGTTGGTACCAGCTTGCTAGCTCTTCTCTGCACTTTCTCCACTGCTTCTATATCCTTTACCATATATGGAGCCCACACCTGGTTTGCATATTCCAGGTGGCCTAACCAGCGCTGTATATAGATTCCTGAAGATTTCTTCGTCAAGTGACACAAATGTCCTCCTTATCAGCCCTACAATTCTATTGGCTTTGTTTATCTTTTCCGCTAAATGTTCTGAGAAATTTAACTTATTATCTATCACTACTCCTATATCCTTTTCTGCACTCACTTCCTCCATCGCTTCATACATACTGTATCCTACCTTGTCTATCTTGCTGGTCCCAATCCGCATGTACTTGCATTTTTTTGGATGAAAAGGCATTAACCAATGCTCAGACCATCCCTTCATGCCCTCCACATCTCCTTGAAGCCTATGTATCCTATGTATCCTAAATTCCCACGGCAGTAAAAATAGACGGGAACATGATCGCAAGCGTCCGCATAGGGCTAGTCACGCAGTAGTTCTTAAAGTTTTTCAGCCCCGATACCCCAAAGTTCAACTCCAAGTCAACCTGATACCCCCTCTCCAATATTAGCCTACTACTCCCAACTTTTAACTTTTAATTTACATTATTGTACACAACACTATTTGTGCTCATTCAGTTGCCAGTTAGTCACTCCCTACTCGTAGTTGCCAGTTAGTCATAGTCACCATTCAGTGCACAAAATTATTAATTTAATATTTTCCAGGATGCCTTTTTGGATACCCCCAAGAACCGGTTTCGATACCCCCTGGGGGTATTGAGGCACTACTTTAATAGAAGCAGTGGAGAAAGTGCAGAGGAGAGCTAGCAAGCTAGTAGCAACGTTGAAGAACGCGGGCTATGAGCAGAGGTTGAGGACACTGGGACTTCCGACACTGGCATATAGGAGAAAGAGAGGGGATATGATAGCGAGACTTTTAAGATAGTGTCGAGAAAGTATGATGAGGATGTGTGTGAAGGTATCTTCTTGATGCGGGAGGGAACAAGAACGAGAGGACACTCTAAGAAAATTTACAAAGAAAGAAATAGGCTTGAAAAGGCAAAGAACTCATTTTGTGATAGAGTGGTAAATGAGTGGAACGCACTGCCCCAGTATGTAGTTGATTCCGAATCAATAAGGGAGTTTGAAAGTAATCTTGATAAAGCATGGGGAAGACAAGATTTGAGTTTGATTATAAAGCAAAAATACAGAATAGGCCTAGTAAAAATGTTGCGTCTGCTACCGCTGCCGCCAACACCGTGAACGACCGCAGCAGTGCAAGTACTGGTACTGAGCTGGATACACAGGCCTAGTTTGCCTTTTTCCAGAGGATATACTGTAAGAAATACTGTTAAGTGGTACCTAAAAGTACATGAACTATCAAGGAAAACTAGGGAATTAGAAAATAATTAATACTAAATTCGATTTGGAGCTCATTGCTCGAATTGGTACGATTTTAGTTTCTGGACACCTAGCCTATTTGACAGGTACCGCCAACGATTTAATACATATTTTGTTTCGCTTTCCACGCATCCAACACCAAGCTACACCCTTTTCTGGTGTACAAAACACTAAAAAAGCAATGGGGACACTTTAATAATGAGACTAAATATAAAGACAACTCTGTTGCGTTCGTGGAAGTAGCGTCGCTTTGTTTACTTTACGCTCGGAGTGACTTCCCGGCGCCTTGGCGGTCGACTTAAAATGGCTAAGCTTATAACTAGTTGTTGGGTAAATTTTTTGATAAGACTTGCGTTATATAGGCCATGGGATACAGGACGGGTTGAGGGGGGGCTCTGCGGCCTCTGCCCCCCCTCCCCCCCCCCCCCCCCCCCCGTGAATTATAATAATCGTCATATATGTTGCCAGCAGGGGGCAAGTAAAACGGCTGGCCGTAACCTCCAGCGTCCTGGGTAAACAAACCGCGATGATCCGAACTTCCGAAGCGACGACGGACTCCCGCCGATTTTCGGCACAAACACGCCGTTTTATTCTCGTCGAAAACCACATTTAAAAAGTTAGGTCAAATTGGATTTTAGGTCACGTATGTGTTTTTTGTATTATAATCCTTTTTCTCGTCAGTTCCTTCAATGATTAGTGTGTTTTAAGGTGTTTTGGGATGGATGTAGAGTTCGGACGTACGGTCATCATTGTTTACATAGGGCGATCGCCGCGGTCGCATTTACGTTCCCGTCTATTTCGACGCTATATTTTCGATAATATTCAAGGACAGTAGTGCGACGTTATGAGAAACAATTTATTAGGGAAAATAGGCACCAATAGATTCGTCATATTTTTCTCCATATAGTCCGCATGGAGGATTTTTGTTATCAACAAATTGAAAAATACCCATTTCACAGACAAATACACCAAAAATCTAAGTCAAAGCGGGGGTGTGGGGGCGGCAGCCCCCACCTATAATACTAGGTTAGGTTAGGTAAGGTTGTTAGGTTAGGCTAATGTCCTTTCAAAGGGGTATAGGCTAGTAAACACTAGGATAGCCTATACCCAGTCAGAGGTAAGAAGAAGAAGAAGAGTCCTGCAGTAGTCTCCTTGAATGTTACCATATTTTCTGCTATTTGCCCCCTGTCATTACTACATAAATACTAGGTTAGGTTAGGTTAGGTTAGGTTAGGTTAAAATAAACGGGAAGATGATGGGAAAGGTCCGACGCCACTACGCATAATGTAAACAAATATGGCGGTACGCTCGCTCACTACATCCTACCCGTTTTTCCTTCTGCAAATTCATATTTACCCATTATTTTGCAATATTAAAACATGCCCCCTATACCCATATTTTGTCATTACCCTAACCTAACAACCTAACCTAACCTGGGGGCTGCCGCTGCCAGACCCCCGCAGGGTTAGCAGTGATATAGAATGACAAAATACTAAAAATATGGTAAAAAAATTAAAAATATTAGTTCTCAGCTGATCCAAGATGGCCACCATTTTTCCTTCCACCCTTATTTAACCCACAAAGTCTAAGGAAAAATAATTTTATATGCAGCGGTAGAGACATATATTGCGGTGACTAATACCGGTACTCTATGACAAAGCTATAGTAGCCTATACATTTACAGTAGAACATTAGGACATTTTTTATTTTAATACCACAAATTTTCTGAGTGTTTTTTATAAAAGAAATTGTTCATTTGCATCAATATATAGTGTTTGTAATTAATTAGAAATCTCGGGAAAATCTATTTTCCCCATTAGGCCTATTGATCGATGTTGAGACACGCCCCCGATAGTGATTTGAAAAGACATTAGCCTAACCTAACAACCTTATCTAACCTAACCTAATGGCGGGTGCCCAAGCCCGAAAAGGGTTGAAATAGGGGAGCTATCCCCCCGCCAAAGGCGGCTTTCTAGGGCCTTTCCTAGCTGATGCTGACAGGATTGGGTTCTAGTCATGTGGTGATGGGCTGGTCTATCAGAGTGAGAACTGAGTAATCTCTGCCATACCCATAGCTTACTCTGACTGTTCCTTTTACTTATATATTTTCTAGATCTCAAGTGACGGCGTCTCTAACGTGGATTGACCTCCCAATCTACCAAGATTGGAAGCCAAAGCGTCACATTTTTCCCTTGCCCCTCAAATTTCTCTTCATAATTGCTGAGGGGCACAGGGCCCTGGGTGGGGCTTTGGTTTCCCGGGCATTTCCGCACCCTCCTCAAGCTCCCCGCCATGGAGTGGCTTCGGTCACCCAGGCTTTATTGTGGTCGGCGGGGAGGGTTCTGTGGGGGCGCTCAGTTATGGCCTTGGCCTTGCTCGGGGCCTTGGGGCTGTTCGGCCAGGCAGCTTGGGGAACAACAACAACAACAACCTAACCTAGTATTATGGGTGGGAGCTGCTGCCCCCACACCCCCGCTGGTTGAGTACTAGGTCTAATCCCTTAGTAGGCTAAATTAAAAAAAAAAAAAAAATTGGCTGTCGATTATACGAAGGTGAAAAAAAGTCTATGAAGTCTACGGTGTTAACTCTGCAATCTTCAGCTTTGATTGTACATTGATAACGGGAAAGTACCGTATTGAAAACCTGGTATTATTCTATAATTGCACCTATACGAGCTAAACAAATTATTATTGTATTTAACAGGAAGGTACGGCGAGGTAAGTGATGTGGTATAGGTGGCAATATGCGGAAATGGATTATAAGGGCATTCCACCCCCTCTGACCCCCTTACGAAAATCTACGGTTATTCACTCCACCCCAACTGGATTTCTACCGTTTTACCCAACCAGCGGGGGTGTGGGGGTGGCAGCCCCCACCCATAATACTAGGTTAGGTTAGGTAAGGTTGTTAGGTTAGGCTAATGTCTCTCTGAAACATTGTAAATCCGTGTCACATCTAGATTGATAGACTTTTGTCAGAGGGGGTGGAATGCCCTTATAATCCATTTCCGCATATTGCCACCTATACCACATCACTTACCTCGTTGTACCTTCCTGTTAAATACAATAAAAAAAAATTTAGCTCGTATAGGTGCAATTATAGAAATTTACCGAAAACCTTGTTACGAAAATTAAATTTTAATACCATAGGCCTACTTTTATATTAGGTTTTTCCGAGGGTTTAACACATTTTCATATGATCTTTAGAGCTATCGATAACTGGAAGTACCGTTTTTACAACCATGTTATGAAAAAGACATTTTAGTACCATACTTTTTTATTAGGTTTTGCCGAGGGTTAAAAAAAAATTCAGAATTTTTTTATTTTAATAGGCCTACCACGAATTTTTCGAGTGTTTTTTATAAAAGAAATTGTTCATTTGCATCAATATATAGTGTTTGTAACTAATTAGAAATCTCGGGAAAACCTATTTTCCCCATTAGGCCTATTGATCGATGTTGAGACCCCGATAGTGATGTGAAAAGACATTAGCCTAACCTAACAACAGTATTATGGGTGGGGGCTGCTGCCCCCACACCCCCGCTGGTTGAGTACTAATCCCTTAGTAGGCTAAATAAAAACAAAAAATTGGCTGTCGATTATACGAAGGTGAAAGAAAGTCGATGAAGTCTACGGTGTTTACTCTGCAATCTTCAGCTTTGATTGTACATTGATAACGGGAAAGTACCGTATTAACAACCTTGTTACGAAAATTAAATTTTAATACTGTACCATATCCTACTTTTATATTAGGTTTTTACGAGGGTTTAACACATTTTCATATGATCTTTAGAGCTACCATACTTTTTTATTAGGTTTTACCAAGGGTTAGGCTAAAACAAATTTTCTTATGATCTTTAGAGCATAGCCTATAGCCTAGGCCTAGATTCAATATTTAGGCTAGGCCTATCTTCAAATAGGCCTATATCAACAAAATTTGTGGTAGGCTATTAAAATAACATTGAACCGAACATTATATCCCATACGTGACCTAAAATCCAGTTTGTCCAAAAGTTAATAGGCCTATATCGTTTTCAATACTAGCCTAGCCTAGGCCTAGGCTATTACCAGACCAGAAAAAGGTGTAGGCTAGCTTTGTGTTGGATGCGTGGAAACCGAAAAAAAATTGTATTAAATCCTTGGTGGTACCTGTCAAATAAGTGTCCAGAAACTAAAATCGTACCCTAGAATTTAAGCGAAATTAGTCTAGGCTAGTGTACACGCTGCCGCGGCTGCCTGCAAGCACAACAAAACATCTGGTCCATAATAACACTCACTGAACAACACAACGATATAGCTCTCATCATTTATGGCTTGTTTGACCTCTTCCTCGTTTAGAAATTCAAGTTTGGCATCTGCAGGGAGACATCTGACCAGTAGAAGCAGAAAAACCGGGAAGAAGAGAGACATTTTGACGTTGTGCACCGCCATTGTTGATATCTGACAGCTGATTAACAGGGTTACCAACTTACCATATCAAAACACAAAATAACGCTAGATCTGTTGGCTAGCTCCTAAAAGTCCCTAGAATGTTGCTAGACAATAAATGTATGTAAAACATTGCTTAGATATAATAATAATATCACAGTCTCTAGAATATGGCTCTATAATGCCGGAAATCTCTAGAATATTGCTAGGAATTATGTCTATATCTATCTATCTATATGCTCAGGCCCAATTATGCCGCTAGATGTAAATAATTGAAGCTAGATTTAAGTAAATCCCTCTAGATCTATACATTGGCAACACTGCTGATACCAGAAAATAATCTATTTTTGTGTCGACGATAAAATGTCTCCACGTTTATATAAAAAAGAAAAGAAAAAAAAGGCATATATATATATACTGTATATATATAATGGCGGATTAATCCGATATATCCCGATTTCGCTACATCCCGCTTTAGACAATCTTGCAGTGCAAGAGAATGCTAGACAGCTCGGCCCACGGCGAGACAACTCGGCCCAGTAAAAACGAGATAGCTCGGCCCCGTGTTAATTATGAGACAACTCGTTGTTGTTGTTGTTGCCGTTCCTCAGGCTGTCTGGCCGAGCAGCCCCAAGGTCCCGAGCAAGGCCAAGGCCATAACCAAGCGCCCCCACAGACAACTCGTAATTAACGAATGCTAGACTACTCGGCCCATGGGACAGCTCGGCCCAGTAAAAACGAGACAGCTCGGCCCCGTGTTTTTTCTTTTATACTATTATATTATCTTAACCTAACCTAACCCTAACCTTAAATTAACCTAACAGTTTAGCCTAAATAACAAAAGATGGCGAGTTTGGACAGGATTTGGTGCTGCATACATGGCCTCACCCATAAACCCTCCACTTAGCTCTCCCCATCCTATATCCTGACTGGTCTCGTCAAATTGCCCCATAGCAAAACATGGGGCAGGCGAAGTGTTTTCGATTGCCGTACGGTGTGGACGTCCGCTCCTCGTCGGTCGCCCTTTGTCCACTTGCGGAATAAGACTATGTTCCGTTGCCCGTTTGTGTGTGCGGTGTTGTGAACTGTGTATGGTGGGCCGGAGGTGGTCTAGCCGTCGAGTGCGTCCACGGCCGATCGACAAACAAGACTTTGTTTCCCGCCATTTTGGTGGCAGTCCTGACGGACCCGGCGCTGTGATGCCGGCTGGTGCCGAGTCGCTGGTGATGGAGTCCTCTCCGCTCTCCACGAAGCGCGACCGGACGTCCAGTGACCCCAATGATGGCGCTGGGGGCCCTGGTCTCGGCAGGAAACGCCTTCATCCTGGTTCGCCCTCTCTTGGTCCCGGCACTGATGTGGACTCTGACTTGCCGGCTGATGGTGAGGGTGGTGGGATCCATGCCGCCCATGTGGCAGGTGGTCGGGTGGTCCACTACCTCTTCCAGGAGAAGCAACGCCGTCCGGTGTTTAGTCGCCCGGCGGCAGTGACGAAGGCCATCAATGAGGCCCCTTTTGGCAAGTATGCGGTTGAGGGAGAAGTGAGGGTTCCTGGGACGGGCTTGTCGGTGTGTGTGGGGCTACCGTGGAGCTGTCTCTCCTCCCTTCCCATGCCCCCGGAGAAGATGGTGAAGTTGGGCGACTGGGATGTCACCTGTAAGGTTTCTGCTTCGCCGGCTAGTGGCCAGTATGTGTACGGTAAGGTTGGTCCTGTAGAGCCTTCCATCCCGGAAAGTGACCTCTTGCAGTCCTTGAAGGTTCTGGGGTCTACGCCGGCTGAACTGCTGGAGGTGCAACGGATGCGGACTCGGGCTGAAGGGGGTGTCTTGGTTCCATCGCTCAAATGCCGCCTCCACTTCTTGGGTTCTGAGCTACCGGACAGAGTGGCCATTGGGCATGTCAGTTTCCGGGTGGAGAGGTATACCTTCCCCCTCCTCCGGTGTTACAACTGTCATCACTTCTCCCATGGGGTCGCGTCCTGCAGGAACAAGGTCAGGTGTGCTACTTGTGGTGGGTTTCATCCGGCGAAGGCTAATGGGACGACGTGCCTTAACGAGGAGAGCTGTTTCTTTTGTGGTGGGCGGCACCGGGTGACGTCGGGGGACTGCAGTGTTCTACAGGCGGCCCGGGACCTGCATACTTCCTATCGTGGTGGCAGCCTCGGATTGGAAGAGATGAATGGGAAGCTTAGAGACCTCAACCCTCGGCGTGGGTTCCGGGTGGCCCCCCCCCCTCCGTCTGCCCCGTATCTGGTGGAGGCCCGGCGGTTGCCTACGGAGTTGGAGCATGCAGCTGTTCGTAATCGCTTTGACGTTTTGGAGGATGAATTGGCCTCGGACGGGGTGCTGCCGGCTGAGGGGATTCACGAACTGGGGGTCACTCTTCGGCCCCTGTCCCCGGCTGCGGTGGTGATTCATAGCGCTCAGTCACCTGGTCCCCGTCTCCTACGCTCTCCCCGCGCTTGTCGTGGTGGCTGCCCTGTCCCCTGCCAGCCTCCCGTCCCGGACCGTCCCCCTGTTGGTGCCGCTCTCCGGTCTCAGCCTCCCGCCAGTGCTGTCCCTGTGGCTGACCCCCCTGAGTCGGCCCACGCCGGACCGCCCTCCTGCCCCTTGTCCTATGCCGCCTGTGCCGCCCCTCGCCCTGCCGTTCCTCCTCGTCCTTCTGCTACTGGTGACTCCTTCCGTCGACTGCTTCTGGACGCCTTGGATTGGCTTGATAAGGGCACCTCCCTTCGTGACATTGCTATGGCCCTCGTTCCTCGGATGCTTGGGCTTTGGTTGGCAGCCTGAGGTCTGCTCGCTCCTGGCATAGTGTTTTTCAGTGTTTTATGTTGTGGTGTTCTAGTGCGTCACTTGTCATTCGCCCGCAGGGCACTTCCATTAACAACCTTGTTTTGTGGCCAGTGTTTTTTACTTTTAGCCCGCCGGGCCTTAACTCTTTTGTTGTGTGGCCAGTGGAAGCGAGGTAGGGCTGTAGCAGGTGGTCGTCCCACCTGAGGTGCCCTTAAAGTGAACAAGAACAAGAACAAGAACATGGGGCAGAGCTGTCTCAAATAATGGGCCGAGTTGTCCAAAAGTGGGCCGAGCTGTCCAAAAGTGGGCCGAGCTGTCCGAGCCGAGTTGTCCCATGGGTCGAGTCGTCCAGTCACCGTAATTAACCTAACCTAACCTACACATTATGGATCGAGAAAACTAGCCTATGACATAACTATACAATAAACGAACATTTCGCCCACATTAGAAGCACGCTATAAACCCTCCACTTAGCTCTCCCCATCCTATATCCTGACTGGTCTCGTCAAATTGCCCCATAGCAAAACATGGGGCCGAGCTGTCTCAAATAATGGGCCGAGTTGTCCAAAAGTGGGCCGAGCTGTACGAGCCAAGTTGTCCCATGGGCCGAGTCGTCCAGTCACCGTACAAGAGCCACCACAGTCGGTAGCAGATATCCGGCAGGTTAACTTGTTTTTATTTTGGCTCTGCCAACAAATTTTGTTGTGGAGGCAGCCTTTTTGGGAGTAGTAGTGCATCAAAGGTTCCAAAGAAAAAAAATTACAATCTCGTGGTGCAAGAGCCATAATTTTTAGTAGCGGAAATCTGGCAAGGTTTGCTTTGTTCCTTTTGGCTCTGCGAACAACTTTGGTCTTAGTGTTCAATGTCAGGGAGGTATACCCAGCCGTTCAGTAGTGTATCATAGGTTCCGGAGACAATAAAACTCCCTCAATTCAGCAAAATACAGACCATTTCCTCGCAGAATCGGAAATAAAATACTTATACTGTATATTGCGTATAATTTTCATTTATAGATAGGCTACTGGACTGAAATCGACCTACTTTCAAATATATAGTGCCTCATTGTTGTACTTTATGGCTCAACTATTCTGTATATTGAGGTGCATTTACAATTTGATTTTCTCAAACATTACCCACCACCATCTTACATTCACAAGAGATCGAGCTTGAAGAAGGAGGGTGCCCTAGCTGTAGCACATAATTGGTTAGCACGCTCCAGCAGCTACATTAACCAATATAGATAATCAGCGAGGACAGACTCCACCTGGCCAGGCTGAGATGCGGACACCATCCAGCTCTTCTGAGCTATCAGAAGAGACTGGATGACTCCGTCGTCGACACCTGCCCGACTTGTAACACAGCCCCCCTTACCATTAAACACATCATAGAAGACTGCATTTCACACAACCACTTATGCCAACAACACAATTTACACTCTTTGAGAGCTCTGTGGGAAAGCCCGACCGTGGCCATGGTCTTCCTTAAGGACTCGGGGCTGTTTGGTCAGGCAGCTTAGGGAACAACAACAACACAGTTGTTAATGTAGTCACAAAAAGCCCTCAATGGGAATACTGTGGCGTCCAGTTAGTCCGCCACATACCAAACTCTCTGTGCAGCCTGTGATGATTTTTAGAGCTTTATTTTGAATAGTCTGTAAGGTCTTATGATGTGTTTCAGCTAGGTTAGAAGCCCAGGCAGGGCTTGCATATTCCATCACTGATCTTATGTAGGCCTATTGTTTGTAAACTGTGGTGGTGGTGGTTTCTTTGTTGTGGCCAAATTTTGTGTGGGCAAGTGACCTGAGGGCATTAAGTCTGGGTGTCAGTTTCTTTTTCATGTTTGTGATACAGTATGCGGTTTGAATGTCATTAGAGTATCATATGTTACTCCTAGGATTTTGGGTGAATGTGTGTGTGTTAGGAGTGTGTTGTTTATGGTGAGTTGCGGGGTGTATTTGTGTTCTGCTGTCCAGCTTGTGAGGAGGGTTGCGGTGGATTTGGCTGGGGCTAAATTGAGTCTGTTTGTAATGCACCAGTCATGTAATGTGTTGAGATAGAGTTGTGTTAAAGTGTTCAGTGCAATAGTGAATTCATCTAGATTGTGTTTAATAAAAGACCAGATATTATATAATTATATGTCAATAAGTTTTGCTACTTGGGCGACATGATTGCTGTTGATGATGGGGCTGCGGCCTGCTCAGTCGCGAGAGTCAGAAATGGATGGAAGAAGTTCAGAGAGCTGTTGCCATTGCTGCCCATGAAAGTGCTCTCTACGACTAAAAGGGAGGATATATAGTATAGCACCTGTGTTAGAAGTGTAATGGTGTAGGCTAGCAAAACCTGGCCAGTCAAGATGGAAGATATAATTAGGATGGAGCGAAATGAAATGAGGATGGGGAGATGGATATGCGAATCTGCTATGAGAGACAGAGCCCCCAGTGTGGAACTCAGAGGGCGCTTAGGCATTGAAAATATTAGTGTGGAGATGCGCAGGAGTAGGCTTACTATAGATGGTATGGACATGTGGAAAAGATGGATGAGAATAATTGGGTTATGAAAACAAAGTCTATGAACGTGGAGGGCATCCCAAGGAAAGGCAGACCAAGAAAGACGTGGGATCAAATGGTACAAACCGATCTTGCAGCCAAAGGACTGACCAAAAGGGATGCCAAAGACCGGGCTTCCTGGAATGCCACCCTTAGGTGAACAAAGACACTATATATATATTATAGTGCTGTATCACCCTGTACAGTGTACTGTATAACACCAGGAGGTTTTGATATGCTTGAAATACTTGAAATGTCAAACAAATTATATACAAAATATAACCGAACACTCCTCTGTAAGCGTGATTCATTTGAGTTGGTTAACCGGTATTGCAAGATTTTCTCCAGACTGGCAAGGATAGGTGCTGCAGGAGACTGAGGCTCGTTTGATGCCATGCCAACATCAGCTACAGTGATGACATGATGGGGCACTGTTGTAGCAGGACTATATTGTACTCAATTCCAAGTTGTCTAATAGCATGTAGTTGGCACTGATCTAGTTCTAGCACTTTGGGCCCGTTTTGGCCACAGGAATCCAGAGGGTACAGAACATCAGTCTTTCAAGAGTGGTACTCCCTACCTAGTTATAGTACAACACAACTGGAATGCCTGCCAAACACCTTAAACCAAACAGTACATAAAATCGCCAAGTAAATATTAGCTAAATAGAATCGGCATGCGTTAAAAAGTACAATTTGTGCGAGACATTTCTCTTCCACAAATGTTATGATCTTGCGAATGGCACAGTGACTGATTACTACAGGCTTTAGCTGCTGCCATTTCCATGGTTGCAGTTCATACTGCATAATTATGAACAATGCCACATTTTTCTTAATAGTGGTGTAACGGATTCCAAGCGTTAGTGAATTCTACCGAAAGAACTGGCTCTTTTGAGAAACAAAAGACCAGATTATTATCAATATTATAATTTTAACACACAATAAATGAAAATATGAGACCACAAGCCGTGCATGGAAAACACAAAGAAACATGGAGCACGTTTCAATTATCCCAATCATAGTGAACCTTAGGTGAAGGTGCTGAGGATGGCCTCTTGGGCAGCCTGAAACCAGTGACCAGGGGATGACCATTCTTCCATGCCAGATTCTTTACCTCTTCTTTTTGTCTTTATATTGTTTTGTCCCCGTTTTGGGTTTGTTTATTTTGAAAGTTTTAAATTATAATTTACCTTATCACTCTGGATTTATGTCTCTCCAACAGTCCATGCTTCACTCCCATGTGTTAATGTTGGGAATACTACACTATAATGCAGCAACAGCTTAACTTCGATGCTCACCATCCTATCCACTGTCACTGCTTTCAGCATTGCTACACCCTCCTCCCCTGCCGTGTAAGGGGGGTTATTATTGGACACATATTTTTTTCTAAATAGTTATTTCCATAGTGATTTTGTCTTTATAGTGTGTCGTTCCTGTTTTGTTTGTTTATTTTGCAAGTTTTACATTATAATCTAACTAACTTTTAGTAGCCAAACTGGGTTGGACACTGAACCAGTCTTCTCTCAAAAATTCCAAGCCCCCACTGCTGAGATTGAACTTGGAACTAACCAGCACTATAACCATGTTATACCAGGGGGTGGACCAAGAAAGACGTGGGATCAGACTTTGCGGTCTGATCTTAAATCAAAGCACCTGACAAGTGAGGCAGCTCTCAACAGGGTTGCCTGGAACGCCGCCATTAGGACGCGAGACCGAAACCGCGCTTCGTGTGGAGCACTCGGTCTTTAAATTTGTGTATGTACAGTATGTATGCATGTATTATGACAATAGGGGTACACCACTTGTCTGAATTATTTAAGTTGTGAGTTTTACATTCAACATCTGACACTAGTTTTAGCTCTTATTACAGCTGTACTCAGCCTTGCACTTTATCCTCCACTCCCATCTTTACTCATCACTGACCAAATACTTACATGAAGACATTTTTAATTACATGGCCATTCAACCTAATTAATTTCACTCTGACTGTATCCCTCTAAAAATCCATAACTTTACTTTTACAAATTTTACCTTCAGACTTTATTTCTCACACACTGCACCCAACATATTGACCAAAGCCTGCAACACCCACTAATTATCACTCATCAAAACTGTATCATCAGCAAACAGTAGCACAGGAACTTCAACTCGCTCCATTCCCTTAACAGGAGTACTTAAACTGCATCAAGCTCCGCATGCCCAGATATTTTGACTAACGTACCTTGCATTTGGCTCCCTGTCACTCTGTCAGCTTAAGGGGGACAATTGTTACAGATAGCATTGCCTTTTGTCTCCTCCATACACAGACAAAAAAAAAAAAAAAAAAAATATACATGACTTTTCCTTGCATTTCTTTCTTGACTTATCGTATTATATACACTGAACAATCATGGAGACATCACACACCCTTGCTTTAACCCAACATAATAATCAGAGAACTCCTTCTGTTCATCCTTTACATGCAATGTTAATGTTGCACCCTTGAACATGGTCTCAACCACTTTCAACAACCTACCATATACACTATTCCATAATTCTCGGTACTCTCCCCATTCCTTCACGATCTACTTGTCATTGACTTTCTCCAAGTCCATGAATACAAACATTCCCTTACCTTCTCCAGTAAAAGATAGATCAAGATCAGACAAATAAAGGTTAAATATATATACTGTATGTCCACATAGTGATTTTGATAAGTTCTTTTGTTTATATTGTGCCGTTCCCATTTTGGTTTGTTTGTTTTGCAAGTTTTACATTATAATGTATGTATGCATGTAATTATATATTCAGACACATAACCCAAAGCTGGGGATGGCCGACTCTAGATAATAGAATGTTCACACATGGAGTCCCCTGCAAAAGATTCCCAGGTCCCAGATCTCCCATAATATACAGTAGCTTAATAATATTTTATGATTTTTAAGATAAATACTACCAATAGATCTAATACAATGTTTATTTATCAAATAACATAGTATTTCCTGTCTAGATCACAAATACATGGTATACAAATGTTAAATGCATAACATCTGAACCAATACTTAAGTACGGCAATACAAGCATTCAGTAAAGGTCTCCCTCACTATCCGATGCTCAAATTTACGATATTTATTATAGATTTTTAGGTGTTTGGGTTTGGGTTTTGGCTGGTCCGAGAATGCATCTTCATTTACCCCATTCATTTTAGGGTTTGCTATAAGTTTTTTCAAATTAAGATCAGGTTTTCAGGAACGCAACCCAATCATAAATCGAGGGAGACCTGTATTGATCATGAGCATACCAATAAGTAAACATATTCCAACAAACATTTGATCCCTTGAGGATTATGACGCATATTGACAGTATATTCTGGCTATCATTAGGCAATTTTATTCAGTTTCGGAAGGGCCTCAAGCAGTTAAAGGGTAAAAAACTATCTCGCGAACCATCCCAACATCGGCCATTGTGATGACATGATGGGGCTGTGTTGTGGCAAGTCTTTATTGTACTGTACTACAGTAAAAAGACTAAAACCACGCCCTCTGTGGATGAAGCGGTCTTTAACCCTTATTTAGCGGCGAGCAACATAAGTCGAGTTAAATAAAGCTGGACTATGTGGCGGCGCTCGACATAACTCGAGTGGCAATTTCAGCACGTAATGTGGCTGAGAGAGAGAGACAAGTGGTGGCAGGAGACTAGCGAGCGTATGACTGCTCCAGACCACCGCGGCGAACCTACTGACACAAATCTCAGCTCCCTCCTCCCTCTCTCACTCGCTACATACTCAATTATGTACTGAAAGTACCGAATTACCTGCTTTTTGCACTCGCGTTGCACGGTTATTGCAAGAAAACTATCCATCATACAAGGATCGTTATGGTGTCATTCGAAAGCTCTGTTTATGCCCTTTCAGGGATAGGTACTTGTTTTACGTTCTGGGTCTTATTTAGGCATGAAAATGATCACGTAAACAGCCCTATTTTGGCTAAAAACACCCCGCTGCGCGGTACACATAAATAAACCGCATAGGCCGCTCGTAAGGTGTTAAACTTGTATGTGTTTTTATGTATCCCTCGGACTCCCGCAGTTCCTTCCTATACTGAATCAAATCGTCTAATGATGGCCAGAATATACTGTTAAAACGAGTCATAAACCTCAAGGGGCTAACTTAGAAAACGAGTTGTATAACACACTGAACAATATAAAAGTACAGCACACTAAACAAGATTAAAAAAGCTTAACATTCATGAACCCTTTCAGGAGTAGGATGTCTTTTGACAGTTTTTTCTGGCTATTATTACAAGATTATAGTTCTGTTATGTTGTCCCTATTTGGGCTCTGTCTTGAGCCCCCATATATATATATATATATATATATATATATATATATATATATATATATATATATATATATATATATATATATATATATACTGTATAATACGTATATATAATACAAAAATTACATACTTTCATATTCAGTTTAGAAAGTATTTTTGAAAGCGGCTTAATTAAGATGGTTTTTACCCCTTTGATTCTTAGAGATCCCTCCTAAACTGCACAAAATAGTCTAATAATAGCCAGAATATAAAGAAGAAATGCATCATAATATTCTAAAGGGATTATTAAAAAAGATAAAGGAACAATTCATCAATAATAATGTTTAGGATTGGATTACAAAAGTGTGGTGTTGAAGCGGACTAGACTTGAGCATCAGTTGGGAAGAAGCCCCACAAAGGACAATAACAACAACAAATATTATAAAGATACAGGTCTCCCTCACTATCCGATGCCTTGATTTACGATATTATTATAGGTTTTTAGGGGTTTGGGTTTGGGTTTTGACTGGTCCGAGAACGCTTTCCCATTTACCCCATTAATTTTTTGTGTGTGTTTTGGCTGGTTACAGAACGCATCCCAGTTTACCCCATTAATTTAGGGTTTGTTATACTATTTAGGATAGGGTTTTCAGGAACGTAACCCAATCGTAAAGCGAGGGAGACCTGTAATAATTAATAATAAAAAATTATGCATATAAAAAAATGGCAACCTTCTCTCACAATAGCCTACAGAGGGATCATAGTAGTAGTTCTTATCTAGTTACAAAAATATCTGATTCCATAAATTGCTATGGATAATGTTCAGTATTGTAAAAATATTTCAGGCTACAACACACCTTGCATCACATTCAGGAACAAAACATGAAAATAAGAAGTACATAATGCCTATACTAAAATATATATATATAAAAAGACTTGCAAGTGATACCATCTTTGCACTATTTTTTAAAAACAAATTATTCTTTTAATTTTAGTTCTTATCATCAATTATCCCCAAAATGAAATTAATGAAAGCATGTGATCCTCCTGGGATTCAAACTCAGAACACCACATACAGAACTTAAATACTCTAACCATTACACCACCAAGACAGTACATGCACTGTGTCTACATAATGTGTGAATGATTGAACACAGTACTCTGTAACCCATGAACTGCGCAAAATTGTGCAAAATATATGGTCAAGTTGAGGGAGGAAGAAAGGGGGGGGGGGACTGGAGGATGTTGTATGGAGATATGCCAATACTTTCTATGCATCATCCAAACTTGAGATATTTCCTGACACTGACACAGTATTTGACATTTTATTTTTAGATATTTCCCGACACCGACACGGTATTTGAAAGATTTTTTTACATGTTTAAATACTCTGCGTTCTGGAAGGCTTATCACAGTCCCTGTGTTAAGCAGTGCACACATACAGCATTGACAAAAACAAAAAATAACTAACATATCCACATATATATATTTGATGTTTGTTAATGATATTGTTTGTTAATGGTGTACGGTAAACTTATCCAGCTAAGATATCCAATCAGAGTAACTCCATAACATCTGCACCTGTGGCCTGTAATTACTGTACTCTACTTTTCCTCTTATTGACATCTATCACTTTAACCCTTAACCATCGGCGCTCGACATATGTCGAGTTAAAGAAAACATGCCCATATGCAGGCCTTGACAGATGTCGATTGCAATTTTGAGCACATAATGTGCTCGGAGAGAGAGCTGAGCGGTGCGAGGAGCACCGCTCGCCACCACCGCCGTGGGTCGACTGAAATTTATTACACCCTCCTCCACCCTCTCTCACTCGCTACACAGGGAATTATGTAAGGAAATTACCTTATTTTAGGGTTTTTGCACTCGTGTTGCACGATCGTTGCAAGAGAACCAGTGGTCGTAGAAGGATGGTTCGGGTGTCATTGGAAAGCTCTGTTTACGCCCTTTCAGGGATAGATACTTGTATTACGCTCTGGGTCTTGTTTATGCATGAAAAAGAGCACGGAAACAACCACGTTTAGGGTAAAACCACCCGCATGGCGGGTTGTTGTTGTTGCTGTTCCTCAGGCTGTCTGGCCGAGCAGCCCCAAGGTCCCGAGCAAGGCCAAGGCCATAACCGAGCGCCCGCATGGCGGATAATAGAAGTTACCGACCCACCCGCTCGTAATGTGTTAAGTTATATTACGTTTACAAACAGACGGTTTATTAAAATAAAGCTCAACTCCCTAATGTCTTGATAACACAGTGCTTTAATATAATAGCGCAGATTCTTCAGAACTTGGCTATAAATGTTAACATTTTTGAATGGGTTTAACCTTTTATATTATGCTCAGAACTGTTCACAATATCATGATGGAAAATTATTAAATTAACATCCACTATTCTTGAGAATGTCATTTGGAATTTGTAAGCACTTTCTACCCCTTGATTATAATGACACATTTTGAGTAGATTTTATTCAGTTTTGGAAGGCCCTCTAGCAGTCTAGTAGTCAAAACTATTTCAATCATCCATCAGACTTACACAATCCCTTCCTAAACTGAATATGATCTGTCTAATGACAGCCAGAATAAACTGCTAAAATGTGTCATAATCCTCAAGGGGCTAACCACCCCACAACCAACTCCATCAGAATTAGAAAATGTATAGAAAAACAATAATTTACGATGTCCAAAACTGCTGGAAAAGGGTAACTATATCCGGCACCAGCGAACTTGACCGTAATTTTGACCCTGAAACTTTTTTGAAGTCGTAAGGGGCTAGAGCAAACGGGCTGTAAATATCCACACCTACTTCCTGCTTGACTTTTCCCAAATGATAGAATTGTCAGCTTGATTGCTCTCATTCTTTATGAACTATGATAGGTTAGGGGTCATAATTTGTGCCAAGTTTGTGGATGCCGGGTATACCATACTGATCAATGCTTTGTACTACTGCATCAACAAAAAGTGTGAATGATTATTGAACAGCCGTATTCTTAAACCTTCCCACTGTGGAAATTCCCGGCGCGACCGAAGCCGCTCCACCACACAGACACCAAGAAATATCAAAACAACACCCAGCACACGGTATCACACACAATTATTGTCCTCTCCCCCTCCCTGCCCACCCCGAACCAACTTCCAAAAGTACATCCATACTCATATCTCTTACCGATCCATCCACTCACTCACAGACAACACGCAGCTGCATGCACGACCTCCCGAAATCCATCCTTCCGAATCCTCCCTTCCTCGCGAGGACAGAGTCCACCTGGCCAGGCTGAGATGCGGACACCATCCAGCTCTCCTGAGCTATCAGAAGAGACTGGATGACTCCGTTGTCGACGCCTGCCCGGGATGTAACACAGCACCCCATACCATTAAACACATTATAGGAAGACTGCATTTCACACAACCACTTACGCCAACAACACAATCTACACTCAATGAGAGCTCTGTGGGAAAGCCCGATCGTGGCCATGGCCTTTCTCAGGGACTCGGGGCTGTTCGGCCAGGCAGCTTAGGGAACAACAACAATAACAACAACAACCTTCCCACTGTGAAACCCTACTCCTTAACAAAAGAAATAAGACTAGATAAATTGTTAGCTTTTTAAACTTGCGAGATTCCACATGCCCTTTCATTAATTAAAATGTAAAACTTGCACTCAGTTCCAATATCTTAGTTCATTATGGGCTGGATGACACCCACCCCACACGTCTAAGAATACGGCTGTCTGTGTTGTTATTGGACCAAGGGTTATAACGGCCTCACACTAACTAATACTTGTACTAGCTGGCCAGCAGCTACCAGTACCACTATACTGTACTAGGGTATACAATATGTACAGTCAATATCAATAGTTCACCCAATACCTTAGTGATAATAGTATTTTTAACATCGTTCATAACACCAACAACCTCCCAAATGAAATTAATTAAAACATGCGATCCTCCCCGCATACAGAACTTACATGCTCTAACCAATACATCAAGACAATGTGAAATCTATAAAAAAGAAGGTTATCTTGAGACTTGTATGACAAATACATTTATGAAACTCTAGAATGTCATGCACTTAAAATTGGTTTACCACAAAATATTTTTAGTCAAAGAACGCAGGCCAGCACAAAGCTCTGTGGAGAGCACCTCTACTATCTACTATTGTCTTCATATTGTGTCGTCCCTGTTTTGGCTTGTATTTTGCCCCCGTTAAAAAAAAAATAAAAAAAATAAAAACAAATAAATACAAAATATAGTAAAAAATAAATGGGGAATGGGCCTGAGCAAATAGATAGCAAAAATAGAATAGATTTTGCAAGTTATATATTATAATCAGTCATGGAAATATTTCAACCATACAAATTTTACTAGTCATGAGCACTTAGAAACAAGTGAGGACTGGCAAAGGAAGTAGCCTAAAATGACAGTTTATGAGCAAGCCATTGATTTTGGGGATTGATGAGCGAGTGGTGCTTCTGAATGCTTGTGTGCTTGCTTTTTGTGGGCGAACTGTAATGCGTTGTTCTCCTATCACCTGTTTTTTCTTCTTGTGTCTCTTCCTGATCCTCCCTACCCCTTGTGGGAGCAAGGGATGGCTACTGAGCATGATATTTGGTAAACTATTGATTTCAACTGTACCATAAGGATCATACTGTGGTATTAAAATGTACATCAGTGCTCCTTCTTCATCACACTTGGCACTACAGTACACATACAAGTCTCCCTCACTATCCGATGCCCCAATTTACGATATTATTATAGGTTTTTAGGAGTTTGTGTTTTGGCTGGTTCCAGAATGCATCCTTATTCACCCCATTAATTTTAGGGTTCGCTATACGATTTTTCTATTTAAGATCGGGTTTTCAGGAACGTAACCCAATCGTAAATCGAGGGAGACCTGTATCATAACATTGGAATAGGTTATCAGTTGTTTATTTTAAGGAAAGGCCAATTGCATCATGTACTAAAAATAAAATTATTTTAACTCAATGCCTGCGGGCTGTTATATAAAAAATACGGTCATCACGGCGGCACTTGTCATGACAATTGCCAAATTTCTGCATTGAACAAGGACTGGGAGGCAGGCGAGCGAGTATAAGCAGCGCGGGACCGTCCCATCCACCGCCCACCGTGTCTGGGCCATCACTAGTGGCAGTGGGAGACATCTCGAGCTCCCTTACAAACTCGGGAATAGCGTAAACCGCTCAAACTCGCTATTTTTTACCGATTTAGCGTCACCTGTGCAATATCGTTGCACGGCAACCAGTGGTCATACAGACATGATTCAGGTGTCATTGGAAAGGTCTATTCCTCTGTTTTCAAGAATATATCATTGAAATATGTTCTAGCTCTTGTTTATACATGGAAATGTGCAGGGAATGAAGGTTACTTTTAGTCCAAAACCCCCGTATGGTACAGTGGTGACCAAGCAATTGTCATATGACAAGTGCCGCAACAAAAGTGTTAAAGCTTGCAAATTTCTAAAAGGTTCTGATACTTTATGAACATTATGAAGTAAAGGAGTAGTCACCTCACTAGTATTCTATTATAGGCTATTTTAGAAAAAGAATAACCCCCCAAAGAAGATCAAAATGGTGGGGTACAGTATATAAAAAAAAAAAAAAAAAAAATTACAGTACATTCTAAATGGTGTGTGAGAGGTACTGTGTGGGAGATGTTGACTATGGATATCTAAGTTAGACCCCTTTCAGACACATCAACTTCCTGCCGGCTGCCATTATTTTCAACATCGTTCTTAACACCAATAACACCCCAAATGAAATTAATGAAAACATGTGATTCTCCCAGGATTCGAACCCAGGATATCATATACAGAACTTACATGCTCTAACCATTACACCATCATGTAAGGCACAGTACCATGCCTATAAATAAACATAGGTGTTCATGCATGCTATCACACACGGCAAAATGCTGTATACGATCGCCATGGTCCCCACGGCGCCTTTTTCAATCCAACAATGTTCCACAAGGTTTATCTAAGTAATCTGGCCGTTCTGTGTCATTCATTACAAAAGTTGCCCACACAACGACGCACTCTCTGGAATGCACGGAGCTATGCCGTACGGCCAGCGGAAAGTCAATGCGACTATAGGTAACGCCAACGAACTTGACCCCTTATCTTCATATAACTCTAAATGAATAAAAGCAATCGGTCTGACGTTTCTATCATTTGGGAAAAGTCCACCAGGAAATAGGTGTGGATATTTACAACCAGTTTTCTCTAGGCCCTTTTGAGTTACAGAGAGGTCAGGGATCAAGATTATTGTAAAGTTCGTTGGCGCTACCTACATAAGGGGCCTTACAAGTCAAGACAGACATAAAGGACAGCAATGAAGGTAAGTACTGTATACGTACATCTTTACCCTTTATATGCCATTAGAATTCCATTTGTATTGTGGCTACCATCAGGCAATTTCAAAGCCACATGCCGTAGTGCGGTTGGTAGAGCACTCGCCTACAAACCGTGAGGTTGACGGTTCGAGCCTCGGGCCAGCCAGTGTGTGTTATTGGCAGACGCCAGTGCTGTTGGTGGACGGCGTGGTCTAGCAATCTGGGGCAACTATTCACCGAGAGGTGTGGAAATTCCCGGCGCGACCGAAGCCGCTTCAAGGACCCGTGCCCCAAGGGAGGGGGCAGGGGATGGTTGTGACGGTTTGGCTCTCACGGCTGGCATCCGGTTGTCCTCCACTGGTCGTTGATTTTGTCTTCAGCCGTGGAGGGTCGGCAGCCATCCGCGGTTGGCAGCTTCGGGAGGTGGCCCCACGGTTTAGACGCCGCCACATCAGGATATCACTCACAGACAACACGCAGCTGCAAGCACGACCTCCCGAAATCCATCCTTCCAACTCCTCCCTTCCTCGCGAGGATAGAGTCCACCTGGCCAGGCTGAGATGCGGACACCATCCAGCTCTCCTGAGCTATCAGAAGAGACTGGATGACTCCGTCGTCGACGTCTGCACCCCATACCATTAAACACATCATAGAAGACTGCATTTCACACAAGCACTTAAGCCAACAACACAATCTACACTCAATGAGAGCTCTGTGGGAAAGCCCGATCGTGGCCATGGCCTTCCTCAGGGACTCGGGGCTGTTCGGCCAGGCAGCTTAGGGAACAACAACAACAACTATTCACTGAAGCCCCTGATCATTAGGGCACTTATCATAGCCCAGCTCTTAAGCAGGGAGTGCATGGTGGTAAAAACTGCATCAGCAAAGATCCATTACAGCCAAAGGGGTTTAAAATATGTGGGAGAGGGGCATGGAAGATAAGTTTGGGAGACAAGTGAAAGATACAGTAGGTGTGGGAGAGAGGAATGACAGGTGTGGGTGCAGTAGGGGTGGAAGACAAGAGTGACAGGTTTGAGGCACGGGTGTGGAAGATAAAGGAGTAGAAGATACAGCAGGTGTGGAAGAAAGGAGTGTAAGTGCGAATGTGTGTGACGTACGGCCATATTCCTAAACAATACCAGTCAAAATCTTCACCTTAATGAACAACGGAAGTAAACAAACAATTAACCTTTGGGGAACTAGGTGCTATCAAGTTCTCTCTCATAGGTTAGACTAGCTCATTCATGTACGGTGATATTTTAGTACGCAACATTCATACTACTTATTAAAAATATTTTGCGTACTGACTGGAACACCTCATAGTAATTGGCTACTCTAACTTACCAATATTCAGTTCCTTATACCTATAGTCCGTTTTCTTTTCAACTGAGGGTAAAATGCAAAGTTCTCATCACAATTTTTCAGTTATTTTGAAGATTTTGAAGTGCAATATGATGCTAATTATGAAAAATTTACATAATTATGGCACCAAGACATACTAGTTTCAAATTTTGTTCATTAAATATTGAAAAATCAGTTGCTAAGGGATGTGATTTACCGTCAGATGAAATTAAATAGAGCTATACAGTAGTTTACTATGGGATTGGCAAATCCCTTCCCCCATGTGTTTAAGGCTACGGTGGTTAGAGTTCGTCGTGGGAGAGGTGGCGAGTGACGAAGGAGGCCATGTCTTGGAGGGAGCGATCACCCTCGTACTCGCTCACCTTCTCACCCTCCTTGTACAGGTACAGTGTTGGGAAACCATCCACCTGTAAAAGGAGATCATAATGTATCAAGCCGTGTCACTATCTATTTATTTAGTTATTTTACCTTTATCTTGTATCGTCCCAGTTTTGGTTTGTTCAGTTTGTTTAGTTAATTAGTCATCATCATAAACCTGGCATCAATCAAGCTTTCTTGTGCCAGTTGCATAGCTTTAAATAGAGCCCTGGCCACTCATGAGGCCATCCGGTTGAGATGGGTTAAACTATATAAAGTACAGTACTATCTTGAGTTGGCTACCCCCAGCTATGGGGTATGTGCCTGAGTACCGGGTATATAATTTTTTTTGTATTTATTTGTTTTGCCAGACGACGTAATTCCCGAGAAGGGGTGGCCATCAACATTAGGCGTTTGGCACGAATCACTAGGTCAAGTTGCCCGGGCTTGACATCTACCAATAACATTTTGACAGTGCGGGCTCGATCCACGACCCTTTGATCAGCAGCCGACGCTCTACTGACTATGCCACGGCTCGCATGAGTATATACATACATGTAGAAGCAAGAAATATACACAACTTTAAAAGTAAACTGGATAGGCAATAGAAATTGAGACAGGACAACACGAGCGCAGCTCAATTCCTGTAAACTACAAATGTAGTAATGTACACCCTATGTGATGGATTGTGTTTTTATTTCATGACAAAAACAATATTTTAGTAAGCGTAATTTCCACATAGCGATTTTGATAGCCTAAGTTATTTTACCTTTATCTTGTATCGTCCCAGTTTTGGTTTGTTTAGTTTGCAAGTTTTACATTTTAATAGGTGAATACATACTGTAAAATACTTACATTTTGTTGGCTACACAGTGAACGGTTGAGTTCTTGGGTACAATCCACCTTGGCGATGGTCACTTTGTCCTGGTCAACAAATTTACGACCCAATTCATCATAAGTAGGAGCCATGCGCTTGCAGTGACCGCACCTGAAACGCAACAACTCGTCAAAACTTGGCATAAAAATATATTTACTTTTAATTAACCCTCTCGCTATCCTGTAGACTACTCGAGGGTTTTTTTTTTTTGCCGTTTAGCGATGGGCAGGAACCCGGGTGTCCTTATATAGTCCGTAAGCTTGAAAGCATATTCAGCTTGTTTTGAAAGTCACGCGTCCGACGTACAGTATGTAAACAAAGCCTGTCGGAGGCGACGCACGCACCTCTGGCAGCAAGCAGAAGTTGGAGCTTTGTTGTCGTGTGGTCTACAAAAGACAGATTCAGTCTTGAAAAGTGAGTCACATTGCTAAAATCGCGGAAAAATGCGCTCCACGGAAATCGTCATCACAACTGAACCAGTTGACTTGGAGAGCTCTACTCAACGCCAGTCTACAGATTGGAAACCACAGTACGTTTAGATATGCGTGGGAATTTTCTAGCAGTTAAAATAAAGATACCGTAGCCTAGGCGTAGACATATTTCGGCCAGATCGCCCAGGTCTCAACGTCCTTAGGATAGCGCCCCCGGGCCAGAAGGGTTTATCTCATAATTACCTCTCCCAAATTAGTTTTCTTCCCACAGCTCCTCAAAGACAACTGCAGAGATTGTAGTAACTAAAAGGTTTCTAAACAACCCTGATGGTCACAAAGGCTTATAAGTATCCCAGAAAGGGCACAAATCGCGTCCTGTGCGTAAAGGGATAATTAAAAAAAAAAAAAAAAAAAAAAAAATTGATAACATAACTGTAGTGCATACCAGACCCAGCAAACAACACAATAAAAAAAAAATTCTATTTCATATTATTTTGCTAAATCTTCAATGTGTTATTTCCACATAGTGATTTTGATAAGTTCTTTTGTCTACCGGTATATACGTATAGTATGATTCCTGTTTTGGTTTGTTTGGTTTGTTTGTTTTGCAAGTTTTACAATTTAATAACTAAATAGAGTTGCCATGCATTAAAAGTACAATTCATTTAACCCTTTCCCTACCGGAAATGTCCTTTTAACTATATATTGGCTATTAGAGGATTTGATTGTTTTAAAAGGGCCTCCAGTAATTAATAGACTTTGAATTAACTCCCTTAACCCTTGCTACTACCTCAGATCATTCATGAACTGCATAAAATAATCTAAATATATCAAGAATAAAATTAAAAAGACGACGCTGGTACGGAAGGGGTTAACATATTATGAATAAGAATATATGAGGACATAGCTGCGCATGGACTATTTCAAAAATGTTCTTTGAATTTGCAATCAGTGTTACCATTGGCAAATATAGTTCTATTTGCTTCACTGCGTGTCTGCCTGCTGAGACCGGAACCTCTCCGGGAGGTCTGGGACCTGGGAATCTTTTGCTGGAATACCCCAAATGGGCTTGGGTCTCTGCGTCTTCTCCTTGGCGACCTAGATGTGTGTGAATTTATATTTTATTTTTGTATATGGTGTTGTGTTGTCCCTGTCCGGACTGTCTCGAGTCGGTCACCCCCAGCTATGAGGTATGTACCTGAGTATCTACATTTCATACATACAATATACAGATTAAGGAAAGGGTGTAAATAAAAAAAAAGAGTTAATCACCATGGAGCGAAGAATTTAACCATTGTGTAGCCTTTCTCAATGGCATTATCAAAGTTCTCTGAGGTGAGCGCAACAACAGGCGCTTCAGGCTGAGCTTCCTTAGTGGCTGCCCCTTCACTACCACCACCCTGCTGTTGCTGTTCCTCTACACCCACCATGGTCACAGCAAAGCGCTTCAGGTCCTCGTGGCTCCGGTCACCAGAGTACTTCTTCACCTGAAAAATAAAAGTATACCCATTAACTCCTTCATCACCAGTGCGTAATTTCCACCATATACTGGTTATCATTAGACAAGTTTCTTTAGTTTATAATCTACCTATACGGGTAAAGACGATCTCAATAAACCCTCTTAGTAACATAGGTCCTTCCTAAACTGCATAAAATCTTCTAATTTTAGCCAGAAACAAAGGTAAAAAGGTGTCATGATGCTGAAGGGGTTAACTGGATGGACATACTAAATTAGTTGAAATATGGTACATTAGATTCTAGATTCATCATCATCATCTCCGACGCCTTGTTTCCCCCTGGGAAACCCCCGCTAGAGGATGGCCATGACAGAAACACCTCCAGGCTACTTTGTCAAGACATGCCTCCTTTGCCCGTGCCACAATGCCCCTTCCACTACGTGGAAGTTTTTCTTCAATATATTTTTCCACTTTCTTTTCTCATACCATAGGTGGTCTTCCACTACTAGCGGTTCCACTCACCTGACTCTCATATATCTTTCTTGGCATTCTGTCTTCATCCATTCTCTGAACATGACCATTCACCTCAAAGTACTTCTCTTTATCCACTCAACCACACCACAATCAATACCCAAAGCCTGATCTTCCATTCCAAAGGACTCCTACACTTCCCTATTACTTGGCCTATCTAGCCTATTCATGCCAGCTGCTATTCTGAAAAAGCTTATCTCCACAGCTCTCAGTTTGGAGAGGTCCTCATCACTTGCTGTCCATGTCTCACTTCCATCTAGATTAGATTCAAGAAGTTTACAGTCACAAAAAGTACATCAAAGTACATGGATGTTGATGTTGAGAATGCTGACCCTAATACCTCTGATCATGCTTTGATTACTTTCAGCTTTGATTTCCCTAAGCCACTCACACATGAAAAAGTAATCAGATTTAGAAATTATAAAAATGCAGACCAAAATTTGGCTAGCAGTGAAGTAAAACAGTACTTGGGAAGTATTGATACTTCCAACCTTACTTCAGATGAGCTGGTGGAGGTACATGGAAATGCACTTAAATTAGTGTTCGATCATCACTGTCCAGAAGTAGAGAAGAAAATCATAGTACGAGATGATTCACCCTGGTATAGCACTCGAGTTAAATTTCTTAGAAGAGCGCGTAGAAGAGCTGAACGTGAATGGCGGAAAAATAAAACAGACTCTACATGGTTGCAATATCTGTCAGCCAGAAGAGCTGTGGTCCACACAATCAAAGATGAAAAGAAAGTGTATTATCAGGGAAAAGTTGACTCGTGTGGTAATGACCAGAGGAGGTTGGCTTCAATTGTAAACAGTTTACTTGGAAAAACAAGAGTCAGCTTAAGACCTTCTGTACCCGATGCCGAGTTGGCTGCCAACTTTGTGGCATTTTTTGCTGGCAAGATAACTCGCATAAGACAGGAACTGGATGATGCTTCTGTTGGTGAAGAACTTTCAGTTGTACTCCAACCCCGACACATTCCTAATAATGTCCTCTCATCCTTTCACTCAGTAGGGGTGGACATGATCTCGTCCTACATAAGAAACCTCAATAAAACATTTTGCCCGTTGGATCCCATAAATGTTTCCAAGCTACCAAGAGTCTATGATCACACAGTTGAGTTTATTTCCAAAATAATTAATAAGTGCTTCTCTGAAGGTAGCTTCCCACATTCTGAAAAGCATGCACTACTCCGACCTACTCTAAAGAAACCTGGACTTGATGTTGAGAACATGTTGAACTATCGTCCTGTCTCCAACCTGTCCTTCATATCAAAGATATTAGAGCGTGCAATACTTGACCAATTACAACCACTACTTCAGCAGAATGAAACTATCCCAATTTTTCAGTCTGCTTACCGACAGCATCATTCAACTGAAACAGCATTGATTAGAGTACATAATGATCTAGTTGAGAACATTTGCAATGGTGTGGCCTCACTATTGGTCTTGCTTGATCTCTCTGCGGCCTTTGACACAGTGGATCACGAGTTGTTATTGAGTGATCTTTATGATTGTGGTGTGCGTGACTCCGCTCTCTTGCTTCTTGGGTCGTACTTGTCAGGTAGATCCCAGAGTGTGATGGTAAATCAAGTGGTCTCGGACTCGACACCCCTGCAGTATGGTGTTCCGCAGGGATCAGTTTTAGGTCCTATCCTATTTATAATTTATATTAGCAGTTTGTCTCTTCTGCTTCGTGCACATAATGTCACCTTTCACTTTTATGCAGATGACACCCAGATTTATGTGAGAATCACAAATATAGTTGATATACGGAGTAAGATGGAATTGTTGATGTCTGATATCAAGAAGTGGATGAGAGCGAGAAAACTTAAACTAAATGATGGTAAAACTGATATTCTCATCATCCGAGGAAATAGAAGAGCTGATGATATAGTGGGTGCCCTCTCCATCAATGTGGGTGGATCTCAGCTGCGACCGGCCAACTCTGTTCGAAATCTGGGTGTATATGTGAACTCCCGATTAGATTTCAAAGAGCATGTAAACCAGATAGTTAAAAGTTGTTACTTGCACATCAGAAATCTCTATTTGGTGAAGCCGTTTTTAACCAGACGTTGCCTCCTGACGTTGGTTCACTCATTGGTCTTCTCTCGTGTTGATTATTGCAATGCCCTGTTGGTGGGTCTTCCAAATTATATTTTGAAGAAAGTTCAGTCTGTTCTTAACAGGGCCGCAAGACTAATTTTTGGTGTTCTACCTAGAACTCCTACTACATCTCTTCACATAGAACTGCACTGGCTGCCAGTAAGAGCAAGAATAGAATTTAAGTTGTGTTTGGTGACTTTTAAGGTTCTCAAATTTGGTGAGCCTAGGTACCTTGCGGAGCTTCTCAGGCGCCCACCGGCACACCATGGTGTAGTTGTGCGTCATGACAATGACCCTTTTCGTCTTGATGAACCAAGGGCTTTCCAGCAGTCTTCTTTCTTTGAGAGGTCATTCTCCTACATGGCTCCGAGGTTGTATAACAGGTTGCCGCTGTCCATGAGACAACTGAGTTCTGTTGAATGCTTCAAGAGACAACTTAAGACTTTTCTCTTTGAGAGAAGCTATGATCTTGAGAGAGGTGTCATGACAGATGGCTATAGAGTTTAGGCTATTTTGCCACTGCTAGTGATTGTTAAATGTGTGTTGTATATAAGCCTTCTTTTGATGCATTGATTTTTGTTCTTTTTTCTTTCTCTTTTCGAGCGCTAGTGAATTCTTCGGAAAAATTGGCGCTTATGAGAAATAAGTAACATGCTTATTATTATTATTATCAAAAATACATTTCACATAATTATATAAACAATATTTACAACAGACCCAATCATTATCACCACCAAAACCAGGCTCACCCCAGCTAGCCACAAACACACATACACCAATTATAAAAGAGCTAACTGGGAAGCATTCACAAACGAGACAAAACAACACTTCACAACTCTAAACAGTACACCCATCACTAACATCAACAATGCTGTACACATACTCAATAAAACTATCCAAAATACTGACAAGAAACACATTCCAAGAGGTAACAGAAAAAGACACAACCCCAACTTCACACCAGAAATTCAAAACCTCATCAGACAACGCGACATACTGAAACATTCCCCAGCACCCCACACACAAAATATCACACAACAAATCCAAGCACTAAACACCCAGACTAACAACAAAATACAAGAACAACAAAAACTAAATTGGAATAACTTCCTACAAACACTTGATCACAAAACAAACTACAAAAAACTCTACAAAACACTAAACAGCATCACACTTTCCAACAGCAACACAACAGACTCTACTCCATCATGTAAACAACAAGCAAACACTCTCATCAATCACTTCTCACATGTCAGCCACCTAAAACCTCTCAAAGACGATCGACGTGTCATCCGACTTAAGAGACAATTCCCCACAGACCCTGACTATACACACTTCACCAATCACCAGACAAAGCATATCATCAACAATCTCAAGCACTCACCCGCCTGTGGCCTAGACAACATAAGCAACATACACCTCAGACACCTGGGACCTCAAGGCATACAAGCACTCACTAAAATGTCAAACTACAGTTATTCACACAACAGAACACCAGACATTTGGAAGCATGGTATCATCATCACATTCCCCAAACCCAACAAAGACCTCACACTACCCTCCTCGCACCGCCCCATTACACTCCTTTGCACCCCCTCCAAAGTCATGGAACGCCTAGTATTACAACTAATTACACCCGACCTACCATTAGCTCCAACACAACATGGCTTTAGGCCACTGCACTCCACAAACAATCTTCTCACAGACCTTACACAAAGAGCTTTTGACGGCATCAACTCAACTAGACCACTACACAGATCATTATTAGCTACACTCGACATTAGTAAAGCCTTCGATGCCATCCCCCGCCACAACCTAACAAACAAAATCTACAACACAAACATGCACAACACAAAAAGGTGGCTGGCCAACTTCCTAGCAGGCAGATGTGCACACGTATCGTTTGCCGGTCAGTCATCTAGAATCAGAAACTTTCCAAACGGAGTCCCACAAGGATCCGTCCTATCGCCCGCACTCTTCAATCTGTACATGCACGATATAACTACACCCAATACGCCCCAAATAAACTTAGCCTCCTATGCAGATGACATAACACTCACATGCACACACCATGACCCAAACAGAGCAACAGATCTCCTTCAACCCTATCTCAACACACTACAAGGCTGGTGCACTACAAACAGACTTAATCTAGCTCCAGCCAAATCCACCGCAACCCTGCTCACAAGCTGGACAGGAGAACACGAATACATCCCTCAACTCAGCAGAAACAACACACCCCTAACACATACACACACACCCAAAATCCTAGGAGTAACATATGATACTCATTTGACATTCAAACAGCACACCACAAATATTAAAAAGAAACTGACACCCAGACTTAACGCCCTCAGGTCACTTGCTCACACAAAATTTGGACACAACAAAGAAACCACCTCCACAGTATATAAACAATACATAAGATCAGTGATGGAATACGCAAGCCCAGCCTGGGCTTCTAACCTAGCTGAAACAGCCGATAGTGCAGTTGGGATATTGTACATGCTAAGATTGGTATGCAGGATTCGAAACTGCATAATAAATCGTAGGCTTGTGCAGTATTCTTTAACTGTCTTCGTGGTGCAGTGCATAGTGTTTTGATTTTCGGTGTGAACATCCTAGGTTCGAATCCCCGGACTGCCACATGTGTTTGTTAATTTCATTAATTGATTTTAGGAGTAGAGTTGGTTGGTGGAGAGAACATAATAACACATCATAAGACCTTACAGACTATTCAAAACAAAACCCTAAAGATCATTACAGGCTGCACAGCTACTGCACCCATAGATCACCTACATCAAGAAACCAAAATCCTCAAAGTCAAAGACCATCTGGACATGAGAGGCACTCAATTCCTGGCAGCAGCGTCCACAAACCAGGACCACCCACTAAACTACATGGCAACACACCCACAGACACCAAGAAATATCAAAACAACACCCAGCACACGGTACCACACACAATTACTATCCTCTCTCCCTCCCTGTCCACCCCGAACCAACTTCCAGAAGCAGATCTCTCGCCGATCCATCCACTCACTCACTCACTCACTCACAGACAACACACAGCTGCAAGCACGACCTCCCGAAATCCATCCTTCCGAATCCTCCCTTCCTCGCGAGGATAGAGTCCACCTGGCCAGGCTGAGATGCGGACACCATCCAGCTCTCCTGAGCTATCAGAAGAGACTGGATGACTCCGTCGTCGACGTCTACCCGGGATGTAACACAGCACCCCATACCATTAAACACATCATAGAAGACTGCATTTCACACAACCACTTATGCCAACAACACAATCTACACTCAATGAGAGCTCTGTGGGAAAGCCCGATCGTGGCCATGGCCTTCCTCAGGGACTCGGGGCTGTTCGGCCAGGCAGCTTAGGGAACAACAACAGGGCCAGACCTATGAGAGTTCCGTATGGAGCTCAGTGGTTTGGTTAATCTGCTCTACATAACTATTTACAATAGAGATATTATGCCATCCAGCATATACTGTATATTCCCTATCAGTTTATTACTCAAACATCCCGGTCTTCCCAAATTGACTAATTCCTTGAACGTGACGATAGTGCGTTGTTATATGTGCGATTAGTTTGCTTGGGAAACAATTAACTTGCTCATGTAGTAATAAGTTTTTGTAGAAATACTCTTCTTAAAAAAAAGGCGTATACACAAGTACACATGGTATAGACTTGTGAGGGAAGAGATTGTAGAGAGGGCTTTGATGGATTATGTGCTGGTGACAAGGGAAAGATTGTGTAGACTGCTGGATGTGAATGTAATGAGAGGTGAGGCGGAGGGTATGTCGGATCATTACCTGGTGGAGTTAAGAGTTAGGAGTTACAGGAGAATGAGAGATAAAGTGAAGTAAGAGAGGTAATAAAAGTTAGTAAGTTAGAGAAGAGTGCAAAAGAGAGGGAGTACAAGGAAAGGTTAAATGCAAAGTGGATGGATGTGAGAGAAGTAGAGGTTGAATGGCAACAGCTTAACCCTCTCCGACATATGACGCGATTTTGAGCCGATTAGGGATACTTTAAAGCCTTTGTTACCTCAGGGGTATTTAGAAACCTTTAGTTTAGTTACTTCAACCTCTGCAGTTGTTATTGAGTTAGCTGTGGGCAGAAAACTAATTTTGGAGAGGTAATTATAAGAGTGAGAGAACTATTTCTTATTGCTAATCTGGCAACCTCTGCGTCATATGAGTCTGAAGGGGTTAAGGAAGGAGTGAAAGCAAGTGCAGAGGTAGTGTGCGGTAAAAGGAAAGTAGGAGGCAGAGGTATTAGGAAGGGAAGCGAGTGGTAGAATGATACGGTGAGAAAGGCAGTTGAGGAGAAGAGACAGTGTTTTGAGAGGGTTTTACAGGATGGTAGTGTTGAGGTATGGGAGAGGCAAAACGGAAAATTAGAGAAGCGAAAAAAGATGCAAACGAAAGTTGGGTCAAAGGTTGAGTGAGAATTTTGAAGAAGTAAAGAAGATGTTATGGAAGGAGGTAAATAGAGTAAGGAAAGGAGGACAAAAGAGAGAGGAGTCAGTGAAAGATGCAAATGGAGAATTACTAGTGGAACCAGTTGAAGTGAGGAATAGATATGCCAAGTATTTTGAATCTTTGTTAAATGCAAGAGAAGCAGTGATTGAAGCAATGGTAGATGGAGATAGGTTACCCAGGCCACCCAGGTGGCAGGGAATGAATGAAGGAATTGAGGAAAATTAGGTGAAAGAAGCAGTGAAACAAATGAGAGCGGGAAAAGCAAAGGTTTGGATGGTATTGCCGTGGAGGGTGATGTGATAATAGATTGGTTGGAGAGACTTTTTAATATGTGCTTTGCTGTGTCAATGGTACCAATAGACTGGAAGAGTGCATGTATTGTGCCGTTGTACAAGGGGAAGGGAGATCGGCAGGAGTGTTCTAGTTATACTGTAGAGGTATTAGTTTATTGTCAGTGGTTGGAAATCTGTATGGCAGGGTGGTGATAAGAGGATAATAAAGTGTACGGAAGTTGCAATAGGAGAAGAACAGTGCAGTTTTAGGAGGGGAAGAGGGTGCGTGGATCAGATCTTTGCAGTAAGACAGTTATGCGAGAAGTATTTAGAGAAGCATAAGGAGATATTTTGGGTTTTTATGGATTTGGAGAAAGCGTATGTGAATCAATGTGGAAGGTGTTAAGGATTTATGAAATTGGAGAAAATTTGTTAGAAGCAGTTAAGAGTTTTTATGAAGGGAGCAGAGCATGTGTTAAAGTAGGAAATGGTGAGTTGAGTGAATGGTTTGAGGTAAAGGTAGGTTTGCGACAGGGTTGTGTATTGTCACCATGGCTGTTTAATATGTTTATGGATGGTGTGGTGAGGGAGGTGAAAATGAGAACTATGGGAAGAGGATTGGGTTTAGTAGGAAAGAATGGTAGAGATTGGGAGTTGAATCAGTTGCTGTTCGCTGATGACACAGCATTGGTGGCGGATTCTGAGGAGAAATTGCAGCGGGTAGTCAAAGAGTTTGGAGTGGTTTGTGGGAGGAGGAAACTGAAGGTGAACGTCAATAAAAGTAAAGTAATGGTGTGTAATAGGGGTGATCATAGGGTGAATCTAGATGTGAGGCTGGATGGGGAAATATTGGAACAAGTAGAGTGTTTTAAATATCTAGGAGGAACGATAAGCAGGAGTGGAGGTGTGGAAGTGGATGTAAAACAGAGTGTGTGAAGGAAGGAAGGCTTTCGGAGCAATGGGAAGTATGTGGAAGACGAGAAATCTCGGAATAAAAGTAAAAAGTGCAATGTATCAAGGAATTGTTGTGCCAACAGTGATATATGGGGCTGAGACATGCGCTCTGAAAAAAAAAGGAGAGAAGAAAGCTGGATGTGATGGAGAAGAGCTGCTTGAGGAGTATGTGTGGAGTTACTCGTAGAGACGGATTGAGGAATTAAGAGATACGTAGGAGAGTGGGGCAGCAGGAACATTTGTCAGCCAGGGTGCTGAGCTGGTATGGTCATGTTGAACGAATGGGAGATGAAAGGCTTACAAAGAGAATATGTGAGTCAGATACAAGGGCAGGAAGACCCCCATTGAGATGGAGAGACTGTGTAAGACAAGCTTTGGATGATAGAAGAATGACTATTGATCAGGCAAAGGAAGTGGTAATAAACAGGAATGAATGTAGAATGCTCGTGAATAGTTGAGTGAACACGTGGTCATTTGGGGGAAGGGGTCGGGCGCAAGTTGGACTAGATAATAGTCTATCAGGCGCCTGGCCCGGGGAGACAATTAATATGAAGGGTGCGCCTGGAAGTGTGGTGGGCGGGTTTATGGCTTCGTCTCCGCTGCATGTCTGCCTGCCGAGATCGGAACCTCTCCGGGTGGTCGGGGGCCGGGGGAGTGCTGGAGCGACCTTGGTGACCCTGGTCTCTGGGTCTTCTCCTGGGTGACCTAGATGTGTGTGAATTTGTGTTTTATCTGTGTTTGTTCGTTGTTTCATGTTGTTTTGTGTTTTCCCTGTTCTTGCTTTGTCTTGAGTCGGCCACCGCCAAGAAAAAATAAAATAATAAAGTAAAATAAAATAGAAAATAAAAATATAAATAGGAAAAATGGAGATTGGGCCTGAGCATATAGAAATATAGATAAATAGATGTAGTAATGTACACCCTATGTGGTAGATTGTGTTCTTTTATTTCAAAATTATATTTTGCTAAAGCGTTATTTCCACATGGCGATTTTGATTAGTTCTTTTGCCTTTTATATTGTCTTGTCCTCGTTTTGGTTTGTTTAGTTTGCAAGTTTTGCATTATTATATAATGGTCAACAAAACCTTGACGACAGTGCTCAATAAAGAAAGGGAGAGCATATTAATAATAATTGGCCAATATTTTGTTCAGAGAATGCATCTTTGTTGGAAAGTGTACGGAAAGGTACGGTATCACACAAGCACTTTTTCCATTAACATTTATCGCCAACACTGCTCTAGCATCTCAAGAGGTAAAATGTAAAACTTGCCAACTAAACAAACCAAAACTGGGACGATACAAGATAAAGGTAAAATAACTTATCAAAATCGCTATCTGGAAATAACGCTTACTAAAATAAAATTTATGAAATAAAAGAACTTTTAAATATACATTTTATCATCAATCTAGTTTCCAACACCAGTGCAAAAAAATCACAGAAATATTGCCAGAAAATGCTGGCCATTGGAAGTAGATGATAAAAGCTCTCGTGTGATACCGGCTTTATACTTTCTAGTATCAAGCCGAGATAGTTGATATACTGTACTCTAATACTGTTGTTGTTGTTGTAGCAGCAGCTCCAAGACGCCCTTTAACCCTCGTGGCCCGGGCTGGTCCTCCAAAGGACGGAGGTCGTATCCGGGCGATCTGGCCGAAAAACGTCTAGGCCTAGGCTACTGTATTTTAGTTTATTTTAACTGCTAGAAATTTCCCACGCATCTATAAACGTAGTGCGGTTTTCAATCTGTAGACTGGCGTTGAGTAGAGCTCTGTAAGTCAACTGGTTCAGTTGTGATAACTATTTCAGTGGAGCGACTTTTTCCGTGATGTTGACAATATCGGAGCTTTTCAGACACTAATTTTGTCTTACGTCACAACAATACCATTGATCCGACGTCTCCTTATTGTTTTCGGAGGTGCGGTGACGCAACGATCGGCTTTGTTTACATGCGTCGGACGCACGGCGTTCAGACCAAGCTAATAGGCTTTCAAGCTTACGGATTTTAACCTCAGAAGTGCGCATGGGGGTAATTAGACACCTCTGCCTGTGCGCATGTATTTGAGCTGTTTCCATCACTAAAATATTAATTTTACCATAAATAGCATTAATACTTATCCATATGCGCCTATTATAGGTTGATTATAAAGGTATTAACCTGTTACAACAATAAAACAAGTGAAAACAGCGTTTGGATGATCAAAATCGGCGATACAGGGCGGGAGTTACATAATGTATGGGTGAGGCAACCTCCTTTCCCGCCAATTTCCCCCAAGGCTGGAGAGACACTGTCGATCGATACTCTCTCTCTCTCTCTCTCTCTTTCTCTTGCACTCGCTTGCTAACAGTGATTACAATGCCCTGCTTGCAACTCGCTAATGTTAGCACGAAAATATACCTCAGAATAAGGGAATAACAGGGAAAATAGGTGATAACTGAAGGAGGGGAGGAAAGTGGGGAAGGAGGGGAGGTAGAGGAGTGATATTTTGCATGGCCCAGGGGCAATTTTTTTTTTTTTTTTCGATGTTTAACCCTCCTGGCCCGGTTGTCATTTTAAAATGACACCACGAATTAAGGGCAGGAGCCCGGGTGTCATTTTAAAATCTGTAAGCTTGAAAGCCTATTCAGCTTGGTCTGAACGCCGTGCGTCCGACGCATGTAAACAAAGCCGATCGTTACGTCACCGCACCTCCGAAAACAAGAAAGAGAAGACTCGTTTGTTATTGTATGTCTGTATGTCATTGTTTCAGTAGTGAAAAGATCGTCATATTGCTAACATCGCCTGCAAGTGCTCTCCACTGAAATTGTCATCACAACTGAACCAGTTGACATAGAGAGCTCTACTAAACACCAGTCTACAGATTGGAAACCGCACTACATTTATAGATGCGTGGGAAATTTCTAGCAGTTAAACTAAACAAAAATACGGTAGCCTAGACCTAGACGTTTTTCGGCCAGATCGCCCGGGTAGCCCACCCTGTAATTTTGAGAGCCTGCCCGGGCCAGGAGGGTTAAAGTTTATTTTTTTTTCTCCGACTCTTAACCCGGTGAGACCCAGCGTCGCACGTGTTGCGTCGGCAGTCTTTGATCACCAACTCCCAGCGACGCATCACGTGCGTCCGACATATAAAAAACACTTACGTGGCTCGTAAGGTAGGAAATGGCGGGAGAATAGGAGGGGGAGGTACCGTAGTGTGTGTGGGAGCCGGGCCAGTAGGTGTGAGCGGGCCGAGACAGCCGCGCGGCTGGTGGTGGTGGGCTTAGTGGGGATAGTTTACACCCCTAGTTCACCGCCATTTTGAACCTTCATTACTCCGGTCGTATGGGAGCTAGAGGCTTGAGATTTATGTGAGATACTCCTTAGGATGTATGCCGTACAATGCCATACTCAGTTTTTACCCTAGTGCTCCCGGCGGGTGGTCATGCGGGGAGCCGACCTATTGAACCGCCCCCCCCCCCACAAATGACCGAAATGAGTTTTTTTTTATTTTTGTCTTCATTTCTCACCATTCTCTTCCATTTTGGCTCAAAAAATTTTTTTGAGGCTCTTTCCCCCCCCCCCCAAAAAAAATTTCAGAGGTGATTTTTTTTTTTTTTTTTCATTTCTCATCCTTGTCTTCCATTTTAGCAAACAAAACAAAAAAAGTGAAAATGGCTTGGGACTGGGGTGAACAAAATATTATAACTAGCCGGGGCTCAACGGGTTAAGAGTCTACCCGCAGTCCGCCGGGGGAACTCTTAAGAGTCTTCCGCAGTTCCCGGGTTAATAGGACACCCGGGTACCGGCCCATATGCCGCGGTTGCCTTTTAAAAGGACAGCCGGGCTGGAAGGCTTAAGGGAACCCTGCGACATCCAGGTAGTCCGCCACCCAGTAGCCTTACCTTTGGATACCTTTTGATGTGTTCGCCGCTCTTCTAGCGGCACCAAGGAGTGCGACGCCCCTCGTTATGGGTGGTGATCTGGTGCAGTAGACTGTTTGAAGCGACAGCTCGCTCCCTTGCGAGGATGGGCTCGTCTGGCACTTTTTGCAGTTCGACATCTAGGGCTCTCTTGAAGTTGTCTAACGAGATGTCCCTCATGTCTCTTACTCGCCGTGGGAGTTTGTTGAAGAGACGTGGGCCTCTGTGTGATAACCAGCCCTCTCGCAGAGAGCCCATAGCACCCCTGTTATTCATCCGGGGGATTTCGCATTCCCAGCCTCTCCTATCACTGAATTTCATGACTATCGGAGTATGTAGGTTTGGTACTAAACCCTCTGCGATTTTCCACGTGTATATTATTAGGTAACGTTCTCTTCTACGTTCCAGTGAGTACAGATTCAGTGCTCTTAAACGCTCCCAATGCTGAGGGGCACAGGGCCCTGGGTGGGGCTTTGGTTTCCCGGGCGTTTCTGCACCCTCCTCAGCTCCCCGCCATGAGAGTGGCTTCCGTCACCCAGGCTTTATTGTGGTCGGCAGGGAGGGTTCTGTGGGGGCGCTCGGTTATGGCCTTGGCCTTGCTCGGGGCCTTGGGGCTGTTCGACCAGGCAGCTTGGGGAACCACAACAACAACAACAAGATTAGTAACAATTATTATATTGAAATTTATTAGTAAAAATAAATTATATTGAAATTCTTGACTTTATCAATATAAATTTAAAAAATAAATACTTTCATTTAATGTTGTGATGACCGGAAATGAGCCAGCTGTTCTTTTACTTTCTCCATGCTGTACTTTTAATTTGTCACTGCTATTCTTGTTAGGATATCCAGATATGCATTAGTGACTATGTCTCTGTTTCCTCTTCATAATATTCATAGTTGAAAATGTAGATTCACAAGTGTATGTGCTCACAAAATAGCTGCATCATAAGCCATAAGGCAAATAAACCACAAGGATAAACAGAAACAAATATATATAGGAACTAAATTACATATTTTTGTGGGTTTCCATAGCCACAGATTTATAGAACAAGACTAGTAACATTTATTATATTGAAATTCTTTAGTAAAAATAAAATATATTGAAATTCTATCTCTCTCTCTCTCTCTCTCCTCTCTTGGGAGCCGTCAATTAGGTCATTGCGAGCCGCGCAATGAAGACCACTGTGTTAAGGGGACCCACTTAATTTTGTTTTCTATCTCTCTCTCCCTCTGTCTCTGGCTTGTATCCATTCGGCCCCATTCAGCCTACTGTTTATCCCCACCCAGGTGTCGATTTTGTTCCTGGCGAGCGGTAGCGAGCCAGCATATTTTTTTATGTTTTTGACAGCAGGCTAAATTTGTACATTTTTCAATAGAAAAATGGCTCCGGCGAAGCCGGATTTCTTCATACAATGCTGGCTCGCTAGGAAGAAATCGAAACCTGGATGGATATAAACATCTTATAACAGTAGGCTGAATGGGGCCGAATGGATACAAGCCAGAGAAAGAGAAAAAAAGCAGGTCACCCCCCTTAAGAATATAACCGTGCGACTAACCTTCTTGCCGTCAGCGATCCACAGTAGGGTTGGGTATCCCTTGACCTCGTACTCCTCACAGAGCGACTTGAACTGTGTGCAGTCTACCTTCCCGATGGTCACCGAGGCGTCGTGTTCGAAGGACTTGGCTAGTGATTCCCACGCAGGGGCTAGTCTCTGTAACACCAGGTAAAGGCAATTATTTTTAACATCGTTCTTAACACCAATAACACCCCAAATGAAAGCATGTGATTCTCGCAGGATTCGAACCTAGGATATCACACAGAATTTACACCATCAAGACCGTTATAAATACAGCACATGACCAAGATTGATATACATTTTTCGAATACAGGATATTAATCTAATCATGTACTGAACCCAACTGCACTATGAATAGCCTAATGCTTAAGAGAGAGGAAAGAACATTTTATGGGGCACAGATCACACAGGACAGCACACCTACAGCATTGAAATGTTTTAAGAAATGGAGAATAAAACACAGGACAATTAGAAAATATGTAATAATAGTCTCAATACCCATCATAAATTTTCCATTCTACTCTCTACAGTTCACACCTTCTCTATCTACATGGCAGAACATCCACACACACCAAGAAATCCAAGAAATATCAAAACAACACCTAGAACTCATTATCATACACAAATACTGTCTTCACTCCCACCTTGCCCACCCCAAGCCAGCCTTCAGAAGCATATCCATACTCAAATCAACCACTGATCCATCCAGTCACTCAAAGACAACAATCAGCTACATGCACGCCCCCCCTGAAGTCTATCCCTCAGAAACCCTCCTTTCCCGTGAGGACGGAGTCCACCTAGCTAGACTGTGATGTGGGCACCATCCAGCCCTTCTGAGTTATCAGAAGAGGTTGGATGAGTCCGTCCAGGACACCTGTCCAGGTAACAAAACACCGCACAATATCAAACACAATATGGAAGACTGCAGAACACATTCATTTATGCCAACAACACAACACACACCTTGAGAACTTTTGGGGAAAACCAGGTCTCGGGAGTGGCCTTCCTTAGGAGCTTGGGGCTGTTTGGCTAGGCAGCCTAGGGAGGAACAACAATAACAACTACTACTACTACTACTGACCTGGCAGTGTCCACACCAGGGAGCATAGAACTTGATGAAGTGATTGCCCTTTGGTACGTTGGCTCTAAAGGTGGCCTCTGTGTGCTCCACCAGTCCGGTCTTGGCATCAGGGACGGCCGCCTCATCACTGCCCTGGAAACAACAACAGAAATTCATATTATTCATATTATCACCAACCCACCAATTAACTTACAAATATTATAATGTAAAATTTAAATTAATGAAAACAATGAAACTAATGAATACATGCAGTGCTCCAAGGATTTGAACCTAGGATACCCACACCAAAATTCTGCGCACTATCGTGACTATCCATTATGCTATCAAGACAGTTAAAGGTTTATGCACAAGCCTATGATATATTATCCATTCTTGAATACTGGATATTAATATAAGCCGTACATATACCCAACTACACTATGATAGCCTAATGATTACACGAATGGAAGGGGTAATTAATGGGGCACTTAACCACAAGGGAAGGTCTAGATCACAGGATTTTTTCCCCATTCATATATTTCCCAGATTAACGAGGGTAGATGACTGACATAGAGCATGGCACTTTCAGATTACCTGTATGTAGGACTACCCATAATATCATTGTAAAGAGGCATTTTTTTATGTCAGCAGTTCCCAAAAATATTTGTCTTCACCTAAAGTCAGTACCAGTGTCACACAAAAACTTTTTCTCTCGACTTTTACTGTCAACACTAGCTTAGGAGGTAAACTTTCTATATAAAGTTGCCAACAATCTATCTTCATTCTAGTTTACGATTCCAATGCAAAAAAAAACAGAAATGCTGCCAAAATGATGTTGTCCATCAAAAGTGGAGGATAAAATCTTGCGCTGGCTAGGTGACAGACTGTGTTTTTTAAGATTTTCATTTTGTTGTGATAAACAAATTGCAAGTTTTAATGTACAGTACATCCAGGCCTGCCAATACACGAGTTTATGGGCGGCACAAGGCCTCGCGGATTGAGAATTTGTGTATTAGAAATAAGGCATCTTATATGGGAAGATTGCTTTTTTTTTTCTATGTGATTGAGGAAGGCAAAAGGCAGAACTGCCTATAGCGAGTGCCTCCCCCATAGTTGAAAGAGTGACAGGGCCAAAATCAAGGGACGTTCGAGCCAAAATGCCTGGACACACGGAGTTTGAAGCAATTTAAGTCATAGGAAGAGGGAAAGACTGATTCTGGGGGAGAGTTCCAGAGCTCAGCTGTTGAGTAGAAGAAAGACTGAGAGTAACGTTTCACTCTCGTGTTGGAGAGTTGCACAGAATAGGGGTGGGATTGAGTTGCAAGACGGGTACCACGTGCCCTACGTAAAGGAGGTGGTATACACTGGGAAAGCTCTGAGGAACACTGATTATTATAGTAGCGATAGAATAGCGAGAGAGATGCAACATTGCGGCGGAGAGAGAGAGATTGCAGAGAGTTGGTGAGTGGACGGGAGTTAATGATACGAAAGGCCTTCCTTTCAACTTTGTCTAGGAGAGCGGTGAGAGGAACCTCCCCACACATGTGAACAATACTCAATACAAGGACGCACTATGCCCCTGTACAGAGCAAGAAGCGGTGCAGGGGTAAAGAACCCCCTAAGGCGATTGAGCACACCCAGCTTCTGGGAGGCTGTCTTAGCAAGACTGGTAATATGGTCCTTCCAACTGAGAGCAGAAGAAAAAGAGACACCAAGAATATTGAGAGAAGATGAAGGATTGATTTTTGTATTGTTGAAGAATAAGGGATAGTCCGCTGGGAGTTCCTTACAAGTAGACAGATGGAGAAATTGGGTTTTGGAAGCATTAAAGCAGCACCACCTCCGAGAATGACAAATTTTTTGGCCTATTTCTCCTCTTCAATTGCCTAAAATGGTAGACATAATCATCAAAATAATAAGAAAATATAACATTTGTAACTATAACAACTAAATATAACTTAATCTTGAGGGTTATAAGCTTGTTTATTCGTGGTTTGATGAATGAGTAACGCTCAGAGGTAGCTGTAAGACTGGCGTATCCCGCATCGCCGACCATGCGCAGTAGGTAAAGACGGCGGAAATGCCCGTATTTCGGCGCTCGATTCGCATATTGTAAGTACATCTTCGCATTTTTTTTTTTTTTGGTAATGTTTATTTTGGACCCCTGCTCGTGTATTAGCAATTTCGCGGATTGAAAACTTGTGTATTGGTAGGCCAGACTGTACTGTATTGCGATTCTGTTCCACTATTTTTATGTGTTGAGGCTGTACTTAATGTTTTGTTTCCTGTGTTTAACATGCATTTCAGTTGTGTATATACTCAGGCACATACCCCATTGCTGGGGGTGGCCAACTCGAGACAGAGCCCAAACAGAAACAACATTCAAGGGTTCTAATTCTGAGTCCAGGACCACTTTTGTGTTGTCTCACCCCGGGAGGAGGATTCCTAGCCTCCTGCCCCAAGAAGGAAAAATAGGACAGTAAAAGAGACAGACAGAAACGGTTAAGGTTGGATAGAGGATGCCAAACCTCACTCTGGATAGGACCAAACAAACAAACCAAAACAATGAATGAGTCCGGAGGACCATACTAGACAAATGCTCACCCCATCTGTTCCCAGTTGTTCAGCAATAAAACGTTCCAGCGATGCCAGGTCACGTGGTCCCTTGTACCTCACACCTCCTTCACTCTTACCAAACAACTTCAATCTGGGGGGAAATGTAATGATTAGTGTCAGCCTTCACAATCATTGCGTACAGTCAAATTCAATAATTTTTCGCAAACTTTTATAGTAATGTATGTGAAATCTAGAGAGAGGGATATTAACTTGACATTTTATGACTCCAGGGTGTCAAACTGAAGCTACAGTATTTTGTTTGAAGACTTGAATGAATATGAGAAGGAATACAAAAAAATTATCATAAAATACCGGTAGCAATGTTTTGGTAATTTCATCACTTCCCAAGACAATATGAGAAGGAATACAAGAAAATTATCATAAAATAGTATTGTTTAGGTAATTTCATCACTTCCCAAGACAAAATGAGAAGGAATACAAGACAATTATCATAAAATAGCATTGTTTTGATCATTTCATCACTTTCCAAGACAATATGAGAAGGAATACAAGAAAATTATCATAAAATGACATTGTTTTGGTCATTTCATCACTTCCCAAGACAATATGAGAAGGATTAAAGAAAATTATCATAAATTAGCATTGTTTTGGTAATTTCATCATTTCCCAAGACAATATGAAAAGGAATACAAGACAATTAACAGGGAATAGTATCACTAAGGCCATTTTATCACTTCAAAAGACATAATACGAACTATAAACCATAATCTTATCTTTACATAATTATACAATAGTAAAGACTAAACATAATGTACAATTTTAAGACCTTTTGTGCCGTTTATATATTTTGTTTTTCTTCTGGTGAGCGTTACTCAAACCAAGACTGAGAGAGGTGGAAATAAGCTACCTGAGAAGTGCATGCAGAGTTACATGGAATGACAGACGAATGAGGAAGTACGAGAGGTGTGGTGTGGATGTAGATGTGCTGGAAAGTGTGAAAAGGAACACCTTGAGATGGTTCGGCCATGTGGAACGTATGGGAAGCGAGAGAATGACTAAAGAGTGTACGAAAGTGAGAGGTAAACCGAATGAGGGGTGGAAGGATGGAGTGAAGAAATATATGAGTGAAGGCGATGCTGGATGGGAGGAGGGTCGTCGGACTGACTGGGGACAGAGGTACATGGGGCCATTTCGTTCGTGGCCACCCCTTCGGGGATCACGGCGTCCGGCAATTAGATAGATAGATAGATAGATATTTAGCGAGCCTGCAATTTAGGTGGAACTGGCCTTTGGCCGGGGGAATTTCTCTAACAAAAAATTAGCAAATTTATCTTGAAGGGGGTCTTGCGGTATTTTATTAACCCTCCAGCCCCGGGGGCTATAGCTTGCGACTGTGCTCCGGTACCGGGTGTTTTGACGATCTTTGGCCTATGTTAACTACTCTGTAAGTCAATGAATATGTCATGTAATGTTGTAAATAAAAAAGAATAATGTTCCACAAACCTTCCTCTGTCGAATGGCGTTGAGTAGAGGTCTCTAGCCCCTCTGGTTGCATAATGGTGAGCGCGGGAAGACGAGTGCTTTTCGGCGGCAAATTCTTCCCGCGTTCGGACGCGTCGCCTCGGCTACGACGCACCTAGCCGCTCGCCGCGCCAAAGTATTTATCTCCCTTAGACGATTTTAGTGTTTGATATTGAGAATGTGATGTTTATTTGATATTTTCTAGTTATTTTGAGGCCAATTATATAAAATATGTTTATTAGGGTATCACTGTCACTGATATTGCTAATTTTCACTCGATACCGTACATTTTATTAGTAATTGAGGTAGCTTATTGTTGTATTAGGCACTGATTATTCGTTATCACAGGTGTTTATTATACTTTGGCCATCAAATATTAGGTCTTGTGTCACTTCACTTTCACTTTGACAAATATGCTTTAGAGAGTGTCACTGTCACTGATAATGCTCATTTTCACTCGATACCGTACATTTTATTAGTAATTGAGGTAGGTTATTGTTGTATTAGGCACTGATTATTCGTTATCACAGGTGTTTATTATAGTTTGGCCATCAAATATTAGGTCTTGTGTCACTTTCACTTTGACAAATATGCTTTAGAGAGTGTCACTGTCACTGATAATGCTCATTTTCACTCGATACCGTACATTTTATTAGTAATTGAGGTAGGTTATTGTTGTATTAGGCACTGATTATTCGTTATCACAGGTGTTTATTATAGTTTTGGCCATCAAATATTAGGTCTTGTGTCACTTTCACTTTGACAAATATGCTTTAGAGAGTGTCACTGTCACTGATAATGCTCATTTTCACTCGATACCGTACATTTTATTAGTAATTGAGGTAGGTTATTGTTGTATTAGGCACTGATTATTCGTTATCACAGGTGTTTATTATACTTTGGCCATCAAATATTAGGTCTTGTGTTACTTTCACTTAGTTATATGATTTGTAAACGATTTATATACAATTTATTGTGTCTTTTTTCACTGATTTCTATATTTCTATAGGTTCTAATCATATGAATGGCACGTGGTATATTGTCACTTTCACTTTATTATTATGGTGTAATTGTATTTGTATCAATGTTCTCAAAATACATGACTTTTGTATTACAATACATTGGTTTTCTTCCACTTTTTGCCTATATATAATTATAGTGTACATATTGTCATTTTATTTGGCAATTTCAGTATGATTATTAGAACTCCAGCTTGGAGTGGTAATCAAAGAAGCAATCTACAGCACAGAGTGCCACCTTGCACTCCCCACACACTCCAGGGTTGACTTTTACCTGACCTCGGCTTCACCCTGCTGTTGTAGCAGACATGGCACCGCTTCTGCTGTGTTCTTCCGGATTCATTCTGAGGCAGGGAACCAAGCCTGTGCCTAGTCAAGTATTGAGCAGACTGCAAGCGGTCAATAACGGCGGGCCCAGGATGTGCCACTGCCCTCTGTGGCATAGCATACTTCTCCAGGAGCTCCGTCAACACCTGCTTTTGGAACCTCCGCAGGCTATTGAACTTCATGGGTGTGTGTTCACATTCCGAAGCTTGTATATGTTGTAGGCATTCAGAACTGACATGTCCACCATATGCAGAAAGAACTTTTTGTACCATCTGCACGAGGTACGCAGGCAGTCAATGAAGCCTATCTGCATGTCGGACTTGTCCACCAGCCTCATGTTGATGTTGTAGTCCAGGACAGCATCGGGCTTGGTCACCCTGGCCTGGGTGCGGCGATCCACCTTGCCAGTCTCCACCATTTCCCCCTTGTGGATGGTGGTCAGGAGGTTGACCTTCCGCTGGTCGTGCCAGTGGATAGCCAGAATGGGCCCCGACTTCTTCTTGAACACATCACCTTTTTTGGTCTTTGGAGGGAAAGGTGGCATGCCCTTCCTTTTCCCTCGTACTGTGCCTACAGTCCCCGTCTTGCGCTCATGCAGGTACTGTGAGAGAGTGGGGGACGTGTAATAATTGTCCGTGTAGAGGACGTGATTCTTATGAAAGTAGCGGTCCATCATGGCTTGCACCACTGCCTGCTCCGCCAAAGCCAATGAGGGGGTCCACAAGCAAGTCCCCTTCCTTCCCGCTGTAGACCAGGAAGTCCAGGACATAGCCAGTTTGGCAGTCGCACAGCACAAAGAATTTTATGCCAAAGCGATGTCTTTTTGAGGGGATGTACTGCCGGAAGCTGAGTTTTTCCCCGGAACAGCACAAGAGACTCGTCAATGACGACCTTGCGGAAGGGCTTGAAGTAGGAGGTGAAGCGTTCTCGCATCATCTCATACAACGTCCTAATCTTCCACAGCTTGTCTGGGAGGTGGACGTCAAGGTTGGTGACAAGATGGAGCGCTGCGAGGATATCAAGGTACCGGTCGCGAGACATATATTTCCCGAAGGCAGGGGTGGATATCAGATCATTGGTGATCCAATAGTCAGGCAACCTATGCTTCTTGACATGAGGCATTAGCATGGTGAGTGCCAGGAACACCATGAACTCATTATGAGTCACTGGGGTCCACTGCCTCATGTGGCCCTTGGTCACCTTTCCCAAAAAGTGGACCTGGACCTGGAATTGGTGCTGCTTATTTGTCTCTTTGACAACATAGCCTACCACCTCCTCATCAAAGAAGGCCTCAAACAGTTCGTGTGGTGGAGCATTGGGGCCTGCAGGAAAATTGGGGGTAACGCCTGAACCCTCCAGTACCTCATCAAAAGCTGGCACATCAGGGTTGTATGCATCCTCATCAACTACGTCTTGCCACTGAAAAACGTAGAATGGGTCTTGTCTACGCTGACGAGGAGCTCCAGCTGGTGGCCCACGGCCAACTCGGGAGGCGCGCGCCCTAGGGCGGCGAGGGCGGCGGCCAGGGCGGTGGGCAGCACGACGGGCAGCACGACGCCGGGCCAAGCGGATGGGTCGAGGGTCGTCGATGTCCATATAGTCATCGTCAGAGTGGTCATCTTGCCCTGATGGTGGACCTATGTAATCATGGCCAGAGTCTTCAGAGAGGTGCCCTTCATCATCAGTGGCCCCCACATAATCTGGCGGGGAACCAGTGATGCGTGGGCGGCGTGCGGGTGGGCGAGGTGGGGGAGTGGCAGGTGAGGCTGTGTCCCCCCGAGGTCCCGGGCTCCTTGGCCTGCGACGAGTGACAGAAAGCAATGTTTCACTGTCACTAGGGCCAGGTATTGGTGATGCGAGCTCAAAGACTTCTTCAGGAAGACATGTTGAAGGCGGGAGAGGTGGGGAGGACCGTGGGGAAAGTTGCGGGGACGTATGGCTGGGGCCGGCCGGGGTGGACGCCGCGGGAGCCTCGAACAAAACTCTCTTACTTTTCTTAATTTTCTTGGTATATTTCCTACCTTTCCCCTTTTCGGCAGCAGTATGTCTCCTGTCGGGGGACCTAGGAGGCAAATAGGCCGAAAGTGTGGGGTCCTCAACCCTTGGCAATGGTGGGGGTGGTGGGGAAGAATGCGGGGCATCCGGGTCATCTTGGGTGGCGTGGGTAGATAAGGGAGACAATGGCGGACGAGAAGGGTCACCACGCTGACCCTCACTCACAGCCTCATCCTCACCAAGTAGTTTTGCTTGTTCCCTAGCTGCCGCGGCCGCCTTCTCAAGTATTTTCTGCTTATACAAATGTAGCTTGAAAGGCGATTTACCAGGGGAAGGGCTTGGCGTCGTGTCACTTAAGCGAAATTTGGTGAGTGACCTTGAACTCTCCCACTCGCTCACTCTCTCAAGTTCACTGTCTTTAGGTAAACCAGCTTCCTCAACAACTGGTACATCACCTTCATCACTCTCATCACTGTCATGTTCTCTCGCAAATCCCAGGAATTGCTCTTCTTTATCACTCTCATGGCCATAATCACTCGACTTATAATTACTGGAGTCGTCACTGACTTCATCATCAACATTATGCTTGGCATCAGCTCGCTCATAAAGTCTCAATGTCGTCTCAATACCTCCGGGAGATAACACATTTAGGCGATGGCGTCGGGGTAAGGCGCGACGAACAAGCAAGGGCGTCGTAGGAAGCACGGTATCGGACACAGCGGAATCACTATTTGGCGTACTGTCCATGATGGCGTCGGGGTAGATACTGTTGCTGTGGCGGAGTTTACGCCTGGTGGCGCCACCTACCGTCCCACGATACCGAAAATGTACGCGCGGCATTCGAAAGCACGCATGCAAGCAATGGGCGTTCAAGAGCCCTTCCGGGTTGCGCGGGCCGAGGTTGTTATGGGCGTTCAAGAGCCCATCCGGGTTGGAGGGGTTAAGGTTAACCCACTGAGCCCCAGCTAGTTATAAATAAATGTACCACCAGGGACCGGCAGGATTTGATTTTTGTTTTTTTCCAGAAACAATAACAAATGGGTTAGGAATGAAGGAAAAACCACAAAAAAACGATCAAAACGGTAACAAATTGGTCCTACGGAGCCCCCGAAAACGGATTTTAGAAGAGTAAAATTTTTAAAAAATTGAAGGCAAAAACACCCAAAAACCATGTTTTTGCGGGCTCACACGGTTGGACTTTGAGAGTTTTCAACAATCGCCAAGGTTACGTGGGATACTTACACAGTTCCCATACAAATCTGAGCCCTCTAGGTGCCATAGGACCGGAGTACCTGTGGTTCAGTGGGTTAAGAGAGGTCTAAGGAGGAAACAATAAAAATATATATAAAAAATAAATGTAACATCCTGGGTAGAACAGAGCGAGAGAGAGAGTACAAAGGGTACAAAGGAAATCAAGCAACAACAGGTCTAGTGACCCTTCTAGGCTGCTTGTCCTCCAAAACACTGAGGATCAAGTGTCCAAACAGTGGTTTCGAGGGGGTAAGGGAACATTGGAAAGGAAACTACTGCCCTGGAACTAATGTCCGTGGCAGGATTAGGAAGTTAGTAGGGGACAGATGGGTTAGTAACTGAGGGGGGGATAAAATAAAGTTATTCATTTACAAACGCAGTCAGTCGCGGGTTTGATGCGAGATATTTGTCTAAGCGGAGTTTAAATGAATCAACGGTGCTGCAGTCTATAACGTCTCGGGGAAGCCCATTCCACAAGTTGACAACTCGATTGAAGAAGAAATTCTTAGATTCATGTGAGTTACAAGATTAACCAATAATTTTGCAACCGTTTCCCCGCGTGTAATTAGATTGGTCGATAGTGAAGTACTTACTACAGTTCATATTGTCGATGCCTTTGAACACTTGAGAAGAGAGAGAGAGAGAGAGAGAGAGAGAGAGAGAGAGAGAGAGAGAGAGAGAGAGAGAGAGAGAGAGAGAGAGAGAGAGAGAGAGAGAGAGAGAGAGAGAGAAGAGAGAGAGAGAGAGAGAAGAGAGAGAGATAGAGAGAGAAGAGAAGAGAGAGATAGAGAGAGAGAGAGAGAGAGAGAGAGGGAGAGAAGAGAGAGAGAGATAGGAGAGAGATAGAGAGAGAGAGAGAGAGAAAGGGAGAGAGAGAGTGAGAGAGAGAGAGAGAGAGAGAGAGAGAGAGAGAGAGAGAGAGAGAGAGAGAGAGAGAGAGAGAGAGAGAGAGAGAGAGAGAGAGAGAGAGACTTACGTTGGGTAACCTGTAACATCCTGGGTGGAACATAGGGCAGAGTGTTGTGTACAGTCCACCTTACCGATCGCCACCGCTCCTTCAGCCTCACTGTTGTACTTCTGGCCAAGGTCCTCCCAGGTCGGATGTAGCCGCTTGCAGTGCCCACACCTGTTGGTATGTATGTATGTACAGTACTGTATAATAATTATAATTATTATAATAATTATAATAATTATTATAATAATAATAATAATAATAATAATAATAATAATAATATGTTGGTATTTTATTTATTTGAGCGCCAATTCTCCAAGTGGATTCACGAGCGCTCAGATTAACTTAAGGTAGGCTATGGTTATTTTGTGTTTTAGTACTGGACTGCAGCTCACTATTATTGAATTATCTCGTGCAATGATAAATATTTGCAATAATTGTAATAATGTAAAAAAAATCACCTAAACAGTTTTGTAAGCGGTGGTCAATAATCTATCTATCTATCTATGAATTGCATGTATATACTCAGGCAAATACCGTACCCCATAGCGGGGGGTTGACCGACATGAGACTGAGCCCGAACAGAAACAACATTTAAAGTTCCTATTCTCAGAGACCGGGACCACTTTCGCGTTCCCTCGCAAGTTTCTGTCTCGTGAAGTAGGAGAATTATACACCTGTTGGTATATAACATTAATACAGGTCTCCCTCAATTTATGATTGGGTTACGTTACTGAAAACCCGATCATAAATAGAAAAATCGTATAGCAAACTCTAAAATGAATGGGGTAAATTGGGATACGTTCTCTGACTAGCCAAAACACAAACCCCTAAAAACCTATAATAATATTGTAAATTGGGGCATCGGATATCAAGGGAGACCTATATAGCCACTTGTGAATAAATGCTATTAGGCCAAAGAAGAGCTGGAACAAAATTCTGAGGAAAGATCAAGGTTACAAGACGGTCTCACCAATATCAATTAAATTCAGTAGGCCTATCACACAAATGATTTTTCTCTTAATTTCTATCTTTAACACTGATCTGACAACATATGAAGTACCGAAAACATTATAAGTTTTATAATAATATTTTCACCCATACTGTACTGTATTATCTGTGCTGTATCTTTAGTCGAGTCTCCAATACCATTGTTAAGGATCCAAGAAATTTGACCTACGAGTTTCAGGCTATAAGAAAGTTGAGTGATAGATATTAAGCAGAATTAAGAACTAAAATACTTGTACTGTACATTTGGTAATTTATAAATACATAAAACCAAATTCATCATACCGGTACTTTCTATCCAGCAGAGACCTACATTATTATTGCATTTCTGTTCTATAACGATGTTTATGGCTCCAACTTTCTTATAGGCTACCTTGAAACTCTCATGTAGTAAATCTTTGATGGTCAACATTTCTGGGATCCTTAGCACCGGCATTGGTGACTAGAACTAACGATACGGTAGTGTAAATCATTTAGATGAAATAATTATCATAAAGTAACAAATGTTAACCCTCTCACGACCATATGACGCAGAGGTTGCCAGATTAGCAATAAGAAATAGAGTTCTCTCACTCTTATAATTACCTCTACAAAATTAGTTTTCTGCCCACAGCTAACTCAAAGACAACTGCAGAGGTTAAAGTAACTAAACTAAAGGTTTCTAAATACCCCTGATGGTATATAACAAAGGCTTTAAAGTATCCCTAATAGGTTCAAAATTGCATCAAGAATGTGAGAGGGTTAACTTTAGGGTTATCAGCACCCAGCGCTGGTGAACAGGAATAGTTTGAGGTGGTTTGGTTATGTGGAGCGTATGGCGAGATGGATGAACAGAGTTTAGAGGCATACGAGTGAAAAGGACACCAACTGACAGAGGTGCATGGAAGAGATTCATTCATGGCCACCGATTCGGTTATTAGGGCATCTGACAATAGAGTGCGGTTCAGGTCTCATGTTCTAATGGCAGCTCTCCAGGCAGCCTTATTCAGAGATGCCTCACTTGTCGTTTTTTTTTTTATTCAAGATCAGACCATAAGGTCTGATCCCACTTCTTTCTTGGTCTTCCCTGTGGTGCAGCTCCCCCAATGCTCCACTCTCGCACGTGGCACGTCTGTCGGGATTACCACACTATCATGCAGCAACTTTTTTTACTTCCAAGCTTATCACTAATTTCCTGTCACTGCTTTCAGCGTTCCTACAACCCTCCCCTGCTGTACCGGTACCATCACTCACACATCATCCTCTGTACTCCTATGCTCATCACACAACCCAAAAACTTAAATTAATTGCCATTCTCCATTACCTGATCATTCAACCTCACCTCACACTGTGACTGCATCCACCTCCATGACCATTATGACCATAAGGCCTAACATAACTCTTTACCACAACCACATTGGCCTTCAGATAAAATCTGTACCAGTATGTTTGGTTAAGCTAATCGGAATAAATATTTGTAATTGTTAAAATTTACAATTTTAGTATCAATGGCTACTTGGTCATAGGTACTCATCATAATAGGCTATCCATTTGTCATACATTCGATGCTTGGAGGGTTAATCCTCACCGCATCGGGGCCTGCCACGATAATTATTTGGAAAAGGTTCGCTGATTATAAATACTGTAATTTATTAGGGATAATGCAGGTCTATGGAATCTGTATAGCCTACTGTACTCATGTATAATCTACTGTTGCAGAACAATTTTGATAACATTTATAAAACCTGATATTACTGGAAAAAATTCTGTTCCAACTACCATCACTCTCAGAGCTCCCTCGAACGTCCGAACGTTGTGGAGTATAAATCGATATTTAGGGAGGGATGTAGTATCCGGGCGTACGGTCGTCCTGTTTAACATTGGTCGTGTGCTCGTTTCCATCTATTTTGACTGCTTTTTTTTCTGCATTTTCCCCCTGCTGGCAATAAGTCATGGGGGGGTCGCCCCCCCCCCCCTCAAATTATTATTGTATCCCACAGCAGTCAAAATAGACAGGGACGTGATCATGAGCTGCAAGTACTGTAGCTTACTCTGACTGTTCTATCTATCTATCTATTGCCTGACGCCGTGATCCCCGAAGGGGTGGCCACGAACGAACCGCCCCCATGCACCTCTGTCCCCAGTCAGTCGACGCCCCTCCCCCCAACCAGCACCGCCTTCGTTCATGTACTTCCTCACTCCACTCTGACTGTTCCTTTTACTTATATATTTTCTAGATCTCAAGTGACTGCGTCTCTTCCGTGGATTGACCTCCTAATCTGCCAACGTTGAGGTTGGCAGATTGGAAGCCAAAGCGTCAAATTTTTCTTTTGCCCCGCAACTTTCTCTTCATAATTGCTGACGGGCACAAGGCCCTGGGTAGGGCTTTGGTTTCCCAGGCATTTCCACACCCACCTCAGCTCCCCGCCATGGAGTGGCTTCGGTCACCCAGGCTTTATTGTGGTAGGCAGGGAGGGTTCTGTGGGGCCGCCCGGTTATGGCCTTGGCCTCGCTCGGGGCCTTGGGGCTGTTCGGCCAGGCAGCCTGGGGAACAGCAACAACAACAACTGTAAACAAGGCGGGCGATACGCCCAAATACTACATCCTTACTGATATTGGACAATATAAAGATCTTGTAATTAAATTCATACATCGATTTTATCGTGGCCTATAGGTTTCTTATACCATGTACAGCTGGGTCCCCGACTGTGCTAGAATTTGGTGGATGAACGAGGTTGAACAGATCGAAATCGTACAAATCGAAACATGTATCTTATGGGAAATAATTAATTTGGTGGATGGACGGTTTAGGTATGTTATATAATAGTCTTCAGTCCTATATATGTCCTTCCCGTCGCAAATGTATTATAAGGGAGATATAGGGTAAAACACAGTCTTGTCTGCATAATGACAAGTCCTGTTTTACGGGATTTCTGCTTTATATACTTTTTTTTCCCTCCTATCTTACTCGGGGGACCTTACAGTTGGGCGATCCAGTGCTGCTTTGGTAATTGCGTACATTTTAGGTTAGTTTCTATCCACGTATTACTTTTAGGTTAGGTTAAGGTTTCTTAGTTAGGTAAAACAACACTGTATATAAAAAAAAAAAAAACATATGCTAAAACTCGTGACTGTCACACCGTATCAATTTACCTGAATTTCCTTTTCCAGCATCCTTTAACTCAATAACTTTCCGCTTCGAACGATATTCGCAGTTTGGAATTACTAAATTAATATTTTTGGTAGCTCGTACAGATCGCGAAACGCACAAATCGAACACGCATAGATGGGGACCCTACTGTATTTCATTCCTATATGTGTCTAAATGCCCATAAACATGTATTACTGATAGAATAACAAATGTTGAGCTGAGGAGACGTTTAGGTATAAAGAGTATTAGCGAGGTGATGCGTACAAGTAGACTGGGATGGTATGGACATGTGGAGAGAATGGATGAATAAAATTGGGTGAAAAAATGCAGGTCTGTGATTGTGGAGGGAGCTGCAACAAGGGGTGGACCGAGGAAGACCTGGGATCGGACTATACGCGCCGATCTCAAATCCAAGAACTTGACAAGTGAAGCAGCCTTTAACAGGATTGCCTGGAACGCCGCCATTAGGACAAGAGACTGAAACTGCACTTATGTATGGAACACTCAGTCTTAAAATTTTATGTATGTATGTATCCTGAAAAAAACAACATCCTCTATATCGCCCACCTCGCAAGAGGCGGGTGGCTTTGTTTACATCCGCCGCGAGTGTAGCCTCGGCGTCTCATGTTGGGGAAAATTTGTTTTTTGCCCCCTACTATTCAAATATATAAGGATTTCAATAAATCCTAGGGGGTGAGGACTGAGGGGGGGGGGGGGGGCTTCTAATTTCTAATTGTAGTTTTGGGTTCCTATCATCATATGCTTCATTTCTATATACTTTTTATCCCAGGGAAAAAAATCTTGGGATTTTTCTTTTTTTTTTCTTGGGATTTTTTTTTTTTGGTCATTAACCTAACCTAACCTAACCTAATAGCCCCCAAATACATTTAGGTTAGGTTTTTTGGTTAGGTTAGGCCTAATAAAAAAAATAAAAAACCCAAGATTTTTTGTTTTCCCGGGGAATCAGTATGGAAGTGAAGAAGTCCTTGCATGACAGTGTGGTAATCCCGACACTGACTTACGGAAGCAAAGCATGGACGTTGGTCGAGAGACTCGGACCAAAAGTGAGAGCAGTGGAAATGAATTAGGCCTACTTAAGAAGTGTGTGCGGAGTTACATGGATGGATAGACAGACTAATGAGGAAGTAAGAAGGAGGTGTGGTGTGGAGGTTCATGTGCTGGAAAGTGTGAAAAGGAATAACTTGAGATGGTTCGGCCATAGCCTATGGAACGTATGGAAAGCGAGAGAATGACTAAGAGGGTGTACGAGAGCGAGGTGGAGGGACAGGTAGACCGAAAGAGAGGTGGAAGGATGGAGTGAGGAAGTATATGAACGAAGGCGGTGTTGGTTGGGGGGAGGGGCGTCGACTGACTGGGGACAGAGGTGCATGGGGGCGGTTCGTTTGTGGCCACCCCTTCAGGGATCACGGCGTCAGGCAATAGATAGATGATAGGAACCCAAAACTACCCTTAGAAATTTGCTACCTAGGCCTATATTGTTGCGTCTCCTGTATAGGCCTATTGACCAAAATATATACCGGTAGGCTAGTTACATTACCAAATTATTGAGATATATATAATATACACGGTAGGCTATCCTGCTAGGCTACACAGGATTAGGTAAAAATTGAAGACAACCCGGACAGGTGGGATCTCATTTCTAATGGTAGTTTTGGGTTCCTATCATGTTATGCTTCATTGCTATATAGCCTAGCCTACTTTTTAGCCACCGCCGCACCGGATTTTTTTTTTTTTTTAGCATTAGGCCTAACCTAACCAAAAAACCGAACCTAACCTAACCTAATAGCCCCCAAATACATTTATGTTAGGTTAGGGTAAATCTACAGTTATACTACCCCTCCCCCACCTCCTCCCTCCAAAACACGCCTTTTAGCGTGTTTTTGGATGGTTCAGCAGACGCGGAAACTGGAAAAAAACTTAGGTCAATATACAGGAGGCGCTACAATATAGGTAGCAAAATTCTAATGGTAATTTTGGGTTCCTATCATCATATGCTTCATTTCTATATACTTTTAATCCCCGGGAAAAAAACAAAAAATCTTGGGTTTTTTTATGTTTTTCTTGGATTTTATTTTAATTTGTTTTATTAACCTAACCAAAAAACCTAACCTAACCTAACCTAAATGTATTTGGGGGCTATTAGGTTAGGTTAGGTTAATGACCAAAACAAAAAATCCCAAGAAAATAAATGAAAAATCCCAAGATTTTTTTTTTTCCCCCGGGGATAAAAAGTATATAGAAATGAAGCATATGATGATAGGAACCCAAAACTACAATTATAATTTTGCTACCTATATTGTAGCGCCTCCTGTATATTGACCAAAACTTATATTGATAAAAACTTATCACCAACCAAATAAGAGTTTTTCAGGTAATTTGTTGTTGTTTTTATTTTTTATTTGATATACAGTGTTGTTTAATACCGAGGACCGTCGCATTTTAGTATTTTTAATATTAGCGTAGCGTAACCTAACCTAACCTAACCGAAAAGTAACCTGCTTCTGCGACGGTCTAAACTCCCCCTCACGTTCCCTGTTTATGGGTGCGCGACGGTCTAAACCCTGCTCACGTTCCCTTTTTATGGGTTTGCGAAGGTTTGTAATACTTCAATGTATCTATTTCAAGTCAAATATACATTTCCGCGCATCATCAAACCATACTAAGTCTACTACTAATAATATTAACCCATTAGTACCAACAGAATAGCGACAAAATAGGGGTAGTAAAACTGTAGATTTATCCTAGCCTAAAGCCAAGAAAAAAAAAATCCAGTGGATAAAAAGTATAGGCCTAGGCTAGGCCTATAGCCTAGCAATGAAGCATAACATGATAGGAACCCAAAACTACCATTAGAAATGAGATCCCAGCTGTCCGGGACTCCGGGTTGTCTTCACTTTTTACTCAGGATTAGGCCTAGGCCTATAACGTAAATTATAATATAGGCTACACCAGGTGAGTTAATCAGCTGAGCCTAGACCAAAAAATAAATAAAAAATAACCTAGGCCTAGCTGCCCTAGCCTAAATAAAAACGGCACTTGTTCTCACCAGGGCGCATAGAACATAACAAAGTGTGGCTTCTTTGGCACGGCCTCTTCAAAAGTCTCCTGATTGAAGTTAATGACAATGGTAGATGCAGTAGGGTCCTGTTGTTGGTCCTCAGCTCCTCCATACCCCACCACCACCACCGCCACTAACGTACTCAACAACAGCCACATTCTTCACGGATAGGCTATGGTCCTTAAAATCAAACCAAAATCGTCTACCGGCACCAACTAGGGTCTTCTCTCTTGCTGTGCTGGGTATGGAATGGATTACCAGGGGCTCGGTACAGCGCACAAAGGCAGCAACTGAGTAACACCTGACAGACAGAACAACACTTGTCAAGCACCACCACCACACTTGTACAGCGGTGTCTGTCCTCACTCTGAGGCTGGCGGCCTGGCCTCCTCCTCCTCCCTCCTCTGGTTACTCGGCACCGGTTCATAGAAAACAAGGTTAACTTTGGTAGGTATTGAAGGTTAACTCACTTATTTTTCTAGGGCCTCAAGTTTTTATTCCAGCCATATTGGCATATTTACACGATTTTATGAAGCTTATGAAGGCAATATGGTAGCTAAAAGGATCAACTGAGATAGTCTGTAGTCTTGTCATTGATAGGCGTCCTTTATTTATGCTGCACAAAATATTATAATTATGGCCAACACAAATTTAACAGAACGGCACAGATAATGCAGGGGTTAAATCGTACTGGAATTACCACTAGTCTATTCATAATAATTTGGCCAAATATTTTGGGCATTAGTCTCTATAACGAAAAAGCAACAAGTAATCGAGCTAAAATTACTATTATCATTTGGGAAGTCAGACGGGGAATAGACGTGGAAAGGTACAGTATATGCAGCTGCTCTAGCCCTTTTTGAGTTACAGAGGATAAAGGTCACGATCGCTGGCCTACATATAATATAATGACCATAGTATTGTTGTGGGCTGTCAAATGACCCTTATTAATATTCCATGACCGCCCCCTTTGCTACCCATAGGCCAGTCCCTCGACACGCCCCTTCCATCAATATTCTCAACCACCCTATAATATTTTTGTCAAGAAAATTCCATAGATTATACGACAGTCATATTCATCAAGTTGAAACTTCATCATTCACATACAGAGAGAGAGAGAGAGAGCTTGGAGTAGGCCTACAAGTTGAAAAAGTTGCATGTATATACTGTGTATCGATCTTGAGCAAGTTTAGTTTCCCCTGTCATTTATCATTTATGTTTATATGTCTAGGCTACACAATTTCGACCGTTATGTAGTTCGAACAATATGCTGACCGATGTGGTGAACTCTCTAGCTCCCTCAGTCAATCTTTCCTTTTTCCAATGACTTCGACTGCTTTAAACTACGTGTGTCCATGCATTTTGACTCCAACGTCCCTTGAATTTGGCTCTCTGCCACTCTTTTGGCTTTGGGGAAGACACTCGTTACAGGCAGCCTGCCTTGTGTCTCCTTCATACACAAAGACACAAAAATTATGTGGCAGATATGGTGTCAAGTCTGTGATGCATGTGACAATTAATAGGTCTATCATGCATATGGCATAGTGTATATGATAATATTAAGTGATAAACCTTTGTAAGGTGTTATATGGGGTGTGATGTTATGCAGTGACATTTGTATATAATGTGACAAATATGATGACTTACTGTATATGGCACACAACATTGGTAGGCCAGAAATAGTGAACATTAAAGTCTATAACTCGCAAATTACTTGAACAATCGAGCTAATACTATTGCCACTTAGAAAGGGTCAGCCAAGGCATAGGTGTGGACATTTACAGCTCATTTTCTCTAACCATTTTTTAGTTACAGAGGTTAGGGGTCACGATTTCTGGCCTACCTATTTGGAACAGAGTATAGACTTGACTATATTGTGGTGAGGTATGATGCAGTGAAGGTTATATATTATGATGTGGCCAATCAATATATATATATATATATATATATATATATATATATATATATACAGTGTCAGTTAAGCCGGTATCACACGAGCGCCTTTTCCCTTAACATTTATCATTAACACTGGTCTGGCAGCTTATGAGGTCAACATTTACAATATTTTGGTCACCTAAATTCATCTATCATCAGTCTAGTTTCCGATGCCAGTGCAAACTATTCCAGAAATGTTGCCAGAAAAATGTTGATCATCGAATGTTGACTATAAAAGCTCTTGTGTGATACCGGCTTTATAGTGACAACTGCGTGACATGATAGCAGGGTAAAACACTACAGTAATCTATATTATATACCTTGATACCAGGTGTGGGGACTACACTCGGTTTCATTTCATCTGACGGTAAATTGAATCCCTCAGCAGCTACGATCTCGATACTGAATGGAAAAATATGAAACTACTGTCTCTGCATCGACCTGTTAAGACCAAGTTTATATAATTAGCACCATATTTTCACTACAAAATCTTAAAAATAACTGATGGGAACTTTGCAATTTACCGACAGTTGAAAAGAAGCAGGGTATAGTTATGCAGTGATTAATATCGACGTATAGTGTGCGCTCTAAACAATTAAGGGTCTAAGGGGAGATGGTAGTTTTTTCTGGAAACCCTTCTCCCTCATGCTTAGCCCCTTTAGTTTTCAGATTTTAAGATGTTCAGCCCATTAGTTTGACAATTTGAAGATCTTTCGCCCTTTTCTTTGTCAATATTTAGACTTTTTGTGTCATTTAGGTGTCGATTTTTCCCTGGCGAACTATAGCGAGCCTGTAGCCTACGTATATATTTTAGGAGGAATCAGCCTTTGGCCGGAACATTTTTCTACCGAAAAATTAACAAATGTATCGTGAAGGGGGATCCTGTTTTTGTTTTGTTTTTAAGTTTGATGTAGGTCTACTGTAGGGAGGAAACTGGACAAATTATAAATACAAAGATCGAACAAAAAGTGAAACATCCCCCCTAAACCCCTTCTGTACCGGCTAAGTGTTTTTAACTTTATTATTGCATTAGAAGAGTTGTGTGCAGTTTAAAAAGGGCCTACAGCAATTAACAGGTCCGAAGTATCTCTCATAACCCTTTTAACTACCGGTACCACAGATCCTTCTTAAACTGCACAAAACCGTCTACATTAAAGTCGAAAAGACGTCGCCGGTAATAAAGGGCATGCCAAGAGTATGCCAATGGCATAGGCTAGATCATAGCAGATTATTTGGTATATTGATAGTAATTTACGTTTTTGTCATTGCATTAGATGGGTTATAATTTCTAGTAATACAGATGATAGTGAATATTTTAACCCTTTATGTACAATCGCGCTAATAAGTGAGGTCTCGGCACCAATTATGTTTTGATCAATAATTGGTATCAGCAATATCTAAGCTCGATTGCTTCATATAGAGTGAAATATAAAAACATGTAGGCCTACCTACACTTACCCACCCTATTCAACATCTGACAGACATTAATACAGCACACAGTGAGCCAAACGTAATGGCAGCTGAGACATGACTTATTAGCGCGACTGTACCGGCGACGTCCTTTTAACCATATCCTGGCAAACATTAAACGATTTTATTCAGCTTAGGAAGGACGTTGACCCATTGAAAGGGTACAGATCGACTATCTCATGTCATCCTTTTAGCTACCATATATCATTTCTTAGCTTCATAAAATCGTCTAAATGTTTCGGAAATCAAATTTAATTAAAAGACGTTACCGGTACAAAAGGGGTAAATTTCCCTTTTCACATCTATAGGCCTACTTATTTACAGTGTGTATGGTGTGTGGTATTTTTTACTGGCGAGCGATAGCGAGCCTGTAAAACAATATATATATATGATCATTTAGTGTGATTATAAAGGTAGCGCCAACGAACTTGACAATTAATAATCTTGATCCTTGACCTCTCTGTAACTCAAAAAGGCCTAGAGCAAACTAGCTGTAAATATTCACACCTATTTCCTGGTGGATTCTTCCCAAATGATAGAAACGTCAGCCCGATTGCTTTCATTCATTTCGAGTTATAAGACGTTAAGGGGTCGAGATTATTAATTGTCAAGTTCGCTGGCGCTACCTTATATGTGTGGTGCGAGTGACAGTCAACACGGTATGATAGAACAGTGTGGTGTTGTTTATTGTGGTGTGATAGGGTTATAGTGTGTTATATAGTGTGGTGTGGTGTGGTAGTATCATGTTGTGGTAGCCTGTGATTGGTGTGGTGGAGTGGATGTGGTGTGTAGTGGTATGCCTTTGCTTGGTGTAGTGTCTGTAGTATATGTATATGTATATATATATATATATATATATATATATATATATATATATATATATATGCTCTAGTGTTGTGGTAGTATCTTAAGTTGTGGTAGCCTGTGATTGGTGTGGTGTGGTGTAGTAGTATAATGCCTTTGTAGGCAGTCTCATGTAGTGGTAGATAGTCTTTAATTGGTGTGGTGTGGTGTTTGTGGTGTGGTATGAATGATGGTGTGGTAGACTGTGATTGGTGTGGTGTCTATGGTGACATGTGGTGTGGGGACGCCATATAGATAGTATAATGCCTTTGTATCGTGTCACTCTCATGTTGGTGTGGTGTGAGTGTATGTGGTGTGGTAGCCTGTGATTGGTATGGTGTATGTGGTGACGTGTGGTGTGGGGGCGCCTGCAGTTTAAGCTGGTATCACACGAGAGCGTTTATGGTCAACATTCGATGATCAAAAAATTTCTGGCAACATATCTGGAATATTTTGCACTGGTATCGGAAACTAGACTGACGATAGATGAATTTAGGTGACAACTATTTTGAATGTTTATCTCAGAAGCTGCCAGACCAGTGTTGAGGATACATGTTGAGGGAAAAAGTGCTCGTGTGATACCAGCTTTAGTATAATGCCTTTGTAGCGTGGCACTCTCATGGTGTGGTGGCCTGTGATTGGTGCAGCTCACTGACGTAGCATCACTAGACAGCTTAGTACCAGGGACGTCCTTTTCATCATATTCTGGCAACTATTAGACGATTGTATTCAGCTTAGGAAGGACCTCTAGCAATAATAAGGCTTCAAACTATCTCAACCTACCCCTTTAACTACCACAGATCCTTCGTAAGCTGCATAATATCGTCTAAATAGAGCTTGAATAAAATATAACATACGTCGCTGATATTCAAAGGGTTAGACAGGCGCACTTCAGTAAACAGGTGGGGTTTGGCTAGACCGGTACAGTCGGTCTAAAAAGTGTTGTCTCGCAGAGTGTCAAACTAAAGCAGAATCCATTATTTTTAGCCTTTATTATCGTATACGCAAAGGTAAAATTATAATTTTTAGTTCAAATTATGTCTGGCATTGAATTGATAAGATTTAGGCACAAAGGCCAAGCATATGTCTTTGGAAGTGATATAGTGGCCAAAACAATGCTATTTCATGTAATGTTTCTTGTATTTCTTCACACATTTATTCAACTCTACAAACAACATTGCTCCGGTTTGACACCCTGTCAATGTCTTGGTACCAAGTATACTTTGTTCTATAATTTGCATCAGCCATATCTAAACAGGATTCTTAATTTCGAGTGAGATATACCAACATGTTCCTAAAACACTTACCCACCCTATTCAACATCTGGCAGACATTAATACAGCACAGAGCGAGCCAAACGTAATGACAGCTGAGACATGACTTATTAGCGCCACCGTACAGTCACTAATAATAATTCGTGGACCTCGTCTATTTTTAAGTATAGAAGTATATATCTGGAAACGAATTTATGCACATGAATGTCTATACATATACTGCAAAACTATATATACTATTTATTGAAAAGCAGGTTCCATCCAAAAATCAATCTAGATATTTATAATTGCATAAAGAAATACACGAATTTGTAGAAGGGACTGTACAGCTGGCCACATAAGTTCTGTTCCTCGTCGTGATGTTATGTATGAAAGTAAAATAGTATGAATTAATTGCGAGTGTGGTTTCTTTCCATTACCAGTTGACTAAATCAGATGAGACGAGTTAACCACTTCATAATTTAAGTAACTACAGTACACTCGTAATTCCAAAATGCGCATCATATTTCCATGTATAAGACCACGGAGAGGAACAAAACTTATGTGGGGAACTGTACATCCATATTAATACACGTTACCATGGCACCAGTATTGAAAGCCTTTCTCGACGTTAACCCTTTTAGTATACCGTACCATAAGGCGAACGTTTTAAAATTTCATCACTGATTGGTTCAACATGAGGGAGAAGGGAGTCCAGAAAAAATCCCCCCTTAAAAGAATGCAGAGATGAGTTAAGTTACCCATTAACATTTCTATTTAACAAGTCATTAGAAACAGGTATAGTTCCAGAAGCTTGGAAGCTTGCAAATGTAGTTCCGATCTTCAAAAAAGGTGATAAATCAATAGCATCCAATTACCGTCCCATTAGTCTCACTTCAATCATAGGAAAGCTACTAGAGTCAATTATTGCTAGGAAAATGAGAAACCACTTAGAAACATTTAACGTAATCAATTCTTCTCAGCATGGATTCACTCAGGGACGGTCTTGCCTTACAAATTTGCTTAGTTTTTTCTCAGAGGTATATGAAGCAGTAGATAATGACAGTTCATATGATATTATATATTTAGATTTCAGTAAAGCTTTCGACAGAGTCACTCATGAGAGATTGATGAGAAAGGTTGAGGCACATGGAATAGGTGGGGCGTTGTTAGGATGGATTAGGTCATGGCTAACTGGTAGGAAGCAGAGAGTCAGCATAAATGGTACCAAGTCAGAATGGGGAGCAGTCAAAAGTGGTGTCCCCCAGGGATCTGTATTAGGTCCTCTGTTGTTTATTCTATACATAAATGACCTTGATTTAGGTATAACTAGTAGGATAAGTAAATTTGCAGACGATACCAAAATGGGGAGAAAATTGATTCAGATAGAGATATAGAGTGTCTGCAAAGGGATCTAGATACCTTACACGAATGGTCAGTAAATTGGCAGATGAAGTTTAACATTGACAAATGCAAGGTATTAAAGATAGGGAAGATGCATACAAATGTTAAATATAAACTAGCTAATATGGAATTAGAAAACTCAGACTGTGAGAAAGATCTAGGTGTGTTTGTTAGCAATGATTTGAAGCCCAGAAAACAATGTATAAGCGTTCGTAACCAGGCAAACAGGATTCTCGGGTTCATATCTAGGAGTGTGAGTAACAGAACTGCTGATGTTATCTTAAAACTTTACTTGTCATTAGTGAGACCCCATATGGATTATGCTGTTCAATTTTGGTGTCCTTATTACAGAATGGACATAGATTCATTGGAGAGAGTACAACGTAGAATGACAAAAATTATCCATAATATTAGACATTTTCCGTATGAAGAAAGGTTGAAGAAATTAGGCTTACATTCGTTAGAGAGACGCAGATCAGTTAGAGGGGATATGATAGAGGTATTCAAGTGGTTTAGTGGGATTAATAAAGGGGACATGAAAAATGAACTAAAGTTCAGTGATAGCGAAAGAACTCGTACAAATGGTTTCAAATTAGATACATTTCGTTTCAGATAAGATATAGGCAAATATTGGTTTGGTAACAGAGTTGTAGATGGGTGGAATAGGCTACCAAGTGATATAGTGGGATCAAGAACGATAGGGAGCTTTAAGATAAAATTAGATAGGCATATGGACAAGATGGGTTGGGTGTAAGGGAGCTCTACCAGGTGCGGGCCAATCGGCGCTCAGCAGACCCCGTAATCTTGTGTTAATCCCTGACCATTTTGGTGGGGGCAGTACTCAAGGTATAAGTGAGTTGGGCCTATAATTGGGCCTTGTAATTGGGGTTGGGTGTGACAGGGATCTGCCTTGTATGGGTCGATCGGCTTTTTGCAGACTCCCATTTTCTTATGTTCTTAAGTTAACCTTCTAGTAATTATAGTTAGAAGGGTGAGGGGGGGTGGGGGGGGTAGGGTTGTATACTAAAATATTACACGCAGTTTCCGCGCCAATTTTGTTAGACAAGTGTTCTTTATTGCACATTCAATACTTACAGTGCACTATCTAAACATGACTTCTTAATTTCGAGTGAGATACACAAACATGTTCCTACATTTACCCACCCTATTCAACATCTGACAGACAGTAATGCAGTACAGAGCGACGAGCGAGCCAAATGTAATGATAGCGGAGACACGACTTATTTGGCTAACTGTACACTAGCAGACTGTAAGGTAATTACTATAGTTTAGTAGGTTTGTTTTTATAAAGGATGTCTATATAGGTAACATGACTAGAGTTAAGAGGGGCGTATATGTGTAAATGCGCACACACACACACAAATCGACAAACTAATGGAGCAAACGTCTTTAAATCTAAAAAAAGTAATGGGGCTAAGCACGATGGAGAAGGGGGAGCAGAAAAACGACCTATCTCCCCTTAGTGGCACTCGTAGATAACTGACATTGGCACCCCTCCACAAGCACGCCAGCAAGGCTATTGTATTTATTTAAGGGGGAGGGGGGAAGGGGTCGAACCCCCTTCTCCCTTATGTATTTTTGAGATCCTAAGTATTCGCCCCGAAGACATTGTACAGGAAAATGAATAGGGGCCTACATTTATCTACATTTATTTACATTTGTCTTGGGGGCATTCTTTTAAAGCTTAATGGAAGTTTAGGAAGGAAAAATGTGAAGGTAAATAAATAAATATACAGTACCGGTATATCTTCCCTAATACTATACTTATTTGAAATGGTAGAACACCATACATGAAATACAAACGAACATTATGATTACAAAGAATCCAACCTCTAAAATGTATAATATACCTGGATACACACATCAGACCAGAGACCAACAACAACAAAAACAACAGGTGTATCTGTACAGCAAACAGGTGTTCCCGAGACAGCTGTTGGAAGAACACTGATTATATACCTCATGTTCGTACGCGCTGCTCTAAATAGTACGCGAATTCGATATAGCTATAGTCCATTCATTATAGGTAGGCCGTGGCATAGTCAATAGTGAGTAGAGCGTCGGTTGCTGATCAAAGGATTGGCGGATCGAGCCCGCACTGTCAAAAATGGTATTGGTAGATGTCATGCCCAGGCAACTTGGCCTAGCGATTCAGGGCAAACGCCTAATGTTCATGGCGTTACAAAAAAAAAAAAAAAAAAAAAAAAAAAATCATATCTCAAACATGACTCGTTTAGAACATACATATTTTGTTATATATCGATGTTTTTGGCTTCAACTTTCTTATGGCCTGAAACTCAACATTGTAAAATGCTAACTTAATTAAAAATTATAATTATCATAACTTGCGTAACTTGGGATGTAGTCAAATTATTTTTTTTTAACTGGGTTTGATTATGATAGCGAGCGGAGTGTAGGAATTTGTTTATTATAACTTATAGGATTGCTTCTGACAGAGAGAGAGAGAGTGTGTGTGTGTGCGCGTGTGAAAGAGAGCTATCTCAGCTTTCTCACCTGAACACATGTAGGCTACCAGCTGAACACATGTACCAGCCTCCCTCCCCCCTCCCCTCAATTATCCACTTGCCAGTTTCAGTCTGTAAGGAAGTTGGAGCCGTAGCCATCGATATCAGAAATGCAAGGGTCGTCTGGCGGACCGACCTTATATCTGTAGACTGTGGTCAGGACCAAGGTTAAGAGATACAACAAGTTGTATCTCTTAACCTTGGTCAGGACAACCCAAGTAGCGGAGCCTCGTTCGTGCGTCTTAGATTGTGTTCTTTACCATTATTCTAGTACTGTAGTTACTTATGCGATATCCTTGTGCTAATAAATATAATATGAAGGTACATCTTGATATAATTATCCTCGAATACTTTCCGTATCTGTGTTAAAGCGATTTCGACTTCTCCAGTTAGGAAGAATCTACTTAGTTAAACCAATCAACCCCAGTAAAAACCTGGCATAACAATATATATATATATATATATATATATATATATATATATATATATATATATATATATATATAAATATATATATATATATATATATATATATATACTGTATATATACCACTTACACCACCACCTGCCTAACTTACCCACCTACCAATCAGCCATAACTAATGAAGCACTAATTATTAAGCTACACTATAATAATTACCCAAACCCAACCCAACATGTGCGGGTGTAATAAAACTATATTATCGCATCGGTAAACATCACTCATTACTTAACGGGAGGCTTTTAAGTTTGTTCCCTAGACAATGTCCCGGTCAAAGGCCGATTCCTCTTAAAATAAAAACAGGCTCGCTATCGCTCGCCAGGAAAAAAAAAAAAAAAAAAAAAAAAAAAAAAAGACACCTAAATGGCACGAAAGGTCTTAAAATTCCTACTGATTCTGATATATACTTATCTACAATATATATATATATATATATATAGCATAGATCAGTTGATATGTAAACACACCTGTTGTCTGTACTCACACGTGTCTGTCTACAGATGACGTGTACCGTACAATATATAACAATACTTTACTGTACTCGGAAATATTGATCTAAAGTAAAGTTTAGATCTCGCTGATGATGATGAGTATGTTCAACACCGAGATTTGAATTTCTGTTCATTAATTAGTTACATAAGAACATAAGATCGCGGGAAAATTGAAACTGCCTAAGGCCATGCGGCCCACATGAGGCAGCTCCCATTCACACCCTCCCCATATCATCTATATGGGAATCTATCTTACGCTAAAAGCTTTCAACTGTTCCTGAGCTAATCACTGCTTTGGGCAGTCAATTCCACATGTTAACAACTCTATTCCCAAACCAGTGTTTGGTGTGCCGTTTGGTTTACCGTTTGGTGTGCCGTTTGGTGTGCCTTTTGGTGTGCTGTTTGGCGTTTCGTTTGCCCCATCGACAAACTAATGGGGAAAACATCTTAAAATCTAAAAAAAAAAAAGTAATGGGGCTAAACACGGGGGAGAAGGGGGAGCAGAAAAACGACCCATCTCACCTTTGTGGCACTCATAGATAACTGACATTGGCACCCCTCCACAAGCACGCCAGTAAGGCTATTGTATTTATTTATAGGGGAGGTGTGGCAGAGTGGTCTTGCCACTGGACTGGTAATCCAATGGACCCGGGTTCGAATCCCAATATGTCAATGGGAAGATATTATTGGGATGGAATTTGTGCTGTACCTAGTTTCAGTGCATTACCACAGCACACCGAAATGCCAACAAAATACTCTCATTGTTCCCTGATTAAATAGCATTGTATGAATATTCCCATATTCAAAATGTGTTACAGGGGGACAATGCCTAGTGATTTTTTTTTTTCTATGTGATTGAGGGAGGCAAAAGGCAGAACTGTCTATAGCGAGTGCCTCACCCATAGTTGAAAGAGTGACAGGGCCAAAATCAAGGGACGTTCGAGCCAAAATGCCTGGACACACAGAGTTTGAAGCAATTTAAGTCATAGGAAGAGGGAAAGACTGATTCTGGGAGAGAGTTCCAGAGCTCAGCTGTTGAGTAGAAGAAAGTTTGAGAGTAACATTTCACTCTTGGGTTGGAGAGTTGCACAGAGTAGGGGTGGGATTGAGTTGCAAGATGGGTACCACGTGCCCTACGTAAAGGTGGTGGTATACACTGGGAAAGCTCTGAGGAACACTGATTATTATAGTAGCGATAGAATAGCGAGAGATGCAACATTGCGGCGGAGAGAGAGAGATTGCAGAGTTGGTGAGTGGACGGGAGTTAATGATACGAAAGGCCTTCCTTTCAACTTTGTCTAGGAGAGCGGTGTGAGAGGTGGCGTTCTGAGAGTGGGGGATGAGACTGTGAAGCGCAGAGGTGAAGCGGCTTCAGAGATGGAGTTGCTTCGAGCCGGGGTGCTTCGTATGTCTCACTCCCTAGACTGGAACAAGACCTCACGGGCCTCAACTCTTAATTTAGTAATTTGTTTCTTTACTGTTTATATATTTATAAAATAATCTAGGGACTTTCACATTTATTTACTATGTTCTTCTCATAGTTCATTTTAACTTGCCTAATTATGTTAACATATCTATTCCTCTCCTGTTTATATTTATTCCGATTACTCTCAGTGTTCCTTCTTCTTGATCTAGCCCAAGCTGCATCACACCTACCCAAAGCTCTTTTGCATTTCAAATTAAACCAATCTTTCTGCTTAGTAAAATTTCCAGTTTTATATCTTGGGACAAACAGATTGGTTCCTACTCTATAAATTTCGAGGAATCTACTATATTTACCTTGTACGTCCTGTTCCTTCAAAATAAGATCCCAATCTACTCCCTCTAAATATTTTTTCAAGGATACACAATCAGCTTTACTATAATTTAATCTGTCATTTATGTAGCTATTGTCTAATCTATTGGCATTACTCGAGGTCAACTTCCATTTTAGTAATAGGTGATCACTTTTACCTACAGAACATAGATAGTTTATATCACTAATTTCGTGAGGATCCTTTGTAAAAATCAGATCGAGTTTAGAAGGTTCGTTATTACCCCTCATTCTTGTATTTTCCTTCACATGTTGTGCAAGTACATTTTCTGTAACCAACTCCACTAGCCGACTTCCCCAAGATCTCTGATTTGGCCCTGCATCTCCCGATTCCCAATCAACCTCACTACAGTTGAAATCTCCTACCAAGATCAATCGATTCTTCCTTAAAAGCAATCTTCTCAATGACTGAATCATATCCTCGACCATCTCCTCAAACTCCAACTCCCTCCATGCTCTGGTCTTTGGTGGCATGTAAGCTACTGCTATGTCTAGCTTTTTTCCTTCTATATCATTGAGTTCAACTGCCATTATTTCTGCCTTGTCATTATTTAACTCCACTTGCTTTGCTGTCATAGGGTTCTTAACTAATACTGCCACTCCACCTCCCCTTTTTCCCTTTCTATCATATCTACATATATTATATCCTTCACTAAACACTATATTGCTGTCAAAGTCCTGGTTCAGCTTTGTCTCCGTCAAACAGACTATCTGTGGTTGATCCTTTCTTAATATATCATCCAATTCTACCTTTTTACTGTTTATTCCATCTATATTAGTGTAGTAGCACAGTATATTGGAATCCTCCTCCTTGTTTCTCTGCCCTCCCTGCCTCCTATCAGGTTCACCTCCTACTCCATCCCTTCCCTGACCTACCATCCACTACCTGACTCACTGTCTCTATCTCCTGCTCCTCCCTCACTATCTCCTTGTCCCCGATTTGATCCACTACCTGACTCACTGTCTCCTTGTTCATTTCTCCTCGTATTTTCCGTTCTTTCTGACTCTGAGTGTACCACTTCTTTAGTTTCCCTTCCTTTATTCTCCAAAAAAAAATCCTTTTCTCCTCATCTGACAATTTTCGATTTTCATCGTCAGCCCTTGCTTGAACTTCTCTGAACTTTTCCTTTTCCTCTATGCTTAAGTCCTTTTTCACCCTAATGTTTCATTCCAGTACAACTATTTAGCCTCCAGCTTACAATGGTTAATGCTTCAACCACTGACCTAGATTTAAACTCTGCTTTTATCGGTCTCATCTCACCCTTTTTATATCTTCCTAGCCGTCTTACTTCGACCAGTTCTTTCCCCCAATCACAGCCTTCGTCTAGACACTCCAATATTTTCTTTATTTTGTCCTCATCCCTTCCCCTTCTTTCCCTCATATCTGCTAAATGTTCTTCAGTCTCCAAAAATTATTATGCTTTTACCTCTATCTACTGTTTCCCTCACTACCTTTTCCTTGTTCTTCAAAACCTGCACTACATTCTTCTCAAAGCCTCACTACCTTTTCCTTGCTCTTCAAAACCTGCACTACATTCTTCTCAAACTCTCTTTTATCTTTTTCTCTCTCTTCCACCTGCTCCTTCATGATTTCTTCCAATGCATCCACCTTAGCATTCCCCACCCTTGTCCACTAATTTTTCTCCTCACTTATTACTCCCTTTACTTTCTCACTTAAATGGCCCTCATACTCCTTTAGCTGCTCCTTGAGTGCCATGTTCTCTGCCTCCAGCTCATCTACTTTCCTTATCAAAGCATCTAGGTTAGCAATTAATGGCCCATCTGCAGTTGCTACTGAACTGGCTCCACATATTTCTGTCAGTGACTCCACCTTCACACCTATATCTCTCCTCCAATTCTCCATAACTCCCTTCCATCTTAACAGACCCATCATCTGTCTCTTCACCACAGTCAATTGATCCTCCACTTCATTACCCTCTGCCAGAAATCCCTCAAATTCATAGCTCTCTTCTTCTCCCAATAAACTCTGCCTCCGTTTGCCTTGGCCGGCCATTGTTTATATTTATGTAGCCTACGATTAAAAATATATAAGACACTTAATAAAATTACAGTAAAATGAAACTACTACCTGGGATAAACCCAGGTAGCGCCCCCCCCCCCGTTTGTGTCACCCTATCTTGAAAAAAGAATAAATGGAAAAAATAAATAGAAATGGGTGTTTGCGAGGTCACCACGAGCAGGTGGGGTACGACTTGATTACCTTCCTAAGAAGGTAACCCAACCGAGGTGTCGCAAGTACTAGGCAAAGATGAAATTGAAAACTTTAACCGTGTTTTGGGCCTTCAGCAGTAGCAGATACGTCACTCGGAAAACTAAACCTCATTGGTTACGATACTGCCACTGCGCAAAGCAGTGGCTACTGTAATTAGAAAATGTGAGTCTTTAGAGCTTTGGGCATTGAATGTGGCATGGATAAAGCAGTACTTCAAGATGGCTTGGACATGTTCTATGAATGGATACAGATATAATGACTAATACATGGAAGCACACATGGCAGGCCTTCTGTCTCCTTCATGCACAAAAAAAAAAAAAAAAAAAAAAAAAAATCCGGAACAACCTATAATGGAAGAATATCTATGATGTGGATGTAGAAAAGTAGTAAAGTACTGTACATTTGATTAACTTTCATGTAGTCGAAGAAGTATTGTGGCACGGGTAAAGGGAGTGCCTGGACAAACTAGTCTGGAATTTATCATGTCCATCCTTTAGCAGCAGTGTGCCAGGAAGAAGCTGAAAAGTTTGATAGGATGGCTAAAGTTTGGTGTTCTAACCCTTTCCGTACCCACGCTTTTGATTATTATCCATAAAATAATTTCTTTAACCCTTTCTAGGGTAAGTGACCAAATATGATCATGTGTAGGATCAACTAAATTTGGACCTATGAGCGCGCAAATTTGCACTACAGTATCTCCAAAAACACTCTGCCCCATAAAGTGTTCAAGATCAGGTTTGAACTTTCACTCAGTATGCTTTGATTTTGATGAGCATATGAAGGACCACCATAGTACTAAAGGCTAAGACTTCAACAGCCATATAATCTGTCAGACCTTACATTTAGTTTCAGTCTCTTGGCCTAATGGTGGCATTCCGAGCAGGCAGCCCTGCTCTGCACTGCCTTGATCACTTGCTTTTAAATTTGAGATTAGATTGTACAATATGATTCAGTGTTTTTCTAGGTCTACCCCTCGGTGCAACTCTCAAAGTCAAAACATTAGGCCAGTCAGGCCAGCTGAAGGTCTTGAGGTTTAAGTCTTTACAAAGGCACCTCGTATCTACTTTTCGAAGAGCATTGAGAGATGGGAAGGGGCGTTAGAGAGAGAGGAAGCTGTTGGAATGGCTTTTTTGTGTGTGCTATTTAGTCTGTATACGTTGTTGAAGTGTTCCTCGACTGGGTTCGAGCATGTGAAACGAGCTAGGACGTACTACCCGGGGCTGTTCGGCCAGGCAGCCTAGGGAACGACTACTACTACACCCACTGAATATACCTGCCTTGGCTGGGATCGAACCCAGGTCAAGCAGATTCACATGTGAGCGTGTTATCCACTAAAAAAAATATAGTATTTGTCTGATGATCCCAAGACTCAATCCCTGGGCAAATCCTGTGACCTCAAAACTGTAAATGCTGATAATATATTATAGAGATTAGCATAAAATTTGCAAATAAAAAGACTTATTAAATGTGCTTGATAAGTTTCTTTACTATTATAGATTGTCTCATGGCATACAGAATAATTGTAAATTATCCATTTTGACATTTTTTTATTGACTAGTCTATTATGCAACACAGAAAATCCATTGAAATTTGCCCATAAAATTGCACTTACCTATGAGAATTTGCTGTAGTGCTAGGCAAAATATTCATGTACTGTACTGCACTATAATTGACCACTTGCATATTTCGGGCTATAAGGAAGTTGGAGCCGTAAACATTGCTATCAAACAAAAATACAACAATATCATCAGTTTATGATGGATATATAGCATGTTTAATTTGATTTAATGTGTTTACGAATGCACTACAACCGTATTTTAGTTGGTAATTCTGCTAAATATTGATGTTTACAGGAAGATTCTCCTACTCAACGAGACAGAGAAAGGGGCAAGGGAACGTGAAAGTGGTCCCGGACCCAAAGAATTGGAACTTTAAATGTTTCAGTTCGGGCTCTGATTCGAGTCGGCCACCCCCAGCAATAGGGTATGTGCCGGAGTATATACATACATACATACATTCCCTGGCTGACCCTCCCCAAATGATAACAAATATTAGCTTGATTACTCTAGTCGTTTGTGAGTTATAGAAGTTAATGTTCAAGAGTCTTGGCCTACTTATTTGGAATAGGGTATAGTTAATGTAATAGCAATAGGAGTATTGTAATAATGTCCCAGTACTTCTCATTTCGCGAACCGTGGCATAGTCCGTAGAGCATCGGCTGCTGATCAAAGGGTCGGCGGATCAAGCCTGCATTGTCAAAATTTTATCGGTAGATGTCAAGCCCGGGTAACTGGACCTAGTGATTCGTGACAAACGCCTAATATTCATGGCCACCCCTCCTCGGGAATTACGGCGTCTGGCAAGATTTTTGTTTTCTCATTTCAATAAGACCTTTCGTGATATTTCATTAATCGAGTTTAGGAGTAGGGTTGGTTGGTGGAGAGAACATAATAATTTAGGTGTCAATTTTTCTCCTGGTGAACGATAGTGAGCCTGTAATTTTTTAAGGTTCTTCCAAAATTACAGGTTCACTATCGTTCACCAGGAAAAAAATCGACACCTAATAACATCAACAATAGTCGGTTTATGTTCAGCTGACGGTAAACTGCGATGCTCTCACCTTGATTGCTCTGCTGTTACGAAAACTTTAGAGCTAAATATATTGTTAATCATAAATATTTAGTATTTATTAAGCGTTATTTCCACATACGAATTTTGATTAGTTCTTTTGCTTTTATGCTGTCGTCCCAGTTTTGGTTTGTTTAATTTTGCAAGTTTTATATTATAATTTATATGGCGCAGAGACAAAGTACAGTACAGTATTATCATATTTTTACATTAAGGGGACACTGACTACTTTTTTTGGCATATAAATTAATTCATTCATAAATTCTTAGTTTCCTCGCTAGACATCCCTCAAACTTAGAAAAACATCCCCTAGACCCCCCTCAAGATAAATGTTTACATTTTGCAGTAGAAAAATGTCAAGGCCGAAGGCCGATTCCTCTTACAATTACAGGCTCGCTATCGCTCGCCGGGCAAAAATTGACACCTAAATGGCACGATAGGTCTTAAAATTTATAACGAAATGGGACGAAAGGTCTTAAAATTGCCAAACAAATGGGCTGAATGTCAAAAAATCTCAAAACAAATGGACTGAACATCAAAAAATCTCAAAACTAATGGGACTAAACACTAGGGAGAAAGGGGACCAGAAAAACTACTGTCTCCCCTTAAGTATAGATAAATCAGCTAAGAGAATCAATTTACCCTCATCTGGAAAAAACAAAACAAAACAAACATTGACTTTCTAGGAATATGGCAAGGCTATTATTTCTAACATTGTTCTTAACATCAATAACCCCCAAATTAAAATAATGAAAGCATGTGATTCTCCTGTGATTCAAAACTAGGATATCACATACAGAATTTACACGCTCTAACCATTACACTATCAAGACAGTTATAAGTACAATCGCGCTAATAAGTGATATCTCGGCACCAAGTATGTTTTGATCAATAATTGGTATCAGCAATATCTAAGCTTCATTTCTTCATATTGAGTGAAATATACAAACATGTTCCTACACTCACCCGCCCTATTCAACATCTGACAGACATTAATACAGCACAAAACAAGCCAAATGTAATGACAGCTGGGACATGACTTATTAGCGCGACCGTACACACCGGTATATTTACCAACGACAAAGATGGAACTTGTCTAAGAATACGGGCCTGAATGTGAATGATTATTTTCAGATTCCCTTTACAATGTTTTTAACCCCTTTACCACCATTACGTCATTTTCATCATATTCTGGTTACCATTACACAAATGTCTTTAGTTTATAATCTACCTCTACGACTCAAGTGGATAAATACGTTCTCAATAAACCCTTTTAATAACATAGGTCCTTCTTAACACTGCATGTATTGCATGTACTGTATACAGTATACTGTACTCAGGCACATACCCCATAGCTGGAGGTGGCCGACTCGAGACAGAGACTGAACAGAAACAACATTTAAAGTTCCAAATCTTAGAGTTTGGGACCACTTTTGCATTCCCTCGCTCCTGTCTCTGTCTCGTCTAGCAGGTAAATTTTACAAACTGCATAAAATCGTCTAATTTTAGCCAGAATCAAAAGTAAAAAGGCGTCATGGTGGTGAGGGGATTACATACATACCTGTACATATATCAAATTTTAAGACTGAGTGCTCCACACACACGTGCAGTTTCAGTCTCTTGTCCTAATGGCGGCGTTCCAGGCAACCCCGTTAACAATATTCATGATAGTAGAATGTTTACATATAAATACCTATTTTATAGTTACCCCATTCTGTACCGGTGAGGTCCTTGTCATCATATTCTGGAAATTATTAATTATTTTTCTCAACTTAGGAAGGATGTCTACCAAATAAAAGGCTACAGACTATCTAAATTAATCCTTTTGTATGTACAGTATGTATATACTCACGCACATACCCAATAGCTGGGGTTGGCCAACTTGAGACAGAGCCTTTTAGCTACCATGTATCCTTCCTAAGCTTCATAAATTCATCTAAATGCAACTGAATTCAAATACAAAAGACATCACCGGTATTAAAAGGGTTAAGGAAGCGTCACACAAGAGCTTTCATCCTCAACTTTCGATAGTTAACAGTTTTCCAGCAATATTTCTGGGATATTTAGCACTGGTATCGGAAATTAGTCGCGAGCCGTGGCATAGTCAATAGAGCGTCAGCTGCTGATCAAAGGGTCGGCGGATCGAGCTCGCACTGTCAAAATGTTATTGGTAGATGTCAAGCCCAGGCAACTTGACCTAGCTATTTGTGACAAACGCCTAATATTCATGGCCACCTCTTCTCGGGAATTATGGTGTCTGAATTTTTTTTTTATATATATATACAGTACTGTATATACATAAATAAATAAATAAAAATATATAAATAAATCGGAAACTAGACTGAAGATAAATGAACTAGGGATACAGAATTATTGAAAAAGTTGTCCTCATAAGCTGCCAGACCAGTGTTGAGGATAAACGTTAAGGGGAAAAGCGCTCGTGCGATACCTGCTTAAGCCTTAGACAGTATTCGAGGGATATTTAATAGGATGTCAGAATGGAAAAGAAACCATTATAAAATGTTAATTGACTTTGTTTTATGTACAATGCTCTCCCGTATTATTTATTAAAAACAATATACAGTACAGTATATCATATTATAATTATAAACTTTGTAATAAAATCATAACTAGAGAAAATTCTAAAATATATAATACTAATAGTCCAATAAAAAGGAGGCCTATGATAATCTTTCGTTTCTATACACTTTTTCCGCATTATCAAGTCGTTAGCTAATTAATTTCTACACAGCACATCAGTGATAATACAATGAATAATAAATAAATAACATAAAATTGTTTATGACTTATGAAGCAAAATGTGTATGATCCATTAGATTATTAACCCCTTCTGTACGGGCAACATCCTTAGTATTTTATTGTGGCTACTAATAATCAATTTTATTCAGTTTAAGAAGGATCTCTAGCATTCAAAAGGTTTCGAACTATCTCAATCAACACTTTTAACTACTACCGATCTTTCTTAACCCGCTGAGCCCCAGCTAGTTATTAATAAATGTACCACCAGGGCCCAGCAGGTTTTGATTTTTTTGTTTATTCCAGAAACAATAGCGAATGGGTTAGGAATGAAGGAAAAAAAAAAAAAATTTCATAAAGTGCAAAAAATGGTCCTACAGAGCCCCCGAAAACGGATTTAACAAGAGTAAAAAATTTAAGGCAATTTCCCCCAAAAAACATGTTTTTGCGCGCTCACGCGCACGCGGTTGGACTTTCAGAGTTTTCAACCATCGGCATGGGTGCGTGGGATACTTACACAGTTCCCATACAAATATGAGCCCTCGGGGTGCCATAGAACCGGAGTAATTAGGACCGGACCGGCCAGGACGCAAACGTTGCGTCGCTGGGTTCTGGTGATCGAACATTGCCGACGCAACACGTGCGACGCTGGGTCTCAGCGGGTTAAGCTGTGTAAAATCGTCTAAATATAGCTAGAACAAAATATAACAGACGTCGCCGGTACAGAAGGGGTTAACTTAGGGGGACCCGAGTCTTTCAATATTAATCCCTTCAGAACTGTGGCATCATATTCTTATAACTCTGGCTAACACTAGATGGTTTGATACAGCTTAGGAAGTACCGCTATCAATCAAAGGGGTAAAATCTACCTCAATTATCTTTTTGACTCCCGCACACCAGCGGCTCGCTGGTGTAGTAACTAGCGTCTTCGACTTTCACCCAGAAGGTCCCAGGATCACGCCCACGCTCGGCGCATAAAAGTTTTTTCACAAGCACCGAGTCGTAACCGTCCCTCATGAGCAAGAGGATGGGGTAGTAGTACAGGACCCCAATGGAAATACGCCTAATCGGCATTATTGGGATATCCTTAGCTGGCTTAGCATGCGCTAGCTTTAAGAACTATTATTATTATTATTACCCTTTCTAACTTAATAATATTTCAAACATTTTATTTTACTAAAGCGTTATTTCCCCTCTTCGGCTGGTTTCCCTTAAAATTACAGGCTCGCTTTCGCTCTCCAGGAAAAAATCGACACCGAAATGGCACGAAAGGTCTTTAAATTGACATCTAAATGGGGCGAACAGTGTTAAAATCGCCAAACTAATTGGCCGATTGTCTTAAAATCTGAAAACTAATTGGGCTAAACACGAGGGAGAAAGGGGTCCAGAAAAACGACCCAAATCCCCTTAAGGATATGAAATATGAATATAGTCTGCATATATTGTACTGTAGGGTTAATTAAAATGTAAAACTTGCAAACTAAACAAACCAAAACTTGGACAAAGACAATGTAAAGGCAAAATAACTTGCCAAAATCGCTATGTGGATAGAACGCTTATTAAATTATAATGTAAAACTTGCAATAAAAAAAACAAAATGTATACAAACACGGTAAAAATCAAATTTATGAAATAAAAGAACACAATCATTACTACATTACTACATGAGCAAGTTAATCTGAGGTACACTACCTGTAAACAACTTGACCACGAGACATCTTTCCTAAGCTGAATAAAATCCTCTAAAGTTAGCCACGATAACATAGAAATGATGCTGCTATGTCACTGAAATGATTAATAACTTCCAATCTAACCAGCCAATTGACCACTTGCAAGTTTTAGCTATTACAGTTTCTTACAGTAGATCCTCTGGAAAAAGGCAAACTATGCCTGTGTATCCAGCTCAGTACCAGTACTTGCACTGCTGCGGTCGTTCACGGTGTTGGCGGCGGCGGTAGCAGACGCAACATTTTTACTATTCTGTATTTTTGTTTTATAATCAAACTTCAAATCTTGTCTTCCCCATGCTTTATCAAGATTACTTTCAAACTCCCTTATTGATTCGGAATCGACTACATACTGGGGCAGTGCGTTCCACTCATTTACCACTATCACAAAATGAGTTCTTTGCCTTCTCAAGCCTATTTCTTTCTTTGTAAATTTTCTTAGAGTGTCCTCTCGTTCTTGTTCCCTCCCGCATCAAGAAGATACCTTCACACACATCCTCATCGTACTTTCCTGACACTATCTTAAAAGTCTCTATCATATCCCCTATCTTTCTCCTATATGCCAGTGTCCTCAACCTCTGCTCATAGCCCGCGTTCTTCAATGTTAGTACCAGCTTGCTAGCTCTCCTCTGCACTTTCTCCACTGCTTCTATATCCTTTACCATATATGGAGCCCACACCTGGTTCGCATATTCCAGGTGCGGCCTAACCAGCGCTGTATAGAGATTCCTGAAGATTTCTTCGTCATGTGACACAAATGTCCTCCTTATCAGCCCTACAATTCTATTGGCTTTGTTTATCTTTTCCGCTAAATGTTCTGAGAAATTTAACTTATTGTCTATCACTACTCCTATATCCTTTTCTGCGTTCACTTCCTCCATCGCTTCATACATACTGTATCCTACCTTGTCTATCTTGCTGGTCCCAATCCGCATGTACTTGCATTTTTTTGGATGAAAAGGCATTAACCAATGCTCAGACCATCCCTTCATGCCCTCCACATCTCCTTGAAGCAAACCCATATCTTCCTTACTCCTTACCCTTCTATACAGCTTAGTGTCATCCGCATACAGGTATACCTCACTTCCATTAGTTATAACTTCAGGTAAGTCGTTGATAAATATAACGAATAGCAGTGGTCCCAACACAGATCCCTGAGGTACCCCACTTGTAATTTCCCTCCACCCCGAGCCTATTCCATTCACCAGTACCCTCTGTCTCCGATCTTTCAGGAAGGCTTCTATCCATTTCACACATTTCTCCCCTATATTATAGCTTCTAACTTTCTCTATAACCTTTTATGTGGGACCTTATCGAAGGCCTTCATAAAATCGCAATATACCACGTCTATTACATCACCATCTTCTAGAATTTGAATCCAATCATCTACCACCTTAATTAGCTGTAGTACCGTCGACCTCCCCGGCAAGAATCCGAACTGTCTCCCACTGAAAAGTTGGTTTGACTTCATATGATCCATTATTCCTTCTCTAATTACCATTTCCATTAGTTTACACACAACACTTGTCAAACTGACTGGTCTATAATTCCCTGGGTCATTTCTCTTTCCCTTCTTAAATATAGCAGTTATGTTCGCCTCTCTCCAGTCCATCGGGATTTGTCCTGTATTAAACGATACCTCAAATAACATTTTCAATGGCTCTACCAACATCTCCCCTCCTTCCTTTATGATTCTTGGGTGTATCCCATCCGGTCCCGGTGACTTACTTCTGTTCATTTTTTCTATAGCCCTTCTTATTCTAGCATGGGAAAACTCTATTAGTTCTAGTGCCGGTGCCTGTTTGATGGGAATAGTAGGCACTGCATCCTCCGACTCCACTGTTAGTACCCCCCCAAAGTATTTCCCCAGCACCTCTGCTTTCTCCTTATCAGTCTCCGCTCTACTCCTATCATTCAACCCCCCTACCAGCTCTGGGATCCCTACTCTTCTTGTTAACTTTTCCTGAATGTACTTCCAGAATATTTTAGGATTATCCTTCACATTTCTAGCTATCTCTCTCTCCCTCTCCTTCACCCCCCTCCTTGTTTCCCACCTTATTTTATTGTTTATTTGTCTGCGTTCCAGATCCACTTCTTTAGCTTCTATACTAGACCCCCTGTTCTTTTTTAACAATTTTAATCTTTCCCACAATCGTTTCTTTCTTCTAATCAATATCCAAAGCTTTCTTTTCATTGGCAATTCTGGGTTAGTTCTTTTCCTCAATTTTGTTTTATCCTTATATTCCCTTACTGGTACACTTTTGGATACATCATTCTCCAGTTTGACTCTAATTTTCCTCCACATTCCTTCAGCGTCTTCACCGTTCAAGTATTCCCCCCCCAGTCAATGTCCAAACACCGTCTCAGCAGCTCATAATCTGCTCTATCATACATGTATATTTTTCTATTGCTTCTATTATCCCTCTCTGATTTAATGTTACAACTAAAGCTTATACAGGCATGGTCACTACGACCTATAGGGCTATCCACATTAACATGTTCCACTATATCCTCTTCATTGCTAAAAATCAAATCAAGTACACTCCCCTGCATCCCATCTCTATATCTTGTCATCTCTACAATATGTTGCGTTAAAAAACAATCTCTCACTTTCTCTATAAACTTATTTTCCAGGCTACCCTGTCCTGCTGGAGTAGTACAATTTGCCCAGTTGATCCTTGGCAAATTGAAATCTCCAATCAAAATTTTATATTTGTTCTCTCTATTATCTATCTCCTCCATGCTTTCAGTAGGTTATCATTCTCTCCCCTGCTATTATTTGGGCTTCTATATATAGAGGCAATTAGAATTGATCCTCTTGCACATTTTACTTCAATGCACAAATACTCACAATACTGCTGTCTCATATCCACCTCATTAACCTTGAGCTCTTTTCTTACATAAATAAACAGTCCTCTTCCGACCTCTGCTCTAATAGCATTTCTCTCATATAACTCAAAACCCTCCAAACTATATTCCACCAGTTCCCTTTCAATTCTAGCATTTTTTGGTCTTACTTCCTGTAAGGCTATGACATCAGGTTTTTCCTCTTCATCCTGCAACCTATATATCAGTTCTCTTTTCTTGTCCTGGGTAAACACATCCACATTACTAAACATAATCCTTAATCCATCTACCATTCCTTCAGCAATTACACCATCCCGCTCCTCCAGTCCGTACCCTACTCCCCCGTTAGCACTACTGGGTCTGCCTCTTTGTCTCCTGTCTCTCCCTGTGACACCTCCACCCCGTTCTCCTCCTCCGCCACAACTCCCATCACATTCTCTTCCCTCCCTGATCTCCCCCTCCCTTCTACTCTTATAAACCACTTCCTCACTTTTCCGTCCCTCACTCTCCAGTAAAAATTTCTCTTATCCTCCTCACCCAACTTTCCATTATTTTCATCAGCCTTTTCTTGTAATTCCTGAATTTTTTTCCTTTGTTCTATACTCCAATCCTTCTTTAGTCTTATGTGTTTCAGTTTATCATTTGTATTTAGCCTCCAACTAAAATTTGTCAGTCTCTGCCACTACCCTAGTTTTAAACTGTACCCTTATAGGTCTCATCTCTCCCCTTTTATATCTACCTATCCTACTGACCTCCACCTGCCCTTCCCATCCATATTCGTCCTCATCCACACCTTTCATGACCTCCTTCACTGTCTCCATATCCCTCACTTTTCTCACTCCATTATCATTCATATGAGTCTCTATATCTCCATACAAGATTACACCCCTATCCCTGTCCATGGCCTCCCTCACGACACTCTCCTTGTTCTTCATGACCCCTACAACTATAAGGAAGTGAGAGTCATAAATATTAATATAAAATAGAAATACAATAATGTAGGTTTTTGATGGATAAAAGAGGTGTTGAATTCAGTTGTATGTATTTATAAATATACTACAACCGCATTTTAGCTGGTAATTCTGCTAAATATCGATGTCTATAGCTCCAACTTCCTAGCAAGTGGTCAATTAGGAATGGATCCGAGGCATTAATATACAGTATATGGCACAGGAGCAGGGGGTCAAACCAAAGACTATATAAAACCGGTTTTAAAACAGTCACTTTCACTAAATATAAAAACTTAAAACTATAATCTACACTTCCTAAATGTCTTTTATGTAAAAAAAAAAAAAAAAAAAAAAAAATGAGAAATGGGCCTGAGTAAATACATGTACTGTAAATACAAATACATGTATATATATACTCAGGCACATACCCCATAGCTGGGGGTGGCCGACTCGAGACACAGCCTGAACAGTAACAACATTTAAAGTTCCAGTCCTTAAGGTTCAGGACCACTGTCGCATTCCCTCTCCCCTTACTCTGTCTCGTCAAGTAGGTAAATTTTGCAAGGGGAAGAGGATTCCTAGCCCCGTTTTCTGAAAGTGAAAAGTTGGCCCAAACAATATACAGTAATTCAAAGTTAATTTTCCGATATTTCTTCTCGTTTCCATTCCAAATATAAAGGTCAATAGTCTCTGTTTGACACCCTGCGCAAGAGTGATACACGTTAAAAATCAAAGGAATAAAAAAGGTAAGTAAATTCAATCTGTGAGTATTGATTGGGATTTACCAGTAACTATTTGATTAGCCCATCTATTCCTATAAAGGGTAATATATTATGAACACTTAAAATTATCCTCTTCATACCTTCTTTAAACCCATAATTTATACAGTGTAGTCTTAGGAGTAACATTTATTGGTTAAAGTTTCAACACATTAATCTTTTCAATTGAATAAACACTGAATATTTCTTACTCCAACTCTGAGAGATATTATTCAGCTTAAGAGGTTCATATTAGAAACTGTTAAGGGGTATTGCATATGAGCTTTTATCATCAATTTTTGTTAGCCAAAGTTTCCTCATCAACATATCTGACATTATTTGCACTGGTATCGGAAGCTTGACTTAATACAGGTCTCCCTCACTATCCGATGCCCCGATTTACGATATTATTATAGGTTTTTGTGTTTGTGTTTTGGCTGGTCCGAGAACACATCCCCATTTACCCAATTAATTTTAAGGTTTGCTATATGATTTTTCTATTCAAGATCTTGTTTTCAGGAACGTAACCCAATCATATATCGAGGGAGACCTGTATTTGCACTGGTATCGTAAGCTAGACTGAACATAAATTAAATTAGTTGACACGAGTCTTTTAAAAGTTAACCTCATAAGCTGCCAGACTAAAGTTACCAATAAAAGTTGAGAGATAAAACACTCATATGATACCAACTTTACAGGAACAGTAATAAGCCATAATACCTGCACCCATTTGAATCTGTATCAAACCCAAGCGAGGCAATCCAATGTTCTGTTATATCCCAGAGGCTTCACAACTTGGCTTTATTTTTAACATCGTTCCTAACACCAAATTAAATTAATGAAAGCATATGATTCTCCCAGGATTCGAACCTAGGATATCACATACAGACCTTACACGCTCTAACCATTACACCATCAAGATAGTTATAATGTTTCAAAGGTTCAAATGGGTGTGCAGGTATTATGGCCTATGACTCGGCGTACAGGTACTGTATTACATTTAAAAGTCACGCTACAAAGAGCGTAAACCAATCACTGCTACGTCTCATTATGATGCAGTTTTTGTCGCCATGCACTCCCTTGATTGGCAGGGCTAGAACTTTACGCTACAGGTCTCCCTCACTATCCGATGCCCCGATTTACGATATTATTATAGGTTTTTAGGTGTTTGTATTTGGGTTTTGGCTGGTCCGAGAGCGCATCCCCATTTACCCCATTAGTTTTAGGGTTCGCTATATGATTTTTCTATTTAAGATCAGGTTTTCAGGAACGAAACCCAATGGTAAATCGAGGGAGACCTGTATCAAGGAAAGAAATGTTACTCAATAGATTATCACCCTTGGAGCCACTTATATCACACACACATACACACACACACACACAAAGGAAACTCACCAGGCAAGAAAGGCAAATGTGTTCCACTTTTTGTACTAAAGGTGGTTCTACACGAGAGCTTTCACCGCCAACTTATGATCTGCAACCTGATTTGAGCAACATAAAGGGGCCCCTGCCGAAGGATAAGTCAGAAATAGAGAAATTTGAGTGCGTAGTGTGCAAAGGCGAGCTTGTGTTAAGTGATGATCCTGTGGCTGTGAATTTTGGAAATGAGTCTTTGGAGCTGGTGAACAAGTTTTGTTACCTAGGAGATACCATCTCTGCCGGTGGTGGGGCCGAGGCTGCCACTGTTGCTAGAATTAGGTGTGGCTGGGGGAAGTTCAGAGAATTGATGCCAATCCTGACCATGAAAAGAATGCCTCTCCCCCTGAAGGGAAAGGTGTATGCCTCATGTGTTAGAAGTGCAATGACGTATGCCTCAGAAACATGGGCCGTTAAAGTAGAGGATGTCAACAGAATGGAGCGTAATGAGATGAGAATGGTGAGATGGATGTGTGGGGCCAGGCTACAGGATAGAATAACAAATGTTGAGCTGAGGAGACGTTTAGGTATAAAGAGTATTAGCGAGGTGATGCGTACAAGTAGACTGGGATGGTATGGACATGTGGAGAGAATGGATGAACAAAATTGGGTGACAAAATGCAGGTCTGTGATTGTGGAGGGAGCTGCACCAAGGGTGGACCGAGGAAGACCTGGGATCGGACTATACGCGCCGATCTCAAATCCAAGAACTTGACAAGTGAAGCAGCCCTTAACAGGGTTGCCTGGAACGCCGCCATTAGGACAAGAGACTGAAACTGCACTTATGTGTGGAACACTCAGTCTTAAAATGTTATGTATGTATGTATGTATGTATTTGAGCAACACTTTGAGGCCACTTTGCACTGGTATTTACAACTAGACTGAAGGTAAATATCAAACCAAAACACAGACAAAATTCAGAGGATATTCAAGTTTTGGTTGAAATATTTTGAAATAAATAATGATACAATTGATGAGTGATATACCTATTATGTGCATTAGTATATATATAATAGTCACCAACACCAATAGGCCTTGAAAACTTTGGCTTCATATAAGAAAGAATCTGAAGGGCGACGGGATTATTATTACCGTCCATTTCAGTAGCTGCCAGATCAGGGTTGGAGATATAAAGTTGTAGGTAAAAGGGCTTGTGTCAATCCACCTGAACTCCACCGAGCCGTTCAACTTTATACTCCCAAAACTTCCATGTGACCCAAGTTAACTCGATCTAATCTCTGTTTCGCCACATTAGTTTGACAAATGTAAAGTATTTGAAACTGAATCTGTAAAAATAATAATAACAATGTAAGAGAATAGTATTTGTTTTGTAGGAGCTAATCCCAAAAGACGTACTGTAATGAAAAAATAGACCCACGTAGTTAGTCGACTGTCTCACATTTTCCATAAACTTATTTCTCTTACTTTTACCAACAATACATTAAGCTCTACTCTATTTCCACAGAGTCTCTTGCACATATCAAATTTTTTCTTCAAGTGCTGATAAACTCAAACTGACAAAACGGCCCCGAGTAGTGAGTTTAATGTCTTGTACTGGAACAACGAACCAGGGTAGTGAGTCGACTGTCTTGAAATAGATAAAGAGCCCCAAGTATTGAGTGGACTGTTTTTGACTGGAAAAATGGACCAGAGTATTGAGCTAACTGTCTTGGACTGGAACAATGGACCAGGGTAGTGAGTTAACTGTCTTGGACTGGATAAAGGGCCCAAAGTATTTAGTTGACTGTCTTAAACTGGAACACCAGACCAGGGTACTTAATTGACTGTTTTGAACTGGATAAATGGCTCAGAGTCTTGAGCTGACTGTCTTGAACTGGAACAACGGACCAGGGTAGTGAGTTAACTGACTTGGACTGCAAAAACGGACCAGGGTAGCGAGTTGACTGTTTTGAACTGGATAAAGGGCCCCGAGTCTTGAGTTGAATGTCTTGATCTGGAACAATGGACCAGGGTAGTGAGTTAACTGTCTTGGACTGGAAAAACGGACCAGGGTAGTGAGTTGACAATCTTGAACTGGATAAACGGCCCCGAGTCTTGAGTTAACGGTCTTGAACTGGAAAAGCGTACACGAGTACCGAGTTGACTGTCTCGGTGGAAGTGACTACAGTGGACTGGTATAAAGTACGGCACAGGGGTGATCTCACGAGCAGCAGTACAGAGGAACACCACAAATCCAAAAATCAAGACTCCGTAATATTCAGCTTTGCGGTCTCATTTCACATTCTGTTTCCATCGATAAAGACAAAATTCTGCACAGCTTAGGAAACTATTTCTATTTGAATGCTATGATTGATGAGACCGATATATATAATTATGTATATTTGTACCATATATTTAGTAGTCACTAATACCACAGGCCTTGAAAGCTTTGACTACATGTATCAATTTTCTTAACCCCTTCACCACCATTACGTAATTTTCAACATATTCTGGTTACCATTAGATGATTTTCTTTAGTTTATAATCTACTTCTATGACTGAAATGGGTTAATACGATCTCAATAAACCCTCTTAATTACATAGGCCCTTCTTAAACTCCATCTATCAATCTATCTATTGCCTGACGCCGTGAAGGGGTGGCTACGAACAAACCGCCCCATGCACCTCTGTCCCCAGTCAGTCGCCGCCCCTCCTCCCAACCAGCACCGCCTTCATTCATATACTTCCTCACTCCATCCTTCCACCTCTCCCTCTCTGACCTTCCACCTCGCTCCATAAAATCATCTAATTTTAGCCAGAATCAAAGGTAAAATGGCGTCATGGTGCTCGAGGGATTAAGTACGGAAATCTGAAATCCAAAAGCCAATTGATCACAAGCATTTTGGATTTGCGACACTCTTCTGTAAATATGCAACCTTCAGTAATTACCCAAGCAGTAATGGTAATTACAAAATCAATAACTATTATACATAGTAATATCTCTGACAGTTACAGATCATTGATGAAGAAACTCCTACGATTATGCATATTGAAAAATTGAGTACGACTTCTGAATCACTCCCATAATATCCAATAAGTACACATAGACACTGCTGTTAATATACAATACAGGTCTCCCTCACTATCCGATGCCCCGATTTACGATATCATTATAGGTGTTAGGTGTTTGGGTTTGGGTTTTGGCTGGTCCCAGAACGCATCCCAATTTACAATTTTTCTATTTAAGATCGGCTTTTCAGGAACGTAACCCAATCGTCATTAGAGGGAGACCTGCACGTACACATAGACACTGCTGTTTATATAATATACTTTGTGTAGTTTATATGTGTTTCTGTAATTTACATAATGCTCGGTATTTGTTCATAATGCTGTAATTTCATAGTTATAGCTTTGTTTCATTATATCAACTCTAGTTGCTTCTTTTGTTCTACATAAAAGTACAGGTCTCCCTCACTATCCGATGCCCTGATTTAAGATATTAGTATAGGTTTTTAGGGGTTTGGGTTTTGGCTGGTCCCAGAATGCATCCCCATTTACCCAATTAAGTTTAGGGTTTGCTATACAATTTTTATATCTAAGATTGGGTTTTCAGCAACATAACCCAATCGTATACCGAGGGAGACCTGTATTCAGGGGACTGAATTTTCTTCCCATTTCACATATACAATATAGAATTAGTAGTCACTACTGTGCTTGACCATATATTAAATATATATACAGTACTTGTTGTATCTTGTCATGTAGCAGTGATATTACACAAAGCTATTACCTATTATTATCTTTGCAGTGCAGGAGGTGAATCAATAAGTAAGAGGTTAAGGGGAGATGGGCCGGGTTTTTTTCTGGCCCCCTTCTCCTCGTGTTTAGCCCCAATTAGAGGTTAAGTGACATATTACAGAATAGTTAAAATCAATAATTTGCAGAAAATCATACCGTCAAAGGAGGTATTCGTGGACACCTGGGGCAATTGAGAACAGTTAATTAAAACCCCAATTACACTTATTCCGGATTTCTGCCTTTAGCAAAATTATAGATTAATGGGTTGCCGTAATTTTACTAAAGACAGAAATTCCGAATAATTATACTTAGGTTTTAAAGACCTGTCATCAATTGCCCGAAGTGTCCCCAATCAACCACTTTAAAAGTTTGATCGCAATGGGCATCACCCCCCCCCCCCCGAGAACTCCGGCTCCAGTCTACCCCGGGGACCATTCTTAGCACCTTCCCCCAAGAGATTACAAGGGGGGTAGGATCCAGTGTCCCCGGTGCGGTGGGGCTGGTCGGCCAGGCAGCTTAGGGAACGACGACGACAACAACAACAACAACCCCATTTAACGGTACTCATTAACACTGTAATTTTAAGTAACTACTGCATCTCTTTTCTTAGACAGTTCTCATGTGCTTCAAAACTTGCCCTTTGTTTCATATCGTAGACATATCACATTAACTTTTACAGGGTACGAGGACACTTTTAATTTCTTTTTTTGGCTATTAATAGATGATTTTATTCAAATTAGGCAGGGTATATGGAAGTCAGAGGGTTGATTGAGATAGTTTTTACCCTTTCAAATCCCACAGATCCTTCCTAAGCTGCAAAAAAATTGTCTAATGATAGCCGCCTGTTCTATGGATTTCACCAAAGTTTTCAGCTAACTGTTGATTTAGTCCATCCTTACCCCCCCTCCCCCCCATCACACCACCGCCTAAATACTGTATAGCTAAGCTTATATTTAAAGAACACATACTGGAAATGGATTAGCAAATAAATAAATATACAGATATGTACCTTATCAAGTAAGTACAATGAAAATGTACACCAATTTCATCCTTCTGAAATTGAGCATCCTACTTAATTGCATGTAGTGCATTATATAACGTATTTCAAGCCAGAGACCCTATAGTAAAACGGATCAGCCAATTTTCGCCATATTGATACCAAGGTGTCAAACCGGAGCCATTTGGTTTGAAGACTTGAATTCATATACAGTATTTTTTAACATCATTCTTAACACCAATAACACTCCAAATGAAATTTATGAAGCATGTGATTCTCCCAGGATTCGAATCTAGGATATCTCATACGGAACTTACACTCTCTAACCATTACACCATCAAGGAATACAAGAAAATTAACAGGAAATAGCTTGAACTATAAACTATAGTTTTATCCTTGCATTTACAATAATAAAGACTAAAAACAAAGGACTCGACTTTCGTTTGACACTCTGATTGATACCACTGTTGCCATTAGCCTTTCTTTACATTGAAATACAGTACATCCATATATCTATACTGGTATAGGATATAAAGAGCTGTATTCTTAATTGAAACACAACCCGACCGATCACGAACAATGTCGTACGAGTGAATTTACTGACTACTGTATTTGTTTTGCAAGTTTTACATTTTAATCACTATCGGAAAGAGCGTATCGCAGTGACTGAGAACACAGCCCACAATATTATATAGGATCTTCGGATCCAAAGTCTACACGATCACAAATATATTATTACCCTGTAGTTTGATAGTGCTGGATTTCTATGCGAGTATCCTAGGTTCGAATCCTGGGAGTACCATATGTATTCATTAATTTTATTGATTTCATTAACCCTTTCAGGTCTGGGGGTTGCCGGTTAGTATTCAAAATAGAATTCTCTTAATCACATAATAACCTCTCCAAAATTAGGTTTCAGCCCACAACTCCTTCAAAGACAACTGCAGAGGTTGAAGTAATTAAACTAAAGGTTTCTAACACCCCTGATGGTCACAAAGGTTTAAAGTATCCCTGTAAGACGCGATCGCATCCACACGTGCGTGAAAGGGTTAATTAGGTTAATTTTGTAAGTTAATTGATGAGTTGGTGATAATACAAAATTATGGCACCAAAATAACGTCCACGTAAAGATGCCCACCTCCTTTTACTACAGCGTCTCCTATTCAAGCATCTTTATATCTCAACCGTACAACTTGCTCCCAAAAAATGCAACACCGCCACTCTCAAAATTGAAAACACATGCTCAATACTAGGATTTATAAAGAGTACTCTACTCAAAAAGTACTTCTACCGTGATTTTCTTACCTTATACATACTCTTGTACAAAAATAACAATATTCCTATGCATAAAATCTCTCGTCTATCAGGCATTAAGCCATGAAGTACAACCACATTTATATATTTTATTATGGCTATCATTACATCATTTTATTCAATTTAGTAATGCTCTCTAGAAATGATAGGGGTGATGTATGTATAAACTCAGCCACATACCCCATAGCTGGGGGTGGCGGACTCGAGACAGAGCCCGAACAGAAATAACATTTAAAGTTCCAATTCTTAGGGTTTGGGACTACTTTCGCGGTCCCTCGCCCCTTTCTCTGTCTCATCTAGTGGGTGAATTTTACATGGGGAGGAGGATTTCTAGCCCCTTCCAAATTAGCTTTTTGACTCCTATAGGCCTTACAAACTTCCTAAACTGGAAAATTTCTAAACAAATTATATCTTGTTTAACTTACAGAACTTTCCTAAACTGCAAAAAGTCTAAGTAATACTTGATCTCAGTTATCTTTTGACTCCCACAGAACATTCCTAAACTACAAAAAATCTAAATATATCTATACAGTAATTACATTAAAATTTTATCATCCACACTGAAAGCTTTATGATGCAATTATATTTTAGCTCTCTTAGACTTTTTTTTCGGGCTCTGTCTCGAGTCGGCCACCCCCCGCTGTGGGGTAAGTAAAATTGTCTAAGCAGTCTGAAAATTAATTGCGATAAATTTAACCCCTATAATTACCATAAGTTGTTTATAGAGTACAGTATATATAATCTTCTATTGACAGCCAGAATAAACTTATAAAATATGTCGCTGTACTAAACAGGCCAAAATACAAGGTTAGCCTATCTAAGTGTAAGACCTCTTTTGTGGCATTACAAAATGTATGCTTAATGCCAAAAATAGATTCTGGCAAAATTTGCACAAAATGTTCAAAAACATGCAAATTGTGTTTAAACCTACCATTGCACTCTTGAGGTCTACATGTACAGTTGGGTCATTAATTCTGGTACATACTGCACATTATTATTAATATCGTTCTTACCACCAATAACACCCCAAATTAAATTAATGAAAGCATGTGATTCTCCCAGGATTCAAACCGAGGATATCACATACAGAACTTACACGCTCTAACCATTACACCATCAAGACAGTTATACGTACAGCACATGACTACAATTAATATCCATTTATCGAATACTTGATATCAATTAAATCACGTACTGCACCCAGCTGTACTATGCATAGCCTAATGATTAAGCGAGAGGAAAGAAAATTTTATGGGTCACAGATCACAAAGGACCGACCTGTTTCGAATTGAATTGAAGCTCCTTATTAATTCGAAGGTTCCTTATTTGTCGAGGCTTCTAAATGTATCAGATTAATGACCGCAGCTCTATCAGCACCAAATGTTTCGTGATTGGGATCTAATTCCCTACACAAGCAATTCATTTGTGCTTTTTCAACCCTTTATCAATTTGTAATTCTTTGTGCTTGCAGATCACATTTCAGTCTAATTATTTCATTCCACTTTTATCTTCACAATTCAATTAAAGCAAATTTGTAATTCTTTGTGCTTGCACTTCACATTTCAATCAAATAATTTCATTTCACTTTTATCTTCACAATTCAATTAAAGCAAATCACTTCCTGAAAGACAGATACTTAAATGTGTATCCTCTGCTACAATACACTATATTGTACAGTGTATAATCTTAAATCAGTATATTTGTCAGTAGAAACTCTGCTAAGAAATATTAATATAATATTAAATATAATTCAGGCACCAATACTTTCTTATAGTGAGGTTTGTAAGCAAGAGAGTTTTTCCTCGAAGCTTGCACACACAAACACAATTACGGCACTCTCAAAGTCTCAATCAATATATTGAAGTCTCCCTCACTATCCGATGCCCCGATTTACGATATCATTATAGGTTATTAGGTGTTTGGGTTTGGGTTTTAGCTGGTCCGAGAACGCATCCCCATTTACCGCATTGAATTTAGGGTTCGCTATATGATTTTTCATTTTAAGATCGGGTTTTCAAGAACGTAACCCAATCTTAAATCGAGGGAGATCTGTATTCAGGCGTCATTAGAGCTCGGCATAGTGCGGAACTTATTAGGGTCTAAAAGGTATTTTTCTAGGCTTGCTAATTTTTCTAAGCATCTACTGTATTCAGTTTAGAGAGTTTAACCTGAGAACGTTTTAGAACCCTGAACACGTTAGCCTGTGGTGACCGTGCCCACATCATGACTGTTGTTGTTGTTGTTTTTGCGGTTGTTGTTGTTGTTGCCGGGAGCGCTCTTGGTCACATCATCGGCGAGGGATTGCCACTGGCGCCGGTTGTCCTGAACACCCTCCAGTAAAGGTATCAACTCCGGACTCAAATCAGCAAAGGCCTGAAACAAACAAAATATATTATACAAACAGTACGTACATATATAATATATAATGTGGTTATATTCATCTTTTAATACAGGATATATGGACAAAATATATGGTTTTGTAGGCAGCCGGAGGGGTAATTGATGGGGCACTTAACTACAAGGGAAGGCCTAGCTAGATTTACAAATGAATAGTCATATGGTAAAATAAAAAAATTCTCACTGACTCTACATACCGTACATACACACACTATAATCCAATGGTCTTTACTTACTGGTATGCTTATTATTTCTTACATGTACAGTTGACTCGTTATGTGACAATTATATTTTCAAAACTAACCATTTATGACACATGGAATGCTACCACTAGTTTGAAGAAAGCTTTCATAGGCATGTAGTCGGTGGAAAAGATCCTGAAATGGGAAAAAAAAAAATGGTCCTATCCAAGGGGGTCAAATCTCTAAAAATGGCTACTAAGTGATATGGGAACTCAATGACTAAGGTTATGATATTGAAATAACATCTCCACAACAATCAGAAAATGTGTCATAGCTTATAGTTATGGCTAAAAGTTCTTTCTAACAGGACCAATTTTTACTCTGCCCATGGGCAGACCTAAGACCTATAAGAACATGATGATATTCTCTTTTAGGGATGAATGCATTGATCTATCTATCTATCTATTGCCTGACGCCGTGATCCCCGAAGGGGTGGCCACGAACGAACCGCCCCCATGCACCTCTGTCCCCAGTCAGTCGACGCCCCTCCCCCCAACCAGCACCACCTTCGTTCATGTACTTCCTCACTCCATCCTTCCACCTCATATTCGGTCTACCTCTCCCCCTCTGTCCCTCCACCTCGCTCTCATACACCCTCTTAGTCATTCTCTCGCTTTCCATACGTTCCATATGGCCGAACCATCTCAAGTTGTTCCTTTTCACACTTTCCAGCACATCTACCTCCACACCACACCTCCTTCTTACTTCCTCATTAGTCTGTCTATCCCTCCATGTAACTCCGCACGCACTCCTTAAGTAATTCATTTCCACTGCTCTCACTCTTGGTCTGAGTCTCTCAACCAACGTCCATGCTTCGCTTCCGTAAGTCAGTGTCGGGATTACCACACTGTCATGCAAGGACTTCTTCACTTCCATACTGACCACCCTATTTTTTGTTACTGCTTTTAGCGTTCCTACAACCCTCTTCCCCTGTTGTACCCTCTCCCGCACCTCTTCATCCATAGTCCCATCTTTACTCAACACACTGCCCAGATACTTAAAAGAGTTGACGATCTCCATAGCCTGACCGTTCAGCTTCACCTCACACTCTGTGACTTCACCCCTTTCGAAGACCATAACCTTGCTCTTCCCCGTATTTACCTTCAAATTCCATTTTTCGCACACTGTTCCAAACTCATTTACCAGACCCTGCAACTCCCATTCATTATCACTCATCATTGCATTGATCAGAGATATATATATTTTTTTATTTCACAGTATTTTTTATTATATCTTCAATGTGTTATTTCCACAGTGATTTTGATAAGTAATTTTGTCTTTATATTATACGGTTCCTGTTTTGGTTTATTTTTTTGCAAGTTTTACATAATACTTCAATGCCGCGAGCTGTGGCATGCTCAGTAGCGCGTTTGACTGCTGATCAAAGGGTCTGCAATTCGATCCCACCCCGTGTCATAGTTGGACGTCAATAGTTTGGACGCTCAGGTCAAGTGATTCATGGTAATTGTCCAGTCAAATCCCTGTAACAAAGGCACACCCTAGCCATGTCAATCAAGGGAGTGTACGGCATCTAAAACTACTGTACAACAAAATCAAAAAAATTACAGGATAGTATTACCTCATAGACATGCTCTAGCCCTACATACATACAAGTTTAAAGACCGTTTTGTCCATAGAGAATGTGGTTACAGTCTCACATCCTAAATGGCAGCTTTTCAGGCGGCCCTGTAAAGGGCTGCCTCTGTTGTAAAGTTCTTTATTTTGAGATCGGACCGGAGTACCCGAGCCCACGTCATTCTAGGTCCACCCCTACGCGCAGCTCCCCCCACGTTCACAGTCCGGCATTTCTTCACCCAGTTCTGATCATCCATTCTCTCCACATGTCCAAACTAACCAAGTCGGCTCGTGCATATCACTTCACTGACACTCCTAATGCCCGGACGCCTTCTCAATTCCTCGCTCGATACCCTGTCAAGCAAGGGAGTGTACGGCATCTAAAACTGCATAAAAATAAAAATCACTACATGCTAGTATTACCTCATAGACCGGCATACAGATGGAGTCGATGAAGCACACCTGCATCTGGGGTAACTTGTCCTTCTTCTCTCGGTTCATCATGTCCTGGAGTAGGGATTATATTGTAAGAACGACTGATTATGAGTGGTCATTTATTATAAGTTTCAGTGCAGCACCTTCAGTAAAGCTAATTATATTAACCCCCTCCAACATCTTAATGAAACTTATTTATCTGTTGACAGTAGCCACACTATTTAGCATGATTTCCAGAAGCATATCCATACTCATATCTCTCGCCGTTCCATCCAATCACTCCTAGACAACACGTAGCTGCAGGCACGACCTCACGAAATCCATCCTTCTGAATTCTCCCTTCCTCGCGAGGATAGAGTCCACCTGGCCAGGCTGAGATGCGGGCACCATCCAGCTCTTCTGAGCTATCAGAAGAGACCGGATGACTCCGTCGTCGACACCTGCCCAGGATGTAACACAGCACCCAATACTATTAAACACATCATAGAAGACTGCATTTCACACAATCACTTACACCAACAACACAATCTACATGGCGGGTGCCCAACCCTGAAAGGGGTTGAAATAGGGGAGCTATCCCCCCACCAAAGGCGGCTTTCTAGGGCCTTTCCTAGCTGATGCTGAGAGGATTGGGTTCTAGTCATGTGGTGATGGGCTGGTCTATCAGAGTGAGAGCTGAGCAATCTCTGCCATACCCATAGCTTACTCTGACTGTTCCTTTAACTTATATATTTTCTAGATCTCAAGTGACGGCGTCTCTTCCGTGGATTGACCTCCCAATCTACCAAGATTGGAAGCCAAAGCGTCACATTTTTCCCTTGACCCTCAACATTCTCTTCATATTTGCTGAGGGGCACAGGGCCCTGGGTGGGGCTTTGGTTTCCCGGGCGTTTCCGCACCCTCCTTAGCTCCCCGCCATGGAGTGGCTTCGGTCACCCAGGCTTTATTGTGGTCGGCGGGGAGGGTTCTTTGGGGGCACTCGGTTATGGCCTTGGAATTCCTCGGGGGCTTGGGGCTGTTCGGCCAGGCAGCTTGGGGAACAACAACAACAACACAATCTACACTCCTTGAGAGCTCTGTGGGAAAGCCCGACCGTGGCCATGGCCTTCCTTAGGGACTCGGGGCTGTTCGACCAAGCAGCTTAGGGAACGACAACAACTCTTATTTGTGGTACTGCCTGGCTCGGTAAGAAGTTGCCAACTAGCTCCACATTTAGTGTTGCCCTTCACCGAGCACCTGTTAAAATTACACACGAATATCTACGCAATCGCGTATATAATAACTTAGTACACACTAAGTTTCCCAATTTATATACTGTACTCGATTCGCGTGCAAATAGGTGTTTGGTCCAAAGCACTTATATTCTCGATTGCGTGTAAACTGTTTGAGGGGGTTAAACAAATTAAAATTTCATATCTGCTACAATACCAATAATACATATATTCAGACAATGGTTTAACATACTGTATTTTACCATTACATTGTAATGGCTCAGGCAGTGATAGATTTGTAATTATTATGACAGAATATATCAAAATAATATAATAGTAAATATCGAAGAGGTAAATGTTAATTCTGTAAATCTATACTACTGTACAACTTTAGTACAGTACTGGTATAGCAGCTACAAATATAGATAACTAATACTATAGGAAGCGCCAGCGAACTTGACAATAATCTTGATCCATTAACTTCTTATAAATCAAAAGGAATGAAAGCAATCGAGCTGTTTCTATCATTTGGGAAGAGTCCACCAGGAAATAGTTGTGGATATTTACAGCCAGTTTGCTCTAGGCCCTTTTGAGTTACAAAGAGGTCAGGATCAACATTTTTGTTAAGTTCGTTGGCACTACCTATACTACTGTCTATGAATTACAGGCTAGGTACATCATGAAAGTCATATTATAAGAATTTTGAATGATCTTGATAGACGCCATAGGATTTACATTATCTGTAATTATGCTATAGCTACAGGTCTCCCTCACTATCTGATGCCCCAATTTACGATATTATTATAGGTGTTTAGGTTTTTGGGCTTGGGTTTTGGCTTGTCCGAGAACCCATCCCCATTTACCCCATTAATTTTAGGGTTCGCTATAAGATTTGTTTATTTAAGATCGGGTTTTCAGGAACGTAACCCAATCGTAAATCAAGGGAGACCTGTATTATGTACAATCAAAATAAATAATAGTTTCTCTGCGTGTCTGCCTGCCGAGACTGGAAACTCTCTGGGAGGTCTGGGACCTGGGAATCTTTTGCTGTAAGACCCCAAATGGGCCTGGGTCTCTGGGTCTTCTCCTGGGCGACCTAGATGTGTGTGAGTTTGTATATATTTGCATTATTTGTATTATCAAAATTTTTTGGGTGAACTATTAAATTTGAATGTACAGTACTCCACGATTAACCCATGGGATCCGGGGGGCCTCATATGAATTTTGGTAAAATCAACTTCATAATTCAGTAGCTACTGATTGAGAGCTGTTCGGCCAGGCAGCCTGGGGAACAGCAACAACAACAACCTAGAGCAGTCAATGTTTTTGCAAATTGTAGAACTTTTTGTTGTCTGTAGAATGCCGTAGAGATGACGTCGCTACAACGCATGGTTGCCGAGTTCTGATGATTATAGTGGCGATTTGTTTTTTGACCATTTTGCCTCATATGAGGCCTCCCGGATCCCAAGGGTTAAGAATGCTAAAAATGGTAAGTTTGATCATCACTTACAATTGGAGTGATTTTCAGCTCTTGCTTCTCGATGTCTCCTTGCTCAAAGAATTCCCCAGCTACAAGTTCTGCAACCTGAAATGAAAACAAAAACAGTCAAAACCCCTTTATCCATTTTCTTTCAGCTACTTCAATGCTATGCTTGAACTTAAAAACAAGTTCTTTAACCACTTACGCACGGGTGACGCTATTATTCCTTATATTCTGGCTACCATTAGACAATTTTGTGCAGCTTAGGAAGGACGTCTAGTAATCAAAGAGGTGTATGATATTTCCATTAATGTGTTGACTAGCATAAATCCTTCCCGAACAGTAAAAAATCTTCTAAAGCTAGCCAGAAAAAAAAAAACATAACTTCACCCATACTGAAAGGGTTAAATTAAAATTATTCACACCTTCTGTACCAGCTACATTTAAATGATTTTATGAAGCTTTGGATGGATATATGGTAGCTAAAAGGATTGTCATATTTGTTTTCACCATATCAATAAAAGTACAGTAATGAATAGCCTACATGTGGTACTCCAAGGACTCGAACCTGTAGCCATATAATTGGTACAAATTCTTCCTAAGCTGAATAAAATCATCTAAATATAGCTAAAATAAATTGTAAAATACGTCGCCGGTACAAAAGGGGTTAAAACTATCAAGAGTAATCCAAAAAGGGTATGAAGTATATTCTATCTATCTATCTATTGCCTGACCCCGTGATCCCCGAAGGGGTGGCCACAAACGAACCGCCCCCATGCACCTCTGTCCCCAGTCAGTCGACACCCCTCCCCCCAACCAGCACCGCCTTCGTTCATGTACTTCCTCACTCCATCCTTCCACCTCTCATTCGGTCTACCTTTCCCTCTCTGTCCCTCCACCTCGCTCTCGTACACCCTCTTAGTCATTCTCTCGCTTTCCATACGTTCCATATGGCCGAACCATCTCAAGTTGTTCCTTTTCACACTTTCCAGCACATCTACCTCCACACCACACCTCCTTCTTACTTCCTCATTAGTCTGTCTATCCCTCCATGTAACTCCACACGCACTCCTTAAGTAATTCATTTCCACTGCTCTCACTCTTGATCTGAGTCTCTCAACCAACGTCCATGCTTCGCTTCCGTAAGTCAGTGTCGGGATTACCACACTGTCATGCAAGGACTTCTTTACTTCCATACTGACCACCCTATTTCTTGTTACTGCTTTTAGCGTTCCTACAACCCTCTTCCCCTGTTGTACCCTCTCCCGCACTTCTTCATCCATAGTCCCATCTTTACTCAACACACTGCCCAGATACTTAAAAGAGTTGACGATCTCCATAGCCTGACCGTTCAGCTTCACCTCACACTCTGTGACTTCACCCCTTTCGAAGACCATAACCTTGCTCTTCCCCGCATTTACCTTCAAATTCCGTTTTTCGCACACTGTTCCAAACTCATTTACCAGACCCTGCAACTCCCATTCATTATCACTCATCAGAACTGTATCATCCGCAAACAGCAGTATAGGTAGCTTCCACTCAATTCCCTCCCTTTTCAGCGATACACCAACATCCACTGCTCTTGATAGTATTTCTTTCATGACTCCATCCATATATACAGTAAACAACCACGGGGACATCACACACCCCTGTTTCAAACCAACATTCAGGTCAAAGAACTCGCTCTGCTCACTCTCCACACGTACTGCAGCCTTTGCACCCTCATACATGCTCTTCACTGCTTTCAGCAACTTGCCCTCTACTCCGTATATTCTAAGTACTTTCCACAAACCTTCTCTATCCACTCTGTCATAGGCCTTCTCTAAGTCCATAAAGGCAACATACACCTTTTGTTTCTTCTCCAGATACTTCTCCACAACACAATTCAGGGTAAAAATCTGATCTACACAACCTCTTCCCTTCCTAAAACCTCCCTGCTCGTCGTCTATCCATTTCTCCGTTCTCACTCTCACTCTCTCAATCACTACCCTACTGTATACCTTCCCTACTACGCTTAGAAGACATATTCCTCGGTGGTTACCACACACTCCTCTTTCCCCTTTGCCCTTATATAGGGGGACTATTATGCCAGTCTTCCAGTCATCAGGTGCACTCCCCTTCTCCCATGCTCTCCCATGCTCCCTTCTCTTCATTTATAGTCCGATATGTCACATATTAACAGGTGATGTAGAACTAGTTAAACATTTTGCAAACGACAAATTAGCGGAGCTATGTCGTAAAGGGTTTAAATTTAGAATAGGGAGTAATAAAGTAACATGGGACATAATTTTAAAAGATATTGTTTTTTCAGTCAATAAATTAAAAGATAAATTGTTAAAAATTGCGTGCTGCAATGCGAGAGAACTAGAAGCATGGTCTAAATTATTAATTAAGTTAATTAGAAATAAAATTTTCTCGCTTAAAAATGAATTTAATCTTTCAGATTTTATAGACTATAATTATAATAAGCTTAAAGCTGATTTAATAAATTTACATAAACATTTTGTAATCACTACAGTAGATAAAGCCAGCAATAATTATAGCTTCACATGTAAGAAATTTTATCTTGAAAATATGAAAAAAGAATTAGGTATTAAGGGTAACATATTATGTAAAAATATTTGCGGTAATTCTGTTTATGAAATTCAAAATAATCTGAATATTGATAACTTAATCGATGAACATACCAAGAAAAATATAATATTTGATATTAAACTTTCTGATAAGAACAAGTGCATTGCAAAATTATACATGTTACCTAAATTTCATAAAAGACCTTATAAATATCGCTTTATTGCCGGAGCAAAATTTGCTACCACTAAAACTCTATCAGAACAAGTAGTAAATTGCTTAAAATACATTAAAAGTACTCATAAAAGATATTGTAATACCATCATGAGAAGAACTGGCATTAACTATTATTGGAGTGTTGACAATTCGTTAGAAGTTATTGATAAAATAAATACCATGCCGAAAGTTACCTCGGTACATAGCTTCGACTTTTCAACTTTGTATACCAATTTGCCTTTAGATTTAGTATATTCAGAGCTTTGCTTTATTATAGATTTGCACTTTGACAGGTTCGTTAGGAATGGTAATTATTTCATAAATGTTTATACATATTTTAATAATGCATCACTTAGCTCTACTCCCACTAGTTCTGTATATTTTGATAGAACTAAACTTAAAGATGCCCTTAAATTCCTCCTTTTCAATACTTATGTTAGATTCGGGCCGTACATTTTCAAACAAATATTAGGAATTCCTATGGGTGGAAATGCTAGCCCTTTAATTGCAGACTTATTCTTGCTTGCTTTAGAATTTAAATATATAAAAGACTTAGTTGACAGTAGCAAGAAAAATAAAATTCCAGAAAAATTAGCACTTGCTAAACTGTTAAGTAATAATAGTAGATATATTGATGATATTCTTGTTTGCAATTTGTTAAATTTTAATCAAGTTGCTAAACTTATTTACCCTAATTCTATTCCCCTCACACAATGTAACGTAAATTATAAAGTTGAAAATTTTCTTGATATAAATATAGAGATTGTTAATGAACAGTGCATACTTAAAGTATATCACAAAGTTGATGATTTTAATTTTAACGTAATAAACTTTCCTTTCCCTAGTAGTAATATCGATAGTAAAATCACTTATAATTGTTTTTATTCCCAATTAATAAGATTTTGTAAAATCTGCACTAAAGTAGATGACTTTTGGGCTAGAGCTAGGTTACTATACAGACTCTTAGTGGACAGAGGTTTTGAGGCAAGTAAATTGTTCCATAAATTTAATCTTTTTAGGGTCAATTATTGTGACTGTATTCTAAAATTTGACATCAATAATTTTAATCAAGCATTTTTAACTTGAAGTTTCTTGTATAACCTCTGCTTACTTTTTGTCTGTATTTATTGTTTATCTTTTTCTTTTTCTATTATTATTATTATTATTAATATTGATGATTTTTTAAATTAATTGTTCTTGTTAAAAGAGTACTCTTTGTTTAAATCTGTTGTTACTTCATATTTTGCAATTATTTCTCTTTATATTATATGTATTCATTGTCGATAGTATCAATTGCTTACTTTTGCGATTTCCTTAGTTTATTTGTGCTATAAATGTAGGTTATTTGTAGGGTAGTTATTGATAGGGGTCACTTGAGGCATGCTATGCTTACAGGTACCTACCCGATAGCACTATCGTTAGTGAGTGCTGTACTGTATTTTATATATTATTTTGTAATAGTATAGATATCTTATCAATATTTGTATTTTTTACTATTGTTAATGTCTTGTCATGTTGCAAATTTGATTTTAAATAATATTTTGACATTTAACATGTAGTTTCTTTATTCATGCAGAGTTTAGTAAAATTTGCCAGAACGTCCCGGACTTCCCAAACTTGACTACTTCCTTTAACGTGACGATAGTGCGTTGTTATATGTGCGATTGGTTTGCTTGGGAAACAGATTAACTTGCTCATGTAGTGATGTACACCCTATGTGGTGGATTGTGTTCTTTTATTTAATAATTTTCATTTTAGTAAACGTTGTTTCCACATAGCGATTTTGATAATTTAATTTGACTTTATATTGTCCTTGTCCCAATTTTGGTTTGTTTAGTTTGCAAGTTTTACATTTTAATGCTAGTTTGCACATTTTCCATACCCATTCTATCACTATCTCACCACCATACCTCAACATTTCCCCACACACTCCATCTATTCCTGGTGCTTTCCCAACTTCACTCTTTTCATGGCTTCCCACACTTCTGACCTCCTGATCCCCACCTCCTCCTCCACTACTTCTCTTCTTCTCCCTCCCATACCATATCCAGCTATGTTTGCTGGCTCTTCATTCCTTACATTTAGCAACTCACTGAAGTACTCCCTCCATCTTTCGACTCTCTCTTGCTTCTCGGCTAGCATTCTCCCATTCTTATCTTTCACACCCTTACTGTTTTTTTTTTTTTAAGAGACAATGAACGGAGGAAGGAAAAACACAGATAAAACAAAAAGGTCCATGTGCCTAAAGGCATCCTCCATTCATAAAATGTTTGTAACAACTGGATTTAAACATTTGTAGATTGTAAGTTTGTGGAAAGCAATTCGAGGGAAGTGAATTCCAAAGAGTAGTAGCTCTGGGGATAAATGAATTCTGATAAGCAGAAGTTCTGCATTGTGGAGGAGAAAGTGTAAATTCATGGGCGCTCTCAGCCGCCCTAGTTCTACTGGGAAAGATGTGGAGAGGCGGCACAATTGAAGCAAGTTCCTCGGAACAATTGCTGTGAAAATTTCCCTTGCTACCTTCCCAAACTTTCTTGACTTCTTTCCAGAACAGTTTCTTACTCTCCCTCCATTTTACACTCAGATTCCTTCCAAATTCCTCATCTACTCTTCTCTTACTTTCCTTCACTACTCTCTTCACCACCCTCTTACTCTCCACGTACCTCGCTCGTTTCTGTCTCTCGGAAACTTCATTCCCTCTACTACCCAACCACTCTCTATATGCTTTCTTTTTTTCTTCCACAGCTATTCTTACCTCTTCTGTCCACCATGCTGTACCTTTCACTCCCCTCCCTCTTCTCCTCACTCCACACACCTCCTCACATGCTGCACAGATCTCATCCTTAAACACCTTGCTCATCTCCTCCACTTTCAGGTCAAACCCACCTAGTCGTCTTTCCACTGCTCTCCTGTACTCCTCCCTGACTTCCTCCTCCTGCAACCTCTCCATCCTCCTCACCATTCCACCCTCCTCTCACCTCCCTCCAGCTCTCCTCACCCACTTCTTTTGTATCCTAACCTTAGCTACCACTACATAATGATCAGACAGACCCCCTCCAATACCCCTATACACCCTAGCATCCATCACAGATTTCTTCATTCGTTCATCCACACATACATAATCAATCAATGACTTTCGTTCCACCACTGTCTTATCCTTCATCGTCAACATCCGTTTCCACGTGTACCTGTGGATCATTCTGTGTCGGAAGAAGGTGTTGGCTATCCACAGCCTCCTCCCGACACATACGTCCACAAGTGCACTACCATTCCCATTCACCTCTGATGGTACCCCCCACCCTCCCACCACTCCCTCAACTTTCCTATCACCCACCTTACCATTCATATCCCCAATCAGAAATATTCTTTCGTTCTTGTCAAACTTCTCCAGGCACGCCTCCACATTCATCCAGAACTCCTCTTTCTTTCTTTCAAGTATATCCTCTGTCGGGGCATACACGCATACAATCACCCACGTTTGTATTCCTACTTTCATTCTCACCCACACAATCCTTGAACCCACAGACCCATACTCTCTTACACATTCCTTCCATTTGCTACTTACAAACAAACATGCACCTTCTCTCGCTGTTCCTTCACTCACTCCAGCACACACACCCATTCCACACTCTCACTCTCTCACATCTGAACCTTTCCATTTGCTCTCTGTCATTCCACATACATCCAGCCTGGCATTCACTAACACTTCCAGAACCTCTCTCTCTTTTGTGCCATCATTCATGCCACTAACATTCCACGTAGCCATTCTCAGAATGTCCGAAGGCATGTCCTTAGTCGGTCGTGGTTCGTCAACGTTGGTTCCGTCCGCATCCGAGGCTGTTCGTTCGTTTTTCTTTGCTTAGATATTTTTTCCGGGTGGGGGTCGCAAGCCCACCGACCCAACCTCTTTAGTCGCCTCTTACGACACGCAGAAGGCACGTGGGGCATATTCTATTCCCTAACCCCCAGGGGGTATATTACAGTACTTTAATGATAATGTTGGACAGGTTGGGAGAGAGGTATCCTAACCAGGATTCGAACCCACTCACTCCAGGTATGTTTGGAAGAGTTGGGCACCGTAACTACTCGGCCATCCGCTCATGGCCAAGTGGTTACGGTGCCCAACTCTCCCAAACATACCTGGAGTGAGTGGGTTCGAATCCTGGTCAGGGTAGGCTATACCTCTCTCTCAACTATATTACAGTACTGACCTAGATGTGTGAATTTGTATTTTGTGTGTTCATTGTTTTCTGTTATGTCGTCCCTATTCAGCCCCACCCCAAAAAAAAAAAAAAAAAAAAAAAAAAAAAAAAAAAAAAAAAAAAAAAAGGGAAAAGTGGGGAATGGGCCTGAGTATATACATACTGTACATACATACCTTCTTCTGCGTGACCCAGGGCTTGGTGATAGCCGCAATGTCACAGATGGTCATCATCATCCCTCGCAGCTGCTCCCGAATCTCCTCCTTGGTCAGGTCGTACTTCTTCGACTGTACCGTGGAGAAGAACCCACCTCGTTTTCTGTTAGAAAATTATATTACTAACTTAGTTTCCAGAGATATACAGTACTTCCATACATACAATGGTTTAGAGTAATTTTTCCATTACATGCATTGTAACGGCTCAGACGGAGTTGCCTTTCAGTAGTTGGAGTGTACTGTAGTACAATAAAGTCCCGCCACAGCACTGCCCCACCAAGTCATCACTGTGGCTGATGTTGGTATAGTGCTAACCGTGCCTCAGCAAGACTCAACTGAGTCCCCCTGCAGTATCTGCAACCACACCAGCCTTAACAGTGTTACAAAAAGACAGCACCATAACAAGACTCTACTGTGTATTAGGCAATTTGGACTATAGAACAATAAAGTCCTGCCCCAACACTGCTCCAACATGCAAACACTGTTGCCGACACAGGTGTGGTGCAAAACAGCGCCCAGGTAAGACTCAGTCCCCTTACCTCACCTTGTGATACCTTGTGATGTGTTCGCCACTCTTCTAGCGGCACCGAGGAGCGCATCACCCCTCGTTATGGGTGGTGATTTGGTGCAGCAGACTGTTTGAAGCGACAGCTCGCTCCCTTACGAAGATGGGCTCGTCTGGCACTTTTTGCAGTTCGACATCGAGGGCTCTCTTGAAGTAACGGGACGTCCCTCATGTCTCTTACTCGCCGTGGGAGTTTGTTGAACAGACGTGGGCCTCTGTGTGATAACCAACCTTCTCGCAGAGAGCCCATAGCACCCGTTATTCATCCGGGGGATATCGCATTCCCAGCCTCTCCTATCACTGAATTTCATGACTATCGGAGTATGTAGGTTTGGTACTAAACCCTCTGCGATTTTCCACGTGTATATTATTAGGTAACGTTCTCTTCTATGTTCCATCGAGTACAGTTTCAGTGCTCTTAAACGCTCCCAATAGTGTAGCTGTTTTATCGAAGTTATATGCGAAGTTAAATTTCTTTGTACACTCTCCAAGTCATTTATTTCACATGCTTTGTATGGGAATGTTAATATGCTACAGTATTCAAGCCGCGATAGCACTAGAGATTTGAAGAGCATTATCATAGGTTGTTGTTGTTGCTGTTCCCCAGGCTGTCTGGCCGAGCAGTTCCAAGGTCCTGAGCAAGGCCAAGGCCATAACCGAGCGCCAACACAAAACCCTCTCTGCTTACCACAAAAAAAACCCAGGTGACCGAAGCCACTACAAGGCGGGGAGCTGAGGAGGGTGCGGAAACGCCCGGGAAACCAAAGCCCCACCCAAGGCCCTGTGCCCCTCAGCAATTATGAAGGGAAAGTTGAGGGGCAAAGGAAAAATGTGACACTTTGGCTCCCAATCTGCCAACCTCTAGGTTGGCAGTAGAGAGGTCAAATCCATGGAAAAGACACCGTCACTTGAGATCTAGAAAATATATAAGTAAAAGGAACAGTCAGAGTAAGCTATGGGTATGGCAGAGATCGCTCAGCTCTCACTCTGATAGACCAGCCCATCACCACATGACTAGAACCCAATCCTCTCAGCATCAGCTAGGAAAGGCCCTAGAAAGCCGCCTTTGGCGGGGGGATAGCTCCCCTATTTCAACTCCTTTCGGGGTTGGGCACCCGCTAGTTATCATAGGTAATTCACCGCGTGTTTTAAATGTACGCAGAATCCAACCCGTTAGACGTTTCGCAGCCGCAACTTTGACCTGGTTATGTACTTTGAAACCCATATTTTCAGACATTAACACCCCAAGGTCTTTCACACTGTCTTTCCGTTCTATTATTTGTTTAGATTCTGTTAAGTAATTTGTAATTTTGTTAACGCCATTATTATCTCCGTACCGTATTAATTGGAATTTTTCTTCATTGAATTGCATGTTGTTTTCCCTGGTCCACTGGAACATTACATTTATGTCTTCCTACAGTCGGCCCGTGTCCTCTTATGTGTTTATTATCTTGCTTAATTTTGTGTAATCTGCAAAAGACGACACCGTACTGTGTCTAGTGTTGGTATCTATGTCGCTAATTAGTATGAGGAACAGAAGGGGCACTAGCACTGTTCCTTGGGGCACTGAGCTTTTGACATCCGAAGGCTCAGATGTGACTTGGTTTACTGCTACTGATTGTTTCCGGTTTACGAGGAAATTGTATATCCACCGTCCGATTTTCCCCATTATACCTTTTGCTTTCAGTTTGTGGGCTATTATACCATGGTCACATTTATCAAATGCCTTAGCAAAATCGGTGGCACCTATCCGCACCCCACCAGCCTCGGCAGTGCCATACCAAGACAGTGCTAAGATAAAGACTTTATTGCATAGTAATGGCTGTTGGTCCACAAGTCTATCGCCATCCCCCCCTATTAGTCACCTTGTACGACACGCAGTTGGATGCGTGAGGCATATTCTTTTTTTCCTCCACCATTAGATGAAGGCCCCCTTACCCCCTGGGGGTGATGTCCAGCAATATTTATGAGTGGACTAGAGACTATATTATTCGAATGTACTGTATAAGTGGGAAGCGTGTCACCAATCTCATATTTACATTGAGTGTTAAATGAGCACAGGTTTAAAACTTGCAAAATATACAAATACCAGAAAGCCATATAATAATAATAATAATAATAATAATAGTTCTTAAAGCTAGCGCATGCTAAGCCAGCTAAGGATAGCCCAATAAGGCCGATTAGGCGTATTTCCATTGAGGTCCTGTACTACTACCCCATCCTCTTACTCATGAGGGACGGTAACGACTCAGTGCTTGTGAAAAAACTTTACTGCACCGAGCGTGGGCGCGATCCTGGGACCTTCTGGGTGGAAGTCCAAGACGCTAGTCACTACACCAGCGAGCCTGGTAGTAGTAGTAATAAAATAGCTTATCCAGATCACTAAGTATCCTTAGCTTTGGCTGAGGCAAGTCCTATAAGAGTTTTGTTTTGTAACTCAGTGGTCTGGTTAAACTTCGGTAAAAAAAAAAAAAAAAATCACTAATAAGAGTTTTGTTTTGTAACTTGAGGGTCTGGTTAAACTTCGATAAAAAAATAAAATAAATCACTAAGTCAATAATTACCTGAAGTAGACAGCCAGGTCGGTAGCAAGTATGGCATCCTCGAGCACACTGATCACCCGGGAGTATTCATCGGGGGTGCAGTTACCGAGGATCTGGTTCCCTGCAGAGTTGAGGATCATAACGCTCTGGTCAAAGTGGTGGTGTTCCATGGTAGAGGTGGTGTACAGCTGGGCCAAAGGTGACGATGCCCTGGAAGCAGATTTAAGGATGGATCGTAAAGCTGTATTTATTTCGTTGTTTAAGAGTTTACATAGATAAAATAAAGGTCATGATTAGTGGAGTAGGGCGCGGAACTATTTAAAGAAGCAGCGACTATCCATACGCAGTATGTAGGATGGGGATGGGAAGTAACTCAATTCAATGTTGCGTCTGTAGTGACTGGGTACACAAGAGATGTAGTGGGGCTAGAGGACCTTTGACGAGAGTTGAGGATCATAACGCTCTGGTTAAAGTGGTAGTGTACAGCTGGGCCAAAGGTGACGACCCCCTGGAACCAAATCTATGGATAGTTTGTAAAGCTGTATTTATGTACTGTATTTACTGTATATGTGGGAAGAGTGTCACAAATCTCATACTACTTTGTGTGTTAACATTAGACTGGGCAGTTAACATTTTACCACTTAATTGCAGAATAAGAAACTGTATCTATACTTCATAGTACCGTAAAGTGGGGTAATTTCGGACTTGGGTCATAACTTCGGACATCGGCGATAATAAGTAATTAGACATTGTCATTATATAATGGAAACGCTTTTTATTTTATTTTTTTGTGGGGTCCGTTTAGAGAAATGGCAAAGGAAGAGCATGTAAAAGTCCTAGGGAACTGACATGAGTATATGAGTGGCAGTTGTCTACTCCACATCTCTGGTGAATATCTTGCAAATAAGCCATAACCCAGCCCCTCTTTATTATGAACTGTTGGAAGTGGAAATAAAACTCCATCAACAAATTCTAAGAATGGCAGTTGTCTATAGGCCTGGCCATCGTGGCACAGATAGGGGTTTTATGGAAGAGTTTGGGCAGTTTCTCGAGGAATTTTATGCTAAAACCGGAAGACTTTTGATATGTGGAGATTTTAATTACTGGGTTGACAGCCCTCATCTGAAGCCATTCTCTCCTGAGTTCCTTGAGTTGACTGATCAGAACAATTTTGTAAACCATGTGTCCCACCCAGCTCATATCTTAGGACACACCTTTGACTTGGTTTTCTCTCCTGTGGGTTGTGGTGGTGTTCTGGATGTTGATGTTGAGAATGCCTACCCTAATACCTCTGATCATGCTTTGATTACTTTCAGCTTTGATTTCCCTAAGCCACTCACACATGAAAAAGTAATCAGATTTAGAAATTATAAAAATACAGACCAAAATTTGGCTAGCAGTGAAGTAAAACAGTACTTGGGAAGTATTGATACTTCCAACCTTACTTCAGAGGAGCTGGTGGAGGTACATGGAAATGCACTTAAATTAGTGTTCGATCATCACTGTCCAGAAGTAGAGATGAAAATCATAGTACGAGATGATTCACCCTGGTATAGCACTCGAGTTAAATTTCTTAGAAGAGCGCTAAGAAGAGCTGAACGTGAATAGCGGAAAAATAAAACAGACTCTACATGGTTGCAATATCTGTCAGCCAGAAGAGCCGTGGTCCACACAATCAAAGATGAAAAGAAAGTGTATTATCAGGGAAAAGTTGACTCATGTGGTAACGACCAGAGGAGGTTGGCTTCAATTGTAAACAGTTTACTTGGAAAAACAAGAGTCAGCTTAAGACCTTCTGTACTCGATGCCAAGTTGGCTGCCAACTTTGTGGCATTTTTTGCTGGCAAGATAACTCGCATAAGACAGGAACTGGATGATGCTTCTGTTGGTGAAGAACTTTCAGTTGTACTCCAACCCCGACACATTCCTAATAATGTCCTCTCATCCTTTCACTCAGTAGAGGTGGACATGATCTCGTCCTACATAAGAAACCTCAATAAAACATTTTGCCCGTTGGATCACATAAATGTATCCAAGCTACCAAGAGTCTATGATCACACAGTTGAGTTTATTTCCAAAATAATTAATAAGTGCTTCTCTGAAGGTAGCTTCCCACATTCTGAAAAGCATGCACTACTCCGACCTACTCTAAAGAAACCTGGACTTGATGTTGAGAACATGTTGAACTATCGTCCTGTCTCCAACCTGTCCTTCATATCAAAGATATTAGAGCGTGCAATACTTGACCAATTACAACCACTACTTCAGCAGAATGAAACTATCCCAATTTTTCAGTCTGCTTACCGACAGCATCATTCAACTGAAACAGCATTGATTAGAGTACATAATGATCTAGTTGAGAACATTTGCAATGGTGTGGCCTCACTATTGGTCTTGCTTGATCTCTCTGCGGCCTTTGACACAGTGGATCACAAGTTGTTATCGAGTGATCTTTATGATTGTGGTGTGCGTGACTCCGCTCTCTTGCTTCTTGGGTCGTACTTGTCAGGTAGATCCCAGAGTGTGATGGTAAATCAAATGGTCTCGGACTCGACACCCCTGCAGTATGGTGTTCCGCAGGGATCAGTTTTAGGTCCTATCCTATTTATAATTTATATCAGCAGTTTGTCTCTTCTGCTTCGTGCACATAATGTCACCTTTCACTTTTATGCAGATGACACCCAGATTTATGTGAGAATCACAAATATAGTTGATATACGGAGTAAGATGGAATTGATAAAAAACACCATCTGAGGAAGAGCACTTTATTGACAACGTTTCGCAGATAGCTTCATCAGGTCACTAACAAAGATGGAATTGTTGATGTCTGATATCAAGAAGTGGATGAGAGCGAGAAAACTTAAACTAAATGATGGTAAAACTGATATTCTCATCATCCGAGAAAATAGAAGAGCTGATGATATAGTAGGTGCCCTCTCCATCAATGTGGGTGGATCTCAGCTGCGACCGGCCAACTCTGTTCGAAATCTGGGTGTATATGTGAACTCCCGATTAGACTTCAAAGAGCATGTAAACCAGATAGTTAAAAGTTGTTACTTGCACATCAGAAATCTCTATTTGGTGAAGCCGTTTATAACCAGACGTTGGTTCACTCATTGGTCTTCTCTCGTGTTGATTATTGCAATGCCCTGTTGGTGGGTCTTCCAAATTATATTTTAAAGAAAGTTCAGTCTGTTCTTAACAGGGCCGCAAGACTCATTTTTGGTGTGCCACCTAGAACTCCTACTACATCTCTTCACATAGAACTGCACTGGCTGCCAGTAAGAGCAAGAATAGAATTTAATTTGTGTTTGGTGACTTTTAAGGTTCTCAAATTTGATGAGCCTAGGTACCTTGCAGAGCTGCTCAGGCGCCCACCGGCACACCATGGTGTAGTTGTGCGTCATTACAATGACCCTTTTCGTCTTGATGAACCAAGGGCTTTCCAGCAGTCTTCTTTCTTTGAGAGGTCATTCTCCTACATGGCTCCGAGGTTGTATAACAGGTTGCCGCTGTCCATGAGACAACTGAGTTCTGTTGAATGCTTCAAGAGACAACTTAAGACTTTTCTCTTTGAGAGAAGCTATGATCTTGAGAGAGGTGTCATGACAGATGGCTATAGAGTTTAGGCTATTTTGCCACTGCTGGTGATTGTTGAATGTGTGTTGTATATAAGCCTTCTTTTGATGCATTGATTTTGTTCTTTTTTCTTTCTCTTTCCGAGCGCTAGTGAATTCTTCGGAAAAATTGGCGCTTATGAGAAATAAGTAACATGCTTATTATTATTATTATTATGTACACAAAAAAAATATTATATATGTGACGAAAATATGTATATTTTTCGCTACCCTGCCAAACTTCTATCACCCTGAAGAAATTTGTTTGTATGAATGATGTTGTGACTGATATAATTTTGTAGTAACATTACCAGAGACAACATCCACCAAAGGAAATTTGTTACACTTGTATAACGCTCTAGCTAGAACACTATCATTTAACAGATTGTGTTTAAAAAAAAAAAACATGGTAACTTCGGACATGGAACAAAACAATCGTTTGTTATTATTTGCCCTATGAAAATCATTCATAATACTGTACTTGTACAGTACATCATTAACATGGTGGTAAAAGATCAAATAATCATTCTCGGAGTCTAAAAACCCATAAAAATATGATACTATGCTAACCGATTTATGTAGTTCGGACGATAGTGCGTTGTTATATGTGCGATTAGTTTGCTTGGGAAACAGATTAACTTGCTCATGTAGTAATGTACACCCTATGTGGTGGATTGTGTTCTTTTATTTAATAATTTTCATTTTAGTAAACGTTGTTTCCACATAGCGATTTTGATAATTTAATTTGACTTTATATTGTCCTTGTCCCAATTTTGGTTTGTTTAGTTTGCAAGTTTTACATTTTAATTTTAATTCTGGATATATAATATATATAAATTAGGAGAGGCATATATCTTGTCCAAAATTGTTTTTATCTGCCGAAAGAAACACCAACAAATACGTTATACCTATAAAAATGCTCAAATTCATAAAAGTGTATATGCAGTGATATATTATACATACCTATATATTTTCACTAGGCCTAGTTAATTTTCGAGTTATTGATTTGACAGCATTGGTTATTTTTCCTGCTCAATATTTTCTAGGAGTGAGCTCAATGCCTAACGAGAACAGATCCAAACAGAATATATGTTAAACATCGTATATATATCCCCCTCCTATACTGATTATACAGGCCTAAAAGTATTGACTGTGCATTTTCCACTATAACATCGGACAGGAATAAGCAGCAATAATAAAATATTCATATAAATAGTAGGAGCCGAAAAATGAATGAAATAAGGCCACGAACATACGTCCGAAGTTCTCCTCCGTTTGTCCGGAGTTATCCCAGCTTTCTTGGCAACCATTTTCCATAAGAAACACCGTATGTCCGAAGTTATCCATACATGTTTGAAGTTATCAACTTTTCAAGCAAACTTCGGACATCATTTAGGATAAGGATAGCTCTCTTCTTATGGGGGATAATTTTAGGAGGCTTCCTGGATTACGGCGCACTACCACCATACATCACTTGACCTAGTTAAATCTCTATAATGTGTTTACACTCAGGAGAAATTGTTAAAAAACATCGAAAAATGTCCGAAGTTACCGCATTTTACGGTAGTTTGTGTTCATAATACTTGTAGTTTGTTTTCATAGCTGACAATTTATACAGTATTTCATTATTGATATCCAGTTTCAACTCAGTAATCAAGATAGATGCAGTTCTTAATGCTGTGCACTCCCTTGATTAACTGGGCTAGGGGCTGCCCTTGCTACAGGGATTTATCTGGATATTTGATATTTGACATGGTAATTTCTGGCCCAGTAAAGAAAAATGCAGAATATAGGAACCACATGCATTAGTTTGATCTGACTCTACTGCACCATTTTTTGTCTTTGCACATCATAATAAGGATAAGGATAACCAGGTGAAGTATGTTAGAAGCATTGGGGTGGGCAAAAGGACAGCATGTACATGTCTCCCTCAATATACGAAAGAACTAATAAAAATCACTATGTGTAAATAACGCTTTAGAAAAATACATTTTTGAAATAAAAGAACACAAAACCACCACATAGAATGTACATCACTATACGAGTACACTAAGTGAATTTATTTCCCAAGCAAATTTAGTCGCACATATATTAACATACTCTCGACATGTTCGAGGAATTAGTCAATTTGGGAAGTTCAGGACGTTCTGGTAAATTCTTTTGTATAAACCTTGACTCACTTGATCTGGAAAGAGTTGTTGGTGCCTCTGTGGTCAAGGTCGTGACATAGGCAGGCCACCAACAGTGCCAAACACTCCAGCTCCCCCAACACCTTCCACCACTGTGTTGTCTGTAAGGAGGAACTGGATTAAAGTGGCTCAATGGAGAGAAGTGAAAGTTTATAAATTAATAAAAAGGAATGAAGAGGGAGTTAATAATAGTTAGCCTCTTATGATGATGCAGTTTTTAACGCCGAGCAATCCCTTGATTGACAGGGCTAAAGTGTGCCCTTGTTACAGGGACTTAACTGGAACGTTTGCCACGAACGCTAGTCCAAACTCTTCACATCTACCAGTGGCACTGCCTGGGATCAAACTGCTGACCCTTCGGTCAGCAGCCTAGACACATTACCGACCATGCCACGGCTCGTGGTTAAAAAGTGATCAACATTACCCAATGTTCCTCTTACTGTAGGTGAATAATGACAATTAAACACCATTACACAATGTTCCTCTTACCACAATAATGACAATGCCTTGTTTCCTCCTGGGAAACCCCTGCTATAGGATGGCTATGACATAAACGCCTCCATGCTACTTAGTCCAGACAGGCTTACTTTGTCAGTGCCACAATGCCCCTTCCACTACGGGAAAGTTTTTCTTCAATATATTTTTCCACTATCTTCTGGTGGTGTAATGATTTAGATGCTTATGTTCTGGGTGTGGTGTCCCGATTTTGAATCCCGGGAGGATCATATGCTTTCATTGGTTTACTCTAGTGCAGTGGTTCCCAAACTTTTTTGGACTGCCGCCCCCTTGGCTCCCACTCACACCACTGGAGCCCCCCTACCCACACAAACACAAACAACCGAATACAACCTGTAACTACGTAACGGGTATAATGCGAATTAAAAGCAATAACTGTAAATACTAGTACAGTATATATTTCGCAAATAATACATGGTTTGGACGAGTTCATTAAGTTAGCAAAAAAAAAAAAAAAAAAAATCATAAACATAAGTAATGGTAACTTAATGATAATACAGCAGAAAATAAGCAGTAGAATTTTAATAGTAAAACAATTGATTCTGCACTTTCCCCTCTACTTCTTCCCATTTGAGGTAGGCCTGTTCTGCTTTAAAGTCACCCCCAATGCCTGGGGAATTTGTGCTGCAGTACAATTAAAAAAATGAGGCTACAAATTTACATCCCACCTGTATATCAGTGTTAATGGGAAGGATGGGCTTGGTGCAGAGATACCAACTTCTCAACATCAGGCTTTAAGTCACTGAGAAGAAGTCTTAGATCCCCACGTTCAGTAATTTTCAGTCTGTTTCGTTGTTTGGAAAGAAGCTGGACAACTGCACTGAAGCCCCGTTCTACTAAATATGATGTTGGGAATGCAATAAAGAACATCTTAACTTTGTTCCACAGTACAGGGTAGCGGTCAGAAATTCCTGTTTGCAACCAAAAATCTTGATATGATTTCCTGAACTTTGGTCTTAGCTCAATGTCATTTTGAAGTGAAACAAGTTCGTCCTCTATATAGTTTTAAGATTGTTTGGTTGCTGATGTATGGACATTGATAATAATAGTACGTCTTTAGAGATTCATTAATACCAAAATTTGAAATTCTCAATACCAGAATATTTTTGGATTGGTTGTGATGTCCTACCGGCGCCCCCCTTCCGCCCCCTTTCTCCTTACCGCCCCCCTGGATCCTTCCAACGCCCACAGGGGGGCGGTACCGCCCACTTTGGGAACCACTGCACTAGTGCATTGGAGTTTGTAATGGAGGATTAATGTTAAGAACGGGGTGTTCCTTAATATCATAGGTGAATGTATTTATTATTATTTATTTTTGTTTTTTTTGCCAGACGCCGTAATTCCCGAGAAGGGGTGGCCATGAACTGTAGGCGGTTGTCACGAATTACTCACGTCCTAAACATGGTGTTTAGGACGTGAGACTGTAACCACAGCTTCTGTGGACAAACGGTCTTTAAAAACTTGTATGTATATGCGAGGGGTTCTGGGTTCAATTCCCGGCGCTATCGATCCTCATAATATATCTTTAGGGGCGAATTTCTGTATCTAATGAACCTTAGCTGCTTTGGTAACATTATCAAGATTGATAAAAATATACTTTGAAAAGTAGACAGAATGAAAATAAACACCATGTGAGGAAGAGCACTTTATTGACAACGTTTCGCATATAGCTTCATCAGGCCAAAGTGCTCTTCCTCACACGGTGTTTATTATCATTATCAAGATTAGATTAAAAATATTTATTGTGTAAGAAACAACCTGGTTTCACTCCTGTTTCAATGTCTTCTATGTAGCTTTCTTGGCATTCTGTCCTCATCAAACAATAGTACCTAACGTTCCTCTTACCGTAATTATGGCGAACATCATCTGCGCCACATTGAAGGCATGCCGCCAGTTGTGATAGGTGACGTTCCGGTAGTTCTTCTTAACACTCAGCAGCCAGCGGCATAACACCTCATACTCTATGTGGAACCTCCCGATCAGGTCCAGGTCCAGGAACATTCTTAGACAAGCCTGGAACATCATATGCAAAACATTGTAATTGAAGTGCTCCTCCGCACGTTGGTGCAGATACTTCCAATTAAAATTAAGGAGAAGGAGAAACATGAAATGAGGGAGCCTCAAAAAAATTTGTTGAGCCAAAATGGAAGAGAATGGTGAGAAATGAAGACAAAAATAAAAAATAAATCATTTCGGTCATTTGGGGGGCGGGGGAGGGGGGGGGTTTCAATAGTTCGTCTCCCCCGCATGACCACCCGCCCGGGAGCACTAGGGTAAAAACTGAGTATGGCATTGTACGGCATACATCCTAAGGAGTATCTCACATAAATCTCAAGCCTCTAGCTCCCATACGACCGGAGTAATGAAGGTTCAAAGTGGCGGTGAACTAGGGATGTAAACTATCCCCACTAAGCCCACCACCACCAGCCGCGCGGCTGTCTAGGCCCGCTCACACCTACTGGCCCGGCTCCCACACACACTACGGTACCTCCCCCTCCTATTCTCCCGCCATTTCCTACCTTACGAGCCACGTAAGTGTTTTTTATATGTCGGACGCACGTGATGCGTCGCTGGGAGTTGGTGATCAAAGACTGCCGACGCAACACGTGCGACGCTGGGTCTCTGCGGGTTAATGCTCAAGTTACAGACTGGGTCCCTTATTCATAAATTAATATTTCTTTAAAGACAAGGTAACATAAGCTTACACTGTAATGAACCCTTTCATGCATGTGTGGATGCAGGGGTTGCTGATTAGCAATCAGAAATAATGTTCTCCCAATCTTATAATCTCCTCTCCAAAATTAGTTTTCTGCTCACAGCTAACTCAAAGACAACTGCTGAGGTTGAAGTAACTAAACTAAAGGTTTCTAAACACCCCAAATGGTCACAAAGGCTTTAAAGTATCCCAGAATAGGCTCAAATCGCATCCTGTGAGTGAAAGGGTTAAGAGATTATTGATTGGACCCCTGTAATATAACTTTTGATCAAATTTCACTATGAATCTTTCACTACGGGTAATTTGATACCATCTCTGTTCCTTTTTATTTCATGATACTGTTTTGCTAAATCTTCAATGCATTATTTCCACATAGAGATTTGGATAAGTTCTTTTGTCTTTATATTGAGGGGTTCCTGTTTGGGTTTGTTTGTTTTGCAAGCTTTACATATTAATTTACCCCCAACTGCTTCATGGATAACGAATTACAGTACCAGCGCAATTAAAACAAAAAACAAGTACAGGTCTCCCTCACTATCCGATGCCCCGATTTACGATATTATTTAAAGGTTTTTAGTAGTTTGTGTTTGGGTTTTGACTGGTCCGAGAATGCATCCCCATTTACCCCATTAAGTTTTTGCTATACAATATTCTATTTAAGATCGGGTTTTCAGGAACGTAACCCAATCGTAAATCGAGGGAGACATGGATATTGTCAATAAATGTTTAGTCTATCTATCTATCTATATATTGTCGGACACCTTACTCACCTTTATGAGAGTGGCCATACACAAAATGCCCCCAAGCAGACCCACACCCTGTGAGGACAACCCATGCCAGTTTACTGAAGGACTTGCAGGATTGACCACTCAACTTAGGGTCCGTCCAACTCCGAGGCCCTCTATGTATCTTTTTAGCACTATTTTTCTACAGTGGTGTGCGGGTAGTCCATCCACTAACCTGCTTCACCCCTAGGTAAGCAAGTGTTGAGGATATAAATTACCCCCCACCCCTGTATAGCTACAAATAAATAAAAATTTTAATAAATACCTTTAAGCTTCCATCATCATCCAGGCTAAAGTCATCAAACTTGAAGTCGTACAACCTCAAAGCTTGAGCTGATGGTATTTTGACTTTCTGAAACGATAAAATGCATGAAACTCGATAACTTAATGGAAATACATGCTGAACACAACAAACAGAACATTAATTAGTCTCAACACAAAAATAGCAATAAAGAATCACAATACAGTACATGAAAAATTACAATTAGTTTAGCACAAAATTAATAATACAGTACTAATGATAAACAAAATAAACTCAGGTCGCAACCTAGCCAGTGCAAAGCTCCATGGAGAGCATCTCTACAACCACTACAACCACTGTCATAGAAATGGTCTCTATTTGTGGCAATATATTGTAACTTGTCACACATAAATTTTTTTTTTTTTTTTTTTTTTTTTTTTACCAGATGCCATAATTCCGACATGGGGTGGCCATGAACATTAGGCATTTGTCATGAATCGCTATGTCAAGTTGCACGGGCTTGATATCTATCAATAACATTGTTGAAAGTGTGGGCTCGATCCGCCGACGCTTTACTGACTATGCCACGGCTCGCATACATACATTCTATCTCAAATTCTTTACTCATAATTTTTACCATTACAGTATACGAATCAATGTAACAACTGCGTAGGCCTATAAAAAAATCTAGCAATACGTTGTCGTACATAAAGTTAATCTCAAAATCTTTATCTTACTTTCTATAATTACAGGAATCAATGTACACACTGTACAGTAAATAGCTAAAGGTAGAATCAAGCTAAAACACACACACACATAAAATTGAACTATGAACCCATTATTCTATTGGCTACAATTCACTATAATTTATATGATATATCAATTTTCTTTGTATACTTAACCCTTCCTACCCGGGCTGTCTTACCCAATGACGGTCGCCCCTACCCGGGCGAAATGGCTGAAAACGTCTAGGCCTAGGCTACCGTATTTATGTTTATTTTCACTGCTAGAACTTTCCCACTCATCTATAATCGTAGTGCGGTTTTCAATCTGTATTTTGGCGTTGAGTAGAGCTCTGTAAGTCAACTGGTTCAGTTGTGATGACGATTTCAGTGGAGCCAATATTGCAGAGATGTTGCCAATATGGGGGCTTTTCAGACACTAATTTCGTCTGACGTCAGAACAATAACATTGAAGAGCCTTCTCCTTCGTGTTTTCGGAGGTGCGGTGACGCAACGCTTGGGTTTGTTGACATACGTCGTACGCACGGCGTTCAGACCAAGCTTAATTAGGCTATTAAGCTGCTGCCTTAGGTAAGGCATACCGGGTAGCGGCCCTTCTTTCGAGCTGTCCTTACCTAAGGCAGACCGGGTAGGAAGGGTTAAGAAAAAAACACTCACAAAAAGCAACACTAAATCTCCATCTCTCAAAAAGCAACTATCAATCTCTCTCTCTCTCTAAGTAAAAAAAAATTCTCCCTCAAAAAATAACAAAAAGTAGCATTCCCGCTCTAATATAGCAACATTCCCTCTCTCCCAAAAAGTTACATTCCCTCACTAAAAAAGTAACATTCTTTCCCTATCTAAAACAATAATATTCTTTTCCTCTCTCAAAAAAGTAACATTCTCTCCCTAATAAGTGATATTCCCTCAATAATAAAGGGTGCATTTCCGCACCCTCCTCAGCTCCTCGCCTGGGAGCAGCTTCGGTCACCTAGGCATTCTTAGTGGTAAAGCTGGAAGTGTTCTTTGGGGGCGCTCAGTTTTGGCCTTGGCTTTGCTCGGGACTTTGAGGCTGCTCGGTCAGACAGCCTGGGAATCAGCAACAAAAAAAACATTCTTTCCCTATCTGAAAAAGTAATATTGGGTGTTGCTCTCACCTTCAGTTTGAGAGCATCGTCCTTGGGAGCAGCTGCGTGGTAACTCAACACCTCAAGGGTCACCTTCTGTTTGGCCATGGCTGTGATCGCCTTCTCATACCTGGAGACAAGAAAACAATCAAAATTATTACAGAATTACAATGTAAAACTTGCAAAATAAAAAAAACAACACAGGGATGATACAATATAAAGACAAAAGAACTTAACAAAATCACTATGTGGAAATAACGCTTTAGTAAAATAATATAAATAAATAAAATAGCCTACAATAAAAAACTGGCTTCTATCTCTCCTCGAGACTAATTTGTTAAATAATCTCTTTATAATCAGGTAGATTTGGGGAGATTGTAGACGCTAATCGAGCAGAGCAATACCTAGGGGAGGCCTCATAGACATGTGATAAGGAGTTGCTGGAACTCCTGTTTCATTTATCTAGCCTCTCTCTGTTTCTGTTTGTGTCTCACCTACACAGAGAGTTATCCAGCTAGCTCTCTCAATCACCTCCTCCTATTCATTTCACTACACTTAAACAAGCACACCACACTTCTTTCCTATACACCAATAAATTTTGTTTTGAAGATAACCACCAACCGCTCATAAATTGGCTCGGTCACTCTTTCCACTTTGGGGGAGACACTTGTTACAGGCAGTTTTGCCTTTTGTTTCTCTCATAATGATAGAAAAAAACCCAGAAAAAATGGTTGCATTAGTATACCATTATGTATGACATTACGTAAAACATACATTAGCACAATACATGTCTATGTAACTTATTCACAAAATACTAAATATTGGTCAATGAATCTGTTGAGTCCTCCATTTCAATAACATATTGGTTCAGTAAAATAAATAAATACATAGATAAATATATTGTGTATTTACTTTTTACATATCTGCTATGTACAGTACTTCCATTTGGGAAGTTATTCAGTCAGATTTGGTGGTCAACCAGGCCTTAACTAGGGGCGTAGTAATTTTGGTGGCATTTTCCCCTTCCGAGACTTGAACCCGAACATTACTGTGGAGTTGGCTCGCCAGTTGCGTGCCTTACCAATGTTTCATAATGATTGAATGTATTTTTCCGTCACTCAAAAAGTATCTGAAACAATTTTCATACTTCTTCCGATCTTTCACATGTCCTCCATACTTTCAATTTTTCACTAAGATGCATCTCCTTGCTTAGTGTGCGGAATTTTGGTGTGACTATCCTAGATTCGAGTCCTTGGAGTACCACATGTATGCATTACTTTAATTGATTTCACTAGTTAGGCTTATTTTTAAATTAATTGGTGGGTTGGTGAAAAAAAATATGAATTAATTCTTCAGAGTAGCCCTATGAAGTTTTGCCCCAAAACTCAGTGGTCAAGTTAAACAAAAATTATACTACTACTACTACTACTACTACTACTACTACTACTAATAATAATAATAATAATAATAATAATAATAATCAGCATCTACAGCCCACTTTTACTCACATGTGTGTATTGTGGATACCCATTCCACAAAAGATGGCGAAGGCTTCCAGGAAGTTCTCATCATTCTTAGTGAAGGGAAGGTTGTCGAACTTGTTGATGAGCTGCACCACACCAACGATCTTCCCGGCTGTGTTTCTGATTGGCATACACAGAATGGACTTGTGGCAGAATCCTGTGTGCTCGTCAACGGAACAGTCAAACTTGGGGTCTTGATATGCATCGACAATACACACAGTCTATTGGGAAGATAACATTCATAATGTCAAACTTGCAAAATATACACAAACCACAAAACAGGGACGACACAATATAAAGACAAAAGAACTTATTAAAAATAACCATACCATACCTGTAGTAAGTTTGAAATAATGTACACGTCTACTTCACTATCCGATGCCTCGATTTACGATATTATTATAGGGTTTTAGGTGCTTGTGTTGGAGTTTTGGCTGGTCCGAGAACGCATCCCCATATACCCCATTAATTGTAGGGTTCGCTATACGATTTCTCTATTTAAGATAAGATTTTCAGGAATTTAACCCAATCGTAAACAGAGGGAGACCTGTATTGAAAAATTATAAAGACAAGTACGGTATACATACATACAGTACTGTACAAGTTTATAAAGACCAATTCATCCACAGAGATTGTGGTTGCGGTCTTACGTCCTAAATTGAGGCATTTCAGGCGACCCTGTTCTGCGCTGCCTCTACCATCAGGTTCTTTTTGTAGAGATTGGACCGACGTACCTGATCCCATGTCTTTCTAGGTCTACCCCAATACCCCACTCCCCACGCTCATAGTTCGGCATTTCTTCACCCAGTTTTATTCATCCATTTTTTCCATATGTCTAAATCAACCCACCCTGCTCGTACGCATCAACTCCCTGATGCTTCTAATGCCCAGATGCCTTCTTAGTTCCTCACTCAATACCCCATCCCAGGGGTTTACCCCACAGCAGATTCTCAATATTGACAGACTATGAAATTTACATATGAATGCATTTAAATCTTATTTATTGTGTGCTGTATTAGCCAAAACTTTTATCATCACAAAATTACATCACCAGATAACCACTATAGTTAGCACCAGCAAACTTGACAATAATCTTGACCCCTTAACTTCTCATACCGGTAACTCAAAATGAATGAAAGCAATCGGGCTGACGTTTCTATCATTTGGGAAGAGTCCACCAGGAAATAGGTGTGGATATTTAAAGCCAGTTTGCTCTAGGCCCTTTTGAGTTACAGAGAGGTCAGGGATCAAGAGTATTGTCAAGTTCATTGGCGCTACCTATAATAACTCAGTTGGAAGAGCTATGGACTGTAGTTGAATAGTCTGACCTGACCTGTGATGTCAGTTAGTCGGTCAGTAGCCAGCCCTTACTCCCACAAGGGGTAGGGAGGATCAGCAAGAGACACGAGAAAGGAAAAAGTGGTGACAGGAGAAAAACACATATAACAGTTTGCCCACAAAAAGCAAGCACACAAGCATTTAGAAGCATAGCATAAATATCTATCTATCTATCTATTGCCCGACGCCGTGATCCCCGAAGGGGTGGCCACGAACGAACCGCCCCCATGCACATAAATATGATAACTGAAATATAAATGATCATAAAATCTGAAACGATATTAACACAAGAATCTAACCTCTCCCGTGGTGGCAACGTGGCCTGTGATTCCAATGTTGGGAAATCTGGACTCGAAGGGACTAGTTTGATTCTCTGCAGATCTGGACCCCTTTCTTCCTCATGTTTAGTTCCATTGCTTTTAAGATTTTTAATTAGTTTGGCGATTTTAAGACATTTCGCTTAATTTCTTTCAATTTTACGACCTTTCATGACCTTCAGGTGTCGACTTTTTCCTGGCGAGTGATAACGAGCCTGTAATTTAGGAAGAAAAGGCCGGAATTTTTTTCTACCAACAAATTTAAAAATTTATATCGAAGGGGGGGTATTGGGGGTATTATTTTAAAGCTTGATAGGGTTCTAGGAAGCAAACTACAGTATATGATTCTTCTATTTAAGATCGGGTTTTCAGGAACGTAACCCAATCGTAAATCGAGGGAGACCTGTAACCGGGAAAAAAAATGGTCATAAAATCTGAAACGGTATTAAATTAAAATGTAAAACTTGCAAACTAAACAAACCAAAATTGGGACAAGGACAATATAAAGTCAAATTAAATTATCAAAATAGCTATGTGGAAACAACGCTTACTAAAATGAAATCTATGAAATAAAACAACACAATCCACCACATAGGGTGTACACTACTACATGAGCAAGTTAATCTGTTTCCCAAGCAAACTAATCGCACACATAACAACGCACTATCGTCACGTTCAAGGAATTAGTCAAAATTGGGAAGTCCGGGACGTTCTGGTAATTTTTTTACTAAACTCTGCATGAATAAAGAAACTACATGTTAAATGTCAAAATATTCATTTAAAATCAAATTTACAACATGACAAGACATTAACAATAGTACAAAACAAGAATCTAACCTCTCCCGTGGTGGCAACGTGGCCTGTGATTCCAATGTTGATGGGAAATCTTGACTCGAAGGGACTAGTTCGGTTCTCTGCATCGTCACCCTGCAGATCTTTTACTTCCAAGTCGAATACCCGTGAGAAGGTTCCCTGAGAGGCCTCGTGCACTAGCAAAATCTGAAAAAATAACACAGATTCAATTTCCTTGTACAGTACATAAATATATACAGTACATACATACAATGTTGATATACCTTTGCAAAGTTGACAGAATGATTATAAACACCATATGAGGAGGAGCACTTTATTGACGTTTCGCAGGTAGCTTCTTCAGGTCACTAGTTCTAGTGACATGAAGAAGCTATCTGCGAAACGTTTGTCAATAAAGTGCTCCTCCTCAAATGGCGTTTATATTCACATAACATACATACAAGTTTAAAGATCGCTTCATCCACAGAGAGCATGGTTTTAGTCTCTTTATTGTAGTACAGTACAATAAAGACTTGCCACAACACAGCCCCATCATGTCATCGCAGTGGCCGATTTTTTTAACACAGCCCCATCATGTCATCGCAGTGGCCGATTTTTTTTTTCTATGTGGATTTTTGTTTTGCTTACCTTTAGTGATGGATAAGAGGCTAGGGAGCTAGCTCATAGGGTTGCCTCTTCTCAAGGATTCTTTAATGTAATTGTCGTAACTATTTTTGAAAGCATTAACACTAGGCTAGTACTGGCTACTACATGTGGTGATGGGCTGGTCTATCAGTGTGAGAACTGAGCGATCTCTGCCATACCCATAGCTTACTTTGACTGTTCCTTTTACTTATATATTTTCTAATCTCAAGTGACGGCGTCTCTTCCGTGGATTGACATTCCCAATCTGCCAACCTCTAGGTTGGCAGATTGGAAGCCAAAGTGTCACATTTTTCCTTTGACCCTCAACTTTCTCTTCATAATTGCTGAGGGGAACAGGGCCCTGGGTGGGGTTTTGGTTTCCCGGGCGTTCCCGCGCCCTCCTTAGCTCCCCGCCATGGAGTGGCTTCGGTCACCCAGGCTTTATTGTGGTAGGCAGGGAGGGTTCTGTGGGGGCGCTCGGTTATGGCCTTGGCCTTGCTTGGGGCCTTGGGGCTGTTCGGCCAGGCAGCCTGGGGAACAGCAACAACAACAAAACATTTTCTGGGAGTCTGTTCCATTTATTTATTTACTAACAGTGACTGAACGAAGTCCCCCTGAAGCACTTGCACCAGGCGAAATTGCACCACACCAGCCTTAACTGTGCTACTATTGTTTATAATTATAGCCTATACTATATTACTGTACTTTAACCACTTCAGCTTAGCTCGCATTGCGTGGATTCCCCTTGACGAACAAGCAAGTGAGTACAGGTGATGCCATTATTCTTTATATTGTAGCTATTATCAGATGATTATGTGCAGCTTTGGAAGGACTCTAGTAATCAGAGAGGTATATTACATCTCTATTAATTTGTTGATTAGCATAAATTCTTCCTAAACAGAGTAAAATCATCCAATGATAGCCAGAACAAATAGATCTTGATTGTTGATTTAAGGGTTGTATGGGCAGGCCCAATTAACCCTGCCATGAACCACCACAGGGAAGTAATGACAGGCAGTTTTATGAAGTTTAGGAAGATATGGTAGCTAAAAGGATTAATTGAGATAGTTTGTAGCCTTTTAATGGGTAGACATATTTCCTAAACTGAACAATATCGTCAAATAGGTGCCAGAATATAATGAAAAGTACATCAATGGTACAGAAGGGGTTATGCATCATATGTATTTCAAATGTATTACAAATGTATGTATTACAAATATGGCTACATACGAGTAATATAATACAAGAAAAACTAATAGATTACACAAAAAGTTACTGTAGTACACTATTCAATATAGATACACAAACTGCACAGACCTGGCAGTCCTGAGTAAGCAGTCCAGATTTAAATAGTAACATAGTAGCCTATATGTTACCAAGTGTAAGATGACAACAAAGCGAGATAGATAGATAGAAGATAAAGAGAGAGAGAGAGAGAGAGAGAGAGAGAGAGAGAGAGAGAGAGAGAGAGAGAGAGAGAGAGAGAGGAAGAGAGAGAGAGGAGAGAGAGAGAGAGAGAGAGAGAGAGAGAGAGAGAGAGAGAGAGAGAGAGAGAGAGAGAGAGAGAGAGAGAGAGAGATACAGAGAGAGACATACAGAGAGAGAGAGAGAGAGACATACAGAGAGAGAGAGAGAGAGACATACAGAGAGAGAGAGAGAGACATACAGAGAGAGAGAGAAAAAAACCCACAACCACTCACCTGTACACGTTCACACTGCAATAGGCTTTGAGTGTGTGTCATGATGCGGTACACAATCTGCTCAATTGTGCTCTGCTCCTCAAAGATTATCCGCGCCAAGTCTAGCAGGACCTACGGGGATCATACGTGGAGATTACCTCATGAGCTTTCCCAGTGTATACCACCTCCTCTACAGTAAGTAGGGTACATAGTACCTGCCTTGCAACACAATCCCACCCCTACTCTGTGCAACTTTCCAACCCAAGAGTGAAATGCTATTCTCAGACTTTCTTCTATTCAACTGCTGAGCTCTGGAACTCTCTCCCAGAATCAGTCTTTCCCTCTTCCTATGACTTAAATGGCTTCAAACTTCGTGTGTCCATGCATTTTAGCTCGAACGTCCCTTGATTTTGGCCCTGTCACTCTTTCAACTCTGGGGGAGGCACTCGCTGCAGGCAGTTATGCCTTTTGTATCCCTCATTCACATGGAAAAAAAAATGTAGCATATACGGTACATACACAACAGGGATCATATGTGGATATTATCTCATACAGCATTTACATTTACCACTTCAGTATGGATGACGCCATTATTCCTTATGCTGTACCTGTAACACTATAGGTAGTGCCAACGAACTTGACAATAATCTTGATCCCTGACCTCTCTTTAACTCAAAAAGCCCTAGAGCAAACTGGCTGTATATCCACATATATTTCCTGGTGGATTCTTCCCAAATTATAGAAACGTCAGCCCGATTGCTTTCATTCATTTCGAGTTATAAGAAGTTAAGGGGTCAAGATTATTGTCAATTCGCTGGCACTACCTATAGTTGTATGCAAACTTTACAAAGAGCACAACAACGTACCTGATTCCGCTTGACCTCCAACTGTGACCTTTCATAGAGCTGAGCGTTCTTGAGTCCGATACCACAGAACTGCAGGTAGGACTCGAACACCTTCTCGTCTGTCGCTGTGAACGCCTGGCCCTCGTGTTTGTTGATCACCTGGGGACACACAACATAAGGTTAGGTATTTCTGGGGTTGTGTCTTATATAACAAATGTGCTTACATCTATAGCCTAATACTACTGTTTTTGTTTAGTTGTGTTGTCCCTATTCGGGCTCTGTCTCGAGTCGGCAACCCCCAGCTAAAAAAAAAAAAGGGTATGTACATTGTATATAGATAGCTAGATAGACTACTACTCTCATGAGCATTTCTGGGGTTGTTCTTAGATAACAAATTCACTTATATTATTTATTACATAAGGATTTCTGGGCTTGAGTCCTAGTTAAAATTTAAATTATAATGCTACTTTCATTAGCATTACTGGGCTTTCTCCTACTGTAGATCACAAATTAACTTAATAATACTGTACTGTACTACTTTCATGAGACTTTTTGGTCTTGATCCTAAATACCAAATTTGCTAATATTAATACTTTCCTTAGCATTTCAGGGATTGCTGCTAGATATTACATTTGCTAATAATGCTACTTTCAATAGCATTTTGAGACTTGTTCATGGATAACAAACTTGCTTATACCTTTAATACTACTTTCATAAGTTTAAATGATCTTGCTCCTAGAACACATTCTCTTATAATACTTCTTTCATGAGCATTTCTGGGATTGCTCCTAGATAACAAATTCACTTATAAAACTACCTGTACTGTAATGAACATTACTGGCCTAGTTCCTTGATAGCAAATTCAGGTACCACTTACTATGCTACTTACATGAGCATTATCTATTCTGACCTACAAGCTGATAAAGGAGACTATTTAAAACCAGTCCTCGAATCGAATCCATTCCTTTACTAACCCTTTAGTCATTATATTAATTTAATATGCAAAGTTGAAGTTATGCTTTACAGATCCAACTATGTCTTTGACAGTGATATAATAGCCAAAACTACACAATTTCATGTACATTTTCCTATATTCATTCTTACATTAATTTCAGTATTTACAGCAAAATGTGCAGGTTTCTGATGGATTAGCTTCTACAAAACATATTTAGGTATTCCAATGACATTTTGTATGTCTTTTTCTATGAAAGATTCTGCCATATTTACTAAATAGTCTGTTATAAATACCAATTACTGTATGCTACTTCTTTGTATGTCTTATTTAATACAAATTCTGTTACAGAGACCAATAACTGTATGTTACTACTTTTAATATTGTACTTATTAAAGATTGTTACAAATACCAAATACAGTACTGTATAGTACTACTGCTATAACAACACTCCACAAACACTCTTCTCACAGACCTTACACAAAGAGCTTTTGACGGCATCAACTCAGCTAGACCACCACACAGATCACTATTAGCCACACTCGACATTAGTAAAGCCTTCGATGCCATCCCCCGCCACAACCTAACAAACAAAATCTACAACACAAACATGCACAACAACACAAAAAGGTGGCTGGCCAACTTCCTAGCAGGCAGATGTGCACACGTATCTTTTGCTGGTCGGTCATATAAAATCAGAAACTTTCCAAACGGAGTCCCACAAGGATCCGTCCTATCGCCCGCACTCTTCAATCTGTACATGCACGATATAACTACACCCAATAGCCCCAAATAAACTTAGCCTCCTATGCAGATGACATAACACTCACATGCACACACCATGACCCAAAAAGAGCAACAGATCTCTTTCAACCCTATCTCAACACACTACATGGCTGGTGCACTACAAACAGACTTAATCTAGCCCCAGCCAAATCCACTGCAACCCTGCTCACAAGCTGGACAGGAGAACACGAATACATCCCTCAACTCACCATAAACAACACACCCCTAACACATACACACACACCCAAAATCCTAGGAGTAACATATGATACTCATATGACATTCAAACAGCACACCACAAACATTAAACAGAAACTGACACCCAGACTTAACGCCCTCAGGTCACTTGCTCACACAAAATTTGGACACAACAAAGAAACTACCACCACAGTATATAAACAATACATAATATCAGTGATGGAATACGCAAGCCCAGCCTGGGATTCTAACCTATATGAAACACATCATAAGACCTTACAGACTATTCAAAACAAAGCCCTGAAGATCATTACAGGCTGCACAGCTACTGCACCCACAGATCACCTACATCAAGAAACCAAAATCCTCAAAGTCAAAGACCATCTGGACATGAGAGGCACTCAATTCCTGGCAGCAGCCTCCACGAACCAAGACCACCCACTAAACTACATGGCAACACACCCACAGACACCAAGAAATATCAAAACAACACCCAGCACACGGTATCACACACAATTATTGTCCTCTCTCCCTCCCTGCCCACCCCGAACCAACTTCCAGAAGCACATCCATACTCATATCTCTCGCCGATCCATCCACTCACTCACAGACAACACGCAGCTGTATGCACGACCTCCCGAAATCCATCCTTCCGAATCCTCCCTCCCTCGCGAGGACAGAGTCCACCTGGCCAGGCTGAGATGCGGACACCATCCAGCTCTCCTGAGCTATCAGAGCTATCATTGTACTTGCTCCAAGTTGCCTAATGGCGGCACACTGGCAGTGGGTGTCGCTCCCTCTGGACCCGGCCCTGGCGCTCTGGGCCCAACCTGGACGAAATGGATCCAGAGGGTACAGTACGTAGTGTTTCCCCGGACTGGCACTTTCCGCCCAATAGTATAGGGGCCCGAACCTGGTGGTAGCGCTCCAGGAGGCTGCCCTGTCATTTGGCGAAAAATATCAGGCCAGTCGTAGTGCCGTGTACGCGCACGGGGTGCGTCTGGTTCTGGTGGGGCGTACCGAGGCCACTGGATCCTACCCCCTTGTAATCACTTGGGGGATGGTGCTGGGAATGGTCCCGGGGTAGACTGGAGCCGGAGTTCTGGGGGGGGTGATGCCCATCTGCCAGCCAAACCTACCTAACTATGACTAAAATCAAAGAAAATAAACGTAAGTCCGATGAAACAAAACCGCACAGGACAATGACAAATGCCCCCCACAAACTCAGACTTGCTAGTGTGAATGTTGGTAGTTTGAATCTGCGTGCAAATGAAGTGGCTGAGATGTGTGAGAGGAGGCGAGTGGACGTCTGCTGTACCCAGGAAACACTCTGGAAGAGGCATGGGGTACAGTGGATTGTCGGAAGGAGGAAAAGATATAGGATATACTGGATGGGTGTGGAGACTGATAAAGCGAAAGGAGGAGTGGGTGTTCTGGTGGCTGAAGAGCTGGCGGAAAGTGTGCTTCAGATTACGAGAGTTAGTGAAAGGCTGATTGTTTTGAAGTTGAAAGTTGGTGAAAGAATTCTGAATGTGATATCTGCATATGCCCCACAGGCTGGTTTACAGAAAGAGATAAAAGAGGACTTCTGGAATGACACCGTCAGTGTCATTTCAGGCCTCTCGGAGAACGAAATAACTATCGTGGGGGGGGACCTCAATGGTCACGTGGGAGCATCTGCAGATGGATACGAAGGGGTACATGGAGGAATTGGTTACGGAAGGAGAAATCTAGAAGGCGAATATATATTGGAGTCCTGCGTTGCACTCAACATGGTTGTGTGTAACACAAAGTTCAAGAAAAGACAGAGCCACCTGATCACATATAACTCTGGGGTCTCCAGTAGCCAGATAGATTACTTCTTGGTTAACAGGAAAGACTGGAAACTAGTTAGAGATGTAAAGGTCATCCCGAGCAAAGAATGTATCCCCCAGCATAAGCTACTTGTGTGCGACATGAGCTTATACAGAGATCCTAAGCGCAAGAAGGTTTACATACCCAAAAGGAAAGTGTGACTGCTGAAGGACAAGGAAGTTAGGGATAGGTTTCATAATGAACTGGAGGAAATGAATAGAAATAAGGAAGCTAGGCCTAACGATGTAAATAGCCAATGGAACTTTCTTAAGCATAGCCTTATCGCTGCCACTGACAAAGTCTGTGGGAAAACAAAGGGTCACCCCAGGAATAAGACCTCTTGGTGGTGGAACGATGAGGTAGAACATGCTGTGAAAGAGAAAAGGAGATGCTTCAAAGCATGGAAGAAAGGAGGCAGCAGGGAGGAATACCAGGCAGCTAAACGAACTGCCAAAAGAGTTATTTACAATGCTAAAAATCGCATTAAGGACCTGGTCCTCGAACAAGTGTGTAACACTGACAATCCCAATGGGATCTTCAACCTAGCTAGGCGAGTTAAAAATGACAGTAGGGATATTATAGGTGAACAGTGTGTTAGAGATGATAATGGGAAGATTGTGTATGCAGAAAATGAAATCAGAGAAGCATGGAAGGTACACTATGAACGATTGCTAAATGTAGAGTTTGAATGGGATAAGGAACAGCTTAGTATCGAAAAAACAATATCTGGGCCCCCTCCTTTGATAGCACCAGCTGTAGTGAGCGACGCAATCAATAAAATGAAGGACGGTAAAGCTCCAGGTTGCTCCGACATTGTCGCTGAGATGATAAAAGCCTCAGGGGAGATTGGTGTAAACTTAGTCACTGAGTTGATAAACACCATTATTAAAGATGAGAAAATCCCAGAGGATTGGCTCAAAAGTGTAATAGTAAATATATACAAAGGAAAAGGGGATGCGCTAGATAGAGGAAATTATAGGGGCCTGAAAATGCTTGACCAAATCATGAAGGTCTGTGAGAGAGTCCTTGAGGGTTTGATCAGGCAAAGCATCTCTATTGATGATATGCAGTTTGGTTTTATGCCAGGACGTGGTACAACCGATGCTATCTTCATAGTCAGGCAGATACAGGAAAGATACTTACTAAAAGGCAGGGATCTTTACTTTGTGTTTGTGGACCTGGAGAAGGCCTTTGATAGGGTACCTAGAGATGTTGTACAGTGGGCTATGAGGAAACTTGGTGTGGAAGAGTGGCTGGTGCGTGTGATAATGAAGATGTATGAGGATTCGCGAAGTTCGGTGAGGGTGAAGGGTGTACTGAGTGATGAGTTCGCAGTCCGTGTTGGAGTCCATCAGGGTTCAGTGTTAAGCCCCCTCCTCTTTATTATGGTCTTGGAGGCGCTGTCTAGAGATTTTAGAGGCGGACTCCCGTTGGAACTGTTTTATGCAGACGATTTAGTCCTAATAGCTGACAGTATGCAGGATGCTGAGGCCAAATTCAGAGAGTGGAGAGAGGGCATGGCGAGCAAGGGTTTAACAGTCAATATTAACAAAACCAAGGTTATGCATTGTAGTTTGAGACTAGGTAATGTGGAAAAGAGCGGTGCATACCCATGTGCAGTGTGTGGAAAGGGAGTGGGCGTTAACTCAATTCAATGTAGCATCTGTCGATGTTGGGTACACCATGAGAGTAAGCGCTGTAGTAGAATAAAGGGGCCCCTGCCGAAGGATAAGTCAGAAATAGTGAATTTGAGTGCGTAGTGTGCAAAGGCGAGCTTGTGTTAAGTGATGATCCTGTGGCTGTGAATTTTGGAAATGAGTCTTTGGAGCTGGTGAACAAGTTTTGTTACCTAGGAGATACCATCTCTGCCGGTGGTGGGGCCGAGGCTGCCACTGTTGCTAGAATTAGGTGTGGCTGGGGGAAGTTCAGAGAATTGATGCCAATCCTGACCATGAAAAGAATGCCTCTTCCCCTGAAGGGAAAGGTGTATGCCTCATGTGTTAGAAGTGCAATGACGTATGCCTCAGAAACATGGGCCGTTAAAGTAGAGGATGTCAACAGAATGGAGCGTAATGAGATGAGAATGGTGAGATGGATGTGTGGGGCCAGGCTACAGGATAGAATAACAAATGTTGAGCTGAGGAGACGTTTAGGTATAAAGAGTATTAGCGAGGTGATGCGTACAAGTAGACTGGGATGGTATGGACATGTGGAGAGAATGGATGAACAAAATTGGGTGAAAAAATGCAGGTCTGTGATTGTGGAGGGAGCTGCACCAAGGGGTGGACTGAGGAAGACCTGGGATCGGACTATACGCGCCGATCTCAAATCCAAGAACTTGACAAATGAAGCAGCCCTTAACAGGGTTGCCTGGAACGCCGCCATTAGGACAAGAGACTGAAACTGCACTTATGTGTGGAACACTCAGTCTTAAAATTTTATGTATGTATGTGTAGACTGGATGACTCCGTTGTCGACGCCTGCCCGGGATGTAACACAGCACCCCATACCATTAAACACATCATAGAAGACTGCATTTCACACAACCACTTATGCCAACAACACAATCTACACTCAATGAGAGCTCTGTGGGAAAGCCCGATCGTGGCCATGGCCTTCCTCAGGGACTCGGGGCTGTTCGGCCAGGCAGCTTAGGGAACAACAACAACAACAACAACTACTGCTAATGCCATATTTATATAAAAATGTTTTACAAATTCTTCTGCTTCATTCTTTGTGAATAATATAAACAATTCCAACGGTCTAGAAACTGCCCAAAACACTTGATCGCTTAATTATTTTATATACCGGTACAGTATATTGCAACATAAAATAATCGAGGAAGGAATAAAAAGAGCTAACATATATATGGTCCAATATAGAACTATCTATAAACTACCCCAAACCCAGAAAATTTTTGGTCATAAAAAAATGGACTAGAGTTATGGGCAGACTACGGAGCGGGATTATTATTTTTCCATTACTTTATCCGGGTCCAATGATGTTCAGTTTCCCATCACCCAAACATTTCAGTTCAATTAACTCGCTTGGTTATGGCAGTTTATGGGTAGTTTTTTGTATGTTGGCTAATAAACTTAAAACATTAGTGTGTTTAATAAGATCTGTATCCCAGGTTCGAATCCCGGGAGGAGCACATGCTTTCATTAATTTCATTGGGAGGAGTTTGGTGTTGGGAGTGAAATTAATTAGAATATATATACAGTACAGTACTGTCAACTGCAAATGTTAATGGAGTATACATTATAGAGTGGTATTGGCTATTATAATAATAATAATAATAAATATTTATTCAGTTAGCATTTTACAGAGTTGGTACCACATAATATGTTACAAATATGACATGTACCAGCCTTGCATAATTCCAACTAAGGATAGCCCAATAAGGCCGTTAGGCGTATTTCCATTGGGGTCCTATCTATTGCCAGATGCATTGATCCCCGAAGGGGTCACCATGAATATATCTTTTCCATAGAGGCAATATGTTTGATTATAGTGTCGGGCTAAAATGTTTTGCACAATTAATTTTCATTAAAGCTGTAGGCTATATGTATGTAATGTAGAACTGAAAACTATTTTTTTTTATTGATGATGCTCAGAGGGACGAGTGCTTGATGTAAAAGTAATGAAGCACCAAATTCAGCAATTAGAATATTACTACAATGTTTTTGTTTTGTTTTTTGTGTTGTGTTGTCCCTATCCGGGCTCTGTCTTGAGTTGGCCACCCCCAGTATAGAAACAAAGATGGGGAATGGGCCTGAGCAAATAGATAGATAGATAGACTACAATGACCCGGTCTCGAGAAGACAACATATAATAAGATTATAATTTCTCCTGACCTGAGCGACACCAATGACCTCTCCCGAGCTGTCCTTGATGGGCATACACAACATGGAACGTGTCTTGTACCCGGTCATCCCGTCAATCTCACGGTTGAAGCGCTCGTCCTGAAATCAAAAGTCAAGGTTAATCATTGAACTCATTAACAACAAAATATAGAGGTACAATATTTTAGTAAATTATAGTACAGTACACAGTTGTAAAAGCCTCAATAATCTGAAAAAACAAAAACAAAAAGGCTACAATTTTTAATTAAAGGAACCAAAATACATGAACTAAGTATCTTGGGAATTAGAAGCATCAATATAATTCCTTAATGCACTTAGGAATAATTATTACTCTATTAGTTTTTGAGATAAAGTGGTATTAGTGGTTAGTAGAGAAGGTTTTTGGCCTACTGTACTTATAACGAATGGAGTACCGTATAGTGCGACACAATAAAGATAATGCCACCAGCCCCGGCAACTAGTGTAAGCATCGACCCCTTCTGTACCAGCGTAGTCTTTTTCAATTTGATTCTGGCTATATTTAGATGATTTTATGCAGTTTTAGAAGGATCTGTGGTAGTAAAAAGGGTTAAGTGAGATAGTTCAAAGCCCTCTAATTGCTGGAGGCCCTGTTTTAAACCGATTGCCAGTTTTTAATGCACATCACACACGCACACGTCATAAACCCCCCACTTAGCTCTCCCCAATGTCCCCATTCTATATCCTTGCCCCCCATCCTCCACCCTAATACCCATATATGTGTGACATGCGCAAGTCCAGCGCCCTACACATTATACATCGAGATTGAGAATAAATTTGTCTAATATTAGCCAGAATAAAGTTAAAAAGCCAGATGGGTTAACTCCTTCTATACCGGAGACGTCTTTTTAGTTTTGTTTTAGCTATATTTAAACAATTTTGAACAGTTTAAAAAGGATCTCTGAGAGTAAATAGGGTTAAGTGGGATAGTTCAAACCCTGTTAATTGCTGGAGGCCCTTTTTAAACTGAATAAAATTATTAAAATCATCTAGTAGTAGCCAAAATAAAGTTAAAAGGCCGGATGGGTTAAAGGTGAGCCCAGACACAGCTTTTATCCTGATGAGGCCCCGGGAGTAAGTGACGACCAGGGGATTTACTGATGGATTACCAGGAGCTAGTCGTCTGGGAATTACAACTTGTGGGGGTAGTGCTTAGCTTGAAGGGGGTAGGGGAGGTGTTTTTCTTAGCTTCAAGGGGGGGTAGGGGAGGCATTTCTTAGCTTCAAGGGGGTAGGGGAGGCATTTCTTAGCTTGAAAAGGGGTAGGAGAGGCGTTTTTCTTAGCTTGAAGGGGGTAGGGGAGGCATTTCTTAGCTTGAAGGGGGTAGGAAAGGAACGTCTTAGCTTGAAGGGGGTAAGGGGAGGCATTTCTTAGCTTGAAGGGGGTAAGGGGAAGCGTTTCTTAGCTTGAAGGGGTTAGGGGAGGCAAATCTTAGCTTGAAGGGGTTAGGGGAGGCAAATCTTAGCTTGAAGGGGGTAGGGGAGGCATTTCTTAGCTTGGAGAGGGTAAGGGAGGCATAAGAAACAAGTCCAGACACAGCTTTTATCCTGATGAGGCTTCGGGTTTAAGTGACGACAGGGGACCCCACCACACTCATAGATCACCGGTGAACCAGAGTCTTCTTGTGTAGATTCTTCTCCCATTAGTTTCATAAGTTTATGACGTTTACCCCCATTACTTTGGCGATTCTTAGAAATTTTGCCCGATTTAGGTCATAATTTTGTTAAAGCGAGCGGCCGCAAGCCCGCAAGAAACCTGGCAGCCTGCAAGAAACCTTTCTTTAACCGGGACATTATTCTACCGGAAAAATGTAAAAATTTAGTTTGAAAGGGGATCATCCAAGGGCATTTCAAATTAGTTTGCAGGGGGACCTAGGCGGCGGTTTTAGCTTGGCGAGGATAGGGGAGGCATTTCTTAGTTTGAAGGGGGTAGGGGGAGGCGTTTCATAGCTTGAAAGGGGTTAAAAACAAGTCAAGACAGCTTTTATCCTGATGAGGCCTTGGGTTTAAGTGACGACCGGGGACCCCCCTGATAGCTCACCAGGGGAACCAGCCTTCTTGGAATTAAATGCTTAACAGGGATATTAACTAGATTTTACTTTTAGCATATTGTAGGTAAAGACCATAACATGGTTATTATCTCTCTCTCTCTCTATAGGCCTATATATATATGTGAGTAAAACCCACAAATATTTCTTTCTGAAGTCATTACGAATAGTCTTGACATACTGTATAGCCTGATAATCAATTTTGTGGGCCATCAAATGACAGCAAGGCTCTAGGGAAATACCTCCAGAGAGGGAACAACATTGGTGAATGACAAGGCCACCTCCCCAGGGAAAGATTAATTCCTACATACACTATATAATACACCGAGGGGAATGTGCTTAAGCTGATGAGTGCTTAACCCCTTTTGTACTGGCAACGTCCTATTAATTTTATTCTAGACAATTTTGTGCAGTTTATAAAGGGTCTACAGCTATTAACAGGCTTCGAACGGTCTCACTTAACCCATTTTACTATCACAGATCCTTCTTAAGCTGCACAAAAACGTGTAAATACAGCAATAATCAAATTATAAAGACGTCGCCGGTACAAAAGGGGTAAATACGGCAACAGTCATATTTAAACTGCAGGATAGAATAACTAATGATGAGCTGAGGAGACGCTTAGGTATAAAGAGTATTAGCGAGGAGAAGCGTACAAGTACACTAGGATGGTATGGGCATGTGGAGAGAATGGATGAACATTGGGTGAAAAGATGCAGGTCTGTGATTGTGGAGGGAGCTGCACCAAGGGGTGGACCGAGGAAGACCTGGGATCGGACTATACGTGCCGATCTCGAATACAAAAACTTGACAAGTGAAGCATCCCTTACCAGGGTTGCCTGGAATGCCGCCATTAGGACAAGAGACTGAAACTGCACATATGTGTTATCTATGTATGTAGTATTAACCCTTTCTGTACCGGCAACGTCTTTTTTTGTATTTGATTTCAGCTACATTTAGACGATTTTACAAAGCTTTGGAAAGATATATGGTAGCTTAAAGGATTAATTGAGATGGTCTGTAGTCAATTAATGGGTAGATGTCCTCTCCCAACTTTATTAAAATCGTCTAATAGTTGCCAGAATATAATGAAAAGCATGCCACCGGTACTGTATAGGTTAATAAAACAACCCTTATTATCAAACCAATAATGGATCAAATAGTCTTATGGATTAAACAGTATGGGTCTAGGGGGTGTAATTTAAACATGGTGGAGGTCTAGGGAACAAACTAAAAAACCTCCCCTTAACAGTGTAACCTTTTCCTAGCTATAATTTTTGGGGTGTCCTCAACCCTTCACCCATATGGGGGCACGTGTTAACAAATCATATATTGGATGTGGGAAGTGAAAGTAAACGGTAATTTATAACAGAGGGTTCAGGTGTGAGAGTGAGAGTGAGAGAGTGAGTGAGAGTGAGTGTGTTTGTGTGTGTGTGTGTGTGTGTGTATGAGAGAGAGAGAGAGAATGTATGTGTGTGTGTATTTACCTATTTGTTTTACCTATTTGTAGTATACAGGAGTTGAGCTTTTTAGGCTCGTATTGTCCCGCTTCCTGAGTTACAATTATCTAACTTTGCCTTAAAAATATGAATGTTTTTTGCACACACCACTTCCTCTTCTAACTGATACAATTTTTTTTTTTTTTTTTTTTTCCCCTTTGCCCCTCAGCTTTCTGTTCATAATTGCTGAGCCATGCTTTATTGTGGTCGGCTGGGAGGGTTCTGTGGGGGCGCTCGGTTATGGCCTTGGTCTTGCTCGGGGCCTTGGGGCTGTTCGGCCAGGCAGCTTGGGGAACAACAACAACAACAACAACTGATTCCATTTACTTATACTTCTGTAAGGGAAACTATACTTTCTCACATCTCCTTTGCATCTTCCTTTCATTAGCTTATATCTATGCCCCTAGTTCTACCATTATCTTTCACAATATAACCTTTCTTGTCCACCTTCTCGAGTCCTCTCACACATTTGTACATCATAATCATATCGCCTCTCTCCCTCCCATCCCTTAGAGATGGTAAATCTAATTTCTTTAATCTCTCCTCATATGGTAATTCTCTCAGTTCTGGTATCATCCTAGTTGCAGCTCTCTGAACCTTCTCCAGCTTCTTTATATGCTTTTTTAGATGTGGTGCCCACACCACTGCCGCATACTCCAGTCTTGGTCTCACCAATGTTTTTATTATTTTCTCCAGCATATCTTCGTTTATATAGTTAAAGGCTATTTTTATTCTGTTTAGCAGTCCATATGTTTCTCCCACTATCTTATTAATATGATTCTCAGGTGAAAGATCACTCCTAACAGTTATCCCTAAGTCCTTTTCTTTCTCTGATGGGTTAATAGTATTTTCTCCTAACTTATATTCCATATGAGGCCTTCTTTTACTTACTCCCATTTCCACTACATGACATTTATTTGTGTTGAATTCCATTTTCCACTTCTTGCTCCATTGATCTATCCTATCCAAAGCCCTCTGTAATTCCCTTCCACTGTTTTCATCTTCTATACGCTTCATGATCTTGGCATCATCTGCGAACATATTCATACATGCATTTATATCCTTTGGCATGTCGTTAATGTATATTAGAAACATTATGGGAGCCAGCACCGCTCCCTGCGGAACTCCACTCGTGACGTCTTTCCACGTAGAAAATTTATCTCTGATAGTAGTCCTCATCTGTCTCCCTGAAAGATAGTCCTCCATCCAATTTAACAAACTACCCTGAATCCCTCCATACTCTTTTAGTTTCCACTTCAGCCTGCTATGCGATACTCTGTCAAAAGCTTTCTTCATGTCAATATACAGTATAGAAGTCCACCCATCCATCTCTCTCTTGTAATATGTCAACCACTCTGTCATAAAAACTGAGTAGATTTGTAACACATGAGGTATCCTCCCTGAATCCAAATTGCCTGTTAGATAGTAGATTATTCTTTTCCAAGTAAATCGTCCATCTTTTCTTAATTATTTTCTCACATATTTTGCACACTATACTAGTAAGTGACACAGGTCGATAATTTAATGGATGCTCCCTGTTCCCACCTTTATAAATCGGTACAATGTTGGCTCTCTTCCAGTCCATTGGTAATTTTCCCACTTCCAGAGAGTATTTCATTATCTCATATACGGGTTTCACTAGTTCGTCAGCACATTCTTTCAAAATCCATCCTGCTACATTGTCAGGTCCCACTGCTTTTTTCACATCTAGTCCTTTCATTATTTCTACTAGCTCCTCTGGGAGAAACTTAATCTCTCCCAGTTTATCACCAATTTCACCTACCGGTACTTCTTCAAAGTTATCATCTTTAGTATACTGTACTGTATACCGAGTGTAGTGTATTGTTCATAACTTCACACATATTCTGGTCGTCATCATAAGTGGTCCCTTCAACTTTCAACCTCACTATTCTATCCCTTACCTTCATTTTACTATTTATAAACCTATAGAACAGCTTAGGATCACTCTCACATTTGTTCACAATGTTCTTCTCATATGCTCTGGCTTCTTGTCTCCTGATTGTAGCATATACATTTCTTAATCTCTTGTATCTGATCCAAGTTTCTCTATTACACCTTTTTCTAGCTGCCTTCCATGCTTGGTCTCTCTTTCCCTTGGCTTTCCTAAATTTTTCATTAAACCAATCCTTTTCCTTCGCTGACCTATTACCATGTTTAGGGACATATTTATTAACTCCTTCATATATTGTTTTAAATACTCCATACTTCTCGTCTACACTATTTCTCTGATGTATTTCACTCCAGTCAACATCTGTAAAGTATTGTCTCAGTGATTGGTAGTCTCCTTTTGCATAGTCAAACCTAGTTTCCTTGTGCTCCTCCCTTTCCTCCATATTGGAATAACCCAATAGGATTTCTATGTCCATTACAACATGATCGCTCTTGCCTAAAGGTGGTAAGTATTTTATATCAGAAATTACATCTGGGTATCTAGTAAACATTAGGTCCAATCTGGATGTTTCATCATTTCCCCTTCTTCTTGTATTTTCCTTTATATTTTGCACCAATAAATTTTCTGTTACCATATCCAGTAGCCCCCACGAGTTCACGTTACTGCCAGCTTCTCTCTGCTCTTTACAGTTGAAGTCCCCTACTATAATGAATTCATTGGTTCTAGAGTTAATTTTTCAATACAAATAATCATCTCATCTTTGATAAATTTGTATTCCTCCTCTTCCCAAGCCCCTGTGTACGGCATGTAGGCCACTGCAATATCCGCCTTTTGATTGTCATCATCTGTCAATTCTACTGCTAATATTTCTGTTTTACTATTATTCAGATTAATCATTCTTGTTTTCAATTTATTATGTGTAAGAACTAGCACCCCTCCCCCTATCTTGTCTTCTCTATCCCTTCTCCAGATATTATAGTTGTTCCATCCCATTCCCTCCAAACTTATCCCTTTATTTAGTTTAGTTTCACATAAGACACAATATTAAGGGCTCTTCCTGTCTGATGTAATAATTTATTTCTAATTTCTTTGATAGCAGCCCATCCACATTGCTATAGACCATCTTGCACCTGTTGCTTTTACCATTATGATTGATATTCCCTGTCTTTATCCTACTATTTCCCTTTCCTGTTGCACCTCTCCCTCCAATCCTTCTTCCTGTACCACCACGTCTTTTCTCCCCCCCTCCGCCCCTATCTTCTCCACCTTCTTCAGGTACCACTTCTTTACTTTCCCATCCATGTTTCTGTAGACAAAATCCCCCTTCTCCATTTCTGATCTATTATCGTTCTTTTCTTTGACTTCTTGATTTATTTCTCTAAATTTTTTCCCTCTCTTCCGCATTTAGATCTTTCCTTAGTTTAACATTTCTGTATTCCCCCTCCTGACTTAACTTCCAGCTGGATCTGAGTACCTCCTCTGCTACTTTGGTTGATTTAAATCTAATCTTCATTGGCCTCATTTCTCCTTTCTTTTCTTATATTTCCCTAGTCTCCAAAATCCTCTACGGCTCTACCTCTCTCTTCCATCCCTCCTTATCTTGTCTATCACATCAATCATCTTCTCAACTTTCTTCATCTCCACACCTTTTCTCGTATTTCTATCTGATATATCCTCTTCTACATCTCCAAACATAATTACACACCTTCTTATCAATATGACTGACCAACACTTTGTTACACTTTGTTTCTCATTTTGTCTGATGGCATTAACTACCCTCTTGTTCAGGTTCTCCTCCTGCTGTCCCTTTTGCTCCTCAATAATTGCTTTTAGTTGTACCTATGCTTCACCCACTCGATCACCCCAGACATTTTTCATTTGAGATACCTCTTCCTCCATTTGTTGTGTCCTGTCCCGATTTGTTTCCACTCCGTGTTTTAGCCTAGCATTCTCCTCCCTCAATTCACGAATCTCTCTCATCCCTCTCCCTATACCCATCATCTATCTCTTTCACTCTCTCATTTAAATGTTCTTTGTATTCCTTAATCTGTTCTTTTAAAGCCACATTCTCAGATACCAATTCGTTGACCCTAGCAGTTAAATATAACCCCATTTAAACCCTCCCCCGGGACACGGCTCTCTTCCACTACAGTCCCAATGGTCTTCCTCCACTTTATCAGCCCCATCATATTCCTGTTCAGGAAGGTGATCTGGTCCTCCTTACCTTCAGGAAAGCCTGAATAATCCTCCTCCTCCTCATAAAAACATTTCCCACTCATATCCGTGACTTCGATGTCAGCCATTGTTGTTGTCATGTGACGTGACCAGCGGAAAATATCAAGGAAACCGACCACCTTTTATTTCGTGTTTTTGTTTTTTGGTTTTAGCTAGTTTTCATCATTATACAGTGGTTGTCATTAATTAGAATCTCCGGAAAAAACGTTTTCCCCATTATCCAACAATCTTAAGATACGGACCCCGATAGTGGGGAGGGCTATGAAGTACAGGGAAATTGAGGGGTAAAAGACGAAAATAAGGGGTAATATTAGCCTAACCTAACAACCTTACCTAACCTAACCTTGTATATTAGGTGGGGGCTGCCGCCCCCACACCCCCGCTGGTTTGGTGTTTGATTAATAAAAGGTTGACGGTCGACAAAAAAAAAAAAAAAATGAAGTCTACGGCAAGTAATTGAAAACGATTTTTCCGGAGATTCTAATCAATGACAACCACTGTATAATGATGAAAACTAGCTAAAAAAAAAAAAAAAAAAAAAAAAAAATCACGAAATAAAAGGTGGTCGGTTTCCTTGATATATACCTCATCAGCCTTACCAGCTGTTTTCTAAAAACAAACTCTCTATGTTTCGTTTATACATTCATATTTTTAAATAACTTGCACTGAACACTTTCCTGTTAGAATATTATTAGCGGGACAATACACAATAATCTCCTGTAGGCAAGGCAGATGGTAGTTTGAGGAGCGCCAGCCAACGACGTCCGCTTCTGCTCGTCTCTCGTGTGTGTGTGTGTGTGTGAGATAGTCTGTGTGTGTGTGTGTGTGTGTGTGTGTGTGTGTGTGTGTGTGTGTGTGTGTGTGTGTGTGTGTGAGGTAGATAGAATGTATGTGTGTGAGTGTCAGTATGTGTGTGAGAGTGTCAGTGTGTGTGTGTGTGTGTGCGCGCAGAGCGAGCGAGAGAGAGTGTGTGTGTGTGTGTGTGTGTGTCTATGTGTGTGAGGAAGATAGAATGTATGTGTGTGAGAGAGGTATGTATGCGTGTGTGAGTGTCTGTGTATGTGTGTGCAGAGAGAGAGATCCCCCCCTCCCTATCTCTTTCTGGGAATGGAAGGTGAAAGGAGGGGGGGGGGGGGGTGAGAGGCGTTTTTAAAGTGCCAAATACAACCATTAACCATGATATACAGTACAGTATATACACACGGGATCATTAAGTGCCAAATACAACCATTAACCATCATACGGTATATACAGTACAGTATATACACACGTGATCATTAATGACATAGGTCAGGTTGTTGGTAATCTTGGGGCCACTTTATCATACTCTGGGTGATGTCAGTTAAGGGGATATGGGTCGTTTTTCTAGACCCCCTTCTCCCTCATGATTAGCCCAATTAGTTTTGAGATTTTAAGACGTTCGCCCCGTTAGTATGGCGATTTTAGACATTTCGCCCAATTTCTGTAAATTTGAAGACATTTCGTGCCATTTAGGTGTAGATTTTTTCCTGTCGAGCGAAAGCGAGCCTGTAATTTAAGAAGGAACTGAGCTTCGGCCGGGAATTTTTTTATCGAAAAATTTACAAATTTATCTTGAAGGAGGGTCTTGGTGGGGTGGGGGGGGTTATATATTTTAAACTTGATGGAAGTCTAAGGAGGAAACTAAAACATATACCGTATGATACAAAGATACATCAATGAGGAAATAAATATACCCATCCCCCCTTTAGTATCTGTCCCCAGAACCTCATTTTTCCTTCCATATTGTACACTCCCAGCCCCTGCCAAACCACATTGTTACTCCATCAACTTCCAGTCAGACCATAACAAAGAGGACCCCCCCCCCCCCCTCTCTCTCTCTCTCTCTCTCTCTCTCTCTCTCTCTCTCTCTGCTCCCCAACCAGTAAATGAGACAATGGCGGATAATTAAAACGTGGAAAACAAAGCCATTGGCGGGAACACTACGGGTATATATATACCGCCTGGTGGTCGTGGGAGACATTAATTTATCATACATTCCCATCTGTTTTGGCTTGTGTTTCCCTTCCATACATGATGCCCCTGGTGGTGGTGGTGGTGGTGGGGGACATTAATGTATCATATATCGTCACTACCTGTTTGGTTTGCCTTTCTTTTTGATACATGATGCCTCTGGAAGTTGTGAGAGAAATGTATTTATCATACATCGTCATCACTATTTCTTTGGCTTGTGTTTCTTCTATTTATGACTCATACAATAAGATATCATTGTGAACGACGATTTTCTTTCTATATTCTACAGCAGCTACCTCCAGGTGATTTTATTTATCATATACCACCGCCACATGCTTAGCCTATATTATGTATTTGTGATATTAATGTAGTTGCATTTTACGATCCCTCTCTCTCTACCTCCATCTCCCTGGAATGGACCGCAAGATCTATGACATTTTAACTCTCCCTCGTAACTCCATGTAACTTCCAGTAATGGAAGACCTCTAAGACCCCATGCCTGATGAGAGCAAATTTAATCTGATAATGGCTGGGTAAAGGAGGGTTGAAAGGCTATTAAGAGGACATTTTTCACTTAAGGGGCTGTTTTTCCTGGACCACCTTGTCCCTCACGTTTAGCCCCATTATTCAATTAATTACACCTCTGTTATGACGATTATCATATATTTAGAAAGGATCTGTGTGTGAAAAAATTATATTTGAATTATAGTCTGCCTCTTTGACTGTTAGGGGTCACCCACGAATTCCTTTCAGCTAAGGGGAGATGGGTCGATTTTCTGGTCACCCTTCTTCCTCATGTTTTCATGAAAACGATTATAAGATGTTTGGCCCAATAGTTTGGCGATTTTAAGACCTTTCCCCCCATTTTTTGTCTATAATAAGACTGTGTCATTTAGGTGTAAATGTCCTGGCGAGCGATAGCGAACCTGTAATTTAAGAGGAACCGGCCTTTGGCCGGCACGTTTTTCTATCGAAAAATTTACAAATTTATCATGAAGGAGAGTCTTAGGCGGATATTTTTGTAAGCTTGTTGGAGGTCTAGGGACACAAATAATACATAGATAAGCAAATAAATACGCTCATCTCCACTTAAAATATTGATATGCCAGAATCAGGATATTGATATAGGTAAGACGCCGTGCTTCTAATACTGTACTATATTGGCTCCCAATCTGTCAATCCCATTTTTATTAGGATTCTCAATAACATTCGGTCGAGATTAGCTGAGGACGTCTCTCTCTCTCTCTCTCAATTAACCTTTGTGAATCTGTTTAATTTCCTTTCGTAAATCTCGTTCAATTAATGTCTGTTCATAATTCTCTTCCTGTCTCTCTTTCCATCTCAATTATCTATCTCAATTATCTATCTCAATTATCTCTCTCTCTCTCTCTCTCTCTCTTTCTCTTTCTCTTTTCGTAAGATACCTATAACTGAAAAACATAAATTTCGGAGGTTGTTGTTGTTGCCGTTCCCTAGGCTGCCTGGCTGAAGAGCCCCGAGTCCCTAAGAAAGGCCATGGCAACGGTTGGGCTTTCCCACAGGGCTCTCGAGGAGTGTAAATTATGTTGTTGACGTAAGTGATTGTGTAGAATGCAGTCTTCTATGATGTGTTTAATAGTATGGGGCGCTGTGTTGCATCCTGGGCAGGTATCGACGACGGAGTTATCCAGTCTCTTCTGATAGCTCAGAAGAGCTGGATGGTGCCCACATCTCAGCCTGGCCAGGTGGACTCTGTCCTCGCGAGGAAGGGAGGATTCAGTGGAACGGCGAGAGATAGGAGTATGGATGTGATTCTGGGAGCTGGTTTGGGATGGACAGGGAGGGAGAGATGACAGTATTGCGTGCGATACCGTATGCTGGGTGTTGTTTTGAAATTCCTTGTCTGTGGGTGTGCTGCCATGTAGACTGTAGTGTAGTGGATGGCGTTGGTTTGTGGAGGCTGCAGCCAGGAATTGAGTGCCTCTCATGTCCAGGTGGTCTTTGACTTTGAGAACTTTGGTTTCTTGATGTAGGTGATCTGTAGGTGTAGTAGCTGTGCAGCCTGTGATGATTTTTGGGGCTTTGTTTTGAATGGTCTGCAAGGTCTTGTGATGTATTTCAGCTAGGGAAGAAGCCCAGGCAGGGCTTGCATATTCCATCACTGATCTTATGTATTGTTTCTATACTGTGGTGGAAGTTTCTTTGTTGTGTCCAAATATTGTGTGGGCAAGTGACCTGAGGGCGTTAAGTCTGGGTGTCAGTTTATTTGTTTATGTTTGTGATATGTTGTTTGAATGTCAATAGAGTATCATATGTTACTCCTAGGATTTTGGGTGAGTGCGTGTGTGTTAGGGGGTTTCGGAGGTTGAGACATATAATACACAGATTAACACACACTAACCTGATAGGCATCCGGTATATTGACCATGGTACCACACTGCGCCGTATATCCCACAATACCACAACCCCAAGGTATTCGGATCTCCTCTTTCTCCTCCATCTCCTCCACGGTTGAGTCCGGATTCACGTCGAAGAGGGTGGAGACCAAACACCTCTCCGCATCCTGTAGAAAAAGAGGTATAACCTTAGACAATATAATTTAGCTACGGCCTGTGCCAAACTGCAAGATAGGATATCATGTGAGGAGCTAATGAAAAGGTTAGGTATCAAGAGTATCAGTGATGAGATGCGTACTAACAGGCTTGGATGGTTTGGACAAGTGGAGAGGATGGATGAACTAAGCTGGGTGAAAAGATGCAAGTCCATGAATGTGGAGGGAGCTGCACCAAGGGGCGTACCAAAAAAGATGTGGGATCGAACTTTGCAGTCTAATCTTAAATCAAAGAACCTGACATGTGAGGCAGCTCTTAACAGGGCTGCCTGGAGCGCCGCCATTAGGACGTGAGACCAGAACCGCATTACGTGTGGAGCATTCAGTCTTTAAATTAGTGTATGTATATATATATATATATATCTTTGTAGGAATAGGTTTTTACACCACACCCGAAAGAGGATTTATGGAGATCCGATCTTACTCTCAACCATCTTAACAATTTTACCCACACACTTAAACTTCGTTAGATGCCGAAATAGCCTCCCGAAAATATGCCAGGATTAAACCCGGGACCCTTAGGCTATGAGGTAAACACTCTACCAGTTAGACCAAGAAAGATATCTCACTTGACCTGGTCGGCTCAAGTTAATTCCGCGTCTGGTTCTGTTTAGGCTAACCGATTTTTACTGACTTTACATCCTTACGTCCTGGAAAATGGGGATAATAGAGCTAATGTTATAATTCCAACGCTATAAAAAACGATTCCTCAATAATTACGGTTACAGAACTGGCAGTGATATTGCCAATTATATACCATAATTTCAATGGTCTCAAGCTCTGCTAACCATCCATATTACAGTAATTTACAGCCTCAATAAAGTAATTTTAGCGCAAATACAGATATGAACCATTGATTCTGAATACAGCTTACTTAGATAGTTAGTTAAAATAGGACTTCAAAGTTCAGAGGCTATCAACCCTTCTGGATTATTTAGCCAGCACACTGTAAGTCAAGAATAGCGTCAGGACTGGAGCCCCTTTTCGAAAACCCCAGTCCCTTGCTGAATACAGCTATCGATAGTTGTAATTTAAGGTTTTACACTCCACAATTACGGATATTTAATAGGGTACATGTACGCTGAAAGGGCAATAGGAGTTTGCCCATGAAAGTGTGCTTAAATATACACCGGCCGACTCTAATAATAAAATAGAGTTCTCTATGAATAACTAATGGATGAGATTGGCCCTAACAAGACCTAAATAATAAATGCCTGTAGATATGGCTTAATGGGCCAAAGTCAATCTAGGCATTTCTTGACATCGGCTCTCAAACATTGCCGATAATATCGTTCGTGTGACTCGGCGGCTTTCAAACAAGATAAAAGTGGGAGAGGGTAACGACCGCCCAATAGTCTATGGTGGGGGGGGGGGGGGAGTCATATATACAGTATATATATTAAAAAAAAAAAAAAAAAAAATAGAGGAAAAATTTGGAAACTGAATCTCATCTGCCTCACTTTTTCCATTTTTAGCCCCTTGATTCACGATGTATATCAATTTATTTTTAGTTTTTTCATTACCGTAGTTATTCTTAGACAGTATTGGGCTGGTAGCTTTCTGACGAGCGACAGCGAGCCTGCAATTTAGGAGGAATCGGCCTTCGGCCGTTAGTTTTCTATCGCAATATGTACAAATTTATCTCGAAGGGGGATTTTGGGGGTGTATTTTTATGTTTGATTACAAAAATATATATAATATAATAAAATAATAGATATATATATATATATATATATACCTGTATTAGTGTATATATATATATCGGTATATATATTTTTTAACTAATAACTTTACCAAATAAAATACCATCCCCTTAATAGTCGCACATTCATCAACCAAAAAATATATACAGTAGACCGTTGCGTCGTACATCCTTTTCACATTCATTTTTTTTTTTTTTTTTTTTTTTTTTTTTTACCCATTCGAATTCCCGTCCATGCATTCGGGTTTTAATCTAGCATAGCGAGTAATACGGCTCTCCACAATTTTTACTTTTTTGTTTGTAATTTCTGTTTTGCCCGTATTTTGCAATTTTCCCGGCGCGCGATTTGATTATTGGGTGTGTTTTCTGGTTATGCATATTACGGGGAGGTTATTAGTTTGTTAATCAGATCTCTATCAAGCTTAACAACAAAAAATACCTACCCCCAAGATCCCCCTTCGAGATAAATTTGTACATTTTTCGGTAGAAAAATGTCCCGCCCAAAAGCAGATTCCTCCTAAATTACAGGCTCACTATAGCTCGCCACCTAAATGGCTCGGAAACCCTCAATATTGACAAAGAAATGAGGCTAAAGGTCTTAAAGGTCTTAGGTGTGGTGGAGTGGTCTTGCCACTGGCCTGGTAATCCAAAGGTCTCGGGTTCAAATCCCGATGTATCAATGGGAAGATATTATTGGGATGGAATTTGTGCTGTACCTAGTATCAGTGCATTACCACAAGCCCACCGAAACGTCAATAAAATACCCTCATTGTTCCTTGATTAAATAGCACTGTATGAATATTCCCATATTCAAAATATGCTATAGGGGTGCAATGCCTGGTGAGTTATCTGCTCAACAGGTGGCGTTGTGTGTGTGTAAGTGTGAGAGTCCGAGTGTAGGGGATGAGACAGTGAAGCACAGGAACGAGGTGGCTTCAGAGATGGAGTCGTTTCGGGCCATGAGTGAACACCGTGCCTCATGTGAAGGCAAGATGGCAGGTGCTCGTTGTACTCTACGTGCTTCACATGTCTCACTCCCTAGACTGGAACAAGACCTCACGGGCTTCACTGTTCATTGTAAAGCGGTGAATGTTAAGGCTCTCAGCCTATGCCCGAGAGGAAGTAAGTTGGAATATAGAAAAAAAAAAAAAAAAAAAAAAACTAATGGGCCAAACGTCTTAAAATCTGAAAACTAATGGGGCTAAACATGAGGGAGAAAGGGGTCCAGAAAGATACAGAAACTTCCCCTTAAATCATCAATAGTCTGTCTTTTTCCAGCTGACGGTAAATTTCCATGGTTATTATTATTGATTTATTATTTCTTTATTATTTTTTATTATTAGGAATTACAAAGCTCTGGTAGTGAAATAGGTTGCTAAGGGGGTGCTTTTTCTGCTTCTCCCTTATGTTTAGCCTCAATACTTTTGAGATTTTAAGATGTTTGCCCCCTTAGTTTGGCGATTTTACGACCTTTCGCCCCATTTATTTGTCAATTGTAAGACCTTTCGTGTCATTTAATTGAAGTGTGATATTTTTCCTGGCGAGCGATAGCAAACTGCAATTTAGGAGGCACAGGTTGCCTTTTCTACTGACATATGTACACATTATCTAGAAACGAGGTCTTGGGGGCATTGTTTTAAGCTTGACGGGGGTTTAGGGAGCAAACTAAAAACCTACCCTTAAGTAGCTTTAAGCTTTAGCTCATTTCCCATAGACACCACCAATGAATCGAACTCTAGACCACGTGATCAAGGGGTAAACGTACAGGTGCTAACAATAGGAATGTATGTATTTAACATTCACATGCCAGAAATAATTCATGGCGATATCGAAAATTGTACTTTTTTGCATAATATTTATCACATATTATTATATCATTCATTCATATACAATATACCAGTATATATTCATAAATCGGTTTCTCTAGATATACTAGCATAGCATAGTCATTATAATTAAGCATAGTAATGGGTGATTAAGGACATAATTATATACCTTAAGGTATCTGACCCTCATAGTCACATATTGTAAAGTGTATCAGATCATTACTGATTACTACATATTTATTTTGTGAGAACATAGATTTTTTAATCTATGGCTACCCCCAAAATGGGGATTGGGCCTGAGCATATAGATAGATAGATAGATAGAGAACATAGATTTTTTAATTTAATTTAAAGTGAAAATGAGGTGTCCCAAAATGTTTACAAGTGACTGTACAAAAAAGCCAGTGTGGTCTAACGATAAACGGGTTCAATTCGACATCACTTCAATAATCCTGTGCCTCACCTTATCCCCCTGAACGAGGAAGAGCGAACACCTGTCGGCACTGGTGAGGATGGACACGTTCTGCAGGATCTTGTGGCACAGGGAGCGGACTTCCAGGTCGTTACAAATGTCCTTCACCAGCTCGAAGATCAGCTGCCGTTCATCCAGGCCCTTCAGCTCCGTGCGGGACTTGCGACGAACCTGTTGACAAGAAGGGTACAGTATGGTGGTATAAGGAAATATAATTTATATATTTTTATTTTATTTGAAACATATTTATACTGGGTACAACCAATTACAAAAATTTATTCTCACTTGGCGGATCTGTTGAGGAGAAGGGTATAGTATGGTGGTATAAGGAATTTTATTTTATATATTTTTATTTTATTTGAAACTTATTTATACTGGGTACAACTAATTACAAAAATGTATTCTCACTTGGTGCCCAGTTAAATATGCAATGATAGAATAAAAGTTAAATGAGTGTAGTCGTAGGAGAGAAGCGTAGGGTATAAGCGTAGGAATGAAGTATACAACATGGTGGTTGAAGGAAAGGAGTGTATTCATTGAAGAGAAGTGTAAGGCATAAGCATAGGAATGAAGTGTACAACCTGAAACTCACAAGTGGTCGTCAATTACTACCGGTACTAATAATAATGATACTGTACTAATACGAATACAAATAATACAAATAATAATAAAACAACAATAATAATAATAATAAATCATAAAAATAATAATACTGTAATAAATACATAACAAATCTCCCTTTCCATACATCAAATCAATGACTGGATAGGAATTTATGTGGCCAACTGTACATTGCTCCGCAGAACATTAACTCCTGTACCGGCGATGTCCTTTTAGTTTTATTCTAGCTATATCTAGGCGATTTTATGCAGTTTAAGAAGGATCTGTGGTAGTTAAAAGGGTTAAGTGACATAGTTCGAAGCCTGTTAGTTGCTGGAGACCCTTTTTTCACTGGATAAAATCGTCTAACAGCAGGCTGAATAAAGTTAAAAGGACGGCACAGGTACAGAAGGGATTAATTATGTTATTACACTAATTATTATAGTTAGGAAGCGGAGTTAGCTGGAAAAGCAATTATATTTATTTATAAGCGGCACAGATTATTTAATTGCTAAGGCCTCCAATTAACCCTTTCTGTAAGATTGCTGATTATTTAATTTGGTTTAGCTATATACAGTATAGACGACTTTATTCAGCTCAGGAAGGTTCTGTGCGAGTAATAATAACTGTGTTAGTTTATATCCTTTTAGTTACTAGAGGACTTTCCGAAGGTGTAGAAAATTGTCTAATGTTCACTAGAATAAAATAGACAATGGTTACCAGGCACTGAAGTGTATAATCAGAAAGCCAGGATAATTATATATATATATATATATACACAGAGACGCTGATCCCTGTCATAACCGGAGAGCTTATTAAGTCAGCTTAGTTACGTAATCAGCAAGTAAGCTAATTATAGGTGGAAAAGCTAATTCTAGGCTAGCAAGGATCGTCAAATCACCAAGAATCTATATAATAGTCGGTGCTCAAAGTTTACTTACATTCTTGAGATTTCGTGAGGGCCTACACTGCAAAAATAAAAATTTAAGGTATAATGAAAACGAAAAAAATAAATAAAGTAAAGAAGTGAAAAAAAGTATAAAATATAAATATAAAGTATAAATAAAAATGCTATGATATAAAAATGTATAGTTAAGGTAATTATGATCAAGTTGGGTAATTGATTGACATTTACCCTTGATAACTGGATAATTATACATAAACGAGTTTATCACTATATCATTAATGGTAGAAATAATACCTCGATTACACTATTCTCTGTATATTTCCAGCTGACGGTAAAGTGCCTATGTCTTCATCTTGATTACTCCGCTATTATTTAGATTAGGTAGCGAAATCTGTTTTTAATAATGACAACTTTGCACTAATATGAAGTAGAGACACGGTAGTTTCGTATTTTTCCGTTATTTATCGAAAAATCAGTTGCTAAATTATTCAATTTACCCGCAGATGAAATGAAACCGAGTATAGTCCTTTGTGAGTTCTATCTATCTATCTATTGCCTGACGCCGCGATCCCCGAAGGGGTGGCCACGAACGAACCGTCCCCATGCACCTCTTTCCCCAGTCAGTCGACGCCCCTCCCCCCAACCAGCACCGCCTTCGTTCATGTAGTTCCTCACTCCATCCTTCCACCTCATATTCGGTCTACCTCTCCCCCTCTGTCCCTCCACCTCGCTCTCGTACACCCTCTTAGTCATTCTCTCGCTTTCCATACGTTCCATATGGCCGAACCATCTCAAGTTCTTTGTGAGTTATAGATGGTAATGTTTAAGAGCTTTGGCCTACTTAGCTGGAACACAAAATACCAATATACCTTTAAACGGTAAACTATTATGAACACTTAAACACTTCTCTCAAGTGTTGGGGCTTGTACTGAATAGTAAATAAAGAAATGAAAAACAAAACAAAACCCTTCTCTTATCCATATGTTCTTACAGTGTAAGTTCACAGAAAAAATATTTATCTTTGCAGCCGAACGATTAAAATTAATCAACACAAACAATTGGTGTTGTAAATTAAATGATCCCGTACTCAAAAATATATTAACCCGTTCTGTACCGGGGACTTCTTTTTAATTGTATTCAAGCTACATTTAGACGATTTTGTGCAGTTTAATTAAGAAGGATCTATGGTAGTAAAAAGGGTTAAGTGAGATAGTTCAAAGCCTGATAATTGGTGGAGGTCCTTTATAAACTAAACAAAATCGTCTACTAGTAGCCAGAATAAAGTATATAAAGACGTCGTCGGTACAGAAAGAGTTAATATTGTTAAATTTTCCAACTGACTCGCTGTTTACATACAATTCTCCCGACCAAAGTTTCACTTGAGACCCCTGCTGGCCGATCCTGAACTAGCGAAGAAACTGTCAAAACGCATCTATATCCTCAAGGGGTTAATAACTTGGATTATAATGTTAGGAATTTAGAAAATACAGCAGGGTGCCAAACAGAAACAATTTTGTTTGAAGATTTGAATGCATATGAGAAGGTTTATAAGAAAATTAACATGAAGTAGTATTTCTTTGGCCATTTGATCGCATCTAAAGACATAATTTGAACATAACCATAAGTTTATCTTTGCAAATAGAGAAGTAAAGACTAAAAAGAAAGGACGCTGCTTTCGTTTGACACGCTGGTTACAGTAACCACTTCAACTCGGATCAACTTCGAAACCAATTACAAAATTGTAACCAAGTAAAGTCTGTTCATTATAGGTGGGCCATAAATCGAGAACCCTAACCTCTGTAACTAAAAAGGGGGCTAGAGCAAATGGGCTGCCAATTCCCACATCCATTCCCTGTCTGACCCTTCCTAAATGGTAAAATGTTTATCTCAATTACTCTAGCTGTTTGTGAGTTATAGAAGTTAGGGGTCAAGATTGTTGGCCAACCTATAATGAATGGACTATAGTAGGATTCAAATAATTAATCCCTTAAGCCCAAAACCTAAAGTAATACCTACACGAAAACAGATACAAAAATGACGAATAAATAACAGCTAAAAAGATAAATAACATCTGAATAACATTATACATAACAGATACAACAGATACAAAAACAGCTAATACAGATAAATAACATATAACTAACAGCTAAACCAGATAAATAACAGCTAAATAACAGATAACTAACAGCTAAAACATATAAATAACGGCTAAACCAGATAAATAACAGATAAACCAGATAAATAACAGATAAACCAGATAAATAACAGCTAAATAACAGATAACTAACAGCTAAAACATATAAATAACGGCTAAACCAGATAAATAACAGATAAACCAGATAAATAGGGAGGTGTGGTGGAGTGGTCTTGCCACTGGCCTGGTAATCCAAAGGTCCCGGGTTCAAATCCCGATGTATCAATGGGAAGATATTATTGGGATGGAATTAGTGCTGTACCTAGTATCAGTGCATTACCACAAGCCCACCGAAACGTCAATAAAATACCCTCATTGTTCCCTGATTACATAGCACTGTATGAATATTCCCATATTCAAAATATGCTATAGGGGTGCAATGCCTGGTGAGTTATCTGCTCAACAGGTGGCGTTGTGTGTGTGTAAGTGTGAGAGTCCGAGTGTAGGGGGTGAGACAGTGAAGCACGGGAACGAGATGGCTTCAGAGATGGGGTCGTTTCGGGCCATGAGTGAGCACCGTGCCTCATGTGAAGGCAAGATGGCAGGTGCTCGTTGTACTCTACGTGCTTCACATGTCTCACTCCCTAGACTGGAACAAGACCTCACGGGCTTCACTGTTCTTTGTAAAGCGGTGAATGTTAAGGCTCTCAGCCTATGCCCGAGAGGAAGTAAGTTGGAAAAAAAACAAAAAAAAAAAACAAAAAAAAACCCAGATAAACCAGATAAATAACAGCTAAATAACAGATAACTAACAGCTAAAACATATAAATAACGGCTAAACCAGATAAATAACAGATAAACCAGATAAATAACAGATAAACCAGATAAATAACAGCTAAATAACAGATAACTAACAGCTAAAACATATAAATAACGGCTAAACCAGATAAATAACAGATAAACCAGATAAATAACAGATAAACCAGATAAATAACAGCTAAACAGATAAACCACTAAAACAGATAAATAACAGCTGAATAACAGATAAATAACAGCTAAACCAGATAAATAACAGCTGAATAACAGATAAATAACAGCTAAACAAGATAAATAACAGCTAAAACAGACATATAACAGATGAATAACAGATTAATAACACATAAATAACAGCTAAATATCACATGAATTACAAATATTAAACACAACTACTTTCAATCAGAATAGCGACGATTTAAGCAGTTACGAGGAAGGGGGAATTAAGTATTATTTGTTTTCCTAAGTATATGAAGGAGACAAAAGGCAGAGCTGTCTGTAACAAGTGTCTCCCCCGAAGTTAAATGAGTGATAGAGAGCCGAATTCAAGGTACGTTAGAGTCAAAATATCTGGACACACGGAGCTTGAAGCAGTTTAAGTTACCGGATGAGGGATGCTAAACTAAGGACAAGTACCTTTTGTTCTATGTGTATGAAGGAGACAAAAGGTACAGATGCGTGTAACAAGTGTCTCACCATAGTTAAAAGAGTGATAGTCGATATTGTAAATGTATTATTTTTTGTTTTGTGTGTGTTTAGGAAAGAAGTGTGGTGTACATGTTTAGTGTAGTGAAATTAATAGGAGGAGGAAGAGGTGTTTGTGAGAGCTAGCTGGACTACTCTATGTGTAGGTGAGACACAAACAGAAACAGTGAGGGAAGCCACACAAATGAAACAAGAGTTCCAGCAACTCCTTTGCCAAATATGTAATAATTAAGTAATAAATAACAACTGATTAATAAATAAAACTCCAATACCTTCATTCTAACCTTGGCCAGGATAGCGACGTTCTCGGCCCCGCCCGTGGGTGGGGAGAGGAAGGTGGGCGTACCGTCTATGGTGGTTACGATGGGTTTAGTCAGCCCACCACGCTCAAACTCGTGGGCGGAGATCTTTCTGACGGGCGTCGCTGCTCCTGGTGGGGGATAGAGAATGCGAGGTTAGCTTAAAATATATAAATAACATAAATATATTAATCTCACTCCCAACACCAAGCACCTCCCAATTAAATTAATGAAAGTATATGATCCAAACACACACACACACACACACACACACACACACTATGACATTGAAAAGGCTGTGTTCAAATCCAAGCATGTCTTTTCATAATACCCTGCAAATAAACAGAGTGACCCAAATGATAACAATACCCCTAGTTGACCTTGGGTGTGTGGGGGGTAATAATAATACTGGAGATACAATACTGGTCCAATACTTGGCTGGTGGTTGGAGTTCAATATATGTTGGTGGTGGTTGGAACTGACACTTAATAATTACTAGTGAACTATCTATTGGCTCTGGGCCCTATACTCCACAGCCCCTTAACTTAAGGGAAGGTTTTTAGTTTGTTCCCTAGACCATATAATTGCACCTCTCAAGACCCTCCTTCAAGATAAATTTGTACATTTATCGATAGAAAAATTACCCGGCCGAAGGCCGGTTCCGCTTAGACAAGACAGGCTCTTTATCTCTCGCCAGGAAAAAATCAACACCTAAATGACACAAAGAGTCTTAATATTGACAAAGAAATGAGGCGAAAGGTCTCAAAATCGCTAAACTAACGGAACAAACTAAATCTCAAAACTAATATGCTAAACATGAAGGAGAAGGGGGTCCAGAAAAACGACCCATCTCCCCTTAATAATTACTAGTGAACTATCTACATTGGCTCCTGGCCCTATACTCTCCAGCGGCCCTTTCACTTAAAGTATATAAACACAACATAAACTTTGCCAATAATAACACTAGAGATACAATACTGGTCCAATACTTGGGTGGAGTTTAATATAATTGTTGGTGGTTGGAACTGACATCTAATAATTACCGGTACTAGTGAACTACCTATTGGCTCCCTATACCCCCCAATCCCTTCACAAATAAGTATATTAAACACAACATAATCTTTGGCCGCACCTCCGGGCTCACTCACTGGCTGTTATTACATTCAACTATGTTGTATATATTTTAAGACTTTTCACCCAATTTCTTTGTCAATATTAAGATCTTTCTTGTCACTTAGGTGTCGATATTTTCATGGCAAGCGATAGCGAGCCTGTAGGCCTAATTTAGGAATGTATTTTAGGAATGTTCAGCCGGAATGTACACTATTTTCTCGAAGAGGTCTTCGTTTTTCTTCTTTTTTAAAGCTTAGTATAGGTTTAGGGAGCGAACTAAAAACACACATATATATTAAACACCGGATACTGTATAACGTACCTGAGGCTTCAGTGGTTTGAAAAGAAACAAATATATATATATATATATAATCAGAATACAGAGTTACAAGACCAGTATATAATTATAGGTTATAATGAAAGATGACAGAATACCATAGAAGAAGGAGGAGGAGGTTGAAGAAGAAGAGGAAAGGGAAGATTGTGATGAAGTAAACAAATGAATAGCATATATTATTGAACAGGAGAGTAATATTAATAAGACGAAAGGCTAAACACACACACACACACACACACACACACACACACACACACACACACACACACACACACACCCACACCCACACCCACACCCACACCCACCCACACACCCACACACCGATACGCCCCTACTTCATTACAGTTTAAGCTTCGTAAACCTGGTCCCAGATTTACAAGGTGAGAGTTACTGGCCCCGAGACTGAACCCTACTTGGTCCGTGGGGGGTCCTTTTTGGACCATTTCTGTTTCGATTCGGTCCACTAGTGTGGATATTTTAAGACGTTCAAACCTAATTATTTAGTGATAAGAAGACATACCAGCCCATTCACTAAAAAAAAAAAAAAAAAAAAAAATGGGGAAAAGGGGGGAGCCTGCAACTTACAGGACATGGCCGGGAACAAATAACTTGAAGTGGGTGGGCTATTTCTTTAGTGTCAAGGAAGTCTGGGAAGGCGATTTTGTTAGCCTAAGGGACTAATTAAAATAAATTTCTCGAAAATGGCAAAAACCAAGCAAAATCTTCAATAACAATTAAACAAAATATAATAACCCGCAAGAGGTCAAATATAATAACCCGCAAGAGGTCAAATATAATAACCCGCAAGAGGTCAAATATAATAACCCGCAAGAGGTCAAATATAATAAACCGCAAGAGGTCAAATATAATAACCCGCAAGAGGTCAAATATAATAACCCGCAAGAGGTCAAATATAATAACCCGCAAGAGGTCAAATATAATAACCCGCAAGAGGTCAAATATAATAACCCGCAAGAGGTCAAATATAATAACCCGCAAGAGGTCAAATATAATAACCCGCAAGAGGTCAAATATAATAACCCGCAAGAGGTCAAATATAATAACCCGCAAGAGGTCGAATCAGATAGTGTTAAGGCGGAGTAACATGAGCACCTTAGCGGTCACAGTATTAAAAGGAGATGGGCGTATTTATTTGCTTATTGCCAGAGTGGACAGAAGGGTGCTGAGCTGGTATGGTCATGTTGAACGAATGGGAGATGAAAGGCTTACAAAGAGAATATATGAGTCAGATACAAGGGGAGATAGAAGGTCAGGAAGACCCCCATTGAGATGGAGAGACTGTGTAAGACAAGCTTTGGATGATAGAGGAATGACTATAGATCAGGCAAAGGAAGTGGTAATAAACAGGAATTAATGGAGAATGCTTGTGAATAGTTGAGTGAACACGTGGTCATTTGGGGGAAGGGGTCGGGCGCAAGTTGGACTAGATAATAGTCCATCAGGCGCCTGGCCAGGGGAGACGATTAATATGAAGGGTGCACCTGGAAGTGTGGTGGGCGGGCTTGTGGCTTTGGCTCCGCTACATGTCTGCCTGTCGAGATCGGAGCCTCTCCGGGTGGTCGGGGGCCGGGGGAGTGCTGGAGCGACCTTGGTCACCCTGGTCTCTGGGTATTCTCCTGGGTGACCTGGATGTGTGTGAATTTTGTGTTGTGTCTGTGTATGTTCACTGTTTTGTCTTGTGTTTTGTGTTTTCCTGTTCTTGCTCCGTCTTGAGTCGGCCACCCCCAAGAAAATATTTTCTTTTGTTTTTAATAAAATAGAGGAAAAAATCAAAATAGTTAAAGTGGGGATTGGGCCTGAGCATATAGATAGATGGATAGATAGATTATTATCTAGTGTCCTTGCTAAACTTCCATCAAGCTGTAAAAAACACTCCCTAGACCCCTCTTCAAGATAAATTTGTACATTTTTCGATAGAAAAATGTCCCGGCAGAAGGCCGGTCCATCTTAAATTACAGGCTCGCTATCGCTCGCCAGGAAAAAAATCGACACCTAAATTAAAAGTCTTACAGAAATGGGGCGAAAGGTTTTAAAATCACCAAATTAATGGGCCGAACGTCTTAAAATATGAAAACTAATGGGACTAAGCATGAGGGAGAAGGGGGACCAGAAAAGCAAACCCATCTACCCTTAAGGCAGAGTCACAAGAGCATTTCAGCGGGGGATGAATCGGAGTCACTGTATCCGATCCAAGAAGTAGCTAAAAATCCAGTATACTATGACAATATTGATTTCATTTTGCTTGTATTTTGTATCTCATAGGTTCTAATCGTTTACAGTTCGATTTAATATACGAACAGCAAAATTTATCAAAACTAGAGAGGCACTCGGTAGAACGCCGACGCTGGCTGGTTCTTACCATAAATATCATGGGAATAAATTTTCTTCTGGATCTGGGTTCCACGATATAATCTTCCTTAGCGCATATCCTATCTGCCCACCAATTATCGTAAAAATCTCACTTGGTGAGATATCTTGTTTACAGACAAACACGCAAACAAACGGAGGTGAAAACCTCCGTCCAACTTCGTTGGTGGAGGTAATAAGACAATAACTTGTAGATAATTGAAGGCTCGGATACATGTAGCCGATAAACTTGCTGGTGTGAATCCGACTTAAGTACTGTTGTGTTGGCTATTAGTTCGGCAATGGAGTGCTGGTGCAGCACTCTACCCAGCAAAACAATGGCCTCATAAAAATGGGAATATATTGACCAGGTATTACTGACTGCACACAGTGCACAGGGGCAATTCACCACTTGCGAGTTTCAGGTTATTAGGAAATTGGAGCCGTACCCATTGATATTAAACAGATATGCAATAACAAATGTAGGTTTCTGATGAATAGAAAGCATGATTCATATAATTTTATGCATTTATGTACGGTATATATGCCCTAGAACTACTGTATATCTTAACTGGTAATTAAATAGGGGAGCTATCCCCCCGCCAAAGGCGGCTTTCTAGGGCCTTTCCTAGCTGATGCTGAGAGGATTGGGTTCTAGTCATGTGGTGATGGGCTGGTCTATCCGAGTGAGAACTGAGCGATCTCTGCCATACCCATAGCTTACTCTGACTGTTCCTTTTACTTATATATCTTCTAGATCTCAAGTGGCGGCGTCTTTTCCGTGGATTGACCTCCCTACTGACAACCTAGAAGTTGGCAGATTGGGAGCCAAAGTATCACATTTTTCCCTTACCCCTCAACTTTCCCTTCATAATTGCTGAGGGGCACAGGGCCTTGGGTGGGGCTTTGGTTTCCCGGGCGTTTCCGCACCCTCTTCAGCTCCCTGCCTTGGAGTGGCTTCGGTCACCCAGGCTTTGTTAGTGGTAAGCAGGGAGGATTTTGTGGGGGCGCTCGTTTATGGCCTTGGCCTTGCTCGAGACCTTGGGGCTGTTCGGCCAGACAGCCTGGGGAACAACAACAACTGGTAATTCTGGTAAATATAGATGTCTACAGCTCCTACTCGCAATGGTCAATTCTAAAACAAATATTGTCGTTCATTGCATCTGGAATTTTACTACAAGATAATATAAGCTGTAGATTTGCTTCGAATTGACTTTCTTGTCCAGGTATAACATTTATTTGATTCTTTCCCTCATTCTACGACTTAAACTGATTCTAGCACCATGTGTTCAGGTACTGTGCCTTGCATTTGGATCATTCTTTCAAGTTGTGTGTGTGTGTGTGGGAGGGGCACTAGTTACAGACAGCTTAAGGGGAGATTTCCACTTGAGGGATTTTTTCTGGACCCCTTTCTCCCTCATGTTTAGCCCCATTGCTTTTGAGATTTTAAGACGTTCGCCCTAGTAGTTTAGACATTTAAGACATTTTTCCCCATTTCTGTGAATTTTAAGACCTTTCGTGCCATTAAGGTGTCGATTTTTTCCTGGCGAGCGATAGCGAGCCTGTAATTTAAGAGCAATCGGCCTCCGGCCGGGACATTTTTCTACCGAAAAATGTACAAATTTATCTTGAAAGGGGGTCTAGGGGGTGTAATTTTAAGCTTTATGAAAACGTAGGGAACAAACTAAATACCTCCCCTTAACATTGTGTCTCTTTCATACACATAGAAAAAACAATGAACCCATCAACAGAGAGAGAGAGAGAGAGAGAGAGAGAGAGAGAGAGAGAGAGAGAGAGAGAGAGAGAGAGAGACAGAGACAGAGACAGAGACAGAGACAGAGACAGAGACAGAGACAGAGACAGAGACAGAGACAGAGACAGAGACAGAGACTGAGACTGAGACTGAGACTGAGACTGAGACTGAGACTGAGACTGAGACTGAGACTGAGACTGAGACTGAGACAGAGAGAGAGAGAGAGAGAGAGAGAGAGAGAGAGAGAGAGAGAGATCAGAGAAGCTAAGAGAGAGATAGTCAGCACACCCAGACTATTTGACGCTGCAGCCATCATTAATAATAAACCTCTCGCCCGTATTTGCATTTCATCATTTTCAGAAGCAGGTTAAGGGGACAGTAGTTATTTTTTTCGGTCTATCAATTTATATATTAATTTATTTATTTTTAGTTTCCTCGCTAGACCTTCACCAAGATTAACAAACAATCCCTAGACCCCCCCTTCAAGATAAATGTGTAAATTTTTCGATAGAAAAATTACCCGGCCGAAGGCCGATTTCTTTTCAAATTACAGGCTCGCTATCGGTCGCCAAGAAAAATATCGACACCTAAATGGCACGAATGGTCTTGATATTGAAATGGAAATGAGAGGCAAGTTTTTAAAATCGACAAACTAATGGGGCTAACGTCTTAAAATCTGAAAACTAATGGGGCTAAACATGAGGAAGAAGGGGGCCCAGAAAAACGACCTATCTCCCCTTAATAATATTTATACCTCTCGCCCGTGTTTGCATTTCATCATTTCCAAAAGCTGGTGAAGTTCCCCCCGGCGCCTCCTACAGTCTATTCATGATTATTAGGCCAAAACTCTTGATTAATAACCTCTTTAACTTAAAAAACGGCTGGAGTAATCGAGCTATATTGTCTACTATGTGGGAAGAGTCAGTCAGGGAATAGGTGTGGACATTTACAGCCCATTTGCTACATGCAAATATACTTCATAATGGGAAGAGCAAATTACAAATTTTTGAATGGATATTAATGTACTGCCAAACGAATTCAATCGATTTTGAGAAAGATCTAAACAAATTATTTGCTTACACACAAACAAAATTATAATGGCAGAGTACACGCTACTGAGCATAAATATATACAGTATATATATATATATATATCATTGCAACCAAGTTTGAGCACAAGTCAAACTATATTCATCAATTCAAAATTAATTTTAAGATTTTAAAATATGGCTCAATGCAAATGTGAAAAAACCTGCATGGCCAGCTACCTCAGAATTCCTGCGAGCGTCTGTTTACGGGACTATGAATAATTAGCAGAATAAAAACACTCTGGCCTTCTGAATGTCTGAGAAGTGAGAGAGAGTGTGAGTGTGAGTGTGAGTGTGAGTGTGTGTGTATGTAAATGTCAATGAGGGAATCAAATAAAGCAACATAAATACAGAAGACTAACAGTAACATAAACATTCAAATATACATTAAGATAAACGAATGGAATTTAGGATGAAACGGCCTTCGGCGGAAAGTTTTTCCCACCGAAAAATGCACTAATATATCTGGAATGGGGCTCTTGGGGATATTTTATTTAAGCCTGATGGAGGGCTAGGGAGGAAATATAAAACTCCCCCTAGGCACGCGCGCACACACACACACACACACACACGCACGCACGCACGCACGCACGCACGCACGCACACACACACGCACGCACGCACGCACGCACGCACGCACACACGCACACACACACACACACACACACACACACACACACACACATAGTCTGTATAACTAAACCTTTATAACTAGACAAATTAAGGGGGTAGTGCTTGTTTTGTTGGCCTATACATTTAATTATTTATATTTTTTTTGTTTTCTCGCTAGACCTCCATCAAGCTTAAAAGAACACCCCCTACACCCCTTTTCAAGATAAATTTGTAATTTTTTCGGTAGAAAAATGTCCCAGCCGAAGGCCGGTTCCTCTTAAAATTACAGGTTAGCTATCGCTGGCCAGGAAAAAATCGACACCTAAATGACAAGAAAGGTTTTAATATTGACAACAAAAATGGAGTGAAACGTCTGAAAATTGCCAAACTAATGGAACGAACGTCTTAAAACCTCAAAATAAATATGCTAAACATGAGGGAGAAGGGGGTCCAGAAAAAGCGAGTACTACCCCCTTAACATAAAGGATATTAGCAGCTTATGTTAACTACCAAAGTACTTAAATATTCAGTACGATATAATTGCTACTTACTCTCTTACCGTTTATTATTAAAATT
>CM064579.1:41885142-41902509 GCA_032716605.1 Paralithodes platypus
CGAAAGCGAGCCTGTAATTTTAAGAGAAACCAGCCTTTGTCTAGGACATTTTTCTCTCCAAAAATTTACAAATTTATCTTGAAGGGGGATCTAGGGAGTGTTTTTTCAAGCTTGATGAAGGTCTAGCAAGGAAACTAAAAATAATAATTAATATATAAATAAATAGACCCCCCCCAAATAACCACTACCCCCTTAAGACTATATTCTAGCTATATACCCATACCAGATTGTATAGCGTGTAGGAAGCAGCCTATCCCGATAATGTCAGTAAAGTATAGTGCTATTTAGGACTATACACTGGCTACCCATTGATGATTTTATCCAGCTTAGGAAACAGTCTAACCCGGTGACGTCAGTAAAAAAAAAAAAAAAAAAAAAAAAAAAAAAAAAAAAAAAAAAAAAAAAAAAAAAAAGGTATGGTGCTATTAAGATGAGGTTTTAAGTTTGTTTCCTAGACTTCCACCAAGCTTAAAATTACACCCTCTAGAGTCTAGACCCCCTTTTTCAAGATAAATGTGTATTTTTTTATTAGAAAAATTTCCCGGCCGAAGGCCGATTCCTCTTATATTACAGGCTCGCTATCGCTCGACAGGAAAAATTTGACACCTAAATGACACGAAAGGTTTTAAATTTGACAGAAGTGGGGCAAAAGTTCTATAAATCGCCAAACTAATGGGGCGAACGTGTTAAAATCTCAAAAGCAATGGGATTAAACATGAGGGAGAAAGGGCTCCAGAAACAAATCCCTCAAGTGAAAATCTCCCCTTAAGAAAGTGCTATATAGGCTAAAAAAAAAAACTATGGATAAAATTCCACAAAAATCTGTCCCTTCGCTCAAAATTAATTATGGTAGAGTGTTGAGGTGGATCCAATTAAGGCGGCAACATATGTGATGAGAGAGAGGTAGGAAGGGTAGGGTTAGTCACATGGAGAGAGAGAGAGAGAGAGAGAGAGAGAGAGAGAGAGAGAGAGAGAGAGAGAGAGAGAGAGAGAGAGAGAGAGAGAGAGAGAGAGAGAGAGAGAGAGAGAGAGAGAGAGAGAGAGAATGGATTCGGCTTGACCGTATTCACTCCTTTTTAGACGTACTTGAATCATTCTTAATAAAATCATTTGAATTGGAATTGAATCTGGGACTCGGAGTGAATAAGTGTGGAGAGGATTAAAGCTAGGAAGGAAGGAAGGGAGGGGGGAAACAAGGGGAGGAGGGGGGAAACAAGGGGAGAAGGGAGGGAGGGGGGAACAAAAGGGAGGAGGAGGGAGGGAGGAAGGGGAGGGAGGGAGGGAAGGAAGGGATGGAGAGAGAGAATAAGTGTGTGTGAGTGACTAAAGTAACCTTATGAAAACATGGGTAAGTGTGACCCAATACTATAATGAGAAGAAGAAACAAATGTAAGAGGACTGGAAAGAGAAGCAGAAAAGAGAGAGAGAGAGAGAGAGAGAGAGAGAGAGAGAGAGAGAGAGAGAGAGAGAGAGAGAGAGAGAGAAGAGAGAGGAGAGAATATAGAGAGAGAGAGAGAGAGAGAGAGAGAGAGAGAGAGAGAGAGAGAGAGAGAGAGAGATCTAACCAAGGGACCTCAGAAACAGATCAATACAAAGCATAATGCGGGATGCTGGTGGCTGGCTATATAATCTTGCTCTATATACACCTGCTCTTTAACTAACCGACACCGATATACCTGTACAGTTGCCCACATAAGTTATGTTCCTCTCCGTGATCACATACTGTACATGGAAATATAATAAGCATGATTGGATTACGAGAGTAGTTTTTTTGTATGCAGTGTTTACTTCATCTGATGAGTCAATGGATAACTAAAATAAACCACATTCGCAATTCATTCATACTGTTTTACTTTCATACATAAGATCACGATGAGGAACAGAACTCATGTGGGCACCAGTACGTTCCTTTATTACAGTTCCATATCTGCTATGCAACTCCACACACCTGCCCTACACCGGCTCTACAACTGACTATACCCTGTTCCAAATAAGCAGGCCAAACAATCTTGAACATTACCCTCTGTAACTCACAAACGACTAGATTAATCGAGCTAATATTTCTACCTTTGGGAAGGGTCAGCCAGGGAATAGGTCTGGAGATGTACAGCCCATTTGTTCTAGCCCTTTTGAGTTACAGAGGTTAGGGATCACGATTTCTGACCTACCCCTTTGGAACGTGGTATAGCATCTTTCCGCTCGTCTCAAACACACACCTACAGCACAATTAACCTACATCTTCCCCAAACATTTCCTCTACACCTGGCATAGCTATATTGCACACAGCTGCCATACACAACATCATTCCTACCTTTACACCAAGACAACACTGAGAACACCTGGAGCTAATTACAGTAAGTCAGTAAGCACACAAAGAACGAACCGAAACACCTGGTCTACACTTACACACCTGTTCTGCACCACACCAGTCCTACACCTGCTGCATACGTGTACACTCAGATGCCATAGTCCACTCATAAATGTTCGTCGAGTTCACCTATTTCTAATTATGGAAGCATATTTCTGAGCCCGAATTTAAGAATACGATATAATTATTGTTCTATACATCAACTGCAAATTATATATACTATTTAAAAAAAACAAAAAAACAAGTTCTATCCAAAAAGCATAATGAAAAACTTAGTGGGTCCACGAATTCTTATAAGTGGGCTAGAGACTAGGGCATCCCACCTGTTCTACACCTGTTTAAAATCACCCTTACGTAACTATAGACTTTGAGGGATTTATTGGCTGAAAATCATCCTTCGATTAACACGCAACGACCAAACCAATTGCTGGTACAATAGTTGCGACCATGGTTACCAATATAGCTAGATATAATTATAGCATGCACTCATTCACTAATTTATATATCCACGAGTCCATATTCACACAATCTCTCTCTCTCTCTCTCTCTTTAGTACTCACCAGAAGACGTCCTTGATCCCTGGGGGTGCTGACTATTGGGCGGCCCCCCTCCTCCGCCACCCTCGCCTGGTCCACCGCCCCCCCCACCACAGTACGCCCCCGGGCCAACACCAAGGCTCTGGGGCACCGCGTGGGACACCAGCCATGTGTCGACCATGTGGCGTGAGGCTTTCCTGAAGAAGGCGCAGAAAGCAGTAGTTTATTAATAGTAGTAATAAAGTAATGGCAACGTAATGAATAGGTGTTGCGATGTATTGTGATATGCGAAGATAAATTTTAGCTTGACATTATAGTGGCAACCTGTGTGTGTGTGTGTGTGTGTGTGTGTGTGTGTGTGTGTGTGTGTGTGTGTGTGTGTGTGTGTGTGTGTGTGTGTGTGTGTGTGCGTGCGTGTGCGTGTGTGTGTGTAAGGCTGTGGTTGAGTGATAATTAGATGATTAATGACTGACTGGATGGTCACACTATAGTCCAGGCATTAAGGCGGAAGTTTTTAGTTTGTTCCCTAGACTTCCATCAAGCTTAAAATGACACACCCTAGACCCCCCCCCCAAAAAAAAAAACAAAAAAAAAACAAAAATATATATATAAATGTGTAAATTTTCGGTTGAAAAATGTCCCGGTTCCTCTTATAATTACAGGCTCGCTATCGCTCGCCAGGAAAACATCGACACCTAAATGGCACGATAGGTCTTGAAATTGACAATGAAATGGAGCTAAAGGTGTTAACATCGCCAAACTAATGGGCCGAACGTCTTAAAATGTCAAAACTAATGGGGCTAAACACGAGGGAGAAAAGGGTCCAGAAAAACGACCCATCTCCCCTCAAGTATGCCACCCTATTAATTACCCTGAGAGAGAGAGAGAGAGAGAGAGAGAGAGAGAGAGAGAGAGAGAGAGAGAGAGAGAGAGAGAGAGAGAGAGATGAGGGAGAGAGAGGAGAGAGAGAAGGACAGAGAGAGAGAGAGAGAAGGAGAGAGAGAAGGAGAGAGAAAAGGAGAGAGAGAGAGAGAGAGAGAGAGAGAGAGAGAGAGAGAGAGAGAGAGAGAGAGAGAGAGTGTGGGAGGGGGGGCTGTGGTTGAGTGATAATAAGATGATTAATGACTGGCTGGTGGTCACGGGTAGGTATAATAATGCAGATACCAAGGTTTCATGCACCTGGTCCAGGGCTTCTTTGATTTCTGGTCTTTTTTTCTGGACCCCCCCCCCCCTTTTTCCTCATGGGTGGACCCATTAGTTTGATATTGTACATAATTCACCCTATTAGCTTGGTGATTTTACATAATTCACCCTATTAGCTTGGTGATTTTACATAATTCACCCAATTAGCTTGGTGATTTTACATCATTCACCCTATTAGCTTGGTGATTTTACATCATTCACCCTATTAGCTTGGTGATTTTATATAATTCACCCCATTAGCTTGGTGATTTTAAATAATTCACCCAATTAGCTTGGTGATTTTACATTATTCACCCGATTAGCTTGGTGATTTTACATTATTCACCCTATTAGCTTGGTGATTTTACATAATTCACCCTATTAGCTTGGTGATTTTAAGACCTTTCGTGACCTTTGGTGTCGATGTTTTCATTGCGAGCGATAGCGAGCCTGACATTTAGGAGGAATCGGCCTTTGGCCAGGGCCTTTTTCTACAGAAAAAAATGTACAAATTAATATTCATTCTTTGGGGTATTTTTCTAAGCTTGATGGAGGTACCGGTAACTCAAAAATAAACATAATTATAAAAATTATATATACAACTGTATATCTCTCCATAAAGTCATTTGGGCTAGCGATTTACCTTTCTATCTATATACCTTTACAAGGCAAATTGTTATGGACAGTTTTATTAACCTTTTCATATCTTATTTAAACTTAGTTTTTGTTTAAACTGTAGAGCATTATTTATTATTTTGTTTAAACTGTAGAGCATTATTTTATATAATACCGTCCTGGTGGTGTAATGGTTAAGGTGGCAAAAATATGTGTGTGATAACCCGGGTTCGAATCCCGGTGGATCATATATTATACTTTAATTAATTTCATTGGGGGTGTGGTGGTGAGATTAATAAAAATAATATTATTATTTTGTTTAAACTGTAGAGCATTATTTATTATTTTGTTTAAACTGTAGAGCATTATTTATTATTTTGTTTAAACTGTAGAGCATTATTTATTATTTTGTTTAAAGTAACTGTAGAGAATTATTTATTATTTTGTTTAAACTGTAGAGCATTATTTATTATTTTGTTTAAACTGTAGAGCATTATTTATTATTTTGTTTAAACTGTAGAGCATTATTTATTATTTTGTTTAAACTGTAGAGCATTATTTATTATTTTGTTTAAAGTAACTGTAGAGAATTATTTATTATTTTGTTTAAACTGTAGAGCATTATTTATTATTTTGTTTAAACTGTAGAGCATTATTATTATTTTTGTTTAAACTGTAGAGCATTATTTATTATTTTGTTTAAACTGTAGAGCATTATTTATTATTTTGTTTAAACTGTAGAGCATTATTTATTATTTTGTTTAAACTGTAGAGCATAATTTATTATTTTGTTTAAAGTAACTGTAGAGCATTATTTATTATTTTGTTTAAACTGTAGAGCATTATTTATTATTTTGTTTAAAGTAACTGTAGAGCATTATTTATTATTTTGTTTAAACTGTAGAGCATTATTTATTATTTTGTTTAAACTGTAGAGCATTATTTATTATTTTGTTTAAACTGTAGAGCATTATTTATTATTTTGTTTAAACTGTAGAGCATTATTTATTATTTTGTTTAAACTGTAGAGCATTATTTATTATTTTGTTTAAACTGTAGAGCATAATTATTATTTTGTTTAAACTGTAGAGCATTATTTATTATTTTGTTTAAACTGTAGAGCATTATTTATTATTTTGTTTAAAGTAACTGTAGAGCATTATTTATTATTTTGTTTAAACTGTAGAGCATTATTTATTATTTTGTTTAAACTGTAGAGCATTATTTATTATTTTGTTTAAACTGTAGAGCATTATTTATTATTTTGTTTAAACTGTAGAGCATTATTTATTATTTTGTTTAAACTGTAGAGCATTATTTATTATTTTGTTTAAACTGTAGAGCATTATTTATTATTTTGTTTAAACTGTAGAGCATTATTTATTATTTTGTTTAAACTGTAGAGCATTATTTATTATTTTGTTTAAACTGTAGAGCATTATTTATTCAAATTGTTATATTCTTCACATCTTGTATTCTTCCCCCAACCCTTCTGTGCCCTTAGTACGGAATGTGTTGTTGTTTCCGAAAATGTGTGTTGTTGTTGCATTATTATTTGTATTTTTATTATTTACATTATTCCTCAAGACCCTCACTGAGAAATGTGTTGTTGTTAATAATGTTGTTTTTAATTATTTTGTATTCGCAATATTACATTCTTCCCCTAGACCCTCACTGAGAAATGTGTTGTTGTTGTTGTTGTTGTTGTTGTTCCCCAAGCTGCCTGGCCGAACAGCCCCAAGGCCCCGAGCAAGGCCAAGGCCATAACCGAGCGCCCCCACAGAACCCTCCCTGCCTACCACAATAAAGCCTGGGTGACCGAAGCCACTCCATGGCGGGGAGCTGAGGAGGGTGCGGAAACGCCCGGGAAACCAAAGCCCCCACCCAGGGCCCTGTGCCCCTCAGCAATTATGAAGAGAAAGTTGAGGGGCAAAGAAAAATGTGACGCTTTGGCTTCCAATCTTGGTAGATTGGGAGGTCAATCCACGGAAAAGACGCCGTCACTTGAGATCTAGGAAATACATAAGTAAAAGGAACAGTCGGAGTAAGCTATGGGTATGGCAGAGATCGCTCAGTTCTCACTCTGATAGACCAGCCCATCACCATATGACTAGAACCCAATCCTCTCAGCATCAGCTAGGAAAGGCCCTAGAAAGCCGCCTCTGGCGGGGGGATAGCTCCCCTATTTCAACCCCTTTCGGGGTTGGGCACTTGTTGCTAATAATGTTGTTTTTAATTATTTTGTATTCACAATATTACATTCTTCCCCTAGACCCTCACTGAGAAATGTGTTGTTGTTATTGTTGTCATTGGATTTTACGCTCTAGTTTAGTTATTCACATTATTACATTCTTCCTCGTTGTTGCTGTTGTTGCTTGCGATTTTAATTTCGCATTGCTATTACCTTATGCATATACTTGGAATGTGCCTTGTTATTGCTATTGCTGTTGTTGCTATTGCTAGTGTTTTTGTTGTTGTTTTTGTTATCGTTGTTGCTGCTGCTAGTGTTTTTAATGTCGGATTATTGTTACATTATTCATATGCTTTCAGCCTTCCCCCAGGACCCTTTGAACACACACTTAGAATGTTTGCTGTTTTTATATTATTATTTGTATTATTCTTACCATTATTTTACATTTGCCATCTTGAAATGATTTATATTTCGCTTAGATTGTTTTTCTTTCTAGCTGATACATTAGTCATATACTTTAAGCCCTTCCCTCTGACCTTTTAAATCCGCACTCCAATATGTTATGGTGTATTGTTTTCAGTTTAGTTTGGTAATTATATTTGTCACACCCAAACCTTTTACGCTAAAAAATGCGCGCCCGTGTGTGTGTGTGTGTGTGTGTGTGTGTGTGTGTGTGTGTGTGTGTGTGTGTGTGTGTGTGTGTGTGTGTGTGTGTGTGTAATTTAAATAATAATTTTTTTTTATTAAAAAAAAAAAAAAAAAAAAAAGGTCCCACCCCTTTCCCATTCTTAAGTAAGCCATTTTAGATTTACAGAAGAGTGACCATTACTTGCATTACTGCATGTCCACAAACATTTCAGTAATGTAAGCATGTTTCCTTCTATTTTTTTTTTTTTTTTTATTTAAATAATAATACTAATACAAGTATAATATATATATGTGTGTGTGTGTGTGTGTGTGTGTGTGTGTGTGTGTGTGTGTGTGTGTGTGTGTGTGTGTTGTTGTTTAAATATTTCGCATTGTCGATTTTATTATTCGAATGCTTTTAGCCTGTGCAAACCCCCTGCCATCTTCCTTTAGTAGTGTGTGTGTGTGTGTGGGGGGGGGGGGGGGGGGGGTGCATCCATGTGCGTGAGTTGTCTGTATGTGTGTATATTTATGTATCTCTCTGTCTCTGTCTGTCTGTTTATCTGTCCGTCTGTCTGACTGTCAGTTTTATTATTCATAGCCATTTAAGCTTCCCTGTTCCTCCTGTCACCTTGCCCCCCTCAACTGACCTGATAAAATATGTGTGTGTCTGTTTCTCTGTCTCTCTGCCTCTGTCTATCCGTCTGTCTATGTTATTATTCATATCCTTTTAAGCCTCCCTGTTCCTCCTGTCACCTTGCCCTCTCAGCTGACCTGATAAAATATGTATGTGTGCCTGTTTCTCTGTCTCTCTGCCTCTGTCTATCCGTCTGTCTGTCTGTCTATGTTATTATTCATATCCTTTTAAGCCTCCCTGTTCCTCCTGTCACCTTGCCCCCTCAACTGATCTGATAAAATATGTGTGTGCCTGTTTCTCTGTCTCTCTGCCTCTGTCTATCCGTCTGTCTGTCTGTCTATGTTATTATTCATATCCTTTTAAGCCTCCCTGTTCCTCCTGTCACCTTGCCCTCTCAACTGACCTGATAAAATATGTATGTGTGCCTCTTCATCTGTCTGTCTGTCTGTCTCTTTTATTATTCATGTCCTTTTAAGGGGAGATATCCACTTGAGGATTTTTTTTCTTGACTCCTTTCTCCCTCATGTTTAGCCCCATTGCTTTTCTAATTTTAAGACGTTCGCCCCATTATTTTGACGATTTTAAGAACTTTCGACCCATTTCTGTCAATTTTAAGAACTGTCGTGCCATTTAGGTGTCGATTTTATCCTGGCGAGCGATAGCGAGCCTGTAATTTAAGAGGAACCGGCTTTCAGCCGGGAAATTTTTCTACCGAAAAATTTACAAATTTATCTTGAAAGGGGCTCAAGGGGGTATAATCTTAAGCTTGATGGATATCTAGAGACCAAACTAAAAATCTCCCCTTAAGCCTCCTTGCCCCTCCTCCCTCCTGTCACCTTGCCCCCTCAACTGACCTGATAAAATAGTCATTCACAATGTCCTGGTGGTCTTCTAGCCAGGCTTCCATGTGTGTGTTATTCACTTGCTTGTTCGTCAAGGGGAATCCACGCAATGCGAGCAAAGTTCATTATTATCGCGCCTCCTTAACTGGGAATGTATTGCGTGAAATGCATGTTAAGTGTTTATGTATCGTTGGAATGGCTGTGGATGTGGGTGTAGTCTGTATTTTAGCCAATTGGCGCCATCTGGAAACGAAGGCTTAGGGTTAATCTGTACGGTACCATTCTCACTACGGTACCATTCTCACTACGGTACCAGTCTCACCCGAAGGCTTAGGTTGACCAGTAGCTTAGGTTGACCAGTACGATACCCATCTCACTTTGTAACCGATCACCAACCCTAGATGGGACGTCACAACTTCGTCCACTTATACCAGGTTCCTATTTATACTGCTAGGTGAACAGAGGCTACACCGTTAGGAGACTTGCCCAAATGTCTCTTCCCCCCCCCCCCCAGGTCTCGAACCCGGGACCTTCTGGTTGTGAGCCAGACGCGCTATCAGTTACGCCACGGGGAGTGTGTGTGTGTGTGTGTGTGTGTGTGTGTGTGTGTGTGTGTGTGTGTGTGTGTGTGTGTGTGTGTGTGTGTGTGTGTGTGTGTGTGTGTGTGTGTGTGTCTCTCTCTCTCTCTCTCTGTATGTCTGTTTGTCTGTGTGTTTTATTATTCATATCCTTTGAAGGAGAAGTTTTTATTTTGTTCTCTAGACGTCCATCAAACTTAAAATTACACCGGTTTGGCCGAAGGCCGTTTACTTTTAAATCACAGGCTCGCTATCACTCGCCAGGAAAAAATAGACACCTAAATGACACAAAAAATCTTAATATTAATACAATTAATATCTTAAAATCGCCAAAATAATGGGCTAAATGTCCTAAAATCTAAAAACAACAACAATGGGATTAAACATGAGGAAGAAGGGGGACCAAAAACACGAGCCTCTATCTACTAACCTGATAAAATAGTCGTGCACAAAGTCCTGGTGGTCGTCTAGCCAGGCCTCCATACGGGCACACTCGGGGTCATATGTGAAGTGTGGACCACCGCCCCCAGCCACGGTCAGCTCAGCCGAGGGGGACGAGGCTCCCTGCAGTATGCCCCCCTCCCCGCCCCCGCTACTTCCGTCTGACCCCCCACCGCCGCCCTTGACCTCATCGTTGTGACTGCCCCAACCTGAAGGAGAAGAGGAGGATTTTATAATACATTTGAAAGACAATTTATACGCAAATAAAGTAGACTCTATTTCCATAATGGTTTCCAAAAGCTATATAATACATATCAAAGCTATATAATACATATCAAAGCTATATAATACATATCAAAGCTATATAATACATATCAAAGCTATATAATACATATCAAAGCTATATAATACATATCAAAGCTATATAATACATATCAAAGCTATATAATACATATCAAAGCTATATAATACATATCAAAGCTATATAATACATATGAAAGACTATTTATACGTACATAAGGTAAACGCTATAGATCCATAATGTTTCTTAATTACAGATTACATAACTTGTAAACAATTAAACATGGATCACTAATTATTTGTGAATTTTAAAATGTGGATCACTTCTAACATGTGAATCTTTAACTATGGATTACTATTTGTAGTTATTGAAATGTGGCTACTGTAAATTTTTAAGTAAGGAACACTATTTATTTGTCAATATTTTCAATCCCTTCAGTACAATGGCGTAATTTTAATTTAATAAAGGTTATCACTTGACGACTTTATTCAACTTAGAAAGGACCTACGAGAATCATACACAGGGACTTCCTAGCATGAATAAAATATATAGAAGGAAATAAGGTCAACGTACTTTAGGGGTTAAATTAAAATGTAATTAAATTAAAATTAAATTAAATTAAATTAAATTAAAATATTGTAGCTACTTATCACATGTGCATCATTATTAAGTAAAATAACTTGCCTTGTTATAATAATTATTAGCAAATATTGAATTGTTATCAATAATTTAAGTTTTACATGCATTATCTAAGCTACAAAAAAAGCGATAATCCGATATAAAGTCCATCTCCTATCAGTTGGAATCGAACTTTAACTTTATATATGATAACACCAGGACTTTCCATTGGACCATGGTGGCTAACACGATGACATAATTGTCGCTTCAATCTGGTTAACACGAGAAGACTTTGTCAGCTTAGGAAGGACCACTGGGAATTAAAAGGACAAAAATATCACCATTAACCCTCTGAACCCCAAATGTCTTTCCAAAACTGAATTAAATCGTCTAATGATAGCAAGAATAAAAACCAGAAAGACGTTAGCGTATTGAAAGAATAAATGGCTAAAGGTAGACGATTTTATGTAGTTTAAGAAGGACCTAAGTTATTCAGAGGGTTAATTGAGATTGTATTCACCCCTTTGAGTCCTTGAAGTAGATTTCAAGCTAAAGAAATTTTCTTAATGGTAAGCAGAATAAGATGAACATTAAGGGGAGGTATTTAGTTTGTTCCCTAGACCTCCATCAACCTTAAAATTACACCCCCTCGAGTCCCTTTCAAGATAAATTTGTACATTTTTCGGTAGAAAAATGTCCCGGCCGAAGGCCGATTCCTCTTAAATTACAGGCTCGCTATCGCTCGCCAGGATAAAATAGACACCTGAATTGCACGAAAGGTCTTAATATGGGGTGAAAGTTCTTAAAATCGCTAAACTAATGGGGCAAACGTTTTATAATATCAAAAGCAATGGGGCTAAATAAACATGAGGGAGAAAGGGGTCAAGAAAAAAATCCCTCAAGTGGAGACCTCCCCTTAAGTCATCGTGCTGAGGGGTTACAGCTTGCATGGTTTAGAAGAAGGCCCTGGTGCTCTCATCTAAAAGTCTGTGGTTCGAATCCCAAACAGATAGGGAATGAGTACGGTACCGGAACACCATTTTAGTGGAAAGAATATTCATAAAAGAGTTTGAAATGATAATGAATATAAAGAAAACGATCAAGGAATTATAAACATACAAAGAAAACGATCAAGGTATCATCAACAAATATCGAACAGGTAATCATTATACAGAAAACGATCAAGGTATCAACAAATATCGAACAGGTAATCATTATACAGAAAAGGATCAAGGTATCATCAACAAATATCGAACAGGTAATCATTATACAGAAAACGATCAAGGTATCATCAACAAATATCGAACAGGTAATCATTATACAGAACACGATCAAGGTATTATCAACATATATCAAAAGGGTAATCAATATACAGAAAACGATAGAAGTATTAAGGGGAGATCTCCACTCGAGGGATTTTTTTCTTGACCCCTTTCTCCCTCATGTTTAGCCCCATTGCTTTTGATATTATAAAACGTTCGCCCCATTAGCTTGGCGATTTTAAGAAGTTTCACCCCAGTTATGTCACTTTAATACCTTTCGTCCCATTTAGGTGTCGAATTTTTCCTGGCGAGCGATAGCGAGCCTGTAATTTAAGAGGAACCGGGACATTTTTCTACCGAAAAATGTACACATTTATCTTGAAAGGGAGTCAAGGGGGTGTAATTTCAAGCTTGATGGAAGTCTAGGAAACACACTAAAAACCTCCCCTTAACTCTTTGAGGGTTATGACGCGTTGTGGCAGAATAGTCTGGGTATTATAATAACGATGTTATTTATATTAAGAAGGCCGCATGTAAGCCAAAGGGTCAATTAAGCTGGTTTTGACCCTCTTAATCCCCACAGATCCTTCCTTAACGGTATAAACTCGTCTAATTATAGCCCTAAAAAATATTCAAAACGCGTCATGATTCTCAAGGGGTTAAAAGGTATCTATGTATCTCTCAAAAATATTCAAAACGCGTCATGATTCTCAGGGGGTTAAAAGGTATCTATGTATCTCTCAAAATATTCAAAACGCGTCATGATTCTCAGGGGTTAAAAGGTATCTATGTATCTCTCAAAAATATTCAAAACGCGTCATGATTCTCAGGGGGTTAAAAGGTATCTATGTATCTCTCAAAAATATTCAAAACGCGTCATGATTCTCAGGGGGTTAAAAGGTATCTATGTATCTCTCAAAAATATTCAAAACGCGTCATGATTCTCAAGGGGTTAAAAGGTATCTATGTATCTCTCAAAAATATTCAAAACGCGTCATGATTCTCAAGGGGTTAAAATGTATCTATGTATCTCTCAAAAATATTGAAAACGCGTCATGATTCTCAAGGGGTTAAAAGGTATCTATGTATCTCTTAACACCTAGGTAGATAGGAAAATATATATACTGTATATATATATATATATATATATATATATATATATATATATATATAATAACATAATAAACAAAAAAACTATCCTAAACCCTCCTATAGTGCCATAAGAAACCCCCTCTCTGTGCTATCCTTTTCTTTCACTATTCTTTATGTAATAAATAAATATATAAATCAAAAATATATAATTAGACATACGTATATGCATTCCTTTCTATAGTCTGTTCATTTTAGGTAGGCCAGAAACCGTGACCACTAACCTCTATAACTTAAAAACAACTAGAGTAAAACGAACAAATATTTCTACCATTTAGGGAGAGTCAGCCAGGGAATATGAGTAGAAATATACAGCCCATTTACTCTAGCCATTTTATAGTTACAAGAGGTTAATGATTAAGATCTTGGTCTAAATATAATGGATACAGTCTAGTACCGTATTCAGGAGACGAACATACCGCTAACAATAAAAACCCAAAATAATGGGGTGAAGCGTCTTAAAACGTTCAAACTAGTGGAGCAAAATAGGGGAGGTCCAAAAATCCAACCCTCGGACCAAACAGGTAAAGGGTACACCAATAATAATATCAAGCTAGGACGGACACATCATACATCCACATACATCTTGGCTGATGAATATGTGGCACGATATATATATATATATATATATATATATATATATATATATATATATATATATATATATATATATATATATATATATATATATATATATATATATATATATATATATATATACAGTATATATATATATATAAACTCATTCGATATTTTAATCAGGATAATAACATGACATGCAAAATTAAGTACGTCAAGGGTGTGGTTGATGGCGTGACACAGAGAGAGAGAGAGAGAGAGCGAGAGAGAGAGAGAGAGAGAGAGAGAGAGAGAGAGAGAGAGAGAGAGAGAGAGAGAGAGAGAGAGAGAGAGAGAGAGAGAGAGAGAGATTTGAGATAGAGAGAGAGATTTGAGATAGATAGATAGATAGATATAGATAGATAGATAGGAGAGCAGGGAGTAATTGGGGGGAGGAGAACAACACACCAGCACAGCAGAGGGTAGTAGAGTCTGGAGAGTGGGCGGAGTGGGCGGCTAGTGGGCGGGGGTGCCACGCCTCATGCCTCCAGTGTTGCCATATCCTCCTCCTCCTCCCTCCACCACCTCCCTCCACCCTATGCACCTGACGGAGACGCTGCAGGTGAGCTTCCTCCTCTTCCTCCAGTTGTTTCCGTCTCTGCTGTTCCTGCTGTAGTTCCTCCTGCTCCCGCTGCTTCCGGCAGTCCAGCAGGGCACTGGACGACCCCTGACCCATGCCCGTAACTGCTGCTGGCTTTACCCACCCATCACGCCCACACCTTACTTACGCCCACGCCTTACTCACACTCTCACCTTACCCTCCCCTCACCCACACCTACTTCCTTTAGTTGTTCATCTTGTAATTAAGAATGCATCGTATTCTTTCCCCTTTTGTGCTCCTCCTTAGTTGTACATATCGCATTATCAGTCCATCATGTAGCGCTTTATAAATCTTTAGTCGGTCATTATTGCTTTCTCACTTCAACACATTTTCTTTCCCTGCAGATCGGTTTTCTTTAGTTAATCATGTCGCCTTTTTTCAGTTCGCCGCTTTCTTTATCTCATTTTGGTCCTCTCCTCTCTCAGTTCACCATTTTCTATATATCATTTTGGCCCCACTTAGTTATATACAATTCCTATCTCAGTTCCCCGTTTCTTTATCTCACTTTGGCCTCAGTTGTTCATATTGCCTCTCTCAGTTCCCCATTTTCTTTGATCTCCTTTTGGTCACACTTATTTATTCATATCGCCTCTCTCAGCTGATAATTTTCATCTTATTCCGTCTGGTATTTTTTGTTAATAAACCATATCACTTTTCTCAAATCATCATGCTCTTGGTAATCTTTCGTCAATAATTAACCATCTCGCTTTTCTCAATTCATTGAATTTGTTGCACTTCAAAAGCCTTCATATTCCATTCAAAATCCTTCAAATTGCTTATTCAATTAATCATATTAGTAATATGACTGGATTCCTGTATCAATTTGTTATCTTGTCACAGTTAACCACATTACTACACTGCAAAAGCATCCTCAGTGTTTTATTAGGAGTTAATTTTTGTTGTGTATATTTGTGTTAATTTTTGTCTGTGTTCATTTGTTTATTTTTCATGTCTTAATTAGTGTTGTCTTGCCACATTAAACACCACTATAAAACACATCTTCAGTGTCAATATTGTGTTAACTATGCACCTTAGTTGGTTTACTTAAAGTCGTTTTACCAATTAACCACTATGTCTTTCCCAGGACATGGCTTTATTAACCAAAATGACATTCTTATAATCATTTTCAACCTTCGTCTCGTTTCATGGCTAACTGATCTATATTAACCAAACTGAAACAAATATTTTCTACATGCCAGTCTCGTTTTATGGCTAACTGTTTTTAATTAACCATACGGATATCCATATAGTAAATACGTCCCAGTCTCGTTTCATGGATAACTGTTGTTAATTAACCAAAGGGACACTCATATAATTATTTTCTACCTTCCTGTCTCGTTTCTTAATGGTCTCTGTAAAAGTACTCACATTGACACATTTAGCTTATCTCTCCCAACTACCGGCACAGTAAATAATTATATACATACATTTATATCAAAGCTCTAAAATAGTTACGAATACAATGGTCTGCTTTACAATGAATAACCGGTTATGTTCACACACGTTTTACATATCTTTCAAGACGTGAGCTCCTTCCTCGAGTACAATGGTCAGGGATAACTTTAATGCTATAAACAACTATTTATATGATTACAGATAATAAAATGTGCTATTTTTTCTAGCCCTATTACTGCAACAAATCCTACTTAACCCATACAGTACCAGGGACGTCATTTTCACCAGATTCTGTCAACTATTAGAAGATTTTATTCAGCTTAGGAAGGAATTCTAACAACAACAAGGCTTCAATATATCTCAACCAACCCTTTTAACTACCGCAGATCCTTCCTAAGCTGCATAATATCGCCAAAATATAGCTAGAATCAAATATGGCACACGTCACTGGTACAGGAAGGGTTAAGCTTAATTATAAGAGCCAGTTGATTGTTAGAAAAATACGTCCCCAGGAAGAATAGGTTAATTACTTATTTTTCGTGTTTTTACATCATTCACCCCAAAGTTAAATTAAATTAAATTCGAGACGTAATATCGCAGAACAGGTAGCTTACGATTAACTTAATTAATGATCCGGTAAATGTGTGGATCTCCGTTTTAATTAACATGTGTAAGGCTTTTAGCTAATGTACAGTTGCCCACATAAGTTTGTTCCTCTCCGTTATCTTATTCAAGGAAATATAATGCGAGTGTACATAGTTTGTTATGCAGTGGTTAACGCATCTGATTAGTCCACTGATAAATGAAAGAAACCACACTTGCAATTCATCCATACCAATTTTAGTTTCACACTTAGGATCACGAAGAGGAACATAACTTCTGTGGGCAACTGTACTTAACTGATGCACTTAAAGGAATCCAGAGAAGTAATATCGCAGAAAAGGTAGCTAAAGATGCATTAAATTTAAGATCCAGTAACTGTGTGGATTTTCGTGTTAATTAAAGTATACAAGTTTCTTAGCTAATGCACTTACATTAATCCAGAAGTGATATAGCAGAAAAGGTAGCTAAACATGTATTTAAGATCCCGTAAATGTGTGGATTTTCGTTTTAATTTACATATATAAGTTTCTTAGCTAATGTACATGAACACATCCAGAAGTAATATCGCAGAACAGGTAGCGAAAGATGTATTTAATTAACCCCAACTGTAACGGCGACGTCATTAAAAAATACTGTATTATTCTTACTATGTTTAGAGGATTTTGTGCAGTTTGAGAAGGATCTGTGGTATAGTAAAAAGGGATAAGTGAGATAGTTCGAAGCCTTTTATTTGCTGGAGGCCCTTTTTAAGTTGAATACAATCGTCTAATAGTAGCCAGAATAAAGTTACAAGTTAAAGTTAC
>CM064579.1:41902609-41907609 GCA_032716605.1 Paralithodes platypus
ACCCCCCAAAAATACAAGAATATATAAATACATACAGACCCCCCAAAAATAACCACAGTCCCCTTAAGGTTGATAGGCGACTCAGCCACCTCAATACTTCAACAGGTCAGGGGGCTAGACCATCACAAATAACACTCCTGCATTGATTTCTCCTATCTGTTCTATACCTGTTCTCATACCTGGCCTTAAGGGGAGGTATTTATTTTGTTCCCTAGGCCTCCAGCAAGCTTAAAATTACACTCCCTTGAGTCCCTTTCAAGATAAATTTGTAAATTTTTCGGTAGAAAAATGTCCCAGCCGAAGGCCGGTTCCTCTTAAATTACAGGCTCGCTATCGCTCGCCAGGATAAAATCGACACCTGAATGGCACGAAAGGTCTTAATATGGGGTAAAAGTTCTTAAAATCGCTAAACTAATGGGGCAAACGTTTTATAATATCAAAAGCAATGGGGCTAAACATGAGGGAGAAAGGGGTCAAGAAAAAAATCCCTCAAGTGGAGATCTCCCCTTAAACCTACTTATAATAATATATTCACACACCTTCACATCTGTCATATTACTTGTCCACACACCTGTCATCCTACCTAGCTTCACACCTGCCCGTAGAGAGCATGAAACTATGCATATGTATCCGTATTCATATCTACATGTATACTTACACCTAGTTATATATTCTTTCTTTTGCATCTATCATTCCATCCGTTCAACAACTGTCAAAATATACATCTTAAAATCTTCTATCCTACCTCTCCACACATATCTCAACCCACCTGCAGTATCATTACACTTGTTTATATATACATTTTTGCATCTATCATCCTATCTATCCATTTATCTGTCATCCAACTCATTTAACAACGGCCCATATATACATCTATTTCCTTATCTCTCCGCCAATCTGTCATTCCAGCCGTTCAAACACCTGGTCTAGTTCAGCGATATATTTCCAGCCCATGGTTCTGGAGTCATATGGTTCCCGTCTCCCGGGTTCTGAATAATTGAACGTGTGTGAGATCGGGAGATAGACTGTGTTATCACCACCACCTCTTGAGCCATCACCAGCACCTCTATCACCACTAGGTCTATGTTATAACCACCTAGCACCATCGTCTTGTTCACCACTAACACCACTATATTCTCTCCACCTTGCACCATCACCACCACTTCTATCACCACCACTATCACCTACACGACTTGCACCATTAACACCATTGTGTTATCACTTCTTGCTACCATCATTTATATCACCACTAACACCACTATATCCTCACCACCTTGCACTGACACCACCACTTACACTACCACTATCACCACTATGTTATCACCACCTTGCACCACCACTATCACAATCCCTATCACCACTATGTTATCACCTCTTGCACCACCACCATCTCTATCACCACTATTGTATCACCCTTTGCACTACCACCGCCACCACTATCACCATCTCTATAACCTAAACGACTTTGAATCACTAACTCCATAATAGTTAACATCACTATTTTATCACCTCCTGTGCCACTGTCACTTCTTTCACCATCCCTATCACCACTATGTTATCACCTCTTGCACCATCCGCTATCTATCTATCTATCTATATCTCACCAGCCGCCGTAATTCCCGATCTGTTGACGTTAATTAGAATAATTACTTACATTCTTCCACCAATTACAATAATGAACCCTCCCGGCCATTGTCTTCCCCATACAGTTGTCCAGAAAAATACCAGAACAACTATATATGAACAGATCGATATATAGATTAATTACATATATTATTTGAAATATTAATTGCATATACAGTATACAGATGGATAATATGAACGAAAGTACAGTATATGGATACATAATTGTTATACCTATCTATCTATCCATCTATCTATTTATCTATCTATCTTTCTCACCAAGATAAATTGAATTACACTATTACTGTTCAGTGAAGGTGAATACTGTATATAAATAGATGATAAAACTAACGTATGAATAATAATAATGTACTAATATCTACAGTATGTATGGCAAGAAATTAATTTAATACTAAGAGAGAGAGAGAGAGAGAGAGAGAGAGAGAGAGAGAGAGAGAGAGAGAGAGAGAGAGCAAGATAGATGTTCAGATAAACGTACTGTATAATAATATGGTAGAACTAAAAATGGTAAAAGATGTATTGGATAAAGCTGATATGTTTTATTAATAGCAACGAAGATGGTTGTAGAGATAACATTGAGGGGCTTCTATTTTAGTCTCTCTCTCTCTCTCTCTCTCTCTCTCTCTCTCTCTCTCTCTCTCTCTCTCTCTCTCTCTCTCTCTCTCTCTCTCATCCTCTCATATCACTCATCTCTCTCTCATATCCTTCGATTATAGGCCCACTCCTCTTCTCCCACCCCTCCACTCTCCACTCTCCGTCCAACTCCACCTGCACTCATCATAGGCCGCACTCCTCTCTCCCACTCCTCCTCCCTACTCCTCTCTCTTTCTCCACCCTGTCACACCTCCCTAACACTAACCCCATAACCTACCCCTCCCTCTCTCTCTCTCTTTCTCCACTGAATTCGTTGATAGGCCTACTCTCTCTCTCTCTCTCTCTCTCTCTCTCTCTCTCTCTCTCCTGTAATCTAGCGTCCATTAGTAGGCATAGTAACAGAAAGCCTCATTATACACCTGTAGAAAAACACTCCTTCATTTCCTTAGGGAGACCCGTATGTACTGTATTTAATCATTAGAAGGAAGAAAAGAGGGGGGAGTGGGAGAGTGAGAAGGGAGTAGGGGAGAGAGAAAAGGGAGGGAGGGGAGTAGGGGAAAGAGAGAGAAGTGAGAGAGAGAGAGATAAGGGAGACAGGGAAAATAGGTGAGCAAGGAGTAGGGGAGAGATATAGAATGGGGGAGAGAAAAGGGAGGGAGGGGAGTAGGGGAGAGAGGGGAGTGGGGGAGAGAGAGAAGTTGAGGAGAGGGGAGTGAGAGAGAGAGGTAAGTAGGGGAGAGGGAGAGAGAGGGGAATAGGGGAGAGATGGGAATGGAACAATTATATTGAATGAGGAATAAATACAAGTAAATAGAGATAATTATACTACAAATACAACTAAATAAATATAAGAGAAATGAAGAAGGAGAAAAAATACAAATATAGATGAGGAAGATAAGACAAATACTGAGAATCATAATAAATTTAGCACACATATAAAGAGAAAACATTACAAATAAAATAAGAGATAATTGAACAAAGATAAAAAGAACAAAGCCCCACCAATAAAAAAACAACAGAACACCACAATTGAAGGAGAAAAAGAACACACGTACATAAGACAAATATAGACGAAGAAATGCAATACAAACCCAAATGTAGAAACAAACAAATAACTAAAGACGAACAGAAAACAAATACAGAGAGAAAGAAACCGAATACAAATAATGGAAGGTGGAAGTTGAGCAAAAAAAAGAAAAAAAAAAAAAAAAAAAATTCTCCGGGGGTAAGAGACTAGCGAGAATGGCATGTAAGAAATAGAGAATGTGTTAGGTAATGAGAGAGAGAGAGAGAGAGAGAGAGAGAGAGAGAGAGAGAGAGAGAGAGAGAGAGAGAGAGAGAGAGAGAGAGAGAGAGAGATAGTCAAGAGACTATAATGCAGTACGGTAATATGTGCAAGAAACTATATTTATTCGACTACCAATTAATCCATTAGTCTAGAGGCAGGCAAACTAAATAATATATGATATAATATACATATATATATATATATATATTATATATATATATATATAATATATATGATATAATATATCTATATATATATATATATATATATATATATAAATAAAATACCTATACCCTACACAGAGCGAGAGGGGAATATAAAAAGTTATAGATATAGGAAAGGCAGTAACTGACCCAATAGCCCCCACTGTGTGTGTATGTACTGTATATATGTACGACGGTCTGTTGTGTACGTGTGAGTGTGTGTATCTGTTGTGTATGTAACTATGTAAGTGTGTGTAGGTATGACTGCGCAACCATTTTTTCAGGCCAAAAGTCAGCCGTTTTATCTCTCTCTATATTCTTTTCAGGAGCCGGTAAATTGAAAGATGTGAGAGAGGCCTTTGTTCAATGGGGAGAGAGCTGGCCTAGGCTGTTCTGTAGGGGGATAGATAGATAGATAGATAGAGATAGATAGATAGATAGATAGATAGATAGATAGCTAGATAGATAGATAGAGATAGATAGATAGATAGATAGATAGATAGCTAGATAGATAGCTAGATAGACAGACATACAGATGGATGGATAGATAGATAGAGAAAAGGAGTAGGTAATAAGAGAGAGAGAGAGAGAGAGAGAGAGAGAGAGAGAGAGAGAGAGAGAGAGAGAGAGAGAGAGGAGGAGGAGAAGAGAGGGAGAGAGAGAGAGAGAGAGAGAGAGAGAGAGAGAGAGAGAGAGAGAGAGAGAGAGAGAGAGAGAGAGAGAGAGAGAGAGAGAGAGCCCTAAAGGAGGAAGGAAGAAGGAAAAGTTTCTCAAGGGAGGCTGATAGCAGTTCTCAAGTCCATTACCTAGAAAAGGATAGAGGAGGAAATAACAGCAGGTAGAGAGAGAGAGCCTGTGTGTGTGTGTGTGTGTGGGGGGGGGGGTATGTGGTGTGTGTGGGGGTGGATCTAGCAGTGTTCTTTTAAGGGGATGTTTATATATTTTATCTATATATATCTATGCATACATTTCTGTTATTAGTTTTCTCCATATACCTTCACCAAACTTTTACCCCCCCCCCCTCCCCCTTCGAGATAAATTTGTGCATTTTATCGGTTTCTCCTAAATGGCAGGATCGCTATCGCTCGCTTAAAATAAAATCGACACCTGAATGGCACGAAAGGCCTTATAATCGGCAAACTAATGGACCGAACGTCTTAAAACCTCAAAACTAATCAGGCTAAACAATCAGGGAGAAAGGGGGTCCCGAAAAAAAAATCCCCTTAACCTCTTCAGCACGATGACGTAATTATCATCATATTCTTGGTACC
>CM064579.1:41912609-42006034 GCA_032716605.1 Paralithodes platypus
ATAACTCTCCTTAAGGGAAGATGTGCGTGTTTAGCTTCTCATTTATATATATTTTTATCATGCTTTTAGTTTCCTCCCTAGATCTCCATCAAGATATTTATAAACACCTGCAAGACCCTACTTCAAGATATATTTGTACATTTTTCGATAGAAAAATTGTCCGGCCAAAGGCAGGGTCCTCTTTATATTACAAGGTTGGTATCGCCCGCCAGGAAAAAATCGACACCTAATTGACACGAAAAGTCTTAATATTGACAAGAAATGGGGCGAAAGGTCTTAAAATCGCCAAACTAATGGGCCGAACGTCTTAAAATCTAAACACCAATGGGGCGAAACACGAGAGAGAAGGGGGGGGGGGGGGGGGGGGGGCAGAAAAACCGGGCCATCCCCTTAACGTTCTCAGTACCGTACTCGACCATGACTCATTTTAACATATTATTCTGGCTGTTAGTAGACGATTTTAGTAGGCTTAGCAAGGGTCTGTGGGTGTCAAAGGGGATAAAAGAGATTTAGATGTTTCACCCCTTTGATAGAGATCCTCCCTATGCTGCATAAAATCGTCTAATGTTAAAAATAATATAATGAAATAAAAAAGACGCTATGATACTGAAAGGGTTAAGAAAGAAGTGGGTTGGTTAGCAATAATAAATGCAATTACTAACACTAAATAAGTAAATAAATATAAATATATAATATTATAATCGATTAATAAAAAATGCCATATATAGACAAACATAAATAAAACAAATCTATAAATACCGGTAGTCCTGAAATAAATAATATCATATGCAGACAAAAATGTAGGTTGGCTATAAATAAATATATAGATAAATATATACATTATAAATCCATAATCATACAATACTATATAGACAAATAATTACCGGGAAGCCTATATATCTAAATACATATATACGGTACATAAATACAGTATTCTTTAATAAACAATACACTAAATCGACAACATCGAGTAAATAAACAAATCAAAATTCCTACATGTTGCAAAAACAAAGTGGCCAGCATAATGCCAGCCTTAACATCAAACAATTTACTCGGGAATTTCCGAGTTCGGGCCCAAAAAAATTAAACAAACTTTTAATTCAACTAAAAAATACAAAATAAATAAATAAATAAAACAAATTATATCGCTGCGGAAATTGCTGCGTAGTCTCCTTCACCACCATTACACAATGTTCATCACATTCTGGTTACCATTAGACAATTGATGGGTAGTCTCCTTCACCACCATTACACAATGTTCATCACATTCTGGTTACCATTAGACAATTGATGGGTAGTCTCCTTCACCACCATTACGCAATGTTCATCACATTCTGGTTACCATTAGACAATTGATGGGTAGTCTCCTTCACCACCATTACACAATGTTCATCACATTCTGGTTACCATTAGACAATTGATGGGTAGTCTCCTTCACCACCATTACACAATGTTCATCACATTCTGGTTACCATTAGACAATTATTGTCTTGAGATTATAATCTACATCTACGACTCAAATGGGTACATACGATCTTAATAAACCCTCTTAATGATATAGGTATTTCTTAAACTGCATAACATCATCTAATTTTAGCCAAAATCAAAGGTATAAAAGCGTCATGGGGCTGATGGGGTTAAGATGATATTATGATCACGCTTATAATGATTAATGTAATACAACTTAATCCTATAGTCGGTTTTATTCAAGCTGACGATAAATTAAATCCCTTAGAAATTTATTTATCGATAAATATGGACAAATATGAAATTACACTGTCTCTCCATCATATAAATACCCAGGTTTTCATAATTAACAAATTATTTCGCTTCAAATTATTCGTAATAGCTAATTAGGTCTTTAAAAAAAAAAAAAAAAAAAAAAAAAAAATTACTAGAAGTATATACGCATTCCGGAGAAGCATGCTGCATGCATTATTATAAGTACCGTACCGGTATCATTATTTTATTTTATTTTTGTATTACTAATTGGCCCACTGAGTACGAATTGGGTATTAGTCCACGGTCCACGTCAAAAGAATGGAGTCTACAATTATATTATACCAATTCCGTACTGGTGACGTCCTTTTCATCATGCACTGCCAACTATTAGACGATTTTATTCAGCTCAGGAAGAATCTGTGGTAGCTAAAAACCATTGAGTGAGATGGTCTGTAGCCTTTTAATGGTTAGAGGTCGTTACTAAGCTCAATAATATGGTCTAAAAGTTGGCAAAATATACTGAAAAGGACGTCACCGGTAGAAAAAGGGTTAAGGAAGGGGTTGAGAGAGAGGGGGTGGGGGGGACCATGTGTTTACTCGAGACAGCCGACTTGTGTATCTTGGGAGCCCAGGAAATAAGGTGGGAGGAGGGGCGTGATGGGAGGGGGAGGAGGAGTGTGGATTCTAGACACTGGTGTTGGTAGTGGGGAGGAATGTGAGAGGGAGGGAAGGAGTGAGGGGGAGGGGGAGAGTGAGGGGAAGGGTAGGGGAGAGGGAGGGAAGGAGTAAGGTGAAGAGAAAGAGTGAGGGGATGGGTACCGAGCGGGTAGAGAGGAGTGCAGGGAGTGAGAGGGAGTGAGAGGGAGGGAGGGGGTGTGAGAGGATATGAGGGGTAGGGAAGAAGTGAGGGGGAGGGGGGAGCGAGGAAAATGAGGGGAGTAAAAGAGTATGGGAAGGGAAGGGGGGGGGGGGTATAAACACGGAAGCTGCCTGTCTCACACTCATTTATTCCCTCAGAGGGACCAGCAGGGTAATCCCCCTCCCCCTCTCTCTTTCTCTCTATCTTTCATAGTTGCTATCCTTTCCTTCCACTTTCCCCTACTCTCAGGGTTGTTATCTCTACTATAGTCTGTTTTTTCCTGCTGACGGTAAATTGTCATGTCCTAAATCCTAATCTTGATTAATTAGCTATTACGAATAATTTGAAGCGAAATAATTTGTTAATTATGAAAACCTGGGTATTTATATTATGGAGAGACAGTGTAATTTCATATTTGTCCATTAAGTATCGATAAATAAATTTCTAAGGGATTTAATTTATCGTCAGCTTGAATAAAACCGACTATAGGATTAAGTTCTGGCCACCTCTCAGGGATAATGTGTGTGGCCAGTGTATCTATGTAAATGTATGAAAATTTACGTAACTCTCTCTTTATCCGATCAAACTACCCCTCCCCCCCCCCTCCCCCCAATAATTAAATACATATATAATACATTAATAAATAAATAAATAAAATAATAACAAACACATTAAAATATATATATATAAATAAATAAAAAAGTGTGGCAGTTATAAATAATACACCAATCTGAAATAGTGTATTTGCTTCCCACTCTGATTATCTGGATCACATTCTCTCTAGCCTCCTCCAAAATAATATTAAGGACATTTATTGTTATTATTCTGGCCCCCCTTCTCCCTCATGTTTACCCCAATTAGATTTGAGATATTAATATGTTCGCCCATTAAATTGGCGATTTAAAGACTTTGCCCCATTTCTTGGTCAATAATAAAACCCTCCGTGCAATTTACGTATCAATTTCATACTGCCGAGCGATAGAGAGCTCGGAATTTAGGAGGAACGGGCCTTTGGCCGGTACATTATTCTACCGAATAATGTACACATTTATCTCGAAGCCCCCGGGGGGTCTTGGGATATTTGTTTAAGTTTGATGAAGGTCGCAATAGGAAATTATCATTATTATTAATATTATTATTTGTTTTTGTTTTTTGTAAATAATGCAAAATAGAACTTATAAAATAAAATACCTCCCATAAGATACCAAAGCTCCACTATGTGAACCGCCTTTCAGCCATCAAAAATCCCCTATGTGACCCCCCCCTCCCCCTCCCCCTCCCTCTTTAAGCCCCCAAAACTCTATGTGACCCCCCCCCTCCCTCTTTAAGCCCCCAAAACTCTATGTGACCCCCCCCCCCTCCCTCTTTAAGCCCCCAAAACTCTATGTGACCCCCCCCCCCTCCCTCTTTAAGCCCCCAAAACTCTATGTGACCCCCCCCCCCTCCCTCTTTAAGCCCCCAAAACTCTATGTGACCCCCCCCCCTCCCCTCCCTCTTTAAGCCCCCAAAACTCTATGTGTGCCCCCCTCCCTCTTTAAGCCCCCAAAACTCTATGTGCCCCCCCCTCCCTCTTTAAGCCCCCAAAACTCTATGTGACCCCCCCCCCCCTCCCTCTTTAAGCCCCCAAAACTCTATGTCACCCCCCCCTCCCTCTTTAAGCCCCCAAAACTCTATGTGACCCCCCACCACCCCCCCCCCCCCCACCCCCCCCCCCACCTCCCTCTTTTAAGCCCCCAAAACTCTATGTGACCCCCCCCCCCCTCTTTAAGCCCCCAAAAAACTCTATGTGACCCCCCCCCCCCTCCCTCTTTAAGCCCCCAAAACTCTATGTGACCCCCCCCCCCCTCTTTAAGCCCCCAAAACTCTATGTGACCCCCCCCCCCCTTCCTCTTTAAGCCCCCAAAACTCTATGTGAGCCCCCCCCCCCCTTTTAAGCACCCCCAACCTCCCCTATGTGACTCCGCCTTTAAGCCCCCTCGCCACACACCGATTGTTGATCTCTCAGCCTCTGAGTCGTTGCCCCCTCCTAAGCTTACTTTTAGTTTCTTCCCAAGACCTATATCAAGTTCAAAAATACCCACAAGACCACAAGACCCCCCATCGAGATAATTTGTAAATTTCTAAGTAGAAAAGTGTCTCTTTCTCCTGATATACTGTACAGGCTCGCTATGGCTCACCATGAACAAAATATACTCCTAAATGGCACAACATGTCTTAAAATCGCCAAAGTAATGAAGCAAACGTCATTAAATCTCATACCTAATGGAGGTAAGCATTTGGGATAAGGGAGTCCAGAAAACCAAACAAATACCCTCCTTTAAGCCCCCCAACCACCCCTATGTGACCCGCCTTTAAGCCCCCCTCACCGACCATCGATTGTTGATCTCTCAGCCTCTGGGTCGTTGCCCCCTCCCAAGCCCAGGGTATTGATCTCCAAGGGCAGATTCCTTTCAACTTTGGAAGGGTTTATACATTTTTGAGGGATTAGCCTATTTATTACCCCTGATGTACAGGCGACGTCATTTTAAGTTTATTTTAGCTATATTTAGACGATATTTTTGTGCAGCTTAAAAAGGATCTGTGGTAGTGAAAAGGGTTAAATGAGATATTTCAAAGCATGTTAAATACTGGAGGCCCTTTTTAAACTGAATACAATCGTCTACTGGTAGCCAGAATAATGTTAAAAGGACGGTGCCGGTATTAAAGGGGTTAATATCCAGTATTCGATACATGGATATTAATGGTAGTCATGTGATGTACTTATAACTGTCTTGATGGTGTAATAGTGTTTACGATCTGTATGTGGTAACCCAGGTTCGAATCCCGGGAGGATCACATGCTTTCATTAATTTCATTGGGATGTTAAATTAATAAAATCCGATTACCATACCCGGTTTTTTTCTAGCCGACGATAAATTGCAAAGTTCCCATCAAGATTTCTCCGATATTTTGGAGATTTTGTAGTGAAGTACGGTGCTAATTATATAGCATTGGCCTTAATATGATGCAGAGACATAGTAGTTTCATATTTTACCATTAAGTATCGATAACACAGATGTTAAGGGATTCGATTTATCGGTAGCTGAAAAGAAATTGAGTCTAGTCCATATATTATATTTAGGCCAAACATCGTAACTCCTAACCTCTGTAACTAAAACCAGGGCAAGAGGAAATGGGCTATACATTTCCCCACCTATTCCCTGGCTAACTCTTCCCAAATAGCGTGATTACTCCTGTTGATTGTTATTTATAAAGGTTAGAAGTCACGATTTCTGGCATATATTTAATGAACAGGGAATAGAATTAGACGATTGTATTCAATATATAAAGGGCATGCAGCAATTAACAGGCTTCGAACTACTTCACCAAACCCTTTTTACTACCACAGCTCATTCTTAAGCTTCACATAATCGTATAAATATTGGTAGAATACAAATAAAAAGACGTCACCGGTACATAAGAGGTTAATAGGATGCGTGGTTTGCTGCGTTCATAGGAAGCTTGGTTTGTGGTCTGCATTGGAACCACCATTAATAACCTTAATATCCGTGGCCCGTGATTAATAGCCCCCCCCCCCCTCCCCATCTCTAGACCTACATCAAACTTTAAAAAAAAAAAAAAAAAAAAAAAAAAAAAAAAAAAAAGGAACCCCCTTCAAGATAAATCTGTACATTTTTCGAAGAAAAACTTTCTGCTATATAACAGGCTCGGTGTCGCTCGCCAAGAATAAATCGACACCTAAATGGCACAAAAGGTCTTAATATTGAAAAAGAAATGTGGAGAAGATTCTTAAAATCGTCAAACTAATGGGTTCCAGGACTTAAAATTAGAAAACTAATGAGGCTAAACATGAGGGAGAAAGGAGATCGGGGGGGGGGGGGGGAGGCAGATAAATTAACCATCCCCCATTTGTCGGAAGTCTAATACAGCTCCAGTAATTAATGAACGGGCGCAGGGCAGAGAGCTTCCTGTGTGTGCTCCATTAATAAAGCTCTCCCTATCACAACTGCGTCTGTTCAGTGCTATTAAGGGGAGATTTTCACTTGAGGGTTTTTTTTAACCTCCTTCTCCCGCATTTTTAGACAAATACATTCAGAGATTTTAAGACATTCGTTCCAGTACCGGTAGTTTGGCGATTTTTAGACGTTTCGTCCAATTTCTTTGTCAATATTAAGGCCTTTTGTGCCAATTAGGTGTCGATTTTTTTCTGGCGAGCGAAACGAAGCCTGTCATTTAAGAAGAACCGGCCTTTGGCCGGAACATTTTTATAACGAAAAGTGTAAAACTTTATCTTGAAAGGGGGTCTAGGAGGTGTAATTTTAAGCTTGATGGAGGTTTAGGGAGGAAACTAAAAAAAATACACTGAAATAAATACACTCATCCCCCGTTAATAAATACACTCATCCCCCGTTAATAAATACACTCATCCCCCGTTAATAAATACACTCATCCCCCGTTAATAAATACACTCATCCCCCGTTAATAAATACACTCATCCCCCGTTAATAAATACACTCCTCCCCCGTTAATAAATACACTCATCCCCCGTTAATAAATACACTCATCCCCCGTTAATAAATACACTCCCCCGTTAATAAATACACTCATCCCCCGTTAATAAATACACTCATCCCCCGTTAATAAATACACTCATCCCCCGTTAATAAATACACTCATCCCCCGTTAATAAATACACTCATCCCCCGTTATTAAATACACTCATCCCCCGTTAATAAATACACTCATCCCCCGTTAATAAATACACTCATCCCCCGTTAATAAATACACTCCTCCCCCGTTAATAAATACACTCATCCCCCGTTAATAAATACACTCATCCCCCGTTAATAAATACACTCATCCCCCGTTAATAATACACTCATCCCCCGTTAATAAATACACTCATCCCCCGTTAATAAATACACTCATCCCCCGTTAATAAATACACTCATCCCCCGTTAATAAATACACTCATCCCCCGTTAATAAATACACTCATCCCCCGTTAATAAATACACTCATCCCCCGTTAATAAACTTCTCCTACATTGTTGGAAATTGATATAATCGAATCATAATTGATATAATCGAATATAATTGAATCGTGATAATCTACTCAATTATATAATTGGTCCTATAAATTACCTGGATTTAATGACGCTACCTCAAGTATCTCTCTCTCTCTCTCTCTCTCTCTCTCTCTCTCTCTCTCTCTCTCTCTCTCTCTCTCTCTCTCTCTCTCTCTCTCTCTCTCTCTCTCTCACAATCTACCCTATGAGTGACCTGGTTAGGGTACGGTAGTTAGGATTCAATGACGTTAGTTCAAAGGTAATTTAAGATAGGCCCTTACTCTCTCTGACTATCTCTCTCACTCTCTCTTTCTTCTTTTCTATCCTTTTCTATCGGATATGCCATCTCTACTAGAATTAAGTCCTGACCACCTCGTTAGGATCGTAAGGTCTGTGTGGCCAGTGTATCTAAGTAAATCTCTCTCTCTCACACACACACATTTGTTAGGGTACCGGTAGTTAGAATAAAATTAGTCCTGACCACCTCGTTAGGATCGTAAGGTCTGTGTGGCCAGTGTATCTAAGTAAATCTCTCTCTCTCACACACACACATTTGTTAGGGTACCGGTAGTTAGAATAAAATTAGTCCTGACCACCTCGTTAGGATCGTAAGGGTCTGTCTGGGCCAGTGTATCTAAGTTAAATCCTCTCCTCTCACACACCACACATTTGTTAGGGTACCGGTAGTTAGAATACAATTAGTCCTGACCACCTCGTTAGGATCGTAAGGTCTGTGTGGCCAGTGTATCTAAGTAAATCTCTCTCTCTCACACACACATTTGTTAAGGTACCGGTAGTTAGAATAAAATTAGTCTAGTTCAAGTCAATCTCACTCACTTAATCTCACTCTCTCTCTCCTATACTCTCTCTCTCTCTCTCTCTCTCTCTCTCTCTCTCTCTCTCTCTCTCTCTCTCTCTCTCTCTCTCTCTCTCTCTCTCTCTCTCTCTCTTCTCTCTCTCTCTCTCTCTCTCTCTCTCTCTCTCTCTCTCTCTCTCTCTCTCTCTCTCTCTCTCTCTCTCTCTCTCTCTCTCTCTCAACATTCTACCCTATAAGTGACATTGTTAGAGTAGTTAGAATTTAATGACGCTAGCTCAAGTCAATTTAAGGAATACAGTATTACGTTTGGCTTGCTCTGTGCTGTATTAATGTCTGCCAGATGTTGAATAGGGTGGGTAAGTGTAGGAACATTGTTTTTATATCTCACTCGAAACAAATAAATCAAGTTAAGATATTGCTAATACCAATTATTGATCAAAATATACTTGGTGCCGAGACGTCACTTATTTGGCCGACTGTACCTAAGGTTTATTAACTCCTGTACCGGTGCCGTCCTTTTAACTATAATCTGGCTACTATTTGACGATTGTGTACAGTTTAAAAAGGTCTTCCAGCATTTAACCCTCTCCGACATATGACGCGATTTGAGCCTATTGGGGATACTTTAAAGCCTTTGTTACCATCAGGGGTATTTAGAAACCTTTAGTTTAGTTACTTCAACCTCTGCAGTTGTCTTTGAGTTAGCTGTGGGCAGAAAACTAATTTTGGAGAGGTAATTATAAGAGTGAGAGAACTCTATTTCTTATTGCTAATCTGGCAACCTCTGCGTCATAAATGCGTGAAAGGGTTAAGAGGCTTCAAACAATCTCCCTTAACCCTTTGTATTACCACAGATCCTTCTTAAACTGCACAAAGTCGTCTAAATATAGCTAGAATAAAATGAAAATAACGTCGCCGGTACAGAAGATCAATAGCTGTGTGGGGTCAGGTCAGGTCATTAGAAGCCTGGGATGGGGTCCCTCGGGTCATTCATTATAGCCAAGGTCGTGTTGCCTGTTCGTGTTTCAGACTGTTTTTTTTTTTTTTTTTTTCAGACTGTCCTTGACCTCACCTCAGTTACGGGGACGTGGGCTTATAATTATATTTGTTTAAGTTTTATCGTTTTATTTTAGTTTTTTACCACCATCAAACTGTAAAAAATACCCCCAATACCCCCTTCGATATAAATGTGTACATTTTTAGATATAAATATTTCCCGGCCGAAAGCCGATTCCTCCTAAATTACAGGCTTGCTATCGCTCGCCAGGAAAACATCTACACCTAAATGGCACGAAAGGTAATACAATTGACAGAAATGTCTTAAAATCGCCAAACTAACGGGGCGAAGGTCTTAACATTTCTAAACTAATGGGGCTAAACACGAGGGAGAAGGAACTTCGAAAAATAATCCCTCAAGTGAAAATCTCCCCTTAAGCTTGATGGAGGTCTATGGAGGAAACTAAATAAATAATGAATAAACAAGATCTCCCCCCTTAAGCCTCCCCACCTGTTCTTTCCATTACCCATGTGTTTACCTTATAGTTACAGTAATTAGTAAGCTCACTTGTTAACGCTACAAACAGCCTCGTCAAGATAAATAGGGCTGGAGAGGGAGGAGGGAGAGAAAAGGGATTGGTAGAAGAAGGGGGCATATGAGGAGAGGGAGGGGGGAGGGGATATGTGGGAGAGGAAAGGGGAGGGTTAGGAGAAAGGGAGATAGAAGTAGGAGAGGGAGGGAGGGAGGGAAGGGGGATCAGGAAATACGTATAGCTATGATTTCAGTATTACTGGTTATGTATACAATAATATAATCAGTGGGTGTGGGGTCCAAGCCTGTCAGGTGGTTGTGGGTCCGTCCCCTTATAAATATTATCCTGATATAGCCTATCCACTGAAGGGGGCACAACAACAAAAACAACAACACATACAGGGGGCAGACTAGGAGGGCGGGGAGGAGGGGGGGGGGGGGGAAGGATGAAGGAGAGTGGGGAGGAAAGAAGACGGAGAGAAGATAAAGAAAGAGAACGAGGACAGGAGGAGGAAGAAGATAAGACTGGCGAAGGAGGATAGGAAACAGAAGAGGAGGGGCGGCGCGCTCCTCGGTGCCCCTAGATGCGTGGCGAAGACGACCATAGGTAGGAGGAAGAAAGAGGTGAACGAAAGAAGGAGAAAAGCGGACTAAGAAGAGAAAATGTAGACGAAGAGGAGAGAAATAAAAGACGAAGAAGAGAAGGAGGACTACGACGAGGGGGTATGAAAAGGAGAGGGAGGGAGAAGGAGGAGGAGAGACTAGGAAAAGAGAAACAGAAAAAGACGAAGGAAAAGAGGAAGCCGAAGAAGAAGAGGAACATGGGGAAAAGAGAGAAGAAAGAGGAAGAGGAGCGGAAAAGAGGAAGAAGCGAAGGAGAACGTCTGCTAAAATTAGATCGCCTTGTCCAGTCCAAGGTTACTGAATGCACAAACAACTGGGTCAGGTTAGGTCGGTCGGTGGAGCTGAAATAAGGGCGAGTTAAACAATAGTTCTCGTTTAATCCTATCGGATGTGTGTGTGTGTGTGGGGGGGGGGGGGGGGGAGAGAGAGAGAGAGGCTTTCTGGAGGTGGAGGATAAGGAGGCAAGACAGCGAGGAGGAGAGGAAGAAGGGGACAGCAGAGGCGGAGGTGAATTGTGAAAGATGAGGAGGTGTAGAAGGAGGACGTCTGCTAAAATTAGATCGCTCTGTCCAGTCTGAGGTTGTTAAGGGGAGGTATTTAGTTTGTTCCCTAGACCTCCATCAACCTTAAAATTACACCCCCTCGAGTCCCTTTCAAGATAAATTTGTACATTTTTCGGTAGAAAAATGTCCCGGCCGAAGGCCGATTCCTCTTAAATTACAGGCTCGCTATCGCTCGCCAGGATAAAATAGACACCTGAATTGCACGAAAGGTCTTAATATGGGGTGAAAGTTCTTAAAATCGCTAAACTAATGGGGCAAACGTTTTATAATATCAAAAGCAATGGGGCTAAACATGAGGGAGAAAGGGGTCAAGAAAAAAATCCCTCAAGTGGAGACCTCCCCTTAAATGTACAAACAACTGGGTCAGGTTAGGTCGGCCTGAACTATGGGTGAGGTAACTTATACAATATTTCTCCCTTAAGGGGGGTGACCTGTTTTTGTTCTGTCCTTTTCTATCTTTCTCTGGCTTGTATCTATTTGGCCCCATTCAGCCTACAGACACTTAGATGGGGATAAACGTCTTAAAATAGTTGGCTGAATGGGGCCGAATGGATACAAGCCAGAGAAAGAGAGAAAAGGACAGAAATAACAAAAAGCAGGTCACCCCCCTTAAGGGGAGGTTTTAGTTTGTTCCTTAGATCTCCATCAAGCTTAAAATACCACCCCCTAGACCCCCTTTCAAGATAAATATGTACATTTTTCGGTAGAGAAATTTCCCGGCCGAAGGCCGGTTTCTCTTAAATTATAGGCTCGCTACCGCTCGTCAGGAAAAACTCGACACCTAAATGGCACGAAAGGTCTTAATATTGACAAAGAAATGGGGCCAAAGGTCTCAAAATCTCAAAACTGATATGCTAAACATGAGGGAGAAGGAGGTCCATAAAACCGACCCATCTTCCCTTAAGTCAATCGGTGGGGTTGAAATATGGGTGAGGTATACACTATATTTCAACCTTAACCCTATCTGATCTGAAGTGGGGCTTTCTGGAGTAGGACAAGGACGATGGGAGAGGAGGAGGATAAAGAGGAAAGAAAGCGAGAGGAAAGAAGAAAGAGGAGGGGTGGGAAAGAGGGAGGGGGATAAGGAGGCAAGAAAGCGAGGAAGATAAAAGAAGAAGACGGGGTGAGGAGGAGGAGGAGGGGGAAGAGGAAAGAAGAGGAAGAGGATAAGGAGGTAAGACAGAGAGGAAGAAAGAAGAAGAAAAGGGGGAGGAGGGGTAGGAAAGAGGAAGAGGAGGTAATAAAAGGAGGTAGAAAGCGAGAAGAGAAAAGAAGAGGAGGCGGAGAAGCGAAAAGAAGAGGAGGAGGAGAAGAGGGACAGGAGAAAGAAGAAAAAATAGGAAGGAAGAGGAACGGAAAACAGGAGGAAGAGGAGATATAGCAAGGATGAGAGGAGGAAAAAAGAAGAGGAAGAGTAAAGAAGAGGACGAGGAGGAGCGAGAAAAAAAAAGAGGAAAGAAGAAAAGGTGGAGGAGCGGGAAAGGAAAAAAGAGGAGAAGCGGAAAAGGGAAAGAAGAGGAGGATGAAGAAAGAGGAAAGAAAACGAGGAGGAGAGAAGAGGAGAAGAAGAAGAGGAGGAACAGAAAACAGGAGGAAGAGGAAAAGAGTAGAAAACAAAATATTAGATCGGCCCGGCCAGTCCCAGATTGTATAATGCAAGGTAGAATGTACACAAAACTGGTCAGGTTGGTCGGTGGAGCTCAAGTATGGCCAGCGGGTTTACGGTATATGTAACTCATATTTTAAGCTTAACCCTTTCACGCACATATGACGCAGAGGTTGACAGATTAGCAATAAGAAATAGAGTTCTCTCACTCTTATAATTACCTCTCCAAAATTAGTTTTCTGCCCACAGCTAACTCAAGGACAACTGCAGAGGTTGAAGTAACTAAACTAAAGGTTTCTAAATACCACTGATGGTAACAAATGCTCTAAAGTATCCCCAATAGGCTCAAAAATCGCGTCATATGTCGGAGAGGGTTAAGGGGACATGGGCCGGTTTTCTGGACCCCCTTCTCCCTCATGTTTAGCATATTAGTTTTGTCGTTTTAAGACATTCGCCCCATTAGTTTGGCGATTTTCAGACCTTTTGTCCCATTTCTTTGCCAATATTAAGACCTTTTGTGAAATTTAGGGTCGATTTTTTTTCCAGGCGAGCGATAGCAAGCCTGTATTTGAAGAAGAATCGGCCTTCGGCCAGGAAATTTTTCTACCGAAAAATGTACAAATTTATATCGAAGGGGGTCTTGTGGGCGTTTTTATAAGTTCGATAGAGGCTTAGAGAACAAACTAAACCCCTTCCTTAAACCATTGAGCCAAACCAGTAAATTATGCTGCACAATTCCGTCTGAGCTCCCTTAACATAATCTGGTGTGAGGAAGGTCTGCATTGATTCTCTCTCTTCTACACCCTTAGTTTGGAGATATAAACCCCTTCTGTCCAGCGACGTCTTTTAAATTTTATTCTACTAATATTTAGTCGATTTTGTGCTGCTTAAGAAGGATCTGTGGTAGTAAAAAGGGTTAATTAAAATAATTCGAAGCCTGTTAATTGTTGGAGGTCCATCTTAAACTGAGTATAATCGTCTATTAGTAGCCAGCAGATACTGAAAAAGACGTGACTGGTACTGAACGGGTTAAGATATGCCACCTCATTTAGCGATTATAAGACACTTCGCCCCCATTCAGCTGTCGTTATTCTGGGCGAGCAACAGCGTAAGGAGAAACTGGCCTCAGGGACTGAACATATTTGACCGAAAAAATGTACACATTTAGCTTGTAGAGGGTAATTTTTTTTTTTTTTTCATATATATATATATTTATTAAAATATATACTTTTTGTAAAGCTTCAAGGAGGTCTGGGAAGGCGAGTTGTTTTTAGTCTAGGGGGCAAACTAAAAATACATTGCTCGTAAATTTTAAATAATCAACAACCCTCAATACAAATAATAATAATAATAAATAATAATATTAATAATACAAAAATAATAAATCAACTTCCTAATATCCCCCAGGATTAGACCCAGGCCAGTCCTAAATAGTTGATTGCACAAATTAAACTGCATTCCTTGGACGACTTTTTTGTTTTTAGATTAGAAGGGATCTGTTGGAGTTTCAGCAATAACTGAGATACTATTCCCCCAAAGGTTAATAATATCGCCTAATGTTACCCAGAAAAACGTGAAAAGAGGCGTCTTCTCATACATATAAGGTTAAACTTTCTAACTTTGTATTCCATAAGCATTATATATTATAAGTTTAAAGTAAGAACATCTCTCTCTCTCTCTCAATATATATATATATAATATTATATACTGTATATATATACACACAGTATATGTACTTGCTTTAATACTGTAATTAGACCAATATTAACTGCTTACCTTATTTGTCGAAAGCATTTTCAGTATCATAAAATATAGTACATAACAACAATAAAACTTAAGAGTAAATTACCATACAGTAATTATTGTCCGCTCAGATCCAATTACTACGGGAGATCCATATACATTTTACTCGCAAATAGTCAGTAGAGTTAGATTAACAAATTTAGTATCAAAATGTAATATAGTTAAGGCACCGTAGGATAGTTAAGGCACCGTATGATGGCTAAGGCACCGTGCCATTCTTAAGTCACCAGCCATTCAGTATGATACGTTAATTATTGTAATCGTAATGAGAAGACTATCAAGCTTTTAAAAAACACGCCCCAAGACCCCTTCGAGACAAATGTGTACATTTTTAGGGTGGATAAAATGTCCCGGGCGAAGGCCAGTTCCTCTTAAATTAGACTCGCTATCGCTCGCAAGGAAACAAAAAACAGACACCTAAATGGCACGAAAGGCCTTATTATTGACAAGACATTGGGCGAAAGGTCTTAAAATCTCAAAACTAATGGGGCTAAACATGAGGGAGAAAGGAGTCCAGAAAAACACAATATGCTCCCCTCATCGTATCAAATTCCTTCTTTTTCATTTCAATATTTGTCCAGAGGATATTTTTAGCTTCTTTGATGAAGGGCATTAACTTTTATGGTTTTACTGCTTGAGGACTTTTGTTTAATACAATGATATACGATTATATTCCTATTTCTTTCAAAAGTTTATCACATTTACATACCGGTAATTACAACATGCATGTAATTCTTAAACATATTTATATTCGATCTATGAATTATAATACTGTACACATTCATAAATAATACAACAGGTTATTTTTCTCCATTTTCTTTTTTCTTTTCTCGACCAACGATGAATGATTTATTTTTGTTTCCATTCGAGTTTACTTTATAGGAATTTGCTTCCATTTTCTATCCCACACTCCTGGCCCCTTCCCTTTTTCTTTCTCACACTGTAGGTTCTTTCCCATTTTCTTTCTCACGTTTTAGGTATTATTCCAATTTTGTTCTTGCCCTATACGTTTTGTCCCGTTATTTTTACAATACTTTAGGTCCTTTCCCATTTTCTTCCATATCCTCAAGTTCTTTTCCCATTTTCTTCCCCACACTATAGGTGATTTCCCATTTTCTTCCCTACCCTTTTGGTCTTTTCCCATGTTCTTCTCCACACTATACGTAATTTCCCATTGTCTTCCCTATCCTCAAGTTCGTTTCCCACAATATACGCAATTTCCCATCTTCTTCCCTATCCTCAAGTTCTTTTCTCATTGTCTTCCCCACACCTATAGGCGCTTTCCCATTTTCTTCAGGCCCCTTTTTCATTTTCTTTACCAACCTTTTCATTCTGAAGGCTTACCCCATTTTCTTCCGCGCCCCTTTCAATCAAGCTAAAGCCTCACCCTCTCAACTTTTAGGAGTGCCGTGATACTTTGTTTTATACAACCGGGTTAGGGCACCTGTGCACACTAAAAAATCGAGGGCATAAAAAGGGTATAACAAGATAAATATATTAATTGGGTACCGTATATTGATAGTTATTTCGATTTTTATCTTTCTATTATATGTTTTTACTACCATTATACCGTATAGTATATACCTTTACAGGGGTATACTATTCTAGACACATTAACAAGGGACTGGAGTTCTCGCAAAGGGGCTCCAGTCCTGTCGCTATTCTTGACTTCCAGTGTGCTGGCTTAATAATCCAGAAGGGTTGATAGCCTCTGAAGTCCTATTTCAACTAACAAACTGACACATTACCTACCTCTTTTTCATACCCATATATATATATATATATATATATTTTTTTTTTAGTGTGTGGTTTCTATGATTTACTACTTTATAATATACACACGGAATAGGTTAGCGCACATATGTTAATTTGTTACATTAGTATACACACGGAATAGGTTAGCGCACATAATATGTTCACGAGGATAGCTATCAAACGGTTCACTATATTCGGTTTGTTTGTTTTTTTCCATTTTCCTTAGTTGGCGGGATATTGTCTAGTCCCCACCGCAATTGTCCAAATATTTCCGAGTTTTATAGCCACATATTATATTTTCAACATCGTTGTTAACACTAATTACCACCAAATGAAATTAATTAAAGTATGTGATTCTCCAAGGAATCGTACCTAGGACATCTCACAATAACAAAATACGGAAATCTAGCATTACTATGACACAGAGCCATAGCAGTTTAACATTTTTCCAGTAATGATCGAGAAACAGTTGCTAAGGGACTAACTTTCCGCCAGGTGCAAACAACAATAATCGAGTATAGTATCGTGTTACCATTAAGGGGAGGTTTATAGTATCGTGTTACCATTAAGGGGAGGTTTATAGTATCGTGTTACCATTAAGGGGAGGTTTATAGTATCGTGTTACCATTAAGGGGAGGTTTATAGTATCGTGTTACCATTAAGGGGAGGTTTATAGTATCGTGTTACCATTAAGGGGAGGTTTATAGTATCGTGTTACCATTAAGGGGAGGGTTTATAGTATCGTGTTACCATTAAGGGGAGGTTTATAGTATCGTGTTACCATTAAGGGGAGGTTTATAGTATCGTGTTACCGTTAAGGGGAGGTTTTTAGTTGATTCCCTAGACTTCAGTCAAACTTAAAATTACTCACCCTAGACCCCCTTTCAAGATAAATTTGTAAATTTTTCGGTAGAAAAATGTCCCGGCCGAAGGCCGATTCCTCTTAAATTACAGGCTCGCTATCGCTCGCCAGGAAAAAATCGACACCTAATTGGCACGAATGGTCTTAAAATTGACAGAAATGGGGCGAGGGTTCTTAAAATCGCCAAACTAATGGGGCGAACGTCTTAAAATCTCAAAAGCAATGAGGCTAAACATGAGGGAGAAAGGAGTCAAGAAAAAAATCCCTCAAGTGGATATCTCCCCTTAAAGGGAGAGATATATATTTATGTGTTAATTTACATTACTATTTATTTAATATAATTATTTAGTTTCTTTCCAGGCCTTGCATTACACATTAAAAAATACCCCCTTCGACATCAATGTTTACATATTTTCGGTAGAAAATTGTCCTGGTCAAAGGTCGATTCTTCCTAAATTACAGGCTCGCTATAGCTCGCCAGGGAAAAATCAACACCTAAATGGCACAAAATGTCTTAAAATCACCACACTTATGGGGTTAAACATGAGGTAGAAGGGGGTCCAGAAAAAAAAATACAAAAATAAATAAAAATATATAAATCCCTTTAATGTGAGCGGGCCCATTTCGGTTGGACATAAAACCCTCGTAACACCAGGGAGGCCACAAACACACAAACACACAGCAGGAGTCTCGACCAGCCTCACAAAATCTCAGAGTATCGACAGACGGAGGTTCTTTCCCCGGGCCCAAGCACCCCCAGGAGGTCCTGGATCCGCCAGGCCCCAAGATTAGACCGTCCCTGGGCTACCCCCAAACCGTCACTCACTTTAGGGCCTTCCACACCCTCACAAAGACTGACAGGAGGAGGCGTACGTGCGTCCCCTCCAGCCCTCCGGTGAGACTGAGTAGCTGCTGCACGTGGATATTGACAAAACCTTACCTCTCTCTCTCTCTCTCTCTCTCTCTCTCTCTCTCTCTCTCTCTCTCTCTCTCACTCACACAGGTTGCCAGCGGCCTGATGACTTCCCCTCACCCTCATAATAGAGATCCTCAGGTGAGAGAGACCGGACGTCTGTTTAGTTAGACGCCAGTTTGGTACCGCGGAGATTTCCACTTTAGGATTTTTTTTTTCTGGACCCCTTGCTCCCACATGTCTAGCCCCATTGCTTTTGACATTTTAAGATGCTCGCCCTATTAGTTTGGCGATTTTAAGAACTATCGCCCCATTTATGTCAATTGTATACCATTTGGGTGTCGATTTTTTCCTGGCAAGCGATAGCGAGCCTGTAATTTAAGAGAAATCGGCCTTTGGCCGGAAAAAAATTCTACCAAAAAATTTACAAATTTACCTTGAAAGGGGGTCTACAGTGTGTAATTTTAAGCTTGATTGAGGTCTAGTGAGGAAACTAAAAACCTCCCCTTAGTGAATAAACAAAGGGGTGATATTATAGTTGTCATCGCGTAGATTTAATAAACAAAGGGGTGATATTATAGTTCTCATCGCGTAGATTTAATAAACAAACGGGTGATATTATAGTTGTCATCGCGTAGATTTAATAAACAAACGGGTGATATTATAGTTGTCATCGCGTAGATTTAATAAACAAACGGGTGATATTATAGTTGTCATCGCGTAGATTTAATAAACAAACGGGTGATATTATAGTTGTCATCGCGTAGATTTAATAAACAAACGGGTGATATTATAGTTGTCATCGCGTAGATTTAATAAACAAAGGGATGATATTATAGTTTTCATCGCGTAGATTTAATAAACAAAGGGGTGATATTATAGTTGTCATCGCGTAGATTTAATACACAAAGGGTGATATTATAGTTGTCATCGCGTAGATTTTTGCGCCAAAGACCAAACTATATATCCTGCGCAGGTATTCCCGAATGTTCATTAACCCCTTCTGTACCGGCTACGTCTTTTCAGTTATATTCTATCTACAGTTAGATGATTTTGTGCTGTTTAACCCCTTGAAGCTCTGACGCGTTTTAGCAGTATATTTTGGCTATCATTAGACGATTTTATGCAGCTTAGGCAGGATCTGTGAGTGTTAAATGGGTAAAGAATCACTCAATCAACCCTCTGACTTCCATATACCCTTCCTAATCTGAATAAAATCGTCTAATAATTACCAGACAACAACACATAAATGCGTATTGGAGCTTGAAAGGGTTAAGAAGGATCTATGGTAGCAAAAAGGGTGAGATACTTCAAAGCCTGTTAATTGCCAGAGATACTTCCTAAACTGAACAAAATCGATTACTAGTAGCCACAATAAAGAGAGACTATCTGGGGGAAAACAATATATATATATATATATATATATATATATATATATATATATATATATATATATACTGTATATATACAGTATAATACTGTATATATGTAAAATATCATCAGGGTGATATAATAGTTTTGATCGCGTAGACTTTAGCTCCAAAGACAACACTATCCTGCGCAGATATTCCCGAATGTTCATTAAGGGGAGGTATTCGGCTTTTCTGGACCCCTTTCTTTACGTTTAGCCCCATTACTTAGATATTTTAAGTCGATCGCCCCATTAGTTTGGTGATTTTAAAACCCTTCCCCCCATGTTGTTGTCAATATTAAGATCTTTCGTCCCCTTTGGGTATCGATTTTTGTCTTAGCGAGCGATAGCGAGCCTGTAATTTAAGAGAGACCGGCCCAATTTTCTACCGAAAAATGCACAAACTAATCTCGAAGGGGGAGTCTCAAGGGGTATTTTCTCAAGCTTGATGGAGGTCTAGGAAGGTAACTAATCAAATATTATATAAATCAATTAATACACAAATACCTTCCCTTAAATACCTTCCCTTAAATACCTTCCCTTAAATACCTTCCCTTAAATACCTTCCCTTAAATACCTTCCCTTAAATACCTTCCCTTAAATACCTTCCCTTAAATACCTTCCCTTAAAGACCTTCCCTTAAATACCTTCCCTTAAAGACCTTCCCTTAAATACCTTCCCTGAATACCGGCCTTAAATACCTTCCCTTAAATACCTTCCCTTAAATACCGTTCCCTTAAATACCTTCCCTTAAATACCTTCCCTTAAAGACCTTCCCTTAAATACCTTCCCTTAAATACCTTCCCTTAAATACCTTCCCTTAAATACCTTCCCTTAAATACCTTCCCTTAAATACCTTCCCTTAAATACCTTCCCTTAAATACCTTCCCTTAAATACCTTCCCTTAAATACCTTCCCTTAAATACCTTCCCTTAAAGGTATGGAGATGTTTGAGTGTAGAGAAAGGCTAATGGTACCAATATGGCGGAGGTTGGCCGATCTCCGCTACTATCAGGATCTCCGTCTCTCACACCTCCCCAATCATACCCCACCTCCCCCTGCAGGGCTTCCTTATTGATCGACCGACAAATGTACATATTTATATCCGAGGGGGGTAGTTTTTAAGCTTGATGGGAGTGTAGGGAGGGAAGAAAAATATATATAATACACATATATATATATATATATATATATATATATATATCCATTTAACCCTTCCTATGGCAGACTACGGAGGATGGGGGGGGGGGGGCGCCTAATGTCAAGGCACTCATCTCCGGAGAACATAGCGTGGAGTGGGCCCATGTGGGGGGCGTATTTCCCCCCCGTGGGTATCGATCTGGCACCCACCACCGCAAGGGGGGGGGGGGGGGGGGGGGGGGGGAGAGAAGGGCCCCAACACTGTACGGGAAAAACTGGAGGGCTACTTTAACTTACACGGGGCGACTTTAGGCGACACACACACACACACACACACACACACACACACACACACACACACACACACACACACACACACACACACACACACACACCACACACCACACACACACACACACACACACACACACACACACACACACACACACACACACACACACACACACACACACACACACACACACACACACACACACACACACACACACACACACACACACACACACACACACACACACACACACACACACACACACACACACACACACACACACACACGTACACGTACACACAGGGCTCTCGGATACACACACGGGCACATACGGTTCTCTCTGTCTGTCTCTCTCTCTCTCTCTCAATCTCTGTCTCTATATATACATATCTCTATCTCGCGCTCTCTCTATCTCTCTCACCAACTTTTTCATGTACGGTAATTGCTGTAGGGAACGGAGGGTGGGGAGAGAGCCTTCTTCTTTTCTATCCTTTCCTTCAACTTTCCTCTTCTATCGGGTACCGATATGCCATCTCTACTAGTCCTAACCACCTCGTTTGGATCGTAAGGTCTGTGTGGCCAGTGTATCTATGTAAGTCTATGTACGCCTCTCTCACACACACACGCACTCACTCACACCCAATTTTCCAATTTGCAATCTTACAATCACCAACTATCCAAGATCTTCAAAAATCTTAACCTCTGAAACTAAAAAAAAAGAAGTATTAATATTTAATAAAAACTGGATAAACACACTCAAACACCGAAGTAAATCAATCCCCCCTCCACACACACATACACACATACACACACACACATCAAAGTAAACATACACACCACCATTCAATTCCACACCCACACACACACACACATTCGCTCTCTCTCTGTTTCTCACTCACACACAAACACACACACATATATATATATATACACACACACACACACATACACACCACGCTTCAATTCCACTCACCTGTTTACCCTTCCACTTGTCTATTGTCTACCATTTATAGAGCAGTGTTTGGCCCCTAATAGAGCAAAGGGACTGGAGTTCTGGAACAGGGGCTCCAGTCCTGACGCGCTTCTTGACTTACAGTGTGCTGGCGGGGAGATTTCCACTCGAGGGATTTTTTTCTGGACCCCTGTCTCCCTCATGTTTAGCCCCATTGCTTTTGAGATTTTAAGACGTTCGCCCTAGTAGTTTTGACATGTTAAGACATTTTGCCCCATTTATGTCAATTTTAAGACCTTTCGTGCCATTAAGGTGTCGATTTTTTCCTGGCGAGCGATAGCGAGCCTGTAATTTAGGAGCAACCGGCCTCCGGCCGGGAAATTTTTCTACCGAAAAATGTACAAATTTATCTTGAAAGGGGGTTTAGGGGGTGTAATTTTCAGCTTGATGAAAACGTAGGGAACAAACTAAATACCTCCCCTTAACACTTTCTGTACCAGTGACGTCTGCTATATTTTGTTCTAGCTATATTTAGACGATTTGATGCAGCTTAGGAAAGATCTGTGGTAGTTAAAAGGGTTGGTTGAGATAGTTCGAAGCCTTATAATTACTAGAGATCCTTCCTAAACTGAGAACAATTGATTAGTAGTAGCCAGAATAAAATTAAAAAGACGTCACCGGTACAGAAGGGTTGATAGCCTCTGACGTCCCATTTTAACTAACTGACTAACTGATAGAGCTGTGTTGATCCGGCTCGTTTGTTGGGCTCTGTGCAGCTCTGTGGACTCTATTGGTGGATAGCTCTATTTAGTTAAGGATAAAAAGATGGAAAAAGACTGTTTTCGTCTCTCTCTCTCTCTCTTTCTCTCTGTTTGTTAAGTTGATAAGTTGTTTTGACTTGATATTGCCTTTGTCTCAGTTTTGGTTTGCTTTGTTTGCAAGTTTTACATTTTAATGTGTGTGTGTGTGTGTGTGTGTCTGTGTGTGTGTGTGTGTGTGTGTGTGTGTGTGTGTATGTATGTGTGTGTGTGTGTGTGTGTGTGTGTGACTGTCGATTAAAAAAACGTCTAACATAAAAAAATTCAGCAACAGCAATACCGGTAATAGAAAATAATAATAACAATAATAAACTTCATAAACAAATACTCCATCATAATAACCTTGGTTTCAAGTTCCTGTTCTATATTGCAAATTGCTCTAAAATTACAAGCTATCTAAAAGAGTTTGTGAAATGACAAGCTATCTAAAAGAGTTTGTGAAATGACAAGCTATCTAAAAGAGTTTGTGAAATTACAAGCTATCTAAAAGAGTTTGTGAAAAAAAGTTTGTGAAATTACAAGCTATCTAAAAGAGTTTGTGAAATTACAAGCTATCTAAAAGAGTTTGTGAAATTACAAGCTATCTAAAAGAGTTTGTGAAATTACAAGCTATCTAAAAGAGTTTGTGAAATTACAAGCTATCTAAAAGAGTTTGTGAAATTACAAGCTATCTAAAAGAGTTTGTGAACTTACAAGCTATCTAAAAGAGTTTGTGAAATTACAAGCTATCTAAAAGTTTGTGAAATTACAAGCTATCTAAAAGGGTTTGTGAAATTACAAGCTATCTAAAAGAGTTTGTGAAATTACAAGCTATCTAAAAGAGTTTGTGAAATGACAAGCTATCTAAAAGAGTTTGTGAAATCAAATGGCTTGGCAAAACCCTTGAAAAACTATTCTGCAATAATCATCCTGTACCTACTGTTATGCTTGCAGGCACAGTCGAAGGTCTCTGTCTGAGAGAGAGAGAGAGAGAGAGAGAGAGAGTGTGAGTGAGTGACCCTTGAAAAACTATTCTGCAATAATCATCCTGTACCTACTGTTATGCTTGCAGGTACAGTCGAAGGTCTCTGTCTGAGAGAGAGAGAGAGAGAGAGAGAGAGAGAGAGAGAGAGAGAGAGAGAGAGAGAGAGAGAGAGAGAGAGAGAGAGAGAGAGAGAGAGAGAGAGAGAGAGAGAGAGAGAGAGAGAGAGAGAGCGAGAGAGAGAGAGAGAGCGAGAGAGAGAGAGAGAGAGAGAGAGAGAGAGAGAGAGAGAGTGACCCTTGAAAAGCTATTCTGCAATAATCATCCTGTACCTACTGTTATGCTTGCAGGTACAGTCGAAGGTGAAGGTCTATGTCTGAGAGAGAGAGAGAGAGAGAGAGAGAGAGAGAGAGAGAGAGAGAGAGAGAGAGAGAGAGCGAGAGCGAGAGCGAGAGAGCGAGCGAGAGAGAGCGAGAGCGAGAGAGAGAGAGAGCGAGAGAGAGGCACAGACGATACCACTAAAGTACGACCCATCACAAAATACATCACTATCAACAAAATATTAATAAAACCACACACAATAAGTAGAGCCAAATGAAATATACTCAAGAACGATACAGTTACTACAATAAAATACACATAAAGAACATGGATAATACAACCACATACAATACTTCTATCCAAATAAAATACACCGAAGATCGATAAATAAAGCAACTACATTAAGGGCAGATCTCCACTTGAGGGATTTTTTTCTTGACCCCTTTCTCCCTCATGTTTAGCCCCATTGCTTTTGATATTATAAAACGTTTGCCCCATTAGTTTAGCGATTTTAAGAACTTTCACCCCATATTAAGACCTTTCGTGCCATTCAGGTGTCAATTTTATCCTGGCGAGCGATAGCGAGCCTGTAATTTAAGAGGAACCGGCCTTCGGCCGGGAAATTTTTCTACCGAAAAATGTACAAATATATCTTGAAAGGGACTCAAGGGGGTGTAATTTTAAGCTTGATGGAGGTCAAGGGAACAAACTAAATACCTCCCCTTAATATACACAAAGAACATGACTAATAAAACCACATGTAATAACTAAAGCCAAATAAAATAGACGTATGAACGATCAATATATTAACCCCTTCTGTACCGGGAACGTCTTTTTAAGTTAATTCCGGCTACTATTAGACGATTTTATTCAGTGTAAAAAGGGCCTCCAGCAATGAACAGGCTTCCAACTATCTCAATTAACCCTTCTTACTACCATAGATCGTTCTTGAAATGCACAAAATCGTCTATATATACCTAGGAAAAAAAAAAAAAAAAAACGTCACTGGTACAAAAGGGGTTAACTAAAGTTATATCCAGTACACACTTAACGAACACGAGAATTCCTTGGAGGCGCAATTATAACTTTCTTCTCCCTAGGAAATAAGGCTAAATGATTCCTGCTTAACCACTAACACACACACACACACACACACACACATGGTTATGATATTAACAATATATAAACTCAAATAATTATATATATTATTTTCTAAAAATAAATGTCACCAATTGCATAATAATAGTACTATTACCATCAGTTTATTAATCAGCCATATATATATATATATATATATATATATATATATATATATATATATATATATATATATATATATACTGCACATATACAGTACAATCGGCCTAATAAGTGACGTCTCGGCACCAATTATGTTTTGATCAATAATTGGCATCGGCAATATTTACACATGATTTCTTCTTTTTGAGTGAAATATACAAACATGTTCCAACACTTACCCACTCCATTCAACATCTGACAGACATTAATACAGCCACCGTACAATACACCACCAAATAATGTCGATAAGGATCTGCAGCCACAAAGATCAAATTAAGGGAGAGGTACCGGTATTCACTTTTACTGGACCCCCATCTCCCTCATGTTTAGCATATTAGTTTTGAGATCTTAAGACGTTCGTTCCATTAGTTTGGCGATTTGAGATTTCGCCCTATTTCTTTGTCAATATTAAGACCTTTCGTGCCATTTAGGTGTCAATTTTTTCGTGGCGAGCGATAACGAGCCCGGAACATTTTACCGTAAAATGTACAAATTGATCTTGAAAGGGGGTGTAGGGGATATTTGTTTAAGCTTGATGGAGATCGAGCGAGGAAACTCAAAAATACATAAATAAATAAATAAATACAGACCAAAAATACACAAGAAAGCCTGTTCCTCCTAAATTGTAGGCTCGCTATCGCTCGCCATGAAAGAAAGTCGAGGCCTAAATGGCACGCAAGGTCTTAAAAATGACAAAGAACTGGGACGAAAGGTACTACAATTGACAAAGAAATGGGACGAAAGATAGCTCATAAAATTGACAAAAAATGGGGCAAACAGTCTTAAAATCGCCACGAAATAATCCATCATACGCGAACACCAATGCAAATTACACTCCCAAAATACAGGCGAAAGACGTAACCGGTTCAGGGAAACGAGCTAATATTATAATAAAATGGAACACAAATATTGAAAACAAAAAGATTAAACACACCGAAACACAATGACAAGCAAGTTGAAGAGTAGAAACACATGCAATAGGTCAAACACACACAGCCACATGCACACAAACCACACGCACGCATAAGCCACATGCACACACAGACCTCACGCACACATAAACCACAAGCACATAAGCCACACGCACAGAAACCACACTTATTCTATCTATCTATTCTATCTACTCAGGCCAAATCCCCATTTTGGGAGTAGCCGACTCAAGACAGCAAGAACAGGGAAAACACAAAAACAACATAAAACAACAAATAAACACACATCCCGGTCACCCAGGAGAAGACCCAGAGACTTATTGAAAACCAAAAACACACAAACCACACACACACACACTAATCACACGCACACAAACCACACACACACACAAGAAATCCACACGCCACGAAATTTAAATCAAGAAGAAGCAGGAAAACCAAGGAAAGAAAGGAAAAACAAGAAGAAGGGAAGATGAAAAAACAAGAAGGGGGGGGGGGGGAGACCATGGAGCTACCCTATAATAGGTAATTATAGCTCCATGGGATAAACAAGCAAAATATCGAAAGGATAAACAAGGAAGGGAGGAAGGGAAGAACTGAGGGAGAGAAGGAAAGGAAGGAGGAAGGAAAGAACTGAGGGAGAGAAGGAAAGGAAGGAGGAAGGAAAGAACTGAGGGAGAGAAGGACAGGAAGGAGGAAGGAAAGAAAGGAAGTGAGGAGAAAAAAAAGACAAGGAAGAAGGACGTGATGGGAGAGAAGAGTAGCGAAGAAGGGAGGGAGGAAGTAAGGAAAGGGTTAAAGAAAGGAGGAAGGAAGTGAAGGAGAAAAGGGAATGGAGGGAGGAGAGAAAAAAATGAATAAGGAAGGAGGTAAGGAAAGGAGGAAGACAAAAAGAGAGAAAGAGGGAAAGGGGAGAGGGAGAAGGTGTTTGTTGCCAGGTTAGAAAACTTCCAGGAATTAGCATGATGATCATGGTGAAGAAGTAGACAAAAATGGAAGCAAAAGAGGAGGAGGTAGAAGAAGAAGAGGGGAAGGCAGAAGGGGAGGAGGAGGAAGAGGACGAAGAAGAAGAGGCAGACGAAGAAGAAGCAGAAGCAGAACAAGAAGCAGAAGCAGAACAACAACCAAAGAAGGAAAAACAATGATACAGAGTAGGGAAGAAAGGAAAGAAGAAGAAGCAGGAGAGAAAGAAGATAAAGCAGAAGAAGAGGAAACATAAATAATAATAATACAAATAAACGTTGGTGCCCTGTTGGAACTTCCGGGCGTGTGTGTGGTGCGTGTGCAAATTATATAAGTAGAGTAGGGAAGAAGAAGAAGAAGAAGAAGAAGAAGAAGAAGAAGAAGAAGAAAGAAAAAACGAAGAAAAATAAGAAAAATAAGAAAAATAAGAAAAATAAGAAAATAAGAAAAAGAAGAAAAAGAAAAATAAGAAAAAGAAAAATAAGAAAAAGAATAATAATAATAATAAGAAGCAGAAGAAATAGTAGAACAAGAATAAGAATAAGAAGAAGAAGACGACGAAGGAAAAGGAAGAGGAGGCAGAAGGATGAACAAAGGAAAAAAAAAAAAAAATCATCTTACTGAAAAGGTTAAGGGGAAGTGTTTAGTTTGTTCCCTAGACCTTAACCAAGCTTAAAAACATATCCGCAAGATCGCCCCTTGTATTTGTACATTTTTCGGTAAAACAATGTCTCCTAAAATGCAGGCTCGCTCTCGCTCGCCAGGAAAATGTCGAAACCTAAAAGGCACGAAAGGTAATTTTACCAAGAAATGGAACGAAAGGTCTTAAAATCGCCAAACTAATGGGTCAAATGTTTTTAAATATCTCAAAACTACTGGGGCCTAACATGAAAGGGGTCCAGAAAAGAAAAAAACACCCCTTACGTGAAAATATACCCTAATATACGTAACGATAACTATACACAAAAACTAGCAATGGAGACAATATATATATATATATAAATAAAATATAATATAGACATAAAACAATAATAACAATAATAATACCAAAACAAATAATAATAAAACTAAGACAGAAACAGCTCGTGAATACATGAAGACAAAAGGCAAACACTCCACAATGCAATTAAAAAGTAGAAGGCAAATTTGAAGCGGGGGAGAAATGGCGGGCCAAAAAAAATATGGAAAGGAAAAAATAAATGCTTGAATGTGAAAAATGATCAAAGGAATAAAATGTGAATAGGAGAGAGACGAGGTGGGGGGGGGGGGGCGTGGAAAGGAGGAAGGGAAGGAAGGAAGGGTGTAGAGAGGGAGGAAGGAAGAAGGAAGGTAGGTAGGAAGGGAGGGAGGGAAGGAAGGAAGGGTGATAGGAAAAAAGAAAAGGAGGTAGATAGGAGGAAAGGAAGGGAGGAGGGAAGGAAGGGAGGAGGGAAGGAAGGGAGGAGGGAAGGAAGGAAGAAAGAAAGAAAGAAAGGGAGGAAGAAAGAAATGAAGGACGGAAGAAAGGAAGGAAAGAAGGACGGAAGGAAAATAAGGAAGGCAGGAAGGAAGGTAGCTAGGTAGAAAAGAAACATGAACAGAAGGAATCATAGAAAGAAGATACAGTAGATAGGAAGCAAGCAAGCAAATAAGGAAAGCAGGAGGGAGAAAAGAAAGAAAAAACGAAATGCGTGAATAGGATTTTCATAATATGCAGACGAAAAAAAATGCTGATGATGATTGCTGAAACAAACTAAGAAGACAAACAGAAAACAGGAAAATAAAAATTAAAAAAGAAAAATGGGAAAAGAAGAAAATTAATATGAATACATATAATAATAATAAGAAAGCAAGAAAGAAAGTTACAAATATTTAAATAGGACTAATATCGCATAGATACTGCAGACGAAAACATAATTTTCAGAGACAATAGAGTAACTTTAAAAAATCACTGATGAAATGGCACGGGACAAATATAAATGCACCAAAAAAGTGTTAAGAATATAACGAAAAAGGGACAAGAACAATGAAGATAAAGGCGAGAAGAGAAGACAATAGACGATAATAAAACGATGGCAAGTATAAAATGGAACAAGAGAGAGGAAGAGAATAGAAATAAAAAATGTAATCGAGGAGAGACGACAATGAACAACAATTACAAAATTATAAATATATAATGGAACGAAAGAGGGACACGAACAATGAAAATACAGGCGAGAAAATAAGACAATACACGATATATAATAAAAACATGACAAATATAAAATGGAAGTAGAGAGAATAACAATAAATATAAAAGCAAAGAGATAAGAAAATAAACGATAATAAAAGGATGGCAAGTATATATAATTCAACGAAAGAAACACGAACAATGATGATAAAAGCGAGAAAATAAGACAATGAACGATAATGAAAAGACCGAGTAATTATAGGAGAGAGAGAGAGAGAAAGAGAGAGAGAGAATGGTTCGAAGATAAAAGTGAGAACAAAGACAATCGACAAAAATTAAAGTAAAAAGTAAAAACAATATATGATAATGAAAGCAACAAGGGAGGATAATATAATAGATACCGGTAGTGTATGTAGATAGATAGATAGACAGAGATAGATATATAGATACATATATATAGATATAGATAGATATACATATAAATAGATAATCAAGGACAAAACATATATATAATTTCAATTTAAAGACGTTATTTGATGAAGCTGACAAATTCAACATTGAAATACAGCATAAAACATATACATATCTTTTTCATCATATATTTACAAATTAAATTTGGTAACTTTTAAGACAACAGTTTTAATTAGTAAATAATCAGAGCTAATGGACACACATATCATTGTCTTAATTAATTTGATAAGTTGAGGCCTCCAATTTCCAGAGAAAAAAACTACGGGAGAAATTAACTTAAGACTTTCCATAAAATGTGTGTATTATTACGCGTTACAGAATAGAGAAAGTTACAAGGAGTAACAAGGAATAGTTAGTATCTCGGAGACCCTGCTGTCCATTCCGGGGAGATACTCGAAGTGAAAGGAGAGAGACTGTTTAGTGCAGTACACTCATTACAGAGTGTGCAAAATAATATCTACTCTTTTCTTGAACTGCTCTACTGAAGGACTGTTTACAACTTCTGAGGGCAGTTTGTTCCAGGTAGAACAGATCTTATATGTGAAAAAGTGTCCACAAATGCTAGTGCTGAACCTTTTCAATTCTAATTTCCAGCCATGGTTGCGTGTTGTATTCGTATTGAGGCTAAACATTTTGCTATAATCCACGTTGTCAAATCCATAAAGTATTTTAAAAAACTGTAATGATCTGACCTCGTACTCTGCTTGTTTCCAACGGAAATAGATTAACATTGAGAGAGAGAGAGAGAGAGAGAGAGAGAGCGAGGCAGCCGTCTTTGAGCAGGGTGAAGTGAGCCAAAGTGAGCCAATTTAAGAGAGCAAATTAAAGAGAGTAACCCTATTAACCTTTTCAGTAGCATGATGTCCTTTTTAATTAATGGCTCGCTAACACAAGAAGATTTTAGACAGCTTAGGAAGGGCCTTGAATACCGGTATGTCCTTCCTAAGCTGAATATAAACGTCTAACACTAGCCAGAATATTATTAAGAAAGGCAGCCTCGTATCTTAAAGGGGCTAGAGGTTTAACGAAAGTGAGCGAATGAAAGATAGTGAGCGAATTAAAGATAGTGAAAGTGAGCGAGAGAAACTAATCCATGACAAAACTCGTCGTCAGAGTGAGCGATTTAAGAGTGAGCTAATTAAAGAAAGTGCACGAATTAATTAAAGATAGTGAAAGTGAGCAAAAGATAGTAAAGCGAGCAAGATAGTAAACCAGGACAAAGCTCGTCGTCTGAGTGAGCGAGTTAAAGATAGAGTGAACGAATTAAAGATAGTAAGAAGTTAAGGAGTAAGCGAATTAAAGAAAGTGGGTGAATTAAAGAAAGTGAGCGAATTAAAGAGTGAGTAAATTAAAGAAAGTGAGCGAATTAAAGAAAGTGAGCGAATTAAAGAGTGAGCAAATTAAAGAAAGTGAGCAAATTAAAGAAAGTGAGTGAATTAAAGATAGAACCCGTACCTCCACGTAAACAGTACACCTCCACTATCTCTTCACCTGTTGAGAGAGAATATAAAGTTGGCTTATACTTTAATAAATAATTACTTTACCATTAACCCCTTCTGTACCGGCGACGTCTTTTGTATTTTGTTCCAGCTACATTTAGACGATTTTGTGCAGCTTACAAAGGGTTTACAGTAATTAAGGGGAGGTTGTTAGTGTGTTTCCTAGACTTCCATCAAGCTTGAAATTACACCCCCTTGACCCCCTTTCAAGATAAATTTGTACATTTTTCGGTAGAAAAATGTCCCGGCCGAAGGCCGATTCCTCTTAAATTGCAGGCTCGCTATCGCTCGCCAGGATAAAATCGACACCTGAATTGCACGAAAGGTCTTAATATGGGGTGAAAGTTCTTAAAATCGCTAAACTAATGGGGCGAACGTCTTAAAATCTCAAAAGCAATGGGGCTCAACACGAGGGAGAAAGGGGTCAAGAAAAAAATCCCTCAAGTGGAGATCTCCCCTTAAGAGGCTTCAAACTATCGCACACAACCAACCCTTTCTACTACCACAGCTCCTTTCTAAACTGCACACACTCGTCTAACTATGGCTAGCATAAAATACAAATGACGTCGCCGGTACAGAAGTGGTTATTCTTAGCTTACGTTTGACATTGGTTGTATACCGCTCAACGATTTTCCTAATACCTGTCAAATAAACAAGAAAAACAATGATCTACTTCAGAAGGACCCTATGTTATTAAGGGGAGGTATTTAGTTGATTCCCTAGACTTCCATCAAGCTTAAAATTACTCCCCCTTGACCCCCTTTCAAGATAAATTTGTACATTTTTCGGTAGAAAAATTTCCCGGCCAAAAGCCGGTTCCCCTTAAATTACAGGCTCGCTATCGCTCGCCTGGAAAAAATCGACACCTAAATGGCACGAATGGTCTTAAAATTGACAGAAATGGGGCGAGGGTTCTTAAAATCGCCAAACTAATGGGGCAAGCGTCTTTAAATATCACAAGCAATGGGGCTAAACATGAGGGAGAAAGAGGTTCAGAAAAAAATCCTCCAGGTGGAAATCTCCCCTTAACATAGTCCATATATACTGTATATATATGGACTATGGTTATTAAGAGGCTGTATTGAGATCGTTTAACCCCTTCGAGTCCTTCAAGCTAAAGAAAATCGTACAATGGTAACCAGAATATAGTGAAAATCTTGGTTTAACCCATTCAGTACTGGTGACGTTCTTTTCATTATATTCAGGACACTATTGTACGAGTGTATTAAGCTTAAGAAAGACCTCTGACAATTTAAAGGCTACATACTATCTCACTTAACCCTTTTTACTACAACAAATCCTTCTTGAACTGCTCACAATCGTCTACAATTAACAAGAATAAAATATAAAAGACGTCGCCGGTACAGAAAGGGTTAAAAGTGACTGATTATTTTAAAGGCTAATTCCACATCCAATTAACTACAATTAAGAATCATTAGGTAAATGGCATTCTGCCTTATGTTATAATTATATGGCACTGTATATACAGTATATATATATATATATATATATATATATATATATATATATATATATATATATATATATACCGGGTATATATAGAACACAAGTAATAAGATTATAATTAAAAGCCCACTCCACTTTACTTGAACATTACATTATCACACATATATTATTATTAATACTGTACCGGTACATAGAAGTATTATTCGATCAGTAAAAAATGCAAGGGAAGCATGCTGTGAGTTCAAGTCGGAGAAAAACTAGCAGCCACTATTTAAACATTATTAAAACCACAAACCTTAGGCTATGAGAGGGAGAAAGAAGGGGAATAGTGGAAGAGAGGAAAAGAGAGTACGACAAAGGAGAGAAGAGAAGAGAAAAGAGAGAGAAGAAAGAGGGGAAGAGCAGATAAAACTAGCAGCGAGAGAGAGAGAGAGAGAGAGAGAGAGAGAGAGAGAGAGAGAGAGAGAGAGAGAGAGAGAGAGAGAGAAAGAGAGAGAGAAGAAAGAGGGGAAGAGCAGATAAAACTAGCAGCCATTATTAAAACATCGTTAAGTCCATAAACCTTAGGTTATGGTAGGGGAGGAGAGAGAGAGAGAGAGAGAGAGAGAGAGAGAGAGAGAGAGAGAGAGAGAGAGAGAGAGAGAGAGAGAGAGAGATAGAGAGAGAGAGAGAGAGAGAGAGAGAGAGAGAGAGAGAGAGAGAGAGAGAGAGAGAGAGAGAGAGAGAGAGAGAGAGAGAGAGAGAGAGAGAGAGAGAGAGAGAGAGCGAACTACCAGCCGCCACTATTAAAACATCATACAGTTTTTATTCCCTAGGCTATGGAAGGGAGGAGGAAGGAAAGGGAGATAAAAGAGGAGAGGAGAAGAGATAACAGCTGAAGAAGAAGAAGAATAGACAAAACAGAAGAGAGGATGATAAGAAGAAAATTAGGAGTATAATTAAGATGAGAGAAAAAGAAGAATAGATGAATGAGAAGAGAGGAAATGAGATAAGAAGAAAAAGGAGAAGATAAAAGAGAAGAAAGGAAGATAAGAAAAGCATAAGAAGAGAGGAAATGAGATACGAAGAAGTCAATGTTATAATTGACGAAGAAGGAAACTAGAAAATGGAGAAGAGAGGATGAGATTGAATCATACGAAGAGAGGAAATGAAGAGATGAAAAAGGAAAGTAGATAAAATAGAAGAGGATAACAGAGAAGAAAGAATACTATGAGAAGCAAAAGAAAAGAGGATATGAGATAAGAGAAGAGGAAGGAGATTAGATAAGAAGATAAATAAATGAAAGTGTGAATGTGAACGTGGGTGTGTGTGAGTGTGTGTAAGTGAGTGTGTGTGTTTGTGTGCGTATCATTGCGTGTGTACATTTATAAACGTGTACGTGTCGGTGATGTAAGTATGACAACATTTGTAAGTGTGTGTGTAAGCGTGTGTCGGGTGCTGTATGTATATGTATGTATGTAAGTGTATGTGTGTCTAATTGCACATGTGTACGTATAATATGTATGTGTAAGCGTATGTAAATGTATGTGAATTATGCAGCGCGGCCAGTCAGATCACCTTGACTTCTATACATGATGATAGCAGCACCTTAGCAACAGCCAACCAACCTTCTATAATAGCTATACTGGCTCAGGGTGTCAAACCGGACCAATTGTGTTAACTTGAATGAATAATGGAAGGAATACAAGAACATGAACATGGCATAGCTTTATCAATTACACAAACGTATTATGAACTATAAACCTCAATTATATCTTTACATAGACAATAATAAAGACTGAAAATGCTAGACTCGGCTTTGTTTGGCGTTACCTTGTATTACATATTGGAAGGGAAAAAACAAACATTTATACAATGTAAAATACAATATAAAATCGTGGTCATGTGCTGTACTTATAACTGTCTTGATGGTGGAATGGTTAGAGCGTGTAAGTTCTGTATGTGACATCCTAGGTTCGAATCATGGGAGAATCGCATGATTTCATTAATTTAATTTGGGGTGTTATTGGTGTTATGAACGATGTACAAAAATACAATAGCAAATAAATATTATACTATATAAACAAATAATGCGGTATAATAAAATAATAAGTATATAAATAAATATTCTGGCTCTGTCTCGAGTCCCCCCCCCCCCCCAAAAAAAAAACCAACAACATGGCAACATAGTCTGAGTATTATAGATACATAGATAGATATAAATAAAACTATACAGATACACAATGCGGCAAAACAATATAGAAAATAAATTAACAAAACAAAACAAACGAAAATAATGCGATACCGGTATCACTTGGCAACAGAGAATCACCGTTCATGGTAAAATAATTAGCGGAAACAAGGATAAAATGCATATAGTGTGAAACCAGGAAACCGACCAACTATGGAAATATATAAAACTTAACAGATAATAATTTTAACTAAATACAGATATAACTAGATACAAGATTATGAATAATAGAAAGGAGTGTGTAGAAAGCTTTAATCAGTTCCTCTCTGAAAACTTTGAATTAAGCTATGCTTCATGGGACAGAGTTCTTGCAGATGAATTTTATGGGGAATATATAGATTTTTGTTTGCAAAATGGATTAGCTGTAGGATCTCGTATCCACGTAGGGCGACTGATGGGAAAGATGGGCATTCGAGCCGGGGCCAAGGTTAGAGGGGAGTTGGGAAAGGAAAAGCATATCTACGTTGGTCTAAGGCGGAGTGTGGACCCCGTCTTGGAATGTTTGCCCGCAATGCCCGATATTGTGTCCCGTCTCCCCTTTATGGATTTCCCCCAGACTTATGTGTCGCTTCCTTCCCCACCTCAGGAAGATGATAGTCTGGGGGCCCATACAGCTTTTTTTAAGGATTTTGACTCGAAGTTTGTTGCTTGGATCACTAACTTTGGGAAATCTGTAAAGACTTAATTGATTTATTATTGTTTGTTTTGGGATGTTACAGTACTTTTCCGTGTACAGTATTCTATCTTTTTTTGAATTTTTTGTGTATATGGGGGGGAGGGGGGAGTCAATTTGTTTTATTATAATTCATCTCTAGTAAAAAGAAAGATAATCTTTACCACACATGAACAAAGCCTTTATATTCCAGCCTAGTTCAATTTTGGTGAGGGTTATGTTTTTCTTATAACAAGAGAAATATATAATTCAAGTTGTGGGATATGGCTTTTTATAAGCATGATTGTAGCAATGGCAAATATTGGTTGTTGAAGGGCCAAAAAGTTATATGGCCTAAATATGGCAAATATTGCAAATATTGGTAGTTAAATTGCCTAACTCTTATGATAAGCCTGTTTTCTGTATTTCATATAATTTTGCGTTTATGAGTTTGATGTACCGGTACAGTGAAGAAAAACTGGATAGTCTGGGAAGGATGTAGTTACCGGGTGTACCACTACCGAGTCCCGACATGCAACATAAATCATCTATATATACTTATAATAAAATAAATACTTATAAATCTATAACAGGCCTACTAGGTTAGGTTAGGTTAGGTTAGGTTGTTTGGTTAGGGTAATGTATTTTTGGATCCAAAGGCAGTCAAAATAGACAGGAACATGATGGTGAGCGTCCGCATAGTGTAAACAAGACGGGCGGTACACCTGGTAACTACATTCTTGCCGAAGTGGGAAGTGGGTCAGTAGGATAAATAAAGGAGACATGAAAAATGTACTGAAGCTCAGTGATAGCGAAAGAACTCGAACAATGGTTTCAAATTAGATAAATTTTGTTTCAGAAAAGATATAGGCAGATATTGGGTGGGATTGGGAGTGGTGGGCGTGCCACTGCCAACATACAGCATAACTCGTCTATAAAATATTAACCTAACCAAACAACCTAACCTAACCTAACCTAGTATTCATGTAGTACCGGTACTAGGTTAGGTTAGGTTAGGTTGGGTTAATGTTTTATAGATGATTTATCATTTTGTGCTGTATGTCGGTAGTGGTGCGCCCACTGCTCCTAATCTTGCCAAATATTGGTTTGGTAACAGAGTTGTAGATGGGTGGAATAGGCTACCAAGTGATATAGTGGGATCAAGAACGATAGTGAGTTTTAAGATAAAATTAGATAGGCATATGGATGAGATGGGTTGGGTGTGAGGGGGATCTACCAGGTGTGGGCAAATCGGCGCTCAGCAGACCCCCGTAATCTTGTGTTAATCTCTGACCGTTTTGGTGGGGTCAGTACTCAAGGTATTAGTGAGTTGGGCCTTGTAATTGGGGTTGGGTGTGACAGGGATCTGCCTTGTATGGGCCGATCGGCTTTTTGCAGACTCCCATTTTCTTATGTTCTTATGTTCTTCTTATTTAAGATAAACATACAACTAAATACAGACATAAGATAAAACTAAATTAAAATATACATATATCTGAATTAAGATATAACTAAATAAAAGTAAAGAAATAAGATCGAAGAGGATGGTGCTCTGAAGGGAAGTTTTTTTTATTTCTCCCTAGACCTTCATCAAGCTTATAATGATACCCCCAAGATCCCCCCTCGAGACAGATGTGTAATTTTTTCGATAGAAAAATATCCCGGCCGAAGGCCGTTTTCGCCTATATTACAGGCTCGTTATCGTTTATCTGAAAATAATCGACACCTAAATGGCACGAAAGGTCTTAAAATTAACATTAATGGGGCTTAAGATCTTAAAGTCGCCAAACTAATGGGGGGAACGTCTTAGAATATCAAAACTAATGAAGCTAAAAAAAAAGAGGGAGAAGGGGGTCTAAAAAAAAAAAAAAAAATCTAAGTGAATATCTCCCCTTAACAAATAATGATATTACAATGGCATAACCTGACCTGTATCACAACAAAAACAAACAACAAAAACAATCACAACAAAAATAAAAACACACCCAAGTAAAACAAAGGAAGCATTAAATGTCAAGGGGACCAGTCAGGCCAAAGAAAACAAACACAGATTAAGTACTATACTCTTTTCACTATAGATAGGCCAACAATTCCGACTCTGTGTGTGTGTGTGTGTGTGTGTGTGTGTGTGTGTGTGTGTGTGTGTGTGTGTGTGTGTGTGTGTGTGTGTGTGTGTGTGTGTGTGTTTGTGTGTGTGTGTGTGTGTGTGTGTGTGTGTGTGTGTGTGTGTGTGTGTGTGTAAAAGTGTCCGTATGTGTGTTTATCGTTTCCACTACAACAAATCCATCGTAGGAATGACCCCAACAGAACCGGAAGTGTTACCCTATAATTATGTAAATTAGGCTTGGTGCTCTTATCAAATACGACACATGCTCACTAGATTTGATCCGAGAGGGGCCGTTTGGAATTCACCCGTTTCGCTTATTTGTTTGGAAATATTAACATGTTTCACCCCATTAGTTTGACGATAATACGAGCATCAGTATTCTTATTCTATGTGTATGAAGGAAACTGAAGACAAAGTTGCCTGTAACAAGTGTCTCCCCCAAAGTTGAAAGAATGATAATCGCTAGTATATACGTTTTGTGTGTGTGTCTATGTGTGTGTAGTGTATGTGTATGTACAAAGGAGTACAAAGGAAATCAAGCAACAACAGGTCTAGTGACCCTTCTAGGCTGCTTGTCCTCCAAAACACTGAGGATCAAGTGTCCAAACAGTGGTTTAGAGTGGGTAAGGGAACATTGGAAAGGGAACTAATGTCCGTGGCAGGATTAGGAAGTTAGTAGGGGACATTTGGGTTAGTAACTGAGGGGAGGATAAAATAAAGTTATTCATTTACAAACGCAGTCAGTCGCGGGTTTGATGCGAGATATTTGTCTAGGCGGATTTTAAATGAATCAACGGTGCTGCAGTCTATAACGTCTCGGCGTGTGTGCGTGTGAGTAGGAGGAGGAGGTGTTTGTGAGAGCTAGCTGGATTACTCTGTGTAGGTGAGACACAAACAGAAACAGTGAGGAAACCCAGACAAATGAAACAGGAGTTCCAGCAACTCCTTTTAACATGCCTATGAGGCCTCCCCTGGGTATTGCCCTGCTCAAATGGTATCTACAATCTCCCCAAGTGCTCGTGTCTCCTACCAATTATGAAGTAGAGCATCAATTATCTCTCCTTGTGTCCCCTACTAATTATGAAGTAGAGCATCAATTATCTCTCCTTGTGTCTCCTACCAATTATGAAGTAGAGCATCAATTATCTCTCCTTGTGTCTCCTACCAATTATGAAGTAGAGCATCAATTATCTCTCCTTGTGTCCCCTACTAATTATGAAGTAGAGCATCAATTATCTCTTGGGTTCTTCTGTCTCTTACCAACTATAAATCAGAGCATTAATTAACTCTTTGGTTCTCTTGTCTCCTACCAATTACGAAGTAAAGCATCAATGATCTCTTGGGTTCTTCTGTCTCTTACCAATTATAAATCAGAGCATTAATTAACTCTTTGGTTCTCTTGTCTCCTACCAATTACGAAGTAGAACATCAATGATCTCTTGGGTGCTCGTGTCTCCTGTTGCCCCCCTTATCACACCTTTGACCTCTCAATATAGACCCCACCGGATATCCTGCCCAGGTGAATCACTCATATTAACACCTGTAATCTACACCAAAACAAACCACAGCCTCTATCTATATCTATCTAATATATCTATCATCTCTCTCTCTCTCTCTCTCTCTCTCTCTCTCTGTATATCTATCTCACCTTCCCCCCCCCCTCTTTCTCTCTTCCTCTCTCACACTTCTTTCTCAATCTCTCTTTCACTCACTCTCACTTTATCTCTCCATATATCTCTCTTTCTCTCACCACCCATCTTCTATCTCTGAATTTTTTCTCGCCTTCTCCTCCCCTTCACTCCTTCTCTCTCCCACTCACTCTCACTCTCACTATCTCTCTCTTTCTCCAGTATATCTGAGTATGATAATGACTCTCTCACTCAATCACTGACTCACACTCCCCCCCCCACCCTCTCACTCACTCACTCACTACTCACACACACACTCTCTCTCTCTCTCTCTCTCTCTCTCTCTCTCTCAGTATGATGGTAATGGGGCGCCCTTGACTGAGAGAAAATACTCGTAATAATATCTGGTTGGCCTCGGAGAAGAAAAAAAATTGAGATTTCAGTATTTATTTTTTTCAGCAGTAGTCATAAGTTTTATATCCATATATTTACATATTCTCTCTCTCTCTCTCTCTCTCTCTCTCGCTCGCTCGCTCCCCCCCCCCCCCTCTCTCTCTCTCTCTCTTCTGCTTTGCTATCCTTACCTTCCACTTTGTAGCAAATTCTATGTTAGCGTTAAGTCCGGACTGCCTAGTAGGGACCGCAAAGTCTGTGCAGCCTATGTATCTATGTAACTCACACTCACACTCTCTCTCTCTCTCTCTCTCTCTCTCTCTCTCACACACACACTAAACAATCGGTATTTCCCCATAAACCAAACATTACCTTGAAAAAACAAGCATATTACAGGCAACTTGCCATTTTGTTAAAACTTCTCTCCATTCCCTCTAGTAGGCTAATATGAAACAAATACGGACATTAGCATAAAACATTATTCTGTATGCTAATCAAAAGAGAGAGAGAAAGAGAGAAAGAGAGAAAGAGAGAGAGAGAGAGAGAGAGAGAGAGAGAGAGAGAGAGAGAGAAAAACATAGCTTAAGTTGGTCTTTAGATAGGCCTAGTGATATTGTATAAGGAATTTGGCAATTTGACCAGGATCATATGTATCATAATGTTTGAATAAATATAAAAAGTGACAGTGTGAGTGCGTGTGTCTGTGAGTGAGTTTTGTTTTACATAAATATGGCTGTTATATACTTAACATTATTGTTTTCTGTAGCCTAATAAAAACAAGGAATATACCATTCAGCAGACAATCCAAGCTTAATGTACACCATTTTATCCATATATTATAGATGGTACCAATAGACAATGTCAGTAGATAGAATAGTCCTCACATACCACTTCATCTTGTAAGGTCTGTGTGGTTAGTGTACCTCTCTCTCTCTCTCTCTTTCTCTCTCTTAAATCGTTCAAAATCCGACTTGATAAATATCTCGCTTTTAAACCCGAATTAACCGCTTTCACTAGTGAATAGCCTCTCAACATTAATTGCTGTGCTTCCATATTGATTAGATAAGGATCAATACTTCTGTTTGTTGCTAGTTTTCCTTTGCACGCGCGCGCACACACACACATATCTAAAGCCCGAATCTCCCCCCCCCCCCCCAATATTAGAAACCAGCTCACTGTAAGCCCGCGCTCTCTCCAAACCCCCCAGACTTATCATTCTTACAACTTTACATCCTAATTTAACACTCCACCTCTCGAGTATCACTTGAGGCACTTGAGGATGAGTTAGCTTATAAGGGAGAGAGTACCACTTGCACTCTACTTGTTGGAGAGAGAGAGAGAGAGAGAGAGAGAGAGAGAGAGAGAGAGAGAGAGAGAGAGAGAGAGAGAGAGAGAGAGAGAGAGAGAGAGAGAGAGAGAGAGAGAGAGAGAGAGAGAGAGAGAGAGAGAGAACATCTTTGGGAAGGATTATGTTCGCCTGTCTCGTTGTTTCAATCGCTATGTGGAGTTAAGCCTATGTACGGAGTCAAAACATATATATATATATATATATATATATATATAATACGTAAACAAATAAATACAACAAATATTGATAGATTGAAACCCGTATATATGAGTGTTTATAATAACTTCTCTGTTAACTGGAAAATGAATGATTAACCCGTTGAGTACCTGCGACGTGTGATATATTTTATTCTGGCTATATTTAGACGATATTATTAAGCTTAAGAAGGATCTGGGGTAGTTAAAAGGGTCGGTTGTGATAGTTTGAAGTCGGATTATTGCTAAGAGGACCTTCCTAAGCTGAATAAATTGGTCTACCAGTTGCCAGAATACGATGAAAAGAACGTCCCTGGTACTACCGTATGGGTTAAGCTATACCACTACAACTATACCACATTATCACACTGTACAATATAAGTTGCCAACATGTGGTCTCAACTGTACTCACCCAATTATTGCTCACCACAAAAAAAACAAAAAAAACCATTATATATATATATATATATATATATATACAGTATATGGATATAGGCCTATATATATATATAGTATATGTATAATTGTATATAGGCCTATACATAATTATATACTTCGTATTTTCCAGAATAAGTATAAAAAGGCCACAATACACAATAATCAATAGCCTAACAAGTCTTCATCAATCCTCCACATCTACTAAATGTCACGTTCTTTTCTACTTCCTTCAATTGGTTGGACCTTGATTTGATTGTTTACCCCTTCTACACCGGCGACGTCTTATTAATTCTATTTTAGCTACATTTAGACGATGTTATGAAACTTGGGAAGGATATTATGGGGTAGCTAAAAGAAGGAAGGGAGGTAGTCTGTAGCCTTTTAATCACTAGACATCCTTCCTAAGCGAATAAAACCGTCTAACAGTTGCCAGATTATAATGAAAAGGAAGTCACCGGTAAATAAAGAGTTAACCCTTTCACGCACATATGACGCAGAGGTTGCCAGATTAGCAATAAGAAATAGAGTTCTCTCACTTATAATTACCTCTCCAAAATTAGTTTTCTGCCCACAACTAACTCAAAGACAACTGCAGAGGTTGAAGTAACTAAACTAAAGGTTTCTAAATACCCCTGTTGGTAACAAAGGCTTTAAAGTATCCCCAATAGGCTCAAAATTGCGTCATATGTCGGAGAGGGTTAAAGGGCTACCCGGTACTTGTTTAGGTGGATTCAGGCACTACACCTACATATTTGATTGGGGCATGAAAGAGGTAAACACGAGGAATATAACACACCTAGTACTTTTCTGTCATTAATAGGGGTAAATTTCTAGGAGTTAGAGAGGAAGGAGGTATTACACTTAGTAAGACGCGAATTATGTCCTGAACTAATTATGTCTCATAACTTATTTGCATTATATTAATCAATTTATCCATAAATATTAGACCTATTATTTGCATTATTGCTACTATTATTAATATTTGACAATTGTTAGTTTGCATCAGACTTAACCCATTGTATACCGGTGCCGTCCTTTTAGATTTAGTCTGGCTATAATTAGACTATTTTACTTAGTTTAAAAAGAGCCTCCAGCAATTAACAGGTTTCAAACTATCTCACTTAACCCATTGTACTACCCTCAGATGCCTCTTACACTGTACACAATCGTCTAAATATAGCTATAAGAAAATTAAAAAGACGTCGCCGGTACAGAAGGGGTTAAATATTAGACATTTGAGAACACTTACCCACACTACGCCACACGCATGTGCATCACATCACCTCACAATCCCTTACCTGAGGAAAGATAAACATAAATTATTATAGGATTTATTGCAGTTCACTTATTTCAATATAAAAATACATAAATATATACAGGTACATACATAACCAATTATTTATACTTTATATATATATATATATACTGTATATGCCGGTATATATATATATATATATAGACACTGGAGAAATACCGGATAGTTTGAAAAACGCAATAATTGCCCCTTTGCATAAAGGAGGGAGTAAAGCACTACCAAAAAACTATCGCCCAGTAGCTCTGACTTCCCACATCATTAACATTTTCGAGCGAGTCCTGCGAGGCAAAATCTCAACATATATGGAAAAAAATGAACTACACAAAAATGAACTACACAACACTGGTCAACATGGATTCAGAGCATGAAGATCATGTCTCTCGCAACTATTGGAACACTACGACAGAATTCTTAAATCCCTAGAAGAAAAGAAAAACGTGGACGTCATCTACACCGATTTTGCTAAGGCATTTGATAAATGTGATCACGGTATTATTGCACACAAACTTAAAGCAAAAGGGATAACAGGTATAATCGGAAGGTGGATATACAACTTCCTCGTGAACCGAAAACAATCAGTAGCAGTAAGCCAAGTAACATCTGAGCCTTCAGACGTCAAAAGCTCAGTTCCCCAAGGAACAGTACTAGCACCCCTTCTTTTCCTCATTCTAATAAGTGACATAGATGCCAACACAAGACACAGTACAGTATCCTCCTTTGCGGATGACACGAAACTGAGTATAATAGTAAAGACACAGGCCGGCTGCAAGAGGACATAAATAAGGTGTTCCAGTGGACCAGGGAAAATAACATGCAATTTAATGAAGACAAATTTCAATTAATACGATACGGAGATAAGGATTTCGTTAAAGAGAACACAAGTTACATAACAGAATCCAATCGCATAATAGAACGTAAAGACAATGTGAAAGACCTTGGGGTGATAATGTCTGAAAATATGGGATTCAAAGAACATAACCAGGTCAAAGTTGCAGCTGCGAAACGGCTAACAGGTTGGATTCTACGAACATTTAGAACTCGCGGTGAATTGCCTATGATAACACTCTTCAAATCCCTGGTGCTACCGCGGCTAGAATACTGTAACGTATTAACATCCCCATACAAATTAGGTGAAATTAATGACTTAGAAAGTGTACAAAGGAACTTCACCTCACATATAAACTCAATAAAACAGTTACACTATTGGGATCACTTAAAATCACTCAAGCTATATTCGTTGGAACGTAGAAGGGAACGATACTTAACCCTTATTTAGCGGGCTAGGTGGTCTATTTGACCGTAGCGCCCAGCGTTTTTTTTTTAACCCTAAATAGGGTTGTTTCCGTGCTCATTTTCATGCCTAAATAAGGCCCAGAGCGTAAAACAAGTATCTATCCCTGAAAGGGCATAAACAGAGCTTTCCAATGACACCCGAACCATCCTTGTACGACCACTGGTTCTCTTGCAACGATCGTGCAACACGAGTGCAAAAAACCTAAAATAAGGTAATTTCCTTATATAATTCCCTGTGTAGCGAGTGAGAAAGGGGGGAGAAGGGTGGGATACAGTTCAGTAGGTCCACGGGTGGTCGTGGGGACCGGTCATAAGGTTCCTACGCTCGTCCCACCGCTCAGCTCTCTCTCTCAGCAACATTACGTGCTGAAAATGGTGCTCGACAGATGTCGTGCACCGCCATATAGTCCAAATTTATTTCACTCGACATATGTCGCGCACCGCCAATAAGGGGTTAATAATATATACGTGGAAAATCGCAGAGGGTTTTGTACCAAATCTACATATACCAATAGCAATGAAATTCAATGATAGGAGAGGCTGGGAATGCGAGATCCCCAAGATGATAAATCGGGGGGCTATGGGCTCTCTGCGAGAGGGCTGGTTATCACATAGAGGAGCACGTCTCTTCAACAAACTCCCGCGGTGAGTGAGAGACATGAGAGGTGTCTCGTTAGACAGCTTCAAGAAAGCTCTCTATGTCGAATTACAAAAAGTGCCAGACGAGCCCATCTTCACAAGGGTGCGCACTCCACCTCTTCAAATAGTCTGCTGCACCAATTCTCAAACAACAACGAAGGGCGGTGCGCTCTTCGGTGCCACTAGGAAGAGTGGCGAACTCCACATAGGTTTTTTATTTTATTTTTTTTCTCTATTCCAAGTACTCCCTCTCGGGCATAGGCTGAGAGCCCTTACAATCCACCGCTCAACACGGTGAAGCCCGTGAGGTCTCGTTCCAGTCTGGGGAGTGAGACATGTGAAGCATCCATTCATGGCTCGAAGCAGCTCCATCTCTGAAGCCGCTGGTTGCTTCGTTCAAGTGCTTCACTGTCCTACCCTCCAGACTCAGACCCTCACTCTCAGACTGCCACCTATTGAGCAGTGAACTCACTAGGCATTGTCCCCCTGTAGCATATTTTGAATATGGGAATATTCATACAGTGCTACCGTATTTAATCAGGGAACAATGAGGGTATTTTTTTGGCATTTCGGTGGGCTTTGTGGTAATGCACTGATACTAGGTACAGCACAAATTCAATCCCAATAATATCTTCCCATTGACATATCGGGATTTGAACCCGGGTCCATTGGATTACCAATCCAGTGGCAAGACCACTCCACCACACCTCCCCTAGGTAGGTATATATATATATATATATATATATACCGTATATATATATATATATATATATATATATGTTTTTTTTTTTTTTTTTTTTTTTTTATTAACTTCACCACAACACCAAACACCTCAATGAAATTAATGAAAGCACATGTGCAATCCACCAGGATTCGAACCCGGGTTATCACACACAGATTGTTAACACCTTAACCATTACACCACCAAAACGGTTAAAGGTTTATGCACATGCCTACGACTTATTATCCATTCTCGAATACTGGATAATAATCTAATCATGTTCATACACCCACCGCACCATGGTAGCCTAATGTTTAAGTGAGAGGAAAGAATATTCATGGGGCACAGATCATATAGATCATGAGTCCTTAAATACTGAAAGTGTGTGTGTGTGTGTGTGCGTGTGTGTGTGTGTGTGTGTGTGTGTGTGTGTGTGTGTGTGTGTGTGTGTGTGTGTGTGAGTGTGAGTGTGAGTGTGAATGTGTGTGTGTGGTGGTGAGGTTTGGTGTGATGTGCGTATATGCTTGTGTCTATGTATATACTGTATACGTGTGTACCGGTACGTGTTTGTTGTCCATTATAATAGTCCCGTATTACCCCCCCCCCCCCCACCCCCTCATATTTACATGTATATACCATCAAATAACAAAGATCTCCTGGGCCCACCCTTGGCATTTTGGGGTATAAAGGGTTACGTCATACCAGTACCGGGTGTGTGATAGGTGAAGGCGCCTATTATTTTCATAAATATTTGTGTATTGTTAGCGGTGTTCAATTGTCAAGGAGTGATGGTTAATCAAAGTATCACATCTCTCTCTCTCTCTCTACATACACTCTCTCTCCCTCTCAGCTGCTCCATCTATCGCCTCGCATAACCCTTCCACATTACCATAAACTGCTCCACCCATGTTTCCTCCACCTACCACAAAAACAAAAAACGTTATAAGCATGCCCATAAAAAAAAAAAAAAAAAAAAAAAAAAAAAAATCTTAAACATAAGAACAAAAACTACAATATATGGAGAACCTGCAGCCTACTTAGTTATGCTAGTATGTATTTGTTAGTATGTATTTATTATATTAGTATCTAGTATTATTATTAGCATATTATTATATGTATTACCGGTAGTCTTTTGTTTTAATAAGAAGTTACAGTACTGTCTTAGTATATTATTGGTTTCGTTTATTATAGCCCGTTCCAAATAAGTCGACCAAACTCTTGACTATTAACCTCTAGAACTCCAAAACGACTACAGTAATCAAGAAAAGGTGGGGAGAAGAGAAGAGAAAAGAAGAGAAAAGAAGAGGAGAAAGAGAGAAGATAATGCTTAGTGATAGGTAAAGCCAAGCAGTAGTGGGTGTGGTTGGTCAGTGTTGTGGTTGTTGTTGTTGTTGTGATGACAGCCACAGACACAAGGGTTATATTACTGGGGGAGAAAAGAGAATATAGGAAGAGAAGAGAAGAGAGAAGACAGGAGAAATTAAAAAAGGAGATAAGGAAGGAGAATAGGAGAAGATAAAAGATGGAGGAAAGGGAAGAAGAACAGAAAATAAAGAAGAGAAAACGGAGATTATTTGAGTGGAGAAGAGGAGAGAAGAAATATAATAGAATAGAAGAGCAGAGAGGAATGGAGAGAAACAAAGAGAATATGAGAAGAGATGAATAGAAGAGAGAAAGAGAGAGGAGAAGAGTATGTCTGGTACGGTACTAGGTAAAGCCAAGCAGTAGTGGGTGTGGCTGTTGTTATTGTTGTGATGACAGCCACAGATACAAGCATGGCTACAAGGGTCAAGAGACCACAGGAAAGACGAGGAGACACAAGAGAGAATAAAGAAAAGCAGGAGAGGAGAAGACAAAATAAGAGAATGAAGAGAAGAGAAGACAAAAGAGCAGCGCAAAGAGATGAAAGGAGAGAGATGGTAAGATGCGAGAAAATAGTAGAAGAAAAAAAAGGAGAGAATAGAAGGAGGAGAGAATATAGAAGGGAAGAAGAGAGAAAGGGAGAAGGAGAGAAGAGAAGAGAATCCGACTACCTAACAAAGAGCCAGGAGTCACGCCAAGAAAACAAGAGGAAATTAAGAGGAGATAGAGAGAGACCAAGTTTGAAATTGGGAAGAGGTTGGGGAAATGAAGGAACGAACACACATACACACACACACACAAAAGTACACATATATACCCACACAGTACACACACACACAAATAGTAGGCTACACCCACCCACACACACATACATAGCCTACACACAAACACAGTACACCCACACACACAGTACAACTACACACACACACACAAGATAAGAAGTACTCACACATATATACCCACACAGTACACACCAAAAAAGTACTCACACATACAGTATATACACACACAGTATATATATATATATATATATATACACACACACACACACACACACACACAAACACACACACACACACACACACACACACACACACAGCCCGTAGCCTAGTAGGTAGAGCTCTCGTCTCACACACGAGGGGTCGGGGGTTCAATCCCCGGCCGGGCGGAGACAAATTGGGCTTGTCTCCTTTCATGTGTTAGCCTCAGTTCACCTAGCTGTAAATAGGTACCTGGAATAAGTGGACGACGTTGTGACGTCCCATCTGGGGTTGGCAAAAATGGTACAAGGCGAGATGGGTATCATATGGTTCACCTAAGCTGATGGCTACCTAAGCCTTCGGGCGAGACGGTACCGTCTATAGTGAGAATGGTACCATACAGATCCACCCTAAGCTTTCGTTTCCGATGTCGCCAATTGGCTAAAATACAGACTACACACACATCCACAGCCATTCCAACGATACATATAACACCTACACATATAGGAGGCGGGAAATAACGAGCATGCTCACTCCCTCAATACAACTAGAGTAAGTACAACTAGAGTAAGTACACACAAAACCAACAAGGGAATGTGAACAATTGCGAGAAACAAAAGAAACATTAGCAATATTTTTAAAAAAGGCAAGAAAAAAGCTAATTACTTTAAGAAGATACTGGCTGGGATAGGACAACCAACCTGCGACCATTTTCTATAACATTTTGTATGGACCGTTGTGTATACTTTCATGTATGGACTGTTTTCTATAATATTATGTATGGACCGATTTCTAAAACATGTATGAACCGTTTTCTATAATATTATGTATGGACCGTTTTCTATAATAGTATGTATGGCCCGTTTTCTATAATAGTATGTATGCCCTGTTTTCTATAATATTATGTATGGACCATTTTCTATATTATGTATGGACCGTTTTCTATAATATTCTGTATGGAAGTGACAAGGAATATATACTCAACTAACTATAGCTCTGTTTATCTCTCTTCTAATGAGTAATTAATTCTTATTAATTTTCTCGCCCCTCTCTCTCTCTTACACACACACACACACACACACACACACACACACACTCTCTCTCTCTCTCTTACACACACACACACACTCTCATTATCTCCCCACTATTAATCTTTTCTTCCCCATTGTTCCTTTATTAGTGTAAGAACCTAAAACTTCCCCCGGATTCATGGCAACCTTGAAGAGAGAAAAAGATGCACCCTCCCTCTCCCACCCCTTCTCTCTCACTCTCTCAATCACCCTAATTTCTTAATTATCTCTATCTCTTTCCATCCTCTCACTCACACACATATACACACATTCTCTCTCTCTCTTCACGTGTATTCCAATGAACGAACTTATGTAATCTCATCTCTTGAACATTAACTTACAGAAGACTAGAGTAATCGAGCTAATAATTCTACCATTTGAGAAGGGTCAGCCAGGGAATAGACGTGGAGAAATTTACAGCCCATTTGGAGTTACAGAGGTTAGGGTTCACAACGTCCGGCCTACCTGAATTTACGGCCCATTTGCTCTAGCCCGGTTTGAGTTACGGAGGTTAGGGTTCACAACGTCCGGCCTACCTGAATTTACAGCCCATTTGCTCTAGCCCGGTTTGAGTTACGGAGGTTAGGGTTCACGACACCTGGCCTACCTATTCGGAACAGGGTATAGTATTATCTCTAGACCCTGGTACCATCTCAATAAAAGTTATCACATCGATATTTTACATCGTCAGTAAATATGAGTTTCAAGAGGCATGAAAAGGGTAATTGAAGTGTGCATAATAATATACCCTACCTATTTGGAACAGGGTATAATATGTGGGGGGTGGTAAATGAAGGTTATGATGTTAAGTCTCCCGCACACCACAACACCATCAGCTGTAAGGAGGAAGCATCAACAAGTGATCAGTTTGTTTGACCTTGGTGTGAGAGAGAGAGAGAGAGAGAGAGAGAGAGAGAGAGAGAGAGAGAGAGAGAGAGAGAGAGAGAGAGAAAATATCATATAAGGTGAAGCAGGGTAAGCACGAACGTATATAACTTACTGTACTGTATATAACTTATAATATATACTGTATATACTGTATATAACTTATAATATATACTGTATATACTGTATATAACTTATAATATATACTGTATATACTGTATATAACTTATGGAAACAAAAGTGTAGCAGATGCATAACGTATAATGTATGGATTTAACCCTTTTAGTATTGGCGGACATATTTTACATTTGATTCTGGCTATCTATCATTAGACGATTTTCTGCAGTTTAGGAAGGATCCCTGGGAACCAAAGGGGTAAAAACATAAGGAATGTACGCTTTCAGTATTTGAGGATATATTTTAACATCTTATAATTGCTATCATTAGACGATTTTATTCAACTTAGGAAGGATGTCTAGGAATGAAAGGGGTAAAAACTATCTCATTAAACTCTCCAGCCCACATTAGTTCCGCATTTACATAATAAAATCGTCTAGTAATAGCCGGAATATACTGGCAAAAACGCGTCGTATTCATGAAGCTATTGAGGGCGCCTGTCTTCATATGACTTTGGATAATATTACACGATTGTATTGAGTTTGAGGAGGATATAAATAAGTCCGAGGGTCAATCGAGAGACTATTTACCTTTAGACACCAACACGTCCTTTCTTATCTTAATATAATTGTCTAAATAATAGTTAGAATGAAGAGGAGCAAAGGGTTCAGGAGTCAACAAACGATAATATGCATATGAAGACTGTATGAATGTCTATAACCTATATATTGCATAAGCCCAAAATATGTGAGCTCCGCCCCCCCCAAAAAATAAATAAATAAATAAATTAATATATATATATATATATATATATATATATATATATATATTCTTTAAGGCAGGCGAGGTTGAAGGAAATACATGTATCAGCATTAATTATATAATGCTGATACATGTATTTCCTTCAACCTCGCCTGCCTTAAAGAAAATGTATTACCTGGGTACACCAACATATATATATATATTAATAATTAATAATAATGACAAAATAAATAAAACAAATAATAAATATTAATAATAATAGTATCAATAATAAATATATCCACCCTTCGAATAAATAATATATAACGTATGCAAATGAGACAACGGGGACAGCCGAATAACAACAAGGAAAATAGGAGGAGAGGATAATATCGAATCATAGGAAAATAATGGAGTAAAGAAGAGGAGGAGAGAAGAGAGGAAGGAATTAAAGGAAGAAAACAGAGCAAAGGAGAGGATAGTGCCAACGGAAGTATTCAAGAAAGCCTTGGACAACCATCTCAAGTCGGTGCCTGATCAGCCATGCTTCGCGGGGGTGAGAGCTGCCTCCTCGAAATTTCGAATAGCCTGCTGCATCAAGCACTGGCAGCAAACATACTCGGGGGAAGCAACTCTCGCCGAGGCCGATGAAGGATGGCCGAAACAATTCCAGGTAAACAGGTAAAGGTGGGATGAAAGGAGGGGGAACTGCAGGAAAAGAATAAAGCTTAGGAGAGGAGAGAATAGAAGGGGGAACTGCAGGAAAAAAAGAGAGGAAGATAGGAAGTGAGATAATAAAAGGGGGAACTGCAGGAAAAGAATAGAGCAGAGGAGAGGAGAGAATAGAAGGGGGAACTGCAGGAAAAGAAGAGAGGAAGATAGGAGGTGAGATAATAAAAGGGGGAACTGCAGGAAAAGAATAAAGCTTAGGAGAGGAGAGAATAGAAGGGGGAACTGCAGGAAAAGAAGAGAGGAAGATAGGAGATGAGATAATAAAAGGGGGAACTGCAGGAAAAGAAGAGAGCAGAGGAGAGAATAGCAGGGGGAACTGCAGGAAAAGCGTAGAGCAGAGGAGAGGATAGAAGAGAAGAGGGAACTGCAGGAAAAGAAGAGAGCAGAGGAGAGGAGGGGAGAGAAGAGGAAGGGGGAATTGGAGGAAAAATAAAGCAGAGGCGAGGAAAGTAGAGAAGAGAAGGGGGGAACTGCAGGAAAAGAAAAGACTAGTGTTAGGAACTCAAACATTTAATACGGATGGAAGAACAAGCGAAGACAGATACAAATAAATGAAGGAGAAGAGAAGAGAGGAAAATAAGATAAGAAAAGAACAAAAACAAATATATAAACACATACAATAACATATACAGTAATTGTAAGGAAGTGAGTATCACAACATAAACGCGTTGAAGTCATTGTTTTGGCCCCGGTACAATAACCTGGGCTGGGTGCATGCGACCCCGATGCCCCTGCCAGCCTGCCAGACGTACGGTACAGCACGAACCAAAACATCTATGGGGTGAATTCCGCTACCCCTAACAGGATCTATATTGCTCGGCCAGAATATATAATCGACACCTTAATGGGATAAACCGTCTTATTAGATGGTTAATTCCATTCAGGTGTCGATTTTTTTCTGGCCGAGCAATATACTGTAGATAGAGCCTGTAACTTATAAAGAACCAGCCTTCGACCGGGACTCCCATTGGTCTATCTAAAAATGTACAAATATATTTTGAAGGGGGTTTGGATGTGCATTTTTGTAGTTTGAAGGAAGTCTGGGAAGGCACACTAAAATATATAGCTCGAAAATGGCCAAAGCAAGCAAAAATCCTCAACAATATTCAAACAAAATACCTTAATAATCCCCAAGACGTCGGACCAGACAGTGTTAAGCACTTTGAGGATGTAAGACGCAATTTGTCATTATATTTTTGTGGTTATCATTAGACAATTGTATTTAGTTTAGGATGTAATATTGGAAGTCAATGGATTAACAGAGAGATTTGACCCCTTTGGTTCCTAGAGATCCTTCCTAAACTCAATAAAATAATAAGATAATAACCGGAATAAACCTGAAAAGGTTAAATAGATATAAACGATTTTGCAAGGTGAATAATTGGAGGCTACTATACTCATATCCAGTGTTGCCAATTTAGCTATTTTCCCGGTAGATCTAGGGGTATTTAAGTCTTCAATCTAGAGCCAAATTTTACATCTAGTGAAATGAATTCTAGCGATACTCTAAGAGATATGAGGCATTTTAGAGCTATAATGTAGAGATTGTGGCATTATTTAGAAATGAATTCTAGCGATACTCTAAGAGATATGAGGCATTTTAGAGCTATAATGTAGAGATTGTGGCATAATTTAGAAATAAATTCTAGCAATACTCTAAGAGATATGAGGCAGTTTAGAGCTATAATGTAGAGATTGTGGCGTTATTTAGAAATGTTCGACATATTATCTAGCGGACTTGATTTGGTAACCAACCCTGCTCATATTAGCGTGTTTTAATTATACGAATATAGTCATAGGGAATAATTATCTTCGCTTACGAAGTTAGACGAGGTTATGTTTTCGCCTCCGTTTGTCTGTTTGTTGGCTTGTCTATAAACAAGGAATCTCACAAAGTTATGAACCGATTTTCACGAAATTTGATGGGCAGATAGGACATGCGCCAGGGAAAAGACAATTTAATTTAGGAGGCGATCCGGATCAAATGTCACATTGGTGTCATTGTTGTGCATTTAAGTATATTTTGTAACAAAGCCAGCAAAGGCGGAGGTGTGCGCCCTACCGAGGGTCTCTTTAATTTATGCATGGCATTTCGATTACGAAAAAACGAATATAAAACATATTCGTCCATTTTCTTATTACTGTACACCAAAAAAGTTCACAAATCGAGAGAAAGTGTGTGTGTGTGTGTGTGTAGCATTGCTTTACTTACAATCACTGACCACACTCACATTTTTTCTTCTGAGTTGACTGTAAAAAAGTTGGCTTATCTTAGCTCCCCATAGAAGACGACTACCGAGGAAGCTTATGTAGCCCCATACTGCCCCGTGACGAGGCAGTACTGAAGGAGGAGGAGGAGGATGGGGGTAAAGGGGAAGAAGAAAGAGGGGTAGGAGGGGGAGGATTTGGGGAAGATGGGGGAGGAGGAGGGGAAGGGGAGGAGTACCAAGGATTGCAAAGAAAAACAAGCAACATAAAATTAATCCTTACGAGGCTATGAATAAAATAAAAGGATAAACCAGTATGACGAGAAGGATAGGAAAAGGAGAGGAGGAGGCAGACGAAGAAGATGAGGAGGGGGAGGAGGAAGAGAGGAGGGGGCGAAGATGGAGAAAAGGGGGGAAGAGGGGGAAGAAGAGGATAAAAAGGAGGAACAGAGGACGAGAAGGAGGAAGAGGAGGGACAGGGCGTGGTAGGAAGAGGAACACAAAAATACAATACAAAAATATGTAGCGAAGGATATGTGCTGAGAGAGAGAGAGAGAGAGAGAGAGAGAGAGAGAGAGAGAGAGAGAGAGAGAGAGAGAGAGAGAGAGAGAGAGAGAGAGAGAGAGAGAGAGAGAGAGAGCACATACACAAACACATACACACATGCCTATAATCCACGTAGACACCATCACACACACACACACACACACACACACACACACACACACACAGTTACGCCTCTACACACACGCCTATAACCCACATAGCCCCCCCCCCCCCTCCCACACACACTCACATACAGAGTAACGCCTTTACACACATGCCTATAACCCACGTAGGCACCAACACACACACACACACACACACCAACAACACACTCACACAGTTACGCCTTTACACACACGGCACACGCCTATAACCCACGTAGGCACCAACCAACAGACACACACACACACCAACACACACACACACCAACACACAGGACTGGGGCACCTAAGGGAGGCCACACCGCATCAGCTGATCCACACACACAATAAAGTACGTACAGTTGCCCACATAAGTTTCGGTCCTCTCCGTGATCTAATACATAGCATGATTGAATTACGAGAATAGTTCCTTATGCAGTGGTTAACTCATCTGATTAGTCAACTGATAAATATAAGAAACCACACTCGCAATTTATTCATACCAATTTTACTTACATAATTATATAAGATCACGACCAGGAACAGAACTTTATGTGGACAGCTGTACAGTCGCAGTCAGGTGTATCAATCTACAAGAGTGGTTTTGTCAGCAAGTTTTAAGCATTAACTTTATTCTGACAACATTTCTATATTAACCCCTTCAGTTAGTTAGTTAGTTAGTTAAAATAGTCTTCACAGTCTATCAACCCTTCTGGATTATTAAACCAGCACCCTGTAAGCCAAGAATAGCGTCAGGTCTGGGGCCCTTTTTTCGGAAACTCCAGTCCCTTGACCCCTTCAGTACCGGTGATATCTTTTCTTATTTCATTTCAACTACATTGAGACGATTATATGAAGCTTAGGAAAGAAATAAACAAATACAAGATCAACCAAACAAAAATAAACAAATAAGAAAAATAATATAAACACCAATACAAAGAAAGAAACCAACACATAAAGAACAGGAGAGAGGAAGTAGCGAAACAGACAGATATTAAAACAAGATTAAAACACTAATAACAATGACAAGCATAACCATTAGAATAAAAACACAAAGACATAGAAAGAAACCGACAAATAAATAACAGGCGCAAAGACAAAACCAAGAAGAGTAAAACAAAAATCAAAACAAATAACAAGGACAAGAAGAACAATGGTAAAGATACCAAAACAAAGAAACCGACAAACAATAAGAGAAAAAAGACAAAACCAAGAAGAACAACCAAACAAGTTCAAACACCAATAAGAACAAGCATTAAAACACTAAAACAAAGAAACAAACCAACAAATAAAACAGACAAACCAAAACCAAGAAGAAAAATACAAAAACAAGCCTCAAAACAAAGAAACAAACCAACAACTCAAGAACAGGAGAGAAGAAGAACGGAATATCGGAACAGACAGACATTAAAACAAGAATAAAACAAAAAAGAGCAAGCATATAAACACCAAAACAAAGAAATAAACCAATAAATATAAGAAACAAACCAAAACCAAGAAGAAAAATACAAGAACAAAAACAAGCATAAAAACACCAAAACAAAGACACAAGCCAACACACAAAGAAGAGGAGAGAAGAAGAAAGGGTGTAGCAAAACAGATATATTAAAACAATAATCAAAACAAACAAGAACAAGTCTAAAAACACCAAAACAAAGAAACAAGCCAACAAATAAAGAGGAGAGAAGAATATAGGTAGTATCGAAACAAGACAGACATTAAAACAAGAATAAACACAAATAAAAACAAGCATAAAAACACACACAAATAAAACAATAAACCAAACCAAAACCAAAAAGAAAAATACAAGAACAATCCTAAAAACAGCAAGAAAAAGAAACATCAACACATAAAGAACTGGATAGAAGAAGAAAGGAAGTAGCAACACTGATATATTGAACCAAGATGTAAAACAAATACAAATAAGCATAACAAACACCAAAAACAAAGAAACAAACCAATAAATAAAACAGACAAACCAATAAATACAACAGACAAACCAAAACCGAGAAGAAAAATACAAGACCAAAAAAGAACAAGCCTAAAAACAGCAAGAAAAAGAAAGAAAGAAACAAACAAACAAAGAAGAGAAGAGAATAAGAAGGGGAGTAACAAAACAAATATATTAAAACAAGAATACAAGCAAACAAGAACAAGCATAACAACACCGAAACAAGCCAACAAATAAAGAAGAGAAGAGAATAGGAAAGGAAGTGGCAAAACAGATATATTAAAACAAGAACCAAAACATAAAACAAGGAAAAGCAGAACAAGAATTAAAATACAAAAACAACAAATAATAATACACGCTACAAAGAAAGGGGTAGCAACACAGACATTCAAACAAGAACAGCACAAACAAAACAAAGAAACAAAGAGAAGTAAGGAATAAAGGTAGCATCGAAACAGACAGACACATAAAAACAAATAGGTCAGTCGCCGCCGTTCCAGACTAGTGGTTAACCCTTTCTGTACCGGCGACGTCTTTTTAAGTTTATTCTAGCTATATCTAGACGATATTGTGCAGTTTAAGAAGGAGGTGTGGTAGTAAAAATGATAAAGTGAGAAAGTGCGAACCTGTTATTGCTGGAGGCCCTTTTTAAACTAAAATCGTCTAATAGTAGCCAGAATAAACTAATAAAGACGTCCCCGTTACAGAAGAGGTTAATATTGTCTCGCAGGAAAGGTCTCGGCTCATATGATAGGCCCAGTGGAAAGTAAAGGATTACTACTACTACTACTAATAATAATAATAATAATAATACATATAATAATCATAGTAATAATAATAATAACGATAATAATAATAATAAAAATACTCATAATAAAAATATAGACAAATTTCTTCTAAATTACAGGTTTGCAATCGCACATCAAGACAAAAATCGAGACCTGAATTGGATGAAGCGCCTTATTATCGCGTAACTTATACATACAAACATACAATGGTTTAATGTCGTTTTCCATTACATACAATGTAACGGCTCAGACATGGTTGCCTTTCCACAGTTGGACTGCAACACATTTTCGTCACAACACCGCCCCATTATGTCATCACTTTGACTGATGTTGGCATTGTGCTAACCGTGCCTCAGCAAGCCTCAGCAAAATAATAGCTAACCTTTTCCTATTCCGGCTGAGAGTATAAAAACATTTAGTAGCTCACAATACGACATATCTTATATACCGGTATGTGTGTGTGGAGAGAGAGAGAGAGAGAGAGAGAGAGAGAGAGAGAGAGAGAGAGAGAGAGAGAGAGAGAGAGAGAGACAGAAGAGAGAGAGAGAGAGAGAGAGAGAGCGAGAGAGCGAGAGAGAGAGAGACAGAAGAGAGAGAGAGAGAGAGAGAGAGAGAGAGAGAGAGAGAGAGAGAGAGAGAGAGAGAGAGAGAGAGAGAGAGAGAGAGAGAGAGAGAGACCGACCCATCGCTTCATGAAAATGCTAAGAAAAAGTTAAAAAGAAGCTATAAGATCCTCCCAAGTACTCCACTTCCTGTTCATATTATCTTATCAATATTCTATCATACGATTCTCCTCCACCACCACCACCAATCTTCCTCCACTGACAATAATCTTCCTCCACCAACAATCTTCCTCCTCCACTAGTAATGTTTCTTCTCCACCACCACCATCAATCTTCCTCCACCACCACCACCACCAATCTTCCTCCTCCACCAGTAATGTTTCTTCACCACCACCACCAATCTTCCTCCACCACCACCAACAATCTTCCTTCACCACCACTAATATTTCTCCTCCACCACCAACAATCTTCCTCCACCATCAACAACAATCTTCCTCCACTACTTCCAATCATCTCCACCAAATCTCCAACAATCTTCCTCCCCCCAGTCTTTCCCCACCAATCTCCCTCACTGCCTCTACAGTAGATTATTAAGACTTCCTATATTACCTTCAACACATTTCTCCCCTGACCCCCTCCACTATATACAACCTCCCAATCTTCCGTCCCGCTCCACAACACACTAATATATATATATATACAGACCTTAAGGGGGTACTACTCGCTTTTTATGGACCTTCTCCCTCGTGTTTAGCATGTTAGTTTTGACATTCTAAGACGTTCCTTCCATTAGTTTGGCGATTTTAATACCTTTCGCCCCATTTCGTTGTCAATTTCAAGACCTTTCGTGCCATTTAGGTGCCGATTTTTTCTTGGCGAGCGATAGCGAGCTTGTAATTTTAAGAGGAACCGGGGGAAATTTTTCTATCGAAAAATTCAAAAAATGTATCTTGATTTTTTTTTTTTTTTGTTAAAGCTTGATGGAGGTCTAGCGAGGAAACTAAAAACTAAATAGATTAAATATATACGGTACGTAGCCCCCAAAACAAGCACTACCCCCATAATATAAAAACCCTAGATAAGATCATAATAAAGTTTAGTAGTCTTCCCTTGGCTACGTTTTCCGAGGCAGTACTTTTACCTGGGTGATGGTGTTCATAATAATTATAGCTCTCTCTCTCTCTCTCTCTCTCTCTCTCTCTCTCTCTCTCTCTCTCTCTCTCTCTCTCTCTCTCAGCACTACAGGCAATGGGGAGGTTTGTCTACAAAGGAGTACAAAGGAAATCAAGCAACAACAGATCTAGTGACCCTTCTAGGCTGCTTGTCCTCCAAAACACTGAGGATCAAGTGTCCAAACAGTGGTTTAGAGTGGGTAAGGGAACATTGGAAAGGGAACTACTGCCATGGAACTAATGTCCGTGGCAGTACTAGGAAGTTAGTAGGGGACATATGGGTTAGTAACTGAGGGGAGGATAAAATAAAGTTATTCATTTACAAACGCAGTCAGTCGCGGGTTTGATGCGAGATATTTGTCTAGGCGGAGTTTAAATGAATCAACAGTGCTGCAGTCTATAACGTCTCGGGGAAGCCCATTCCACAAGTTGACAACTCGATTGAAGAAGAAATTCTTAGATTCGTGTGAGTTAAAAGATTTACCAATAATTTTGCAACCGTTTCCCCGCGTGTAATTAGATTGGTCGATAGTGAAGTACTTACTACAGTTCATATTGTCGATGCCTTTGATGATTTTGAACACTTGAATTAAGTCACCTCTTAATCTGCGCTGGGTTAAAGGAAATAGATTTAATTCTCTAAGACGCTCTTCGTATGGTTTGTTCTTTAGGCTAGGTATCATTTTGGTAACTCTACGTTGAACTCGTTCTAGCTTGTTTATGTCTTTTGGTAATAAGGGCACCAGCATTGAACGCAGTATTCCAGAAGAGGGCGGACTAAGGAATTGTAAAGGGTTAGGATAACGTCTTTGGATTTATGCTCAAATGACCTGCCTATAAAGCCAATTATTTTGTTTGCCTTCTTAACAACTTCTGAACATTGTTGACTCGGTTTTAGGTTACTCCCAGATCGGTTTCTCTGTTTACATTCTTAAGCTGAGTGCCATTCATCGAATAGTTTGCTTTCTCATTTAGGTATCCGATATGTAGTACTTTACATTTATCCGCATTGAAACTCATTTGCCAAATTTGAGCCCAATGTGACAATTTATCTAGATTGTGTTGCATATCGTCAACTTGATCTTTTGAGAGTACGCTATTTGCAATTTAATATTATTATACACGACTCAAGCCCCCTCCCCCCATCTCTCTCTCTCTCTCTTTCTCTCTCTCTCTCTCTCTCTCTCGTCATTGCTTCATTAATTCCACAGCATGACCAATTATTGACCATTTCGTTCATTCAGGGACAGTTTGTTGAGATAAAATAATGCCGAGTTGTACAATGGAAGACCTTATTTGTACTCCACGAGGCTTAAGGGGAGATTTCCACTGGAGGGACTTTTTCTGGGCCCCTTTCTCCCTCATTGCATTCTCCCATTTTGAGATCTAAGACGTTCGACCAATTAGTTTGGCGATTTTAAGATTTTTAGCCCCATTTCTGTCAATTCTAAGATCTTTCGTGCCATTTAGGTGTCAAATTTTTCATGGCGAGAGACGAACCGGCCTTCGGCCGGGGTCTAGGGGGTGTAATTTTAAGCAGACTAAAAATCACCCCTTAATCTGGAGTTGTACAATAGAAGCCTCGATACCGATATAACGTTGTGTATTTTAAATGTATTACTGTTAAGGCTAAATACACTTCTATTATTATTAAAAGACATTAATTTGTATACCCCGAGGCTTAACACGATCTGGTCTGACGTCTTGGGGATTATTGGGATATTGTATTCCATAATTATTGAGAATTTTGCTTGTTTTTGCCGTATTCGAACAATTTATTTTAGTTTGTCCCCTGGGCTACCAAAAAACAACTTCCCAGACTCTTTAAACTGTGTGTGTGTGTGTGTGAGAGAGAGAGAGAGAGAGAGAGAGAGAGAGAGAGAGAGAGAGAGAGAGAGAGAGAGAGAGAGAGAGAGAGAGAGAGAGAGAGAGAGAGAGAGAGAGAGAGAGAGAGAGAGAGAGAGAGAAGAGATGAGAGAGAGAGAGAGAGAGAGAGAGAGAGAGAGAGAGAGAGAGGAGATGGAGAGAGAGAGAGAGGAGAGGAGAGAGGAGGAGAGAGAGAGAGAGAGAGAGAGAGAGACGAGCGAGAGAGAGAGAGAGAGAGAGAGAGAGAGAGAGAGAGAGAGAGAGAGAGAGAGAGAGAGAGAGAGAGAGAGAGAGCACTATCGCCACCCAGATCTAAGTACCTACTCCTAATATGTAGCAGTCACCACCCTCTGGTAGCCTAGTTATATATCAGCCTTGACATCATCAGCACCACCACTTTTCTCATCACCACCACCACCATTACTATCCCTCTCATCACTACTACCACTATCACCACCACCACTACCCATCTCATCACTATTACCACCACCATCACATTCATTATCATAACTTTTCTCATCATCACCACCACCACTGTTTTCATCACCACCACCACCACCACCACTTTTCCCATCATCATCACCACCACCACTTTTCCCATCATCATCACCACCACCACTTTCTCATCACCACCGCCACACCTTTTCAAATCACCACAACCACCACCTTTCTCATCACCACCACCACCAATTTTCCCATCATCACCACCACCACTTTTCCCATCATTACCACCACCACTTTTCCCATCACCACCACCACTTTTCCCATCATCACCACCACTTTTCTCATCATCACCACCACCACTTTTCTCAGCATCACCACTTTTTTCATCACTAGCACCACTTTTCTCATCATCACCGCTATTAATAACTAAACAAAAAAATACATTGCTCGAAAATGGCAAAAACAAGCAAATTCCTCAAAAATTATTAAGCAAACTATCCTAATACACCCTAAGAGATCGGACCAAATAGTGTTAACCCTTTGCGTACCGGTGACGTCTTCCTTATTTGATTTCAGCTAAATTTAGACGATTTTATGAAGCTTAGGAAGGATATGTGGTACGGTAGCTAAAACGATTAATTAAGAGGGTTTATAGCCTTTGAATAGGTAGACGTCCTTCCTAAGCTGATTAACATGCCCTAATCATTGCCAGAAAATAATGAAAAGGATGTCACCGGTAAGGAAGGGGTTAAGCTTGTTATCCCAGTACTGGCAGCCCTATCAAGAATGTACAGTCGCGCTAATAAGTCATTTCCCAGCTGTCATTACGTTTGGCTTGCTCTGTGCTGCATTGATGTCTGTCAGATGTTGATTAGGGTGGGTAAGTGTAGGCACATGTCTGTATATTTCACTCGATATGAAGAAATGAAGCTTAGATATTGCTGATACCAATTATTGATCAAAACATACTTGGTGCCGAAACATGACTTATTAGCGCGACTGTACACTTTATCTTCCATTATCTTGCTGGTGTCATGTTACCCTCAATTGTTGCCTTTTTCATCCATGGCTTGCATTTCTGTCACACTCCTAAGGTACACTCCTGTCACACTCCTAAGGTACACTCCTGTCACACTCTTAAGGTACACTCCTGTCACACTTCTAAGGTACACTCCTGTCACACTCCTAAGGTACACTCCTGTCACACTGCTAAGGTACACTCGGATGCCATAGTCTCTAACCTACTCATAAATATTCGTGGATTTAAGGGGAGATCTCCACTTGAAGGACTTTTTTCTTGACTCCTTTCTCTCTCATGTCTAGCCCCATTGTTTTTGAGATTTTAAGACGCTTGCCCCATTAGTTTGGTGATATTAAGAATTTCCGCCCCATTCTGTCAATTTTAAGACATTTCGTGCCATTTAGGTGTCGATGTTATCCTGGCGAGCGATAGCGAGCCTGTAATTTAAGAGGGCCGGGACATTTTTCTACCGAAAAATGTACAAATTTATCTTGAAAGGGGGTCAAGGGGGTGAAATTTTAAGATTGCTGGAAGAGTAGGAAACAAGTTAAAAACCTCCCCTTAACCTAAATATATATTTATGAAAATGTATTAAATCTGAGACGAATTTATGAATATAAAGTTTAGTACATCAACTACAAAACTATATACATTATTTATTAAAAGTCAATTTCTATCCCAAAATCAATCCAGATAGTTAAAATTGTATATAGATAAACATACTTGCACCACCACTACCATCATACCTACCCCCCTAACACACAAACACACTAGCCAACCATAACTACCACAACAACTATAACCAACACCACTACCACCACCACACCTAACATCACCACACTAATCAACCACCACCACCACACCTAACATCACCACACTAATCAACCACCACCACCACCACACTAATCACCACAATCAACCACCACCACCACCACACTAATCACCACAATCAACCACCACCACCACACCTAACATCACCACACTAATCAACCACCACCACCACCACACCTAACATCACCACACTAATCAACCACCACCACCACAACTAACACCACCACCATCACACCTACCCCCTACCCCTTCCATCACACCTAATATCACCACACTAATCAACCACCACCACCACAACCAACATCACCACCATCACACCTACCCCCTACCCCTTCCATCACACCTACCCCTCCCTCTACCCCCCCACCCCCCCCACACACAAACACACTAGCCAACCATAACTACCACAACAACTATAACCAACACCACTACCACCACCACACCTAACATCACCACACTAATCAACTACCAACACCACAACTAACACCACCACCATCACACCTACCCCCCCCCCAACCACCATTGACCTCAAACTCCTTACTCACACTCCTAATGCATTTATATCCCCAAAGGCCACTTGCTCTATAACCAGCCGATGAATGAACTTTGCTAGGGAGAAAGTCAACACATCGAAATTAACCCCTTCTGTACCGGTGACGTCTTTTTAACTTTATTCTGGCTACTTTTAGACGATTGTATTCAGTTTAAAAAAGGGCCTCCAACAGTTAACAGGCTTCGAACTATATGACAATCCTTTTTACTACCACACATTCTTCTTAAACTGCACAAAATCGTCTAAATATAGGTGGAATATTATATGAAAGACGGCTGCGGTACAGAATGGGGTTAATGGTGAACAATGATACCGCTGATAAAAAGACGAAGTAAATCAAATAAATATCTACATGCATAATTGTGAGAACTGATACCACTAATTACAATACGAAATATATTAATTAATCAATGAATGAATAATGGTCAGAACTCATATCGCTAATCAAAATACGAAATAAATAAATAAATAAACAAATAAATATATAAATAAGAAAATAAATGTATAATGGTGAACACTGATATGTCTAATTAAAATACAAAGATAAATCAATAAATAAATGTGCAGGATTAATTTGAAGCTGCGAAAAAATAGTTAGAAAAAAAAAAGTTAAACAATTTGGACACATAACTTAGGCTACAGAGGACTTTGAATTGCCGAAAATCGCATATATTGGGCGTTTTGAGAGGGAAAATCAAAATAGAAAACCCAAAATAATGGTTCAATTTAATTTATGATGGTACCAATGGATTAAGGGGGTCAAAGTGTACTAGTGATACAAATTTGAACAACATCCATGCATTTGTACCTCGTCTATGGGTGATTTTTTATTTTCGAAAATCTTTGAACAGCCGCCATGGGCACAAAAAATGACCAAAAATATAAATATCATATACCGTTGGAATCGCAACTTCGTGAAGATTCTAAATATATCCATAATAAAACGAAACTCTAAAAATGACCCGATAAGATGCAAAGTTTCGCCTGGACTAAAAAAAAAAAAAAAAACGATTTTGGAAAATGTATTGTATGGGTGATTGGCAAAACGTATATTTAATCTGTGGCCATATAAGGAATCTGTAGGTCCAGGGGAATCCATTGGTATAGCTAAGGTAGATTGGTATAGCTAAGGTAGATTGGTATAGCTAAGATAGATTGGTATAGCTAAGATAGATTGGTATAGCTAAGGTAGATTGGTATAGCTAAGGTAGATTGGTATAGCTAAGGTAGATTGGTATAGCTAAGGTAGATTGGTATAGCTAAGGTAGATTGGTATAGCTAAGGTAGATTGGTATAGCTAAGGTAGATTGGTATAGCTAAGGTAGATTGGTATAGCTAAGGTAGATTGGTATAGCTAAGGTAGATTGGTATAGCTAAGGTAGATTGGTATAGCTAAGGTAGATTGAATTCGGTAGAATGTCCTGGGTGACCTCCAGTTTCTCCTAATTTACAGGCTCGCTGTAGCTCGCCAGGAAAAATCTACCGGTACTTCTAAATGGCACGAAAGATCTGTATATTGACAAAGAATGTGGGCGAAATGTCTTTAATGTCGTCATCCGGTGTGTTACTATGAGACGGGGTTAATGAACGCTAACTCTTCCTACTGCACTGTTATAATACTGTGTGCAATATTAACACACACACACACACACACACACACACACACACACACACACACACACACACACACACACACACACACACACACACACACACACACACACACACACACACACACACACACACACACACACACACACACACACACACACACACACACACACACACACACACACACACACACACACACACACACACACACACACACACACACACACACACACACACACACACACACACACACACACACACACACACACACACTTCAATACGGGTGACGCCATTATTCCTTAAGCCGGTATCACACGAGCATTTTTTCCCTCAACATTTCTCCTCAACACTGGTCTGGCAGCTTATGAGGCAAACATTTAATATAATTCGGTTACCTAAGCTCATCTGTCATTAGTCTAGTTTCCGATACCAGCACCAAATACTCCAGAAATGTTACCAGAAAAATTTTGATTATCGAATGTTGAGTATAAAAGCTCTCGTGTGATACCGGCTTTATATTCTGGCTATTGTTAGAAGATTGTATGTAGCTTAAGGGGAGAGGGATTTTTTTCTTGACCCCTTTCTCCCTCATGTTTAGCCCCATTGCTTTTGATATTATAAAACGTTTGCCCCATTAGTTTAGCGATGTTAAGAACTTTCACCCCATATTAAGACCTTTCGTGCCATTCAGGTGTCAATTTTATCCTGGCGAGCGATAGCGAGCCTGTAATTTAAGAGCAACCGGCCTTTGGCCGGGAAATTTTTCTACCGAAAAATGTACAAATATATCTTGAAAGGGACTCAAGGGGGTGTAATTTTAAGCTTGATGGAGGTCAAGGGAACAAACTAAATACCTCCCCTTACGATGGACGTATAGTAATCAGGTGTGTTGTGCCTCCGTATAGTCACTGACTACCATAAATTATTCCTAAACATAACATAATACAACTAAAACAACTCCACCCGTCCGCAAAGGGTTAAGGGGAGGTTTTTACTTTGCACCCTAGACCTCCATCAAGCTTAAATAACACCACCCTCAAGACCTTAAACCCTAGACCTCCATCAAGCTTAAATAACACCACCCTCAAGGGGGAGACCTTACTTTGCACCCTAGACCTCCATCAAGCTTAAATAACACCACCCTCAAGACCCCTTTTACTTTGCTCCCTAGACCTCCATCAAGCTTAAATAACACCACCCTCAAGACCCCTTTTAGTTTGCTCCCTAGACCTCCATCAAGCTTAAATAACACCACCCTCAAGACCCCTTTTACTTTGCTCCCTAGACCTCCATCAAGCTTAAATAACACCACCCTCAACCCCTTTTAGTTTGCTCCCTAGACCTCCATCAAGCTTAAATAACACCACCCTCAAGACCCCTTTTACTTTGCTCCCTAGACCTCCATCAAGCTTAAATAACCACCCTCAAGACCCCTTTTAGTTTGCTCCCTAGACCTCCATCAAGCTTAAATAACACCACCCTCAAGACCCCTTTTAGTTTGCTCCCTAGACCTCCATCAAGCTTAAATAACACCACCCTCAAGACCCCTTTTACTTTGCTCCCTAGACCTCCATCAAGCTTAAATAACACCACCCTCAAGACCCCTTTTTGAGGTGAATTTTTACATTATTCAGTAGAAAAATGTTCTGGCTGAAGGCAGGTGCCTGCTACAATACAGGCTCGCTATCGCTCGACAGGAAAAATCGACAAGTAGATGGCATGAAAGATATAAATATTGACAAAGAAATGGGCGAAAGGTCTTAAAATCGCGAAACTATGGGGCGAACACCTAACCCTTTCTGCTATAGTCTGTTTCTCTCCAGGTGGCGGTAAATGATCCTAGTCCCATTTTGATTACTCAGCTATTACGATAATTTGGTGTGAAATATGAATATATGAATATATGAATATGAAATAGCTGATTATGAAAACTTGGCTTTCATATGATGATGAGACGTGTGTGTGTGTGTGTGTATGTTTGTGATTTTTATTCATGCATCCATTGTATGAATGGCTGTGTGTGGACTTTACGGTGTGTGTGTGTGTGTGTGTGTGTGTGTGTGTGTGTGTGTGTGTGTGTGTGTATATACTAAGATTCTGGTTTCCTGGCTGTCGTAAAGTGACACCAGTGGCAGCACACGTCATCATTGAACTCAAAGGGTTAATGGGGTACTACTCGCTTTTTATGGACCCCCTTCTCCCTCGTGTTTAGCATATTAGTTTTGAAATTTTAAGACGTTCCTTTCATTAGTTTGGCGATTTTAATACCTTTCGCCCCATTTCGTTGTAAATTTCAAGACCTTTCGTGACACTTAGGTGTCAATTTTTCCTGGCGAGCGATAGCGAGCCTGTAATTTTAAGAGAAATCGGAAATTTGTCTATCGAAAAATTTACAAATTGATCTCGGAGGGGGGGTTTAGGTAGTGTTTTTTTTCAAGCTTGATGGAGGTCTAGCGATGAAACTAAAAAATAAATGAATAGCCTATATGAATTAATAGCCTATATGAATTAATAGCCTATATGAATTAATAGCCCACACAACCGAGCACTACCCCCTTACGAGGCCCTGTTTCCTATACCTTGGACCTCTTCCCCCCTCTCTCTCTCTCCCACACACATACACACACACACTCTCTCTCTCTCTTTTTCACACACACACACACACACACACACACACACACACACACACACACAGGAAATACATATCCAAATCCCTTCCCTAGCCACGATATTTCCTGGACCCCGCCTCTAGGAAGCAACTACAGGGGCTCCCACCTACTGGCTAGTCATCTGGCCAAGTTTATAGACTGTACAGTGGCGCTAATAAGTCATGTCCCAGCTGTCATTACGTTTGGCTTGCTCTGTGCTGTATTAATAAGTCATGTCCCAGCTGTCATTACGTTTGGCTTGCTCTGTGCTGTATTAATAAGTCATGTCCCAGCTGTCATTACGTTTGGCTTGCTCTGTGCTGTATTAATAAGTCATGTCCCAGCTGTCATTACGTTTGGCTTGCTCTGTGCTGTATTAATAAGTCATGTCCCAGCTGTCATTACGTTTGGCTTGCTCTGTGCTGTATTAATAAGTCATGTCCCAGCTGTCATTACGTTTGGCTTGCTCTGTGCTGTATTAATAAGTCATGTCCCAGCTGTCATTACGTTTGGCTTGCTCTGTGCTGTATTAATAAGTCATGTCCCAGCTGTCATTACGTTTGGCTTTCTCAGTGCTGTATTAATAAGTCATGTCCCAGCTGTCACTACGTTTGGCTTGCTCTGTGCTGTATTAATAAGTCATGTCCCAGCTGTCACTACGTTTGGCTTGCTCTGTGCTGTATTAATAAGTCATGTCCCAGCTGTCATTACGTTTGGCTTGCTCTGTGCTGTATTAATAAGTCATGTCCCAGCTGTTATTACGTTTGGCTTGCTCTGTGCTGTATTAATAAGTCATGTCCCAGCTGTCATTACGTTTGGCTTGCTCTGTGCCGTATTAATAAGTCATGTCCCAGCTGTCACTACGTTTGGCTTGCTCTGTGCCGTATTAATAAGTCATGTCCCAGCTGTCATTACGTTTGGCTTGCTCTGTGCTGTATTAATAAGTCATGTCCCAGCTGTCATTACGTTTGGCTTGCTCTGTGCTGTATTAATAAGTCATGTCCCAGCTGTCACTACGTTTGGCTTGCTCTGTGCTGTATTAATAAGTCATATACCAGCTGTCACTACGTTTGGCTTGCTCTGTGCTGTATTAATAAGTCATGTCCCAGCTGTCATTACGTTTGGCTTGCTCTGTGCTGTATTAATAAGTCATGTCCCAGCTGTCACTACGTTTGGCTTGCTTTGTGCTGTATTAATAAGTCATGTCCCAGCTGTCATTACGTTTGGCTTGCTCTGTGCTGTATTAATAAGTCATGTCCCAGCTGTCATTACGTTTGGCTTGCTCTGTGCTGTATTAATGTCTCTCAGATGTTGAATAGGCTGGGTAAGTGTAGGAACATGTTTGTAGATTTCACTTGATATGAAGAAATGAAGCTTAGATATTGCTGATACCAATTATTGATCAAACTATTGTACATACTATACTCGGTTTCATTTCATCTGACGGTAAATTGAATCCCTTAACAACTGATTTATCGATAACTAACGGAAAAATAATTAAACTACTGTCTTTGCTTCATATGTAGACCAAGTTTATATAATTAGTACCATATTTCACTACAAAATCTTCAAAATAACGAAGAAATCATGATGGGAACTTTGCAATTTACCGTCAGTTGAAAAGAAACAGAGTAAAGTGTGTATAGACCTTGTATTTGCCCGCCCTCTTGGCATCTGCATAGTTCTTAGGTAGAGTTCTTAACCTCGACAATCAAGTAAAAAAAAAAAAAAAAAAAAAAAAACACACACACACACAGTAAACAATATGGAACCACGGCGCAGATCCCCCCACCCCCTTAAACGGTAAGAAACCACAGCGCAGACATCCCCCCCCCCCCCACACACACACCGTAAACAGTAAGGAAACCATCGCGCAGACACCCACCACCCCACTCTGTACCACAGCGCAGACCAACGGCCCACCCCCTCCATCCTGTCCCCGTAAACAGCAATGGAACCCCAGCACCGATCCCCCCCCCCCCCCTCTGCATACAGTAAGGAACCACAGTGCAGACCCCCACCCCCTCTCTCCAACCACAGCCGTCTCATTCCACATATCAAGTTACGCAAGCCCCCCACCCAACCCCAACCCAGCCCCCCTAGCACCGCCTTCTCCAACAACCCCAACAATGTGTTAAGTCATGTGGGCCCAGACTGCACCGCGGGACCTGTAGTATACGCACCAGACGCCACTCCAACAGCTTCCTTCATCTCCAACACCCCTTCTTCCCTCTCAACACCCCTTCTCCCCTCTCAACAACCCTTCTCCCCTCTCAACACTCTTCGGAAAATAGATAGGAGGTGCCGTTGTAAAGGCTTAGGCTATCCCTCAATACCTTCACCTGACCTGAATTGACCTCAAAACACATTACACTACCCACAGTATCTGGTGCGACCTCATCAAGAATACTGCGTTCAATTTTGGTCTCCTTACTAACAATAGGATATAGAAAAACGTGAAAGGGTACAGCGAATAATAAACAAAATTATTCCCAGGCTAAGAAATAAGCCATATGAAGAACGTCTACAAGAATTATACCTTTTCAGCTTGACTAAGCGCAAACTACGAAGGGATATAATTAAAGTATTTAAGATAATTAAAGGTACCGGTATCGATAATTTGGATGCAAAGAAATACTTCTCATTCGATTATTCAAATTACACACGAGGGAATGGCTGTAAATTCATCGGTAAGCCCTTTCACTCCCATGAAGCAAAGCACTTCTTTTTCAACCGGGTAGGAAACTTACGGAATGACCTGCTTAGCAATGTTATAGAGTGCAGCACTGTTGAAACCTTCAAAAATTGCTTAGACAAATATCTCTTCCTTAATCCCCGACTGACTGCATTTACAGATGAATAACAAGACACGCCCACAGTACCTCTTTTGGTAGAATAGATAGGCTAGTAAGATAGTTCTATTTTCTCTTTTCCTGTCGAGTACCATGTCAGTTTATCCATTCTGCATGGAAAAGATGAATCCTGGGCCTGCTAAGACATTTTTTCTCTCTTAAATAACAGGCTAGGTACTTTAGATACAAGCAGCCTAGTAAGGATCAGTAAATATGCTGTTGCTTGCTTTCCTTTGTATCCGCACCCACACTATAAGGGAGCGCTAGTGAACTTGACAATAATCTTGAACCCTTAACTTCTTATAATTCGAAATGAATGAAAGCAATCGGGCTGACGTTTTTATCATTTGGGAAGAGTCCACCAGGAAATAGGTGTTGATATTTACGTCCAGTTTGCTCTAGGCCCTTTTGAGTAACAGAGAGGTCAGGGATCAAGATTATTGTCCAGTTCCTTGGTGCTACATATACCTATAGAAGGCCGCACTCACACCCTGGACAGGTCTAGCAGTAGTTGGGTTTATCCTGAGAGGGATGCACTATGATAATATACTCTACGGGGTTCCCATACCGACTTTGGGGGCTAGAAGGACCCCGAACAGCCAAACACACAAACAAACTGTCCATCTTTTGTTTACATATCTTTGGGTCATTCTATACTTGTCCATGCCACCACAGCTTTGTTAATATAGACGATTTCATTCAACTTACGAAGGACCTCTTGGGCGGGTATTACTCGAGAACTGTCAGGGGTCTGTATATAATTATAATTTACTTCACATCCAGGAAACTTAGCGAGGCATTCCAGAAGTGAAAGTGAAGAGGAAGTGTGTGTGTGTGTGTGTGTGTGTGTGTGTGTGTGTGTGTGTGTGTGTGTGTGTGTGTGTGTGTGTGTGTGTGTGTGTGTGTGTGTGTGTGTGTGTGTGTGTGTGTGTGTGTGTGTGTGTGTGTGTGAGTTCGTAAATGTCGTTGATTAATAGTATGTATGTGTGCAAATATATGTGCGGGTTAGTGAGCGTGTGCATGTATGTATGTATGTATGTATGTATGTATATAATTATTATGTTACCTCCACCAACCGACTTTACTTCTAAACACAATTAATGAAATCAACAAATACATGTGGCAGTCCAGGGATTCGAACCTAGGATGCTCACACCGAAATTCAGTGCATTTATCCATTGCGCTACGAAGACAGTTAAGGGGAGATGTCCACTTGAGGGATTTTTTTCTTGACTCCTTTCTCCCTCATGTTTAGCCCCATTGTTTTTTTCTAATTTTAAGACGTTTGCCCCATTATTTTGACTATTTTAAGAACTTTCAACCCATTTCTGTCAATTTTAAAACCTTTCGTGCCTTTTAGGTGTCGATTTTATCCTGGCGAGCGATAGCGAGCCTGTAATTTAAGAGGAACCGGCTTTCAGCCGAGACATTTTTCTACCGAAAAATGTACAAATTTATTTTGAAAGGGGCTCAAGGGGGTGTAATTTTAAGCTTGAAGGATATCTAGGGACCAAACTAAAAACCTCCCCTTAAAGAATGGTGGACAAACCTACGATTTATTATGCAGTTTCGAATCCTGCATACCAATCTAAGCATGTACGGTACACACTTTCCAACTGCGCTATTGATAGATGAAAGGAAGGAGTAATTAATGGGGCCTTAACCCTAAGGAAGGCCTCTCTATAAACTACAAGTACAAGCAGAGAAGTGACAACAAGAGAGTGCTGGCTATGATAAGGCTAGAGTGCTGAAGTGACAAGAGAGTGCTGGCTATGATAAGGCTAGAGTGCTGAAGTACTTATAGGACACAGGCACAAACACACTCTCATAGCAACACGTGCAACATTGGGATGATTTCATTATTGTTATATATATATATATATATATACAGTATATATATATATATATATGTGTGTGTGTGGTGTGTGTGTGTGTGTGTGTGTGTGTGTGTGTGTGTGTGTGTGTGTGTGTGTGTGTGTGTGTGTGTGTGTGTGTGTGTGTGTGTGTGTGTGTGTGTGTGTGTGTGTGTGTGTGTGTGTGTGATCTTATTAAAAAACAACCCTAATATACCGTACCGTTCTAGTGCTGGGAAATGCCTTAAAATTAGGTGACATAGAAAGTAGTGGTATCTCTCCATACCACATCCTCCACTCCCCCCCTCCCCTCCCCCTTATACCCCAACCCCCCTCCCTCCCTCATTTTCACCTTTTATTTTGCACAGGTTCTAGCAGTTCATGGGGTAAGGATCTCTAAGTATGACATAGGAACAAATAATCTCCCTTAACCCTTTGACTTCCTCCCCAGATCTTTCAATTTAGTTTCTTGTTTCCAGTTGATGTTAAATTGTCATGTCCCAATCTTAATTACTCGGCTATATTATGAAAGGTTTTATAGCGACATAGTTTGGTAATTATGAACATTTTTTTTTTTTTTTTTTTTTTTTTCTATGTGATTGAGGGAGGCAAAAGGCATAACTGCCTATAGCGAGTGCCTCCCCCATAGTTGAAAGAGTGACAGGGCCAAAATCAAGGGACGTTCGAGCCAAAATGCCTGGACACACGGAGTTTGAAGCAAGCATAATTGGCAATAATATGACGCAGAGATATAGCAGTATAACAGTTCTCCATTAACCCTTTCATTACCGGTGCCGTCCTTTTAACATTATTCTGGCTATTATTAAACGATTTTTGTTCAGGGCCTCGAGCAAGTAACAAGCTTCAAACTAACTCACCTAATCCTTTTAACTACCACAGATTCTTCTTAAACTGTACAAAATCGTCTAAATACAGCTAGAATACAGCTAGAATATAGATAGAATACAGCTAGAATACAGCTAGAATACAGCTAGAATACAATTAAAAAGACGTCGCCGGTACATAAAGAGTTTACGAATCAAGGAATCGGATGCTAAGGGATTCAATTTACCATCAGCTTGGAACAAAAACTATAATCAATGTTCACCAATTTTATCATTAAGTGTTCTACTATTCCTCAACACGATTGTACAGCCATGGTCAGGCATAAGTTAGTTATATAAAATAGGACTTCAGAGGCTATCAACCCTTCAGGATTATTAAGCCAGCACACTGCAAGTCAAGAATGGCGTCAGGACTGGAGCCCCTTTTCAAAAACTCCAATCCCTTGAGGAATAATTGAACCTGCTTATGATAAAATACAGAGCAGTGAGCGTTAACTAGTGAAACCCCATAAGAATGTAACGGTTTATCAAAATAGTTCGCCAACGTATCATAGATTTACGCTTGCAAACAATGTCCATAAATTCTTAACTACTACACTACCTACTCTCCCAGCAACACATAGATAGAGAGATAGTTTATTGACCACAGTAATTACATACATACAATAGTTAGTAGAATTTAAATGTACACAGTTGAAGTAAGATAACATAAGACACCTTTATAGTAATAGTTATGTTGATAGATATACGTGAACACAATATAATAATTTACCTTGGCTTTACGTCTTTCCCCGGGGGTAGCCAACACTCACTCACCTGTTGACAAAAAAACAACATATTAATTCATTTTGCTCAGCATCATATCTGTCTTTCCCTCATCCTATAACTTACACTGCTTCAAGCTCAGTGTGTCCAGACATTTTGACTCTAACGTATTGTACTTGAATATGGCTCTCAGTCACTCTTTCAATTTTAGGGGAGACACTTGTTGCAGAAAGCTTTGCCTTGTGTCTCCTTCACTCACATACAAAAAATACGATAATGATGCCAACATGTAAAAAGTGGTTGGGCCCAGCATTTCCGTAAACAGTTACGTCAGCATCACCATGGCAACCAAAGGACACACAGACAGACAGACAGCCACGCTGGACCTCTTATAATTGTGTTAAGGGGGAGGTCCTTCTGGACCCCCTTCTCCCTCAGGTGGAGGCTGAGCTAGGCTTGCAAAGGGTGGGAAAGTTTCCGGGAATTTAGAAACTTTCCAGGGAATATTTCCGGGAATTTTCAGGGTCCGGGAATATTCATATTGTTCACACGTTTAGTATATGTTTTTATAAATAAACCAATTTTGGGTAATATATTAATTAATTAAACATGTTTGAGCAATTAAAAATTGTAATTCCTTATACTTACAATACCTACATGGATGCTATTATAGGCTTGCTTGGAGTTATACAATTCTGGGTAGGATTTAGCAACACTCTTAATTCCTAGGTAACTTTATATATATAATTACTGCATTATTTGTCCTACCTATCGGTACTCTCTCTCTCTCTCTCTCTCTCTCTCTCTCTCTCACTCTCACTCTCTCTCACTCTCACTCTCTCTCTCTCTCTCTCTCTCTCTCTCTGTTGTGTCAAGCAGGCACTGGATAATACTGTAATTATACAACATAATCTCCATGAAAGTGTGGGAAAATAGTCTTGAACTTCAATTAAGTTTAAGTTCAAAGTGTTTCAGAGAAATGCGCCCATCGTACAAGCTTCCTGCAAGACATGCTTTAAGTACTCATCTTCTTGATTCAGAATACCAGCGTGTTCAAGGTAAAGTGACAGAAGTTATTCAAGATGCAGGCTGTCTCTCTGTAATATCAGATGGATGGTCAAATGTGCGAGGAGAAGCAACAATTAATTACATAATTTCAACTCCTCAGCCAGTGTTCCTCAGTAGCACTGACACCATAGATAAACAGCATACAAAAGAGTACATTGCTAGTGAAATAATTCAGGTTATTGACAAACTTGGCAGTCAAAAGGTATTTGCAGTTGTTACGGATAATGCAGCCAACATGAAAGCTGCATGGACCCTTATCAATGAAGCTTTTCCTCACATAACAGTAATTGGTTGTGCTGCACACACCCTAAACCTTCTCCTTTCTGATGTAATGAAACTGAAGACTATGGACAACTTAGATAAAGAAGCCAAAAGGATCATCAAGTATGTCAAACGGAAGCAAATATTACTGGCCACTTTCTCCTCTAAGCAAAAACTCAAAGGCAAAAACTCATCTCTTAAACTTCCTAGTAAAACAAGGTGGGGAGGCATATAGTGCTAATGTTGAACAGTCTAATTGAAGGGAAGGCGACCTTGCAGAAGTTGGTCATCATGGAAAGTCTCAGTGTAGATAACGACATACGCAAGCTGATTTTAGACAATGAGGTTTTCTGGGTGCATGTCAGCAGCTCATTGGCCATTCTAGAGCCTATTGCCTCTGCTATCCAGGAAATCGAAAAAGATGATGCAGTGCTCTCAGATGTACCGGTACCACGCCTCTTTGCTGGATTGAAGCAAAAAATAACTGCAGCTCTTCCTTTAACCCCTTTACTCAAATCAGAAGAGGCATATGTTTCAACATATATTGAGAACCGAATGCAAATGTGCATAAAGCCAATACATGCAGCAGCAAACATTCTTGATCCTGTGCGCCAAGGAAAAGACGTTGATGAAGAACAAGTTGGTAGTGCATATTCTGTCATAATTATCATCATTGGCCATTCATCTGAATCTTGACATTGGTGAAGTGATGGGAAGTCTGGCAAAATTTCGAGCCAAAGATGGTATTTGGAAATCAGATGGTGTTTGGAAATCGGCTTTGCATGTTTCAAGAGCTACTTGGTGGAAAGGGTTCTGCAGCTCGGAACCAGTATCATCAATAGCAAGTATTCTCTCACAGATACCTCCTACATCTGCTTCATCAGAGAGAAATTGGTCTATGTTTGGAAATACACACACCAAGCTGAGAAACAGACTCACCAATGATCGAGTGGAAAAGTTTGGTGGCCATTCGCTCTAATTTAAAACTGTTTGAAAATAACAAGGTTGAGGAAGAAGAACATAGAGTACCAGTGAAATGGATTCAGAGTATGAAGTGATGGATGATTCAATGTCATTCAACTCATCCGATTCAGAGGATACCTATCCACAAAAGTGAGAATTGAATGCAGTGAAAAATTAAGCCAATTTGCTCTATTGTTGTAACGCATCACACAGCTTTTTATAATTAATGATAATTCACAATGGATTGTTTATTAATTTCTCTTAGACATTATTGTATCAGTTTTGAAAGAAAATTTTGGTTTACATGGAACTAAGTTAGCCATTTATAATTAATTATAATTCATAAAAGACTTTGTTTTTATTTCTCTTACACATTACTGTACCAGTTTTGAAAGACAATTTGGTTTACATGGAACTTAAAGTTGTCCAGTTACAGTATTTAGGTATAAATCACAGTTTAGCTTCAGTGGCAAAATATGAGAAAATGTAATATAGTGTGCACTGTGCAGTGTGCACCCATCTTCATTACTGAGCAAGTAAACAGTAATGTTTATTTGTTTAGCCTTTCATCACGTAGCCTACAATTATATTATGAGTTTCAATTATTCTATAAGGTTTGAATTTAGGAACGTGTTGAAGATATGGTACTTGAAATGAGACTTTACTTGAAACAGCAATTATAGAATTATTACTCAATAGCATATCTGTAGTTAAAGATAGCTTCTACTGTAGTAATAACAAATATGGAATTTACTGCATATATAGAACAATCATTAGAAAAAGATGGAACTAAAGGAATCTCAATATTATTAATTTGTGCCTGGTGAATCGCATTTTATGGATGGTGTATGAAAACCATATTTTGCGCAAAACAAATTGAAATACTATTATTAATATTAGTTGTATTTTCCTTAATATTTTCCTCAAAAATATATGTTACTCAGGAGTCAGGTCACCACTTTACTTTACTTTCTCGTGATAATCTTTAAGTCATTTTGCAAATTCTGAAAGTTCCCGAAAGTTGCCGAAAGTTCCCATAAATTCCCAAAATTCCCAGTTCAAAATTCCCGGGAATTTTACAACCCTAGACCGTGGAGCCCCATTAGTTTTGACATTTTAAGAAGTTCGCCCCATTAGTTTGGCGATTATAAGATCTTTCGCCCTATTTATTTGTCAATCTTAGGACTTTTTACGTTATTTAGATGTCCATTTGTTCCTGGCGAGCGATAGGGAGCTGCAATTTAGAAGGAACTGGCATTTGGCCGGGGCATTTAACAATTATTTCTCAGTCTTGGGGGATATTTTTGTTTAAAGTTGATGGAGGTCTAGCGAGGAAAATATATGCAAATACAAATACATACATAAATTTCCCCTTATATACTGTATACAAGTCAACTATAAAATACTCACTGCAGATGTTGTTGATGATCTGAACTACCTATAAGACATCATCTAAAATACACTCCCCATTGATGATGGTATACAGTAGATAAGTCACCTACTGAATACACTTACCATTGATGTTATTAATGATGTAGACAACACATTCACTATTGATTATATAGACAACACACTCACCATTGATGATATACACAACCCATTCACCATTGATGATATACACAACACTCACCATTGATGATATACACAACACATTCACCATTGATGATATACACAACACTCACCATTGATGATATACACAACACATTCACCATTGATGATATACACAACACATTCACCATTGATGATATACACAACACATTCACCATTGATGATATACACAACACACTCACCATTGATGATATACACAACACTCACCATTGATGATATACACAACACACTCACCATTGATGATATACACAACACACTCACCATTGATGATATACACAACACACTCACCATTGATGATATACACAACACACTCACCATTGATGTATTTGATGACACATATAACACACCATTGATGATATAAACATCACACTCACCATTGATGAATTGATGATATAGAAAACACCATTGATGTTATTGATGATGATGATAATTATAGTCCACACACTCACCATTGATGATACGGATAACACACTCGCCATTGATGTTATTGAGGATATATTATAACAAAACACTCATCATTGATGTTATTGATGATATATTATGACCAAACACTCACCATTGATGGTATTGATGAACACATAATCAGAGTCCACCCCGTCCAGCTTGACCAGTTCTGTTCTCATGGTCTCAACACACAGCATGGCCAGCCGCCCCTGTGCTACCTTCCTGCGCCGCCACTGTGCCGCCTCCCGCCGCCACGATCCCTCACTATGTCGCCAGTGTGCCACCTCTGGGCTCTGACACAGTGCCACCTCTGGGCTCTGACACAGTGGCACCTCTGGGCTCTGACACAGTGGCACCTCTTGATTCTTTTGATTCTGACACAGTGGCACCTCTTCCCCACGACAATGTGACACCTCTAGGCTCTGACACAGTGCCACGTCTTGCTCGCGATAATGTGACACTTTTTGGCTCTGACACACTGCCACGCCTTGCCTGCGAGAGTGTGACACCTTCTGGCTCTGACACAGTGGCACCTCTTTCCTACGACAATGTGACACCTTCTGCCCTTGACACAGTGCCACTTTCTTGCCCTGACGCGGTGCCCCTGGTCTACGGCTCAGTGCCACTTCTTGCCCCCGACAAAACGACACCTTTTGCCCTTGACAGTGTGCCACCTTTTGCTTCTGACACGGTGTCACCTTCTGCCTCTGACACGGTGCCCCTGGTCTGCGGCTCAGGGCTCGACCATCCTGCCACCGTGAAAGACCTGCCACCTCCGCACCTCTACCATAGTCCTTACAAGCTGACGAAGGCGCTGACGGAGGGGTGCGGAAAACAAGATTCTGGGGGGCGAAGGTTACCGGGGCGATGTGCGGGGGGGTAATCGTTTCACCGGTAATGCTAACAATAACAGATTTTTAGAAGCTAATATCTTTTCTCACAGTTATTGTTCAGGATAGTAGATTTTTACAAACGATTTTCTTATTTTGTTCACCGGTAATGTTCAGGATACTAGCTTTTTACTAGAGATTACCGTATATTTTCACCGATAATGCTAAGGATAATATATTTTTACAGGCAAATATTTGTTCACCGTTATATTAAACCGTGTCTTTTTACCGATAATGCTAAGGATAACAGATTTTTCCAGGCTACTATTTCTTCACTGTTATGTTAAGGATGGTGAAATTTGCACAAGCTATGTTTAGTTTGATTGCTTTATAACCAGGCTACTGTTCTTAGATTACGTTTCACAGGAGTAATGTAAAAGATAGTTCAATTCTGATGCAACGTCTTATCAAATATTTTCTGAGTTGCAACGTTAACGGGGGCAATCTTTTTATTTTATTTTTATTTTATTTTTTTAAGAACGAAAGAATGTAATTTATGATGCAAAGTATACAGGACACTATTTTTGCTTGAAGGAGTCTTAGGTGGACTATGGGCACTCTATAATACTCTATGGAACTCTATGGGACTATTAGCAAATCTGTGAGAAGCTATAGAACAATAGTCCTTGTAGATATTGTACACTTTGTAAAATCCTAGTCAATATTGCACCCCAAAAACTATGTAACAGTACACTTTATAACATCCTTACAGTTAGTTCACTTCAGTACACAGTAATATAGGGTAATATTTATCAACAGGGTACGGTATTACACAATATTACTCCAAAACGCACATCACAATATTTGTACTGTAGTATCTTGTACTATATTCCACACTTCAGGTACCGGTACTGCAAGAGAATATAATCATTTGTACTTTCCTGATAGATCATACATAATTGAAGCCATACAATTTACAGCTCAATAATTCACACAATGCGTATACAAAATAATGTATACAGTTCAATAATTCAAACAATGCGTATACAAAATAATGTATACAGTTCAATAATTCAAACAATGCGTATGTATCACTATTGGTACATCATCACCATTTCTTTACCACGCACTGATACACTTCACATGTATATTTTTTCTCTCAAGGAGGCCCAGTGGTTGATCTTAAAAGGGTGGGGGGTGGTTTATCGTGAGCCGTACCAGAGATAGGCTATCTTAAGGGGACATCACCACTATCAGTACCCGATAAGGAATCACAACAAACTTATATTTCTCTAAACTTGCGTCACTTCAGTACATCAATATTTATACGGGTACTTAAATCTAATCTTGGTTGAGCCCGAGAACATTCAGTCTTCTACTGCACTTCTCACTTCTCCGCTTGTTCTTCCTCTGTCCAATTGCTCTTTCCTACTTTACTCCAGCCATCTGGTCTGGGAATCAATAACCTATCAATCCCCCTTAAACTTTCACTTTTAAAAAATGGGAAATATGTTTTTTTATCGGTCACTTTAGTAGATCAATATTTAACCACGTTTTTACATCCAATCTTCAGTTATCTTCGGGAAATACCATGGATTGTTTTCACCATTTCAGTCCATAGGCATTTACACGGCTACACAATTTGTTTTGTTTTCGTTTACATTCAAGTAATTATGATATGAGATTCTTCTTTGTACAATCACAAACACTTTTCATTCATACGATATGAGTATTGTCTTTATTATCAAACACTTACCTTAATATAGTATTAATATGAGTATTTTCTTCAAATACAGTCACTTTTCATCTACACGATATGAGTTTTCGTTTATTGTTTTTTTCCCTTTCTTATGTTAAAGCTTTCTACGGGTTTTCCTTTCGTCTTTGATAACTTTAATTTCACTTTACCGTCTTTAATGCTGCAACAAATATAACATTCACATTTATATTCCCATGCCGTTATATTTTAGCCTTTCGTAAAGTTTTAACCTAAGAAATATAACAAGTATGGCAACCTTCTCAATATTGATAAATTAACTAAAAAATCGTGCAGAATTTATTTCGATGAAGCTCTAAGAGACACGTTTTCAAAGGGTGTTTCTCAAAATGTTTCATAGTGATACAATTATATTACATTGTCTTCTTTTCCAAGAAGAGAAAACCAATAAAAAAACAAAACCTACATTATAAAGGAGTAATCATCCCTTTGCATTGTACATAGCTATAGTCCAATCATGAAAACTAGGTACAAATTCGTGACTCCTAACTCTTGTATCTCAAAAGGGACTAGAGCAAACGAGCTGTAAATTACCACACGTATTCCGTGACTGACTCTTCCCAAATGATAGAAAACACCTCCAGAGTTATTATAATTATTATTACTAATATTATGATTATCATTATTTGCATTATAAGTTATATGACCTGCACCTATACTCTGTTTCTTTTCATCTGACGAAAAATTGAATCCCTTGGCAGCTAATTTATCGATACTTAATGAAAACATGTAAAACTATTATGTCTCTGCATCATATCCAGACCAAGTTTGGATATTTAGCGCCATATTTCACTACAAAATCTTCAAAATACCTGAGAAATCTTGATGGGAACTTTGCAATTTACTGTTAGTTGAAAAACAAAACAAAACAGACTATAGTAGCCTACGTGTATTTCTACCACCTAACAACAACCTATTATTAGTATTAAAGTCACGTAGGCTACACACCTACACAAATGTTATTGTTATTATTATTATTATTAGAAGTTATACAGCCTGCACCTAGTAGCCTACGCGTATTTCTCCACCTAGCGTGTAGGCTGGTTCTGTATGTCGTGTACTGGGTTCGAATCCTGAGAGAATCACATGTTTTCATTAATTTAATTTGGTTGGTTATTGGTATTAATAACGATGTTAACCCCTTCTTTACCGACGACGACTCTTTAAACTCTATTCTGGCTAATATTAGACGAATTTAATCAGTATAAAAGGGCTTCAAACTATCTCGCTTAACCCTTTCTATTACCGCAGATCCTTTATAAACTGCACACCATCATTTAAATATAGCTAGAATAAAACTAAAAAGACGTCGCCGGTACAGGTGTTAAAAATACAATGATATGGCCAGCACCTCAAAGCCTACGTGTATTTCTACCACATAGCAACACCCTATAATTAGTTACTACAGTTATATGAGCTACACGCCTACAGCTTATTAAGGTCGACCGATAAATACCTTCCGGTGGAGATTAGCAGTATAGTAACCAACACGTATATTAGTCTACATATATATATAATACATGGGTTAGGAAATAGTATAGTAACTCATACATACTGTATAGTAGTCTACATATATAATACATGGGTTAGTAAATCGTATAGTAACCCATAACTACAGTATAGTAGCCTATATATATATATGTGTAATACATGGAGTAGGAAATATTATAGTATCTATATATAGCCTACAGTATTACATGGGTTAGGAAATGTGTGTGTAATGGTAAATAACTCAACTACTATAGTAAAGGGATTAACCATTAATACAAAACAACTTACATTTAGTCGATCAAGTGTGTGTATATATATATATGTGTGTGTGAATAATAAAGAAACACCAGAGCTTGACAGATTAAATTCATCTTGTCTATTTTTATTGCTACGTTTCGGAGACACTCCATCGTCAGGCAGGTCTTAAACAACAACAGATGCACTTATATAAGGGAACACCGAATCATTCTTCTTCTTCTCTGTTTTGTACCCTGACTGACAATAAGTGCCACAGTGATGGTAACAACTGAGTCTGGCACTGGTCATGATGGCTCTTATGGTACTGCTAACTGGCACTCGCAAACCTATTTGGCACTACAAGGGGTAATGACAAATACACACTTACGCGTGCACACACATATACAGTATATAGTACATACACCCACATACAAACATACCCTTCACACACGTATACACAAACGTATCCTTATACCATACACATATTTTCTCACACACACACACAACTCAAATACGAAGCACATACTCACACACAAACACTGGCAAACACTTAAAACATAGGCCCTACTGTTTTTGTTGTTCTCTCTCTCATCCCCCCCCCCCCACACACACACTCTTTTTCTCTTACACATACACATACAGCAGTACCTCTCTCTCTCTCTCTCTCTCTCTCTCTCTCTCTCTCTCTCTCTCTCCTTCATTACACATATACATTTATGACGCTATAACAGACAGACGTAGACGCTGACAAACACACATATACACAGAGACAGAGGAACATATAGACACACGCACACACACAGAGAAGAGCATATAAAAACACACATACACACACACAGAGGAGCATATACTGTAGACACGCACACACACAGGAACATATAAACACACTGCCACACACACACAGGAAGATATAGACACATACATACACACACGCGCGCGTACGCACACACACAGAAGCATAAAGACAAATACATACACACAAACGCAGACAGGAACATATAGACTACTATTTTTTTCTGGTCCCCCTTCTCCCTCATGTTTAGCCCCATTAGTTTTCAGATTTTATGACGTTCGGCCCATTATTTGGGCGATTTTAAGACTTTACGCCTCATTTCTTTGTCAATATTAAGACCTTTCGTGCCATTTAGGTGTCGACTTCTGCCTGACGAGCGATAGAAAGCTTGTAATTTGAAGAGTAACCGGTCTTCGGCCGGAATATTTTTCTATCGAATAATGTACAAATTTATCTTGAGGGAGGGTCTTGGGGGTGTTTTGTTTAAGCTCGATGGAGGTCTAGGCAGGAAACTAAAAAAATAATAATAACAAGATACACAAATGAGGAAATATATACGCCATCCCCTCTTCACAATAAATACGCCATCCCCTCTTCACAATAAATACGCCATCCCCTCTTCACAATAAATACGCCATCCCCTCTTCACAATAAATACGCCATCCCCTCTTCACATAATAAATACGCCATCCCCTCTTCACAATAAATACGCCATCCCCTCTTCACAATATATACGCCATCCCCTCTTCACAATAAATACGCCATCCCCTCTTCACAATAAATACGCCATCCCCTCTTCACAATATATACGCCATCCCCTCTTCACAATAAATACGCCATCCCCTCTTCACAATATATACGCCATCCCCTCTTCACAATAAATACGCCATCCCCTCTTCACATAGCCGATCAAAGCCCAAGTGTAGGTTAAACTTAATCCAAATCTTCCATTACCGCGAGATAGGTCACAGGATGACTAGTTTTTGTTAGTGTGTGTGCGTATATATATATATAGAGAGAGAGAGTGAGTGAGTGAGTGTGTATATATATATATATATATAGAGAGAGAGAGAGTGAGAGTGAGTGAGTGAGTGAGTGTGTGTGTGTGTTCATGTGTATGTATGTGTAGTTGTGGAGTTCATGTAAGGTGGGACACCATTTTGTAAGTTACTTAAACAACAAAGAAATATATATATATATATATATATATATATATATATATATATATATATATATATATATATATATATATCGGTATATATATATATATATATTATATATATATATATATATATATATATATATATAAGAAAAGGAAAATAAAAAATTATATATATAAATAAAATATAAAACCATTGGTGAGCAGCTTGGTTGAGTTTAGAGAGGTAGAATAAGATCAAATATAAGGGAACTAAAATAAGCTGGATAGGACACCATTTTGTAAGTAACTCAAGTTAGAAGATACATATAATAACGTAGAAACAATAAACATCGGTGAACAGATTGGTTGACTTTTGAAAGGTAGAATATGATAAACTATAAGGGAACTAAAATAAGCAAGGTAGGACACCATTGTGTAAGTCACTTCGATAAATCATTTAATAATAAAGACGTAGGGACAGACATGCCATTTAATAATAAAGACGTAGGGACAGACATGCCATTTCATAATAAAGACGTAGGGACAGACATGCCATTTAATAATAAAGACGTAGGGACAGACATGCCATTTAATAATAAAGACGTAGGGACAGACATGCCATTTAATAATAAAGACGTAGGGACAGACATGCCATTTAATAATAAAGACGTAGGGACAGACATGCCATTTAATAATAAAGACGTAGGACAGACATGCCATTTAATAATAAAGACGTAGGGACAGACATGCCATTTAATAATAAAGACGTAGGGACAGACATGCCATTTTATAATAAAGACGTAGGGACAGACATGCCATTTAATAATAAAGACGTAGGGACAGACATGCCATTTTATAATAAAGACGTAGGGACAGACATGCCATTTTATAATAAAGACGTAGGGACAGACATGCCATTTAATAATAAAGACGTAGGGACAGACATGCCATTTTATATGTTTCCAAAATTTAGATTAGCAATACAACCAACAACCTTAATTTACGTTTACACATTCAGGTTTATTGACGTACGGGCAGGGCTTTCCATACCCTTTGCTGCATTAGCGGATATTAGAAGTGCTGTAGACCAGTGTCGCATGTAAACACATATATACTAAAGTCCATTCATTACTGTTAGGCGTTAAATCTTCACTACTAACCCTCTATCACTCAAAAGACAAGAGTAATGGAGCCAATATGTCTACAATTAGGGAAGGATCAGCCAGGGAATAAGTGTGAAAATGTACAGTTAATTTGCTCTATCCCTTTTTGAGTTACAGAGGAAAGAGGTCACGATTTCTGGGCTATCTACTTAGGATCCAGCTAAGTACGGTACACTGGTTACAGACTACTACAATCATATCCACAGCCATTCCAACAGCGCACTATAATCCCACATGCACTTCCACACACTATACACACCAATGGGCGGATGGGCTCACCGGCTTTTTTTTATCTTTCTCTCCTTTTCTCTCTTTCCCTGGCTTGTATCCATTCGACCCCATTCAGCCAACTGTTTTAAGACGTTTATCCCCATCCAGGTATATACAGTATATATATACCGGTATATATATATATATATATATATATATATATATATATATATATATATATATATATATATATACATCGCTAAATAATGACCATGAAATGTCACCAAAAAGCAAAAACCTCCCCTTGAAGGTGAAATACTAAATGCAATTATAGTAATAGCAGATAACAAATAAATAGGTTTATATACTGTACATATAGGCAGATAGATAATCACATAGATAGGTAGATATAAATAATTAGATAGGTAGATAGATAAAGTATATATATAGGTAGATGAATATATATATAATATATATATACTGTATATATATATATATATATATATATATATATATATATATATATATATATATATATATATATATAAATATATATATAGATAATTAGATAGGGAGATAGATAGACTGGTACAAACACATATGTATAGATAAATAGATACCCGGTATATAATTAAACTGTAACATGTACCGTATATACACGTACCGGTAAGCTAGACTCACTCTCATATTATATGCCCACTTTTATTAATCACTCCCTGTTACCTTTACGGTCATAATGGACCACCCCCCGTGCCATCAGCACTCTAAGATATTTATAAATACTATTTATATAAACTTTATATTATACCCCATAATAGTAAGAACACAAGTATAATCTAGTAACCCCTTTAGTTAATCATATAATTAACTACACCTTCATAATCCCTAACTTACAGTGATCACACTGATATGTTTATTTAGATTGTTTATACTTACATTTCATAATCATCAACTGTAAACAATCTCTCCCCCCCCCCCCCCCCCTAGACATGACAGAATGTCAAGTTAACCACTACAAAACCCAGTTCATATCCAGTTACACCCAGACTCTCGACCCCTTTCAATCCACAGACGTAAACAATACACCCTAGCTCATAGGGAGAGCTAGGCTAATCTCTCACTTCAGCGACACTTAGGCAAGGGAGGTTCTACTCTTGTTAACTCCCTCGTATTACCCCTCTCCTTAACTCTAATAGACTCCCCTTACACCCAAGGCAATCTTATACTCCATAACCAAGTTCATAGGCTTATTTGTGGTCAAACCACATAACCACTGCTCCAGACTGAGTTTATAACCCTACTAACTCATCCATAACCAGTTAGGAGAATATCTAATTGTATTGTTACTGAATAATAAGTTACCATATAATTCAGTTTCCTTTACTCCTTATAATATATATGATTGACTTACATGTATTCCCGGTCATAATCAAGACTACAAAACTAAGAACCCTGTAACCAAGTAAATGTGTGCGTGTGTTACGGTATATAATGCTAGGTCTCAATACCAGAACCATCCTAGTCCAATTCCCCCCCCCCCCCCCCCCCCCCTTCCCCTCTCTCCAGTGATATCGAATCGAGTCGAGTCCAATAATCTAATACAAAATCAGAGAGAGAGAGAGAGAGAGAGAGTAGTAGTAGTATAGCAATATGACGATCGTGAGTAATGGTAATAAGAAGGGTGGTAGTGCTAGAGGCTCTTGGCAACATACCGGTACCACTACATACCTGCTGACCCTTGATACTGCTACTGCTACTGTTCTTACCTACTGAGCCTCAACCTGCTTACCCATCAATACATACTGCTATGTTTGATCCCCTCCTACTTACTTTAACTTCTCATGACGTAATTACCGATTGAACCACTAATTTGAACGTATTTACCCTTGAACCACACCTACTTGAACCACGGCTGTTACAATCACCGCTGGAACCACTCTAATTTGAACCGAAGACCAATTATCTTTCTAATTTACATCAACGATATAGATGAGGGTCTCACCTGTACAATCTCAAAGTTTGCTGACGATACAAAAATTGCAAATAGCGTACTCTCACAAGAACAAGTTGACAATATGCAACACAATCTAGATAAGTTGTAATGTTGGGCCCAAACTTGGCAAATGAGTTTCAATGCGGATAAATGTAAAGTACTACATATCGGATACCGAAATGAGAAAGCAAACTATTCGATGAATGGCACTCAGCTTAAGAGTGTAGACAGAGAAACCGATCTGGAAGTAACAATATCAAGTAACCTAAAACCGAGTCAACAATGTTCAGAAGTTGTTAAGAAGGCAAACAAAATAATTGGCTTTATAGGCAGGTCATTTGAGCATAAATCCAAAGAAGTTATCCTAACTCTTTACAATTCCTTAGTCCGCCCTCTGCTGGAATACTGTGATCAATAATGGTGTCGTTATTACCAAAAAGATATAGAAAGCTAGAACGAGTTCAACTTAGAGTTACCAAAATTATACCTAGCCTAAAGAACAAACCATACGAGGAGTGTCTTAAGGAATTAAATCTATTTCCTTTAACTCCGCGCAGATTAAGAGGCGACTTAATTCTAGTGTTCAAAATCATCAAAGGCATCGTCAATATGAAATGTAGTAAGTATTTCACTATTGACCAATCTAATTACACGCGAGGAAACGGTTGCAAAAGTATTGGTAAAACTTTTAACTATATATATATATATATATATATATATATATATATATATATATATGCCGTATAATATACTAGGTTAAATTTTTCTATACAATTATTTTTAGGTTAACTCCTCTAAAACACATTGGGGAATCACCTAAAATACTCTCCCTACATCATTATCCATTGTCAGTGTACTTACAAATGCCTTGACCCTCGAAAAGTGGTCAGGTCAATATAATAACAATTGTCCATAACCTGCACAAAGCAACAACATTCAATTATTATTTTTTCCAATTATTATTTTGGGGGGTATATTATATATACCGGTATATATATATATATATATATATATATATATATATATATATATATATATACAGTATATATATATATATATATATATATATATATATATATATTCATTTTCTAGTTTCCTCGCTAGACCTTCACCAAGCTTAAAAAATCACTCCCTAGACCCCCTTTCAAGATCAATTTGTAAATTTTTCGATAAAGATTTCCCAGCCGAAGGCCGGTTTCTCTTAAAATAACAGGCTCGCTATCGCTCGCCAGGAAAAAATCGACACCTAAAGAACACGAAAGGTCTTGATATTGATATAGAAATGGGACAAAAGGTTTTAAAATCTACAAACTAATGGGGCGAACGCCTTAAAATCTGAATATTGAAGGGGCTAAACATGAGGAAGAAAGTGGACCAGTAAAACGACCCATCTCCCCTATATTATTCGGTACGTACATATTTTGTTTGAAAAATAAAAATTTCTTTAGATGGCAGAATTCTAAGTTGAACTCAAATTCAAAGACTGCCACACCAGAGATTCCGAGAACAATCAGGTGAATATTATTAGTCACACGTGAACAATCTCTCTCTCTCTCTCTCTCTCTCTCTCTCTCTCTCTCTCCAGCATCAGTAGTATATAATATTTCTCAACTTCGTTCTTTACTATAAATTTCCCTGTAGAAGTTTTTCTCATTCTGCTGGGGGACTTGTTTCCCCAACTGAATTGCATGCCGACAAACGATCGGAGGGAGAGGTGGATGGGGAGAGAGTCTTCTGCTTTGCTATCCTTGCCTTCCACTTTGTAGCAAATTCTATTTTAGCATTAAGTTCGGACTACCTAGTAGGGACCGCAAGGTCTGTGTAGTCTGTGTATCTATGTAACTCTCCCTCTGATGTCTCACACACGCACACCAACACCATAGACTCATAGAGCACACACATACACTGCAGCCCATATTCTCACAGACACTGAAATTCACACACCCACCAAAACACATCAAAATCTGACCCCCCCCCCCCCCCCCTCAACACACGCACACACTGTACCATCACACCCACCCACCAATTCCTGACCCCGAACACACATTCACTGTACTCCCACCCCCCCCCCCCCCCCCCCCCCCCCCCCTCCCCCCCCCCCCCCCCCCCCCCCCCCCCCCCCACCCCACCCCCCCCCCCCCCCCCCCCCACCCCCCCCCGCCCACCCCACCCCCCCCCCCCGCCCCCCCCACCTCCCACCCCCCCGACCCCCCCCCCCCCCCCCCCCCACCCCCCCCCCACATACATAACGCCCACACCCAAACCACCCACACTGCCACCCATGTAGTACAATGTTTTAACGACCGCACCCCCCCAGATAACTAGTATTACACATCGCCTTATTATACCGTGGTAACCCCATTAAAGGGTAATGATAGGAGATGTAAGGGTTATTATCGCTTCCTCTCTCTCTCGCCCTCTCTCTCTCTCTCTCATCCTCTCTCTGCTCTCGTCTCTCCTCTTCTCTCTCTCTCTCTCTCTCTCTTCTCTCTCATCCTCTCTCTCTCTCTCTATCCTCTCTCTCTCCGCTCTCCGCTCTCTCTCTCTCTCCTCCTCTCTCTCTCTCTCTCCTCTCTCCTCTCCCGCTCTCTCTCTCTCATCTCTCCCTCATCTCTCGCTCTCCTCATCATCTCTCTCGCTCTCTCCTCTCCGACCATCGCCGTCTCTCTCTCTCTCTCTCTCTCTCTCTCTCTCTCTCTCTCTCCTCGTTTAGATCGTCATGTATGTGTGGTTATTGTATCTATGTGTACTCTCTGTAATCTCTCTAATCTCTCCTATCTCTCTTCGCCTCTCCTCTCTCTTTAAATAATCTCGTTAAACAATCTTCTCTCAGAAGTTGTAAATAGCCTTTTCAGAAGATCAGTGCAAGAACAGATTATATAGACTATTAACAAACTAAATAACTATTGACTATAAACACCATAGGAGGGATGACCACCTTTAATAACCTTGACCTATAAACAAAAAACAACCATGGTAGGAGGAACACCTTAATAACTATTGACTATAACACCATAGGCGGGGAACACACCTTAAGAACTATGGACTATAAACACCATAGGAGGGACACCTTCATAACTAGTAACTATAACACCATAGGAGCGAACAACCCTTAATAACTATTGAACTATAAACACAAACAAACACCATAGGAGGAGGAACACCTTAATAACTATTGACTATAAACACCATAGGAGGAGGAACACCTTAATAACTATTGACTATAAACACCATAGGAGGAGAAACACCTTAAGGGGGATGACTTGCTTTTATATTTCTGGGTTGTATTCATTCGGCCCCATTCAGCCAACTGTTTTATGACGTTTATCCCCATCCAGGTGTCGATTTATATCGGGCGAGCTATAGCGAGCCACCATATATTCGATAATGAGTTAGACAGTTGGCTAAATTAGTATATTTTTCGATAGAAAAATGCCTCCGGCGAAGCCGGATTTCTCCATAAAATGCTGGCTCGCTATCGCTCGGCAGGGTAAAATCGAAACCTGGATGGGGATAAATGTCTTAAAACAGTAGGCTGAATGGGGCCGAATGGATACAACTAAGAAAGAGAAAGAAAAAACAGGTTACACCCCCTTAATAATCTAGTGCTCCTCTTCATATGGGGTTTATATTCATTCTGTCCACTTTTCTGAGTTTATTCTTATCAATATGTAATTAGTATACGGTACAATGTATTAGTATACGGTACAATGTATTAGTATACGGAACCACTGTCTTCGTATAACGGCAAATCACCCAATGTATTATAATACGGCACAAGGTATTATTATAACGGCACAATGTATTCGTATCGGCAAAATGTATTAGTACGGGCCAATGTAATTAGTAGAACGTCCACAATGTAGTAGTATACGGTACAATTTATTAGTTAAACGGCACAATGTAGTAGTATAACGGTAAACCATGTAATGTAGTATAAACGGCACAATGTATTAGTATACGACGGCAACAATGTATGAGTATACGGCACAATGTATTAGTATACGGCACAATGTATTAGTATACGGTACAATGTATTAGTATACGGTACAATGTATTAGTATACGGTACAATGTATTAGTATACGGTACAATGTATTAGTATACGGCACAATGTATTAGTATACGGCACAATGTATTAGTATACGGTACAATGTATTAGTATACGGCACAATGTATTAGTATACGGCACAATGTATTAGTAATAGAACGGGCACAATGTATTAGTTATAGAGCGGCACAATGTACTTAGTATACCGCACAATGTATTAGTATAACGGTACAATGTAGTAGTATAATCGGTACCAATGTATTATATACGGTACACAATGTATTAGTAATAGAAGAACGGCACAATGTATTATATAGTATACGGTACCATGTATTCGTATACGTCAAACCATGTATTAGTATGACCGGCAAACAATGTATTAGTATACGGCACAATGTATTAGTATACGGTACAATGTATTAGTATACGGCACAATGTATTATTGTTTACCTATAGTACGGTGGCGCTAATAAGTCATGTCTCAGCTGTTATTACGTTTGGCTCACTCTGTGCTGTATTTATGTCAGATGTTGAATAGGGTGGGTAAGTGTAGGAACATGTTGGTATATCTCACTCAAAAAGAAGAAATCACGTGTAAATATTCTTATACCAATTATTGCTAAAAACATAATAGGTGCCGAGACGTCACTTAATAGGCCGACTGTACATACCTCTTTGAAATGAGCCGCAAGGTCTTTCGTGGTACTAACTATTCCTTGTACCCCCTTGTAACGCTCCCAAGCGAAGGTCAACACCATCATGTTCTGTTCTGCTCTGCCTTTAGGAGGTGTCACACCACGCGCGCGTTTTTTTTTTTTTTTTTTTTGCGGAGGTGTCACACGCGCGCTTTTTCCGTCAATTTTCGATGACCAATTGTTGTTCTCGTAATATTTTGAGGCTCCTTCACATTGGAATCGGAAACTAGACAGAAGGTAGATTAAGATAGGTTGCTGAATTCTGATAATCCTTAAATTTTGAAGATGCCAGACTACAATTGCCCGAATAAATTGACGGAAAATGAACTCGTGTGACACCGCCATGCCCATGAGATTCGAGCCAAGTAAACAAAATCATATGTTCCAATTTACAGCACAATTCAGCATG
>CM064579.1:42006134-42078118 GCA_032716605.1 Paralithodes platypus
GCCCGTATTGGAAACAAAAATAAACACAAAAAATGAAAGCAAAAACTGTGGTCGAGATAAAAAACAAAATATTGTATAGGGATGGTGGTGGTGGGTGGGGTTGAGGGGTGATAGGTTTATACAGTGGGGGAGGGGGGGGAGGAGTAGGGGAGGTTATACTTTTTTTTTTTTTTCTTTAGGGGGAGCGCATATACAGGTGTGTGTGTATATATATATACTGTATATATTCTTTGAACTTAAACCAAAATACAAAATATATCATTGAACGAAATATTAAACAGCTGCCCTCATTGCAAAAGCAGTGATAAGTCAGAACTCAAATCCAACATATTTACTTTATCAAATAAACTCAAACATATCACACAGATTAACATGGCTATATTGATTACGCTTGATTACGTAAATACATTGAGTGTACATTATATACATACTTACATACGGTACACATACATGTATACACCAAGTGGCATTAGACAATACACATACCGGTAGATACGTAAATCTATATACAGTATACTCATACATGCACACACATACAAACATACATACAAACATACATACAAACATACATGCACACATACAAACATACATACTGTACATAAACATACATACATACACATATGTACATACATAGATACATATACATAAGTATAATACATACACAAACATACATGCATAGCAGTACATACATACACACGGTACATAAAGACAGACAACTAGGACACATGAATACATATATCTTAACTATACATATATCTTAACTATACATATATCTTAACTATACATATATCTTAACTATACATATATCTTAACTATACATATATCTTAACTATAGTAGGTTTAATTTCAGCTGACCGTAAATTGAATCCTTTAGCAGCTGTTCTCTATATAAATAATGGAAACATGAAACTTTTATCCTATGTGAATGAAGGACACAAAAGGCAAAGCTGCCTGTCACAAGTGTCTCCCCCAAAGTTGAAAGAGTGAAAGAGAGCCAAAATCAAGGTGCGTATTATGTCTCTGCATCATTTTAATGCCAAGTTTTCGAAGTAAACAACATATTTAGCTGCAAAATCTTTCTTAACCCGTAAAGTGTGATAGGCCTTCTAAATAACGAGTAATCAAGATGGGAACATGGCAATTTACCGTCAGCTGGAGAAAACAGATTATATAGATAGGTAAAGACACGTTTAAGGGGGGATGGGCGTATTTAAGGGGGGATGGGCGTATTTAAGGGGGGATGGGCGTATTTATTAATTTAATTATGTTTTCGTTGTCTTATTTAGTTTCCTTCCTACACTTCCATCAAGCATAAAAAACCACCCATTCTAGATATATGTGTACATTTTTTGGTAGAAAAATGTCCCGTCTGAAGGCCGATTCCTTCTAAAATTACAGTCTCGCTTTCGCTCGCCAGGAAAAAATTGACACCCTAAGTAGGGCAAGCGTCTTAAAATCTCAAAATAATGGGGCTGAGCATGAGGTAGAAGGGGATCTTGCAAAACGACACATCTCCCCTTAAATACATAGACAAATATTTAACAACAACTTACAGACAATAAGATAATCATAAGGACGGTACGGTACGGTACATGCAAGTACACTTAAATACATAGACAAATATTTAACAAACACAACTACAGGACAATTAGATAATCATAAGACGGACGGGTACGGTAATGCAAGTACACTTAAATACATAGACAAATATTTAACAACAACTTACAGACAATAAGATAATCATAAGGACGGTACGGTACGGTACGGTACATGCAAGTACACTTAAATACATAGACAAATATTTAACAACAACTTACAGACAATAAGATAATCATAAGGACGGTACGGTACGGTACGGTACATGGATGTACACTAAAATGCTAAAATCAAACATTATCTGTAATTTCTAATACATGAAACGACAAACAAGTCTTCATACACTGATAACTAAACATTGAACATTCACAATCTAAAAATATATATAATAATAATAAAAAATATAAATAATAATAAAAATAAATATATAAACTACCGGTACCGGTATATGAAACCACTTAAAATAAATATATATTAATCTAAAAGGAAAAATCAAGTAACAAAACCAAAATAAGTGTTGTCGACGTCGATAGGAATGAAGACCAACTAATATTACAATGGCTAAACATAAATAAAAAAAAAAGTTAGATGTTTTATATATAGATAATATGTAAATTACTGTGGGTGCTAGTGGCGAGGACAAAACACACACACACACACACACACACACACACACACACACACACACACACACATCATAATCATCACCTTCTACATCAACTCACCACCTTCTCACATCATCACTTACAACATTTTCCCCGAGACGTTATAGACTGCAGCACCGTTGATTCATTTAAACTTCGCCTAGACAAATATCTTGCATCAAACCCGCGACTGACTGCGTTTGTAGATGAATAACTTTATTTTATCCCCCCCTCAGTTACTAACCCATCTGTCCCCTACTAATTTCCTAATCCTGCCACGACATTAGTTCCAGGGCGTATTAGTTCCCGTACCCATCTAAACCACTGTTTGGACAATTGATCCTCAGTGTTTTGGAGGACAAGCAGCCTAGAAGAGTCACCAGACCTGTTGTTGCTTGATTTCCTTTGTACTTCTTTGTACTAACATAAATACATCACTTATAATCTTCAACATCAATGGATCACCTTCTCAAAAATCATTAATTTCACCCACATTAATCACTATAATATTACTACCGTACTACAACTATCATCAAATACCGGTACCACCTATCCCCACTATCAAACCACCTACACCACCTAGGCTTACCACGTTTTCTACTCCACCACTATCACCACCTATCACTACCACTTTCACCACCACACCACAACAATAACAAAACACTTACCACATAAGGGCTTACACACGTGTTTCTACTCCACCACTATCACACCCCATTTTTTGTTTACTCACTACCCCTTTCACCACCACACCACAACACTACCACAACACTACCACCTAGGCTTACCACGTTTTCTACTCCACCACTATCACCACCTATCACTACCACTTTCACCACCACACCACAACACTACCACAACACTACCACCTAGGCTTACCACGTTTTCTACTCCACCACTATCACTACCACACCACCACTACCACAATACTACCACAACACTACCACCTAGGCCTACCACTGCCACCGCCATACCACTACCACCACAACACCACCACCACTTAGGCCTACAGCTTCCATCACTACGCCTACCACAACCACCAATTTCTCTGACCTAGACCCACAATGGTGCCTAACTAATACCAGTTGGGCTGAGTCTAGGAGATGTGAGTGTGTGTGGGGTGGGGGGGTGTGTGGGTTTAAGTGTGTGCGTGAGTGTGTGGGGGAGGGGGGTTGAGTGTGGAGTGTGTGGGTTTGAGTGTGGGGGGTATGGTTTGAGTGTATGCGAGTGAGTGAGTGCAGATGTTTAGGTGTGAATGTGTGGGTGAGAGAGAGTGCGATTGAGTGAGTGTGAATCATGTGTGAGAGCGAGGAGGGGGCGGAAGAGTATGGGACTACATCAATCTCAGCTGCCGACAAACGATTTCAGCAAAGGAAGGACCTATCTGCAGTCAAAGGGTTACTAGATGAGTTCAAAAGGGTTAATATAAGAAACGATACAGAGAAAAGAAAGAAAACAAACGCGTGATCTCTCTTTTATCCGGCTATTCAAAAAGATCACAGTTTCTTCTGAAGTTGCTCTTGGGGTGAGGATTGGGAAGAGGGAACAAAATAATGGGAAGGAAGGAAGGAGGGAGGGATGCAGGAAGGAAGGAAGGAGGGAGGGATGCAGGAAGGATGGAAGGGAGGGAGGAAGGAAGGAGGGAGGGAGGGACGCAGGAAAGAAGAAAATGAAGGAGGAAGAAAGACGAGAGGAAAAGAGAAAGGTAGGAAAGACGGAGAGGAGGGAAGAAGGAAGGAAGGAAGGAAAGGATGAAATGGGAGCTGAAAGGGAGAGAGGAAGGTAGGTAGGCACGAAAGGAGGAATGGAGGGAGGAAGAAAGGAAGGGGTGGAGAGAGAAGAAGGAAATAAAGCAGGAAAATAGAAATACAATACGAAAAGGGAAAACAGAAAGGAAGGAAGACAAAATGAAAAGGAGATAAGCAAAAGAAAGAGGAACAGAAAGCAAATAGAACGATGGAAGGAAGGAGGGAGACAAACAAAATACAAGAACAACTGGAGAGGACACAAAAATAAGGAACAAATAAATGATATGAGAGAATAAAGAGACGGATGAATAACAACAACAACAACAACAACAAACAAAAAACTCTTACACACATAATTTCCGAGAACAACCTCCAGATTTCACAGAATCTTCTTGGAGAACAAAAAGAGTGATGTAAGGAAGGAGGGTGGAGAGGGAGTATGGGTGGGAGGAAGGAAGGAAGGACTGGGATGTGGGTAGGGAAGGGAGGGAGGGAGGGAGGGAGGGAGGGAGGTAGGGAGGTGGAAGGGAGGGAGGGAGGGAGGAAGGAAGGAAGGAAGGAAGGAAGGAAAGAAGGGAGGAAGGCAGAACGGAAGGGAGGAAGGAAGGAAAGGATAGAACGAAGGAACGAAAGAGGGAAGGAAGGAGGGAGGTGAAGGATAAGAGGAAAGAAGGAGGAAGAGAAATACATAAATAAATGAAAGAAGGAAGGAAGGAATGAAGGAAGGAAAGAAAGGAAAACATTGAATAAATAGATGAAGGAAAGAAAGAAGGAGGAAACGTAATATAGGAATAATCTCATTTATTTATTTCACTCCAAACACCATACACCTCCCAATGAAATTAATGAAAGCATGTGATCTTCCCGGGAATCGAACCTGGGTTACCACCTATAGATCTTAAACACTAACCATTACTCCATCAAGACACTTCAAAGTTAAGTACATGACTACGATTATATATCCAATTATCGAATACTGGATATCAATCTAATCATGTACTCAGACCCAACTGCACACTGAACAGCCTAATGTTTATGTGAAAGGAAAGAACATTTTATGGGGCACAGATCTCTAAGGACCGACCTCGCTATGAAATGTTACTGAACCTTTTAGAAAAAAACTAATATATAAATTTCACTCCCAACTCCAAACACCTCCCAATGAACGTAAAGACAGGAAGGAAAGAAAGAAAGGAAGGAATAAGGAAGGAAGGAATAATAAAGGAGGAATAAGGAAGGTAGGAATAAGGAAGGAAGGAAAGAAAGAAAGGAAAGAATAAGGAAGGAAGGAAGGCAGAAAATAATGGGAGAACGAAAGGAAGGAACGTAAAGACAGGACGGAAAGAAAGGAATAAGGAAGGTAGGAAGGAAGAAAAAAAAGGAAAGAAGCGGTCCCCTAGATGAACTGCAGGATTAAGGAGTGATGGCCTGGTAGATAAACAAAGAAGTAAACAAGCAAACGTCAACAAGCTGCCAACAAAACAATGGGGGGTCCGTCTGTCTCTCTCTCTCTCTCTCTTACAGTCTCACTCTCTCTCTCTCTCTCTCTCTCACACACACACACACACACACACACAGTTGCAATTAACTTCAAAACGTATTTAGTAGCCGAAAGACCTCTCAGTACATTCAAGAGAGATATTATAAAAGAATAATAAATTGGATAGCGCGTAATTAAACCTTTTATCTTCTTAAACTGGTCTACACCTTCTCTGAGAAAAATGTGTTCCATGTAGTGCAGATCTAATATATGATAATACTTCTACATACAGTATAATTCAATGGAGAGAGAGAGAGAGAGAGAGAGAGAGAGAGAGAGAGAGCTCGAGATGAAGGAGAGTAGGAGGAGGACAGACAAGGCACACACAGCGGAGGATAAGGGGGGAGCGGATGTGGAGAGAGAGAGGCCAGAGGAGGAGAGAGAGAGACGCAGAGCTAGAGAGAGAGGGGGGGCGAGGAAGCTGAGACAAGCAGAGCAGACGACAGCTGAGGAGAGAGAGAAGAACGGATGAAGGAAAAAGGAATAAGAGGGGAGAGGGGAAGATGAGGGAGGGGGGGGGGAGAAAAATAAAGGAAGAGGAGGTGAGAGGGGAGAAGAACAAAAGGGAAAGGGAGCAGGGCGAAAGGGGGGGTGAGTGGTGGGGAAGGGGAGGCGAAGAAGAAGAAAAGAGGGAAGGAAGGGGAGGGGAGGAGGAGGGCAGAGCGAGCGAGGGGAGAGAGAAAGAGGACAGCGAAGGTGAGATGGGAAGGGGAGAGAGAGAAGAGGGGAAAAACGAGAAAGAGACCAGCGAGGCCAGCGAGGAGCGAGCGTGACGAGCATTGACGGAGCGACGGGAGGTTGAGAGGGATGATAGAGGCGGGGGGAGCGAGATAGAGGAGAGAGGAGGGGCCCGGGGGCCGAGGAGGGGAGAAGAGGATGGGGAGCGAGGAGGGAGGGGTGAAGAAGTGGGCGCGAGGGATGAGGACTGGAGGGGAGCGAGCGCGACACAGCTTGGGAAGCGAGATGGGAGGAAGAGAGCGGAGTGGAGGGAGATGAGCACAGCGTGTGTGAGGGAAGGAGGAGGGGAGGGACGGCTAGAGATTGGGAGTGGAGGGCGGGGGGGCGTAGTGGAGTGAAGAGCGCGGATGAGTGGAGGAGAGGAGGCGAGGTGAGAGGGTTAGAGGGGATGGGATGGGGGGAGCAAGCGAGAAGAGAGGTGCGGTCTGGAGCGAGGGTAGTTAAGGACGGAGGAGGCGGAGAGTACGAGATGAGGGAAGAGAGGAGACAGAGCGAGAGAGAGGAGGAGAGACAGAGGACAGAGAGAGGACAGCGGGAGGAAGGGACGAGAGAAAGGAGAAGAGATCAGAGAGAGCTGAGAGAGGATAGAGAGATGAGACAGAGAGAGGAGAGAGGAGAGAGAGGGAGCGAGAGAAGAGGAGAGAAGAGGGAGGGTAGGAGAGAGACCAAGGAGACAGACAGACAGACAGACAGACAGGAGAGAGAGAGAGGAGAGAGGAGAGAGAGACAGAGAGAGAGAACGAGAGAGAGATTTGAGAGAAGAGACAGAGACAGAGACAGAGACAGAGACAGAGAGAGAGAGAGAGAGAGAGAGAGAGAGAGAAACAAGGACCCAAAGTTCTTATACAGCTCCCATATTGCACACCTGCGGACCAGTGTTGTACAGAGCTTTAAGGGGAGATGGGTAGTTTTTCTGGTCCCCCTTCTTTCTCATGTTTAGCCCCATTAGCTTTCAGATTTTAGACGTTCGGCCCATTAGTTTGGTGATTTCAAGACCTTTCGCCCCATTTCTTTGTCAATCTTAACACTGTTCGTGTCATTTAGGTGTCGATTTTTTTCGTGGCGAGCGATAGCGAGCCTGTAATTTAAGAGGAACCGGCCTTCGGCCGGAACATTTTCCTATCAACAAATGTACAAATTCATCTTGAAGGAGGGTCTTGGGCAGGTGTTTTTTTAAGCTTGATGAAGGTCTAGGGAGGAAACTAAAAAATATAAATACATGAACAAATAAATTCACTCATCCCACCTTAACCCTTTCAGTGTGATGACGTCATTTGGTCATTAATATTCTGGTTATCATTAGGGAAATTTATTTACTTAGGAACGTTTTATGGGTAGAAGTGAAAGAAGAACACAAAAAAAAGGGGGGGGGGTGTCGTCTATGGTCAATCCATGGGGCGGGCTCATCGGCGTCAGTTAAGGAGATAGATAAGATCATAAGTAGGGTACCGTATATATAAATAAATACAAATAAATAAATAAAATATAATTATACTGCATATATTTTGTTTTCTATGTGAATGAGGGAGACAAAAGGCATTTCATAAATCAACTGCCCTTTTGCAGCGGAGTGCCTTCCCCCAGAATTAGAAAGAGTTGACAGGTGAAAGGGCCACCAAAAATCAAGGATTGTTCAAGCTAAAAAAAAAATATATATATATATACTGTATACTGTATATACCGGTATATATATATATATATATATACTGTATAAGTGTATATATATGAATAAAAAGAGTGAGAGACAGAGCACCCAGCAACACGTGTATCGACAACAAGAACAACAACAACAACAACAATAATAAGGCCAACACACGACACCAACTCACAACCACTTTCACTCTTTCCCACACACACACACACACACACACACACACACACACACACACACACAGGTCCTCACGTGCCCTACACTTTCTCCCCTCTGCTATACTAGTTTCCTATATTATTTCTGCTAAAAGATATTATATTATAGTACGGATGTACGGCCTTCCACCAGCGATATTATAGTACGGATGTACGGCCTTCCACCAGCGATATTATAGTAGGGATGTACGGCCTTCCACCAGCGATATTATAGTAGGGATGTACGGCCTTCCACCAGCGATATTATAGTAGGGATGTACGGCCTTCCACCAGCGATATTATAGTAGGGATGTACGGCCTTCCACCAGCGATATTATAGTAGGGATGTACGGCCTTCCACCAAGCGATAGTATAGTAGGGGGGAAATTTTGGTTTTTAAACCCCCAAGGGGCCTTCCACAAGCGATATTATTAGTAGGGATGTACGGACTTCCACCAGCGGATATTATAGTACGGGATTGTACGGCCTTCCACCATGCGATAGTATAGATAGGGATGTACGGCCTTCCACCAGCGATATTATAGTAGGGATGTACGGCCTTCCACCAGCGATATTATAGTAGGGATGTACGGCCTTCCACCAGCGATATTATAGTAGGGATGTACGGCCTTCCACCAGCCGATATTATAGTAGGGATGGCTACGGCCTTCCACCAAGCGGATATTATAGTAGGGATGTACGGCCTTCCACCCATGCGATATTATAGTAGGGATGTACGGCCTTCCACCAGCGATATTATAGTACGGATGTACGGCCTTCCACCAGCGATAGTTGTATTGGCCATTTAATTAAGATTTCGAGCAGCTGAACTTTCTCTTGTCTTGTGAGCTAGATTTATTTATCGTAAGTGTTTTCCTTTATTACTTCTATTAAATATACATGTATAAAACAAATAATAATATATATACATATACAGTATATATATATATATATATATATATATATATATATATATATATACAGTATATATATATATACAGTATATACCGGTATATATATTTTTTTTTTGTTTTTTTTTATATATATTTATATATCGGTATATATTTATGTAATTATATATATTAATTTTTATTTTATTTTTGTATATATATATATGTATGTTTAATAGAAGTAAGATATACAGTACAAGCATGTTCCTACACTTAACCACCCTATTCAACATTCGGCAGACATTAATACAGCACAGAGCGAGCCAACCATAATGCCAACTGAGACATGACTTATTAGCGCTACCGTACAGTCGTCACGATAAGATCTGTACCAGCCCACCATGTTCATTAAGCAACTATAATTGGAATAATCATATTTCGAATTAACTTATAGGGTGGATAAGTGTAGGAACATGGCTGTATGTCTCACTCAAAAAGAAAAAAACATGTAAAATATGGCTGATACAAATTATTGATCAAAATATACTAGGTGCCGACGAGACATCACTTATTTGGCCGACTGTACATTTCCTGTAATTTCATGGGGCTTTATCCTTAGTGATTATTGGTCGTTTTGTACTTCCGTTAGATTGTCGATGCGTATTTTCCCTGGTGTGTGTGTGTGTGTGTGTGTGTTTTTTTTGTTTTTTTTTTCTATGTGGATGAGGGAGACAAAAGCAGAGCTGCAGTGATAAGTATTCCCCCAGGAATCTCTTGTTGAATTATTTCCTCTATCACTTATGCTTCTTCATTCTTCCCCTGTGTATTGACTTATAATTTAAGCTTCATTCTTCTGCTCATGACATTATAGTTACAAGGACTTACAAGGAATAGTTAGTATCACAAAGACCTTACACTTCATTCCGGGGAGATAATCGAAGTGGAAGGAGAGCGATTGTTTAGTTGAATACACTCATTACAGAGTGTGCAAAATACTATCTACTCTCTTCTTGAACTGCTCTAATAAAGAACTGTTTACAACTTTTCAGGGAAGTGTGTTCCAGTTAGAACCGATCGTATTTGTGAAAGCAAATCAACAAATACTAGTGCCTTTTCAATTCGAGAGAGAGAGAGAGAGAGAGAGAGAGAGAGAGAGAGAGAGAGAGAGAGAGAGAGAGAGAGAGAGAGAGAGAGAGAGAGAGAGAGAGAGAGAGAGAGAGAGAGAGACTCCTTGTAACAAACTATCTAGCCTATGTGAAAAAAGGAAACGGTAGCACAATAAAGCTTGGTGCTATTAATTAGTAAATACAGTAAATCGGGGGTTAAAAGCGAGATATTTATCTAGTCGAATTTTGATAGTTTCAACAGTACTTCACTCAATGACATTACTAGGTGATGTTAAGTGTGGTGGTGGTGGTGGCTGTAGGGGGGTTGTAGTTGTAGGTGACTATGATTGTAAATAGTGTGAGTGTGGTATCAGTAGTAATAGTAGTTGCTTTTGTTGTTCTCGTTATTTATGTTGTTGTTGGTTTGGTAGTGGTCGTAGTCAATCAATCAATTGCTCTTGTTGTTTCTTGTTATTGTTGTGATGGTTTGGTAGTGGTCGTAGTGTTGTTGTTGTTATCTGTGACGACGTAGGTAATTGTGTTGTGGTTGGCATTAAGTTGAGGATAATATTTAGTGTGGTGATTGTTGTGGTACTACTGGTAGTGGTGATTGTGAGTGTGATGATAGTAGTAGTAGTAGTAGAAGTGGTAGTAGAAGTAGTATCTATATTGTACACACCCACTAACAGGCACACAGACAAACACAGAGACAGACAAGACAAACTGGTAATTGTTGTTGCTGTTGTTGTTGTTGTCTTTACTGTGATTACTATGACGATGGTTTTGACAGTACTTACGATGATGAATTTGATAGCATTGTTGTTCTGTGCAGGTGTTATTGTTTTTGTTCTTGTTCTTGTTGTTATTCTTGTTCTCGTTGTTGTTCTTGTTATTCTTGTTATTTTTATTCTTGTTCTCGTTGTTATTCTTGTACTTTTTGTTATTCTTGTTCTTGTTATTGTGTTTGATGTTATTCTTGTTCTTGTTATTATTGTTGTTCTTGTTATTATTGTTATTCTTGTTATTGTTCTTCTTGTTATTGTCTTTTACTGCTGTTGTTCTTGTTGGTGTTATTTGTCTTGTTGTTCTTGTTCTTATTGTGCTTGTTGTTCTTCTTGTTCTTTAATGTTGTGTTTTACCAGTGTGTGTTAATGTTAATGTTGTTGTTGTTGTTGTTGTTGTTGTTGGCGTACACGTGTAGGACAAAGTAGGCAATGGATCTGGTTTTTGCTGTTGGCCATTTTATTTTTGTCTCTACTGTTGTTGCTACAGTAACGATCTTCGCTGTTGTTGTTGTTGTTGGTGGTGGTCGTGGTGATTGTAAAACGGTGGCTAAAGGGATGATTGATAGTGTTGGATGACTGGAAGGTTGATTGGTGATTGAGGACAGTGGTGGTGTGGTTGAAGATGGTTGTGGTGATGAGTGGAAGATGGTGGTGGTGGTGATGAATGAATGAATGATTGATGGTGTGAGTGGAGTGGGTGGTGGTGTGGTGATGAAAAGGTGTGGTGGTGGTGGTTGTGGTGGTGGTGTTGTGGCGTATTGTGGTGGTGTGTGTGGCAAAACTGGATGGTGGTGATGTGTGGTGGTGTAATGTGAGATGTGGTGTGTGGTAGAGTGTGACAAAGCGTGGAGCGTGGCGGGTGTGTGGGGGAATAAAAACGGTCTGACAGAGGGTGTTATTGAGACAGTGGAGAGCTTAGTGGTTAGAGGGAGTAGGTTGGTTGTTGTGGGTGGTGGTGTTAATATGGTGGTGTTTTGTAGATATATAGATACCGTAGATATAGATAGATAGAGAGATATGAGAGAGAGAGATAGTGTGGTGTGTGTGTGTGTGTGTGTGTAGATCTGTGTGTGTGTGTGTGTAGGTCTTTGTGTGTGTGTAGAGTGTGTGTGTGTGTGTGTGTGTGTAATAACCCCCCCACCAAAACAAAGCCACTGACACAAGGTACCGTAACCCACGTGATAAGTTGATGACCACCACAATATGATGTAACTCTTAAGGGGGTAGTGCTTGGTTTTTGGGCTATATCTTATATCTATATATATAATAATATTATATATATATATATATATGATAATATATATATATATATATATATATATATATATATATATATTAAACACTCCCTAGACCCCCTTTAATGATAAATTTGTACATTTTTCGGGAGAAAAATTTCACTGCCGACCGCCGTCTAGTGTGTAAAAATTATCGCTCGCTATCGCTCGCAGGAATAAACGGCCAATGCACGAAAGGTCTAACTATTGACAAAGTAATGGGAAGTAACATACGGCTGTATGTTATGACCTTGATCAGTGTTATGAACGGTGTTATAATAGGCTTATGTCAGGGTGTGGATGTACCTGCGTATTCGTGTTTATGTGTATGTGATTTCACGCATTCGTATGTGTGAGGCTAGGTTAATGTGTGTTCGTTTATGTGTAATGTACGATATTCCTACTACTACTACCAATACTAATAATAATATTAATATACAATACTAATAATATAATAATAATTGTAAATAATAATACTAACAATCACAACAAAACACCAATAATCCACCAAAAAATATGAAAAAAAAGAGGATAATATCACTAAAGAGGAAACTAATTACATATACAAAAAATACAGCGGGATGAGGGGGAGAGAGAGAGGAGAGGAGAGGAGGGAGAGGAGGAGAGAGAGAGAGAGAGAGAGAGAGAGAGAGAGAGAGAGAGAGAGAGAGAGAGAGAGAGAGAGAGAGAGAGAGAGAGAGAGAGACTGTGTATATGATACTATATGTGTGTTGATTATGCGGTATAGGCATGTGGCGGGATATGTGATGTAGGTAGGCCTATGTGGTATGAATATGTGGAGTGAGCATGTGGAAGGCTATAGGTATACTGTATTGTGTTGATATGTGGTATTGTTATGTGGCATGAGTATATGATGTGGGTATAAGCTGAAGATATGTGGTCTAAGCGAGTGGTATGGGTATATACCGTAGTATAGATAATATGTGGTATGGGCATATAGCGTAGATATGTGGTGCATATAATGTGGTACGGTATGGGCATGTAGAGTGTGGGCATGTGGTATGGATATGAGGTATGAGTATATAACGTAGATATGTGGTGCAGATATGTGGTATGGGCCCGTAAAAATTGCTCGAGTGACATTATCTGGTATTGCAATGTAGGGACTTGGGTAACAGATATAATACCAATCTAAGGGGTGGATGGGTGGGGAGAGTAGTGGTGGAATATATTACAATACATTTATATATAGGCCTACACATGGAATATATTACAATACATTTATATATACCGGTAGGCCTACACATGGAATAGATTACCCGGTACAATACATTTATATATAGGCCTACACATGGAATAGATTACAATACATTTATATATACCGGTAGGCCTACACATGGAATAGATTACCCGGTACAATACATTTATATATAGGCCTACACATGGAATAGATTACAATACATTTATATATAGGCCTACACATGGAATAGATTACAATACATTTATATATAGGCCTACACATGGAATATATTACAATACATTTATATATAGGCCTACACATGGAATAGATTACAATACATTACATTGCTTAATTTTAAAAAGTTGTAGATTAGGTGTTGCTAGATTTGTAAATTGACTAAACCTCGGCAACTATAACAATCAGTGTTCTTCAGAGCTCTCTCAGTGTATACCCCTTCCCTTGCGGCGAGTGCGAGACACCCGCTTTTCAACACAGTCCCACTCGTATTCTGTCCAGCTCTCCAACCCAAGAATTGGCAAATTTTCTCAGTCTTTCTTCTACTCAAAAAGTGAGCTCTGGAATTCTCTCCCTCAATCAATCTTTCCTTCATCCTATGACGTAGACTGCTATAAACTTCGTGTGTCCAGGCATTTTGACTCTACCGTCCATTGAATTTGGCTCTGTCACTCTTTTAACTTTGGGGGGGAGACACTCGTTACAGGCAACCTGCCTTTTGTCTCCTCCGTGCACATAGAAACAAAAATGATTATACAACAAATACACACTGCCTCACACACACACACACACACACACACACACACACACTCTCTCTCTCTCTCTCTCTCTCTGTAGGGCGGGCTGAACCATAATAATAGGCGTGGTGTGAGGTTGCCCTACATATGTGTGTGTGTGTGTGTGTGTATGTGTGCGACACACTGCCGTGGCTTTACAAAATAGCTTCTCCAGCACGTGGGTATAATTATACAGCCCAGTCAAAACAAGTATATAGGTCTAGTTCTACCCAACCTAGGTACAATGGACACAAGTAAACAACTTCCATTCAACGGGCATAACAAAAAGAAGAGTAAAATGCTACTGACATCAAAGCCTGTGAGTAACCTCAATCCAAGCCTGTCAACGATATATTCAACCAGTATACCATCCCTCAGAAATCCGGGTATATATATATATATATATATATATATATATATATATATATATATATACATTGATTCCTCCATCATCATCAACAGCAGCAACAACAGGGTCACCTAAACCACTGGAGCTTGGCCTGACCTTTATCAATAATCCTTGTCAAACGGTAATTTACAACCACTACACCACATAAATCCGGGTTATAGTTTATCATTATCAACAGCATATCACCCAACATAATTCCCGGTATATACTGTATGTAATCCATCACCACCATCATCAGAATACCAACCGAATAGTTTGGCGATTTTGAGACCTTTTGCCTCATTTTTGTGTCAACATTGAAGACCTTTCGTGCCCTTTAGGTGTCGATTTTTTTCTTGGCGAGCGATAGCGAGCCTCTAATTTTAGAAAGGAATCGGCATTCGGCCGGGAAATTTTTCTACCGAAAAATGTACCGGTACACATTTATCTTGAAAGGGGGTTTAGGGGGTGTTTTTCTAAGCTTGATGGAGGTCTAGCGAAGAAACTCAAAAATAAATTTATAAATAAATATATGGACCAAAAACCAAGCACTACCCCCTTAACCTGTGGAGGAGCTTGGTCTGACCTTTGTATCAATAACCCACCAACAACAGCAGCAGCGAGAAACTTTCACTGTACCTACTTCTTCCCGCCCCCCCCCCCCCCCCCCCCCTCCTCCTCCTCCTCCTCCTTCTCCTCCGCAGCCAAACAGACTGAAACACAACAACAACTACCAACACGTCTACACCCCCTTCTTCCTCATGTGAACTCGGGGAAACTTTTCTACCGAAAAATGTACACATTTATCTAGGGGGTATAATTCTCAGCTTGATGGAGGTATAGGGAACAAACTAAAAACCTCCCCGCAAGCTATATTTACTAGTGTACGGTAAATTTGTCATGGATAATTTTCAACCCATCAGACAAGTGTAGATCTATATATTAACGTAACCTACATAGGCTACGTCAATAGTTTACATATTGTATATAAGGCCAGACAAATAGGTATAATGGCACCTCTAGGAATCTAATTTAATATATTCAGACTCACATTGGGGGCTATATGTTCAATAAAAAAAAATATATATATATTTTTGTTTATATATACCGTATATATATATATATATATATATATATATATATATATATATATATATATATATATATATATATATATATATATATATACAGTATATACAAATACATGAGCGAACCTAAGACCACAGCAAGATAGACTTTAATATCGTTATACCATAGTCCCATATCAATCCTGGCTTATTAAGATGACAGTTCTATTTATACAGTAACAAAAAAACAATAGATCGCCAACAATCTCATGACTATAGTCCATTCATTATAGGTAGGCCAATAATCTTGACCCCTAACCTATATAACTCTAAAACGACTGGAGTAATCGAGCTAATATCTACCATTTGGGAAGGGTCAGCTAGGGAATAGGTGTGACAATTTACAGCCCATTTGATCCCGCCCTTTTTGAGTTACAGAGGTTAGGATTCACGGGATTACTGGACAACCTACTTGGAACCGGGTATAGTGCCTGTACTATTAATTACACATCGTATTTTGTCCACTTAATATCCCTCTCTCTAGGGGGTAGTACTCGCTTTTCTATGGACCCCTTCTCCCTCATGTTTAGCATATTTGTTTTGAGGTTTTAAGACGTTCGCTACGTTAGTTTGGCGACTTTGAGACCTTTCGCCTATTTTTTTTTCAATATTAAGACCTTTCGTGCCCTTTAGGTGACTTTTTTTTTATCCTGGCGAGCGATAGTGAGCCTCTAATTTTAGAAGGAACATTTTTCTACGAAAAATGTACAAATTTAACTTGAAAGGGGGTCTATGGGGTGTTTTTTCTAAGTTTGATGTAGGTCTAGCGAGGAAACTCAAAAATACATTAATAAATAAATATATAGACCAAAAACCAAGCACTACCCCCTTAAGGATTTCAGCGAACCACTGATTTTGACTGTACATTTGACGTTAGGCCTATGTGAATATAATAAGGGTATTGAATTACGGCAACCTGTAATTCCTTTCTTCCTTCCTTCCTTCCTTCCTTCCTGCTCACACGATAGGAGGCTATTCAATTTCTTGTACGAACGAACGCACATACATACTCGTACATGCGTGCATTCTCACTAGTCCACACACACTAAACACACAAACATACACACACCACACACACATATACAGACACACACACACAGTCTCTATCTCTCTCACCACACACACACTCACACACCATTACACACACACACTCACATTCACTCTCTCCCTGTCTCTCTCTGACTCGCGCTCTCTCTCTCTCCACACACACACTTCCTGCTCTAAATTACACGTTACATAAAGGTGCCTCTTCCTGTACCTACAAGCGATATTATAGCTTCTCTATAATCTCAATGAAAGTCTATACCGGTACCTCAGAAATGTGTACTCTCTCTCTCTCTCTCTCTCTCTCGTTCAAGCACAATCAAGAGTGAAAGGAAGCGTACCGTAGCATATACGAATTCCCGTGGCCTACTGTACACACACTACTGTACACACACTACTGTACACGCACTACTGTACACGCACTACTGTACACGCACTACTGTACACACACTATTGTACACACACTACTGTACACACACTACTGTACACACACTACTGTACACACACTACTGTACACGCACTACTGTACACGCACTACTGTACACACACTACTGTACACACACTATTGTACACACACTACCCTGTTTCATTCTTGGCAAACTATCACAACTGCTTGATAAATTTAATGAACACAATCACTTCCTTTCATTTTTACTTGTCCGATAAACACTTTTAATCAGATCAAAAACAAATGATGCATGTTATCACTTTCTAGATCCAATAAAGCATTTCTTTCATGTTATCTGGCTATTATTCGAAGATTATATGCAGATTCGGAAGGGTGTATGGAAGTCTTTACCCTTATAATTCACACAAATCCTTCCTAAACGGTATACATTCGTCTACAGATAGCCATAATATACTGTCAAAATGCATCATGATCTTCAAAGGCTAAAAACATACAATAAAATAAATAAACAAAATACTGTTATAACCCTTTTAAGTACTTGGACGCCTCTTATTATTCTAGCAAACATTAAATGATTTTACTCAAGCTGTGGAAGGCCCTTTAGGAATATAACCGTATACCGGGTATATATATTGGTTTTCTATTTGTATGAAGGAGACAAAAGGCAGGTTGCCTGCAACGAGTGTCTCCCCCAAAACCGAAAGAGTAACTGGGCCGAATTCAAGGGAAGTTGGGGTCGAAATGCCTAAAAACACGCAGTTTCAAGCAGTTTAAGTCTTAATAAGTGGGGAAAGTTTGAATGAGGGAGAGAGTTACTTGTTGAGTAGAAGAAACTGAGAAAACACAGTTACCATCAATAGTACCCCTCACGTCAGTCTTCAAGGTTGGTTGGTATGATCATATACAGTATATTATATATATATATATACAGTATATTATATATATATATATATAATTATATATATATATATATATATATAGATATATAATTATACTGTATATATATATATATATTACCGTATATATTATATATACGGTATATATATACTGTGTATATATATATATATATATATATATATATATATATATATATATATATATATATATATACAGTACAGTATATATGCTAGGTATCATTCACTCCCGTTATTCTCATCCAGTGGCATAACATTATGAAGAAAAACAAGTTAATTTGTTCCAACTGATGATGAAGTGGCATGTCCCCATCTTCATTACTCAGGTATTACCAACATTGTAGAGCGAAATACTGTCTGTTGTTAATTATGAAAAGTTGGCAATGTTATGACAAAAGAGATATTGAAGTTTCATATTTTTCCAATAAGTACCAGCATCGAAAAATTACTTGTTAAAGGATTCAATTTACCATCAGTTGAGAAGAGACTACAGTATAGTAAAATATCCAATAGGCGCCTTCACACATGGGGTGTTCGAGTGATGTGCTAAGTGACATAGAACAATCAATAGAACCTAGCTCTTAACCCGTTCCGTACCGGTTCAATCCTCGTAACTTTATCCTGGCTATTATCATACTATTTTATTCAGTGTATAAAAGGCCTCCAGCAATTAACAGGCTTCGAACCATCTCACTTCACCCATTTTACTACCACAGATCCTTCTTAAACTGCACGAAATTGTCTAAATATAGCTAGAATATAATTAGACAGACACAAATAAAGCCATCTCTTCCTCTCGCCCTACTCCCAAACTACGGTATCATTCAGGGCGCAGCGGTCCAGTTAATTCATTTCTACCGGTATTGACATTTGCAGTAGTATTTGCAATTGTCGAGCAATTTATTCGTAGTGTGCCGCCCTCTGGGATAAAAACACGCCTCCACAGATCCCCTTCCAAAAACAAAAATAAAACAATGAATAAACTATAGGCCTAAAGATAAACAAATATATATTCCGGTATATAGTAACTATAACAATAAATATTAATAATAAATCAATCTATCTATCTATCTATCTATTGCCCGACGCCGTGATCCCCGAAGGGGTGGCCACGAGCGAACCGTCCCCATGCACCTCTGTCCCCAGTCAGTCGACGCCCCTCCTCCCAACCAGCACGGCCTTCATCCATATACTTCCTCACTTCATCCTTCCACTTCTCCTTCGGTCGATCTCTCCCTCTCTGTCCTTCCACCTCGCTCTCGTACACCCTCTTAGTCATTCTCTCGATTTCCATACGTTCCATATGGCCGAACCATCTCAAGTTGTTCCTTTTCACACTTTCCAGCACATCTACCTCCACACCACACCTCCTTACTTCCTCATTTGTCTGTCTATCCCTCCATGTAGCTCCGCACGCACTTCTTAAGTAACTCATTTCCACCGCTCTCAATCTTGGTCTGAGTCTCTCAACCAACGTCCATGCTTCGCTTCCGTAAGTCAGTGTCGGGATTACCACACTGTCATGCAAGGACTTCTTCACTTCCATACTGACCACCCTATTTCTTGTTACTGCTTTCAGCGTTCCTACAACCCTCTTCCTCTGTTGTACCCTCTCCCGCACTTCTTCATCCATAGTCCCATCTTTACTCAACACACTGCCCAGATACTTAAAAGAGTTGACGATCTCCACAGCCTGACCGTTCAACTTCACCTCACACTCTGTGACTTCACCCCTTTACCTTCAAATTCCGTTTTTCGCATCAATAATAATCATAATAATAATAATTATAATACATATATAATTATATATATACCGTACTGCGTATATATATATATATATATATATATATATATATAAAACACTGCACCTCAGCTTTCCCAAATTGTGTGTTGTCCTAAGTTGCAGGCTTGCTATCGCTTACCTGAACTGGAGCGAAACGTCTAATAATCGCCAAACTAACGGGATGAAACGAGTGAATTCAGTAAGATCTGTGTCTTTAAAAAAAAAAAAAAAAAAAAAAAAAAAAATCCTTAGGTGATAATCAACCCTTTAAAGATGATGATGCATTTTGACAGTATACTCTGGCTATCATTAAACAATTATAGACAATTTAGGAAGGATCTGTGGGAATTATAAGGGTAAGGACGATCATAATTAACCTTCTGACTTCCACATACCTTTCCCAATCTGAATAAACCCGTCTAATAATAGCCAGAAAACCGAACAGAAATAAGTAATCCCATCTTGAAAGAGATAAAGCAATCCTTCCTCTCGCCCTACTCCCAATCTACCAGTGGTCTAATTGTTAAGGCACGTCAGGATTAGAGGGCTTCGTCGTGTGCAACTAAAGGAGAGACTGGTGGACAGGTTGAGACAGAGTAAGAGTGTGAATATATACAGTAGGATATACAGTATATCACAGTATATACAGTATATATACAGTAGGATATACAGTATATACAGTATATATACAGTAGGATATACAGTATATCACAGTATATACAGTATATATACAGTAGGATATACAGTATATCACAGTATATACAGTATATATACAGTAGGATATACAGTATATCACAGTATATACAGTATATATACAGTAGGATATACAGTATATAACAGTATATACAGTATATATGTTGAGTTATCTGCTCAACAGGTGGCGTTGTGTGTGTGTAAGTGTGAGAGTCCGAATGTAGGGGGTGAGACAGTGAAGCACGGGAACGAGGTGGCTTCAGAGATGGGGTCGTTTCGGGCCATGAGTGAGCACCGTCCCTCATGTGAAGGCAAGATGGCAGGTGCTCGTTGTACTCTACGTGCTTCACATGTCTCACTCTCTAGACTGGAACAAGACCTCACGGGCTTCACTGTTCATTGTAAAGCGGTGGATGTTAAGGCTCTCAGCCTATGCCCGAGAGGAAGTAAGTTGGAATATAGAAAAAACAAAAAACAAATATAACATACATAGGGATTTTGTCCTCTGTTTATGTAGGAGACAAAAGGCAGAGCTACCTGTAACAATTTCCCCCTAATAAATATTGAAACAATGATAAAGGGCCAAATACTGGTTTCATCACTCACGATTTAGTACCGCACTCCTACAATAATAATAATATTAATAAAAATAATAAAAATAATACTAGTAATACAATAATACACAACAAATACTACTTATACTAATAGTATAAAAAAATAAACCCTCTCACCTCCTCATTTCTCTCCCTCTACGACTTCCTGAGTGCCAAGGTGGTGTGCTGTCAGTGCCTATACCCACTGCCAGAGCTAGAAGGCACTCCTCACTCTCTCTCTCTCTCCTTGGCACTGACACTGTTCAGTCACACGTGTTTATTACCCAGCCTATAGGGAGAGGGGGGGGGGGGGGGGGGCACACGGCCGTTTCTCATGCCAACATTCTCAGGAAACTTCCGGATCATCATTTACAATAAATTAACAATATTAATAATAGTTATAAAATAGTAATAATATACAATATAAATAATAATAATAATATAACAATCAACACAATAATAATAATAATAATAATATAACAATCAACTATAAATATAATCTAGTCACCCATTAAAACACAAACTAGTCCCAAATATCGTCAAAATAAACTTGTCTATAAATTTTGACTGGAAAGACTCGTACGAATCCATCTTGACTATAACCCTATATGTGTAAATAGCTCACCATTCCTACCGACACACACACACACACTCACTATCTATCACACTCTCACAACTCTCTCTCACACACACACACACACACATATCCTCATATCTGTACATCTCATGTTCATCCACAAAATTGTAAAATGTGTATTTTCAGCTCATGAGGCTGCCATTCTTTAATAAACCGTTTATTATTATTATTATTATTATTATTACACACACACACCTGGCGACACATACATACACACACACACACTTCCGGCCACACCTGGCGACACACACTCACACACACACACCTCAGGTAACACTCACTGGCGCTCTGTAAACTTATCCAGTCCAGTGGGGAAGGGAGGAGGGGGGAAGGGGAGAGAAGGTACGGTACATGAGGTCACCCACATGTACACACGGTCAAAAAAGTATCTGCACCCCTACGCTGATTATCTGGTGTGTACAGCTCGGTAGTATAGACCGTATGTAGTAAGTCTTCGGTAGTATAGGTAGGTAGTAGACTAGTAGTATAGATGGATATAGCTGCAGGTAGAGATACCAACCCTACCAAGCAATAGGCTACACACAAGATGATCAGGGTAGGGGTACAGATACTTTTTTACCCATGTGTACATACAAAATTTATCATATACATACTTACATACATACATACAATACACTATACATACACACACTCACATTAAACAAACACACACACACCTTATACACAGTCAGATTTAAAATAATTTGCTACATCCCCCCCCCCCCACACACACTCACTCTCTCTCACTCTCTCTCTCTCTCTCTCTCTCTCTCTCTCTCTCTCTCTCTCGATAGATAAGATAGATACAGTAGATAAATATTAACACCAAACCAATGTATCTATGTATAAAGTATGTAGACATTGGACCCTATTAAATTAAATTTACAATTTATTCAAACTTTCTGGCAACCCGTATGTGCGTATAAGGTGTGTGTGTGTGTGTGTGTGTGTGTGTGTGTGTGTGTGTGTGTGTGTGTGTGTGTGTGTGTTTATTGGTACAAATCTCTGGATATTTGTAGGTTTACAGGTACATGAGGTTTGGGGCGACAGTTAATCGGTACACACCTCTTTAAAATACGTTGAAATGGAGTGTTTTCGGTTAGGTTAGGTTAGGTTAGTGTAATTTAGGTTTAAAAATCGAAAAATGTACTCGTAAGCATGCACCAAATTGATATGTACCGATAAACGCCAACCGCTCGGGTGTTACTCAGTTACTTGTTCGTCAAGGGGAATCCACGCAATGCGAGCTAAGCTCATTATTATCGCGCCTCCTTAACTGGGAATGTATTGCGTGAAATGCATGTTAAGAGTTTTATGTACTGTTGGAATGGCTGTGGATGTGTGTGTAGTCTGTATTTAGCCAATTGGCGACATTGGAAACGAAGGCTTAGGGTGGATCTGTATGGTACCATTCTCACTATAGACGGTACCGTCTCGCCCGAAGGCTTAGGTAGCCATCAGCTTAGGTGAACCATATGATACCCATCTCGCCTTGTACCATTTTTGCCAACCCCAGATGGGACGTCACAACGTCGTCCACTTATTCCAGGTACCTATTTACAGCTAGGTGAACTGAGGCTAACACATGAAAGGAGACAAGCCCAATTTGTATCCGCCCGGTCTGGGATTGAACCCCCGACCCCTCGTGTGTGAGACGAGAGCTCTACCTACTAGGCTACGGGCTGTGTGTGTGTGTGTGTGTGTGTGTGTGTGTGTGTGTGTGTGTGATAAGGAGTGATTAGGCAGTACAGATGTGAGAAGTAATACATGCACATAGTCCGGGTGCAACAGCCGCAAATTGTATCTAGATCAAATCAACCTCATCCATACCATTGTGGAGAAAATGTGTAAAGTTATATACCTTTGACTCTTTGAACCTTTAAGGGGGTGTATTTTCTGGACCCCGTTCTCTCTCATGCTTAGCCCCACTAGTTTTGAGATTTTATAGAGTTCGTCCCATCTGGTTGGCGATTTTCAGACCTTTTATCCCATGTATTTGCCAATTTTAAGGCCTTTCGTGCCATTTAGGTGTCTTTAATCCTGGTGAGCGATAGCGAGCTGGGACATTTTCTGAAGTATCCAAGTTCTAAAGTATTTGGAACATAATAAAGCATTGTATTGTCTCGTTTGGGTTCGAAATAGATGTAGGCCTAAATAGGTGCGTGGCAATTATGGTTCCCCCCCCCCCTCCCCTCCCCACACACACATCTACACCCTATAAAACACACATCTCTACACACACACACTTAGCTCGCATTGCGTGGATTCCCCTTGACGAACAAGTAACTGAGTAACTGAGTAACACGTGCCGTTGTAAAGGCTTATCCAATACCTTCAACTGACACACTCACATATACAGTACCCTACACCCATCAGTGACATCACCCCTTCATAAAGACAAAGACACACACACACACACACACACACACACACACACACACACACACACACACACACACACACACACACACACACACACACACACACACACACACACACACACACACACACACACACACACACACTCTGGGCCTATCAGAAGGGTAACATACTGTACTTGCACCCTGTACAAGGTTACACAAACATTCCCTGCCACTGCTGCTGCTGCTGCTGACTAGAATTGCAAGGGGAGCATCAGATAATAACTACAAGATAAGATAGAAGACAAATGTACAGTATACAATGAGAAAGGAGGCATAGCATAGTCTCTAGCCCACTCATAAGAATTCGTGGACCCCTTATGGTTTCCTGTATGCAACTATAACGAACTGGATTGATTTTATGCAACTATAACGAACTGGATTGATTTTATGCAACTATAACGAACTGGATTGATTTTTGGATATAATTTGCTTGTCAATAATTAGTATATTTAGTTTTGTAGTTGATGTATAGAAAATGATACTCATTAAATGGATTACGCAGATATACTGTCATCATTAGAAATAGGGGCATCATTAGAAATAGGGGCATCATTAGAAATAGGGGCATCATTGGAAATAGGGGCATCATTAGAAATAGGGGCATCATTACAAATAGGGGCATCATTAGAAATAGGGGCATCATTACAAATAGGGGCATCATTAGAAATAGGGGCATCATTGGAAATAGGGGCATCATTAGAAATAGGGGCATCATTACAAATAGGGGCATCATTAGAAATAGGTTTAGTCCACGAATATTTATGAGGTGGCTAGAAACTATGGTGTAGAAGAGAACGTTACCTAATAATATACACGTGGGAAATCGCAGAGGGTTTAGTACCAAACCTACATACTCCGATAGTCATGAAATTCAGTGATAGGAGAGGCTGGGAATGCAATATCCCCCGGATGAATAACACGGGTGCTATGGGCTCTCTGCGAGAGGGCTGGTTATCACACAGAGGCCCACGTCTCTTCAACAAACTCCCACGGCGAGTAAGAGACATGAGGGGCGTCTCTTTAGACAACTTCAAGAGAGCCCTCGAAAAAAGCCTGCTACACCAAAACACAACCCACAACGAGGGGCGACGCGCTCCTCGGTGCTGCTAGGAGAGTGGCGAACGCAACCTTAGGTGACCTTAGGTAGGTATCCGAGAGTACCTAATATGTTGTTTATATATTAGAAGAGAAATTAAGAAGATCAAATAATAATATGAAGAAATAAATGTTAGTATAAGCAAAATACGACACATTTTAAGATGAGAGTACTTTACTTGCCAAGATAAAGCAGTTCAAAAGTATAAAAGAGCGGCATTGGATAAGATTACAAGCATGAAGAGTACTACATTCATCTTTAATTTCATTGGACGTGTTTGGTGTTGGAGTTAAATTGATATAAATAGAATATAGTTTAGAAGACCAACTATGGATGTTTTTCTTTTTTTCTAGTATGCTTTGTTTCCATTCCAAATAAAATATATACGGTACGGTACTGGACTAGGAAAGCTAAATATATACGGTACGGTACTGGACTAGGAAATCTAAATATATACGGTACGGTACTGGACTAGGAAAGCTAAATATATACGGTACGGTACTGGACTAGGAAAGCTAAATATATACGGTACGGTACTGGACTAGGAAAGCTAAATATATACGGTACGGTACTGGAGGACTAGGGGTACGGTACTGGACTAGGAAAGCTAAATATATACGGTACGGTACTGGACTAGGAAAGCTAAATATATACGGTACGGTACTGGACTAGGAAAGCTAAATATATACGGTACGGTAATGGACTAGGAAAGCTAAATAGATGACCGTAGCTTAAGGGGAGGTCTCGACTTGTGGGATTTTTTTCTGGACCCCTTTCTCCCCCATGTTTAGTCCCATTGCTTATGAGATTTTAAGACTTTCGCCCCACTAGTTTGGAGATTTTAAGACCTTTCGCTCCATTTCTGTCAATTTTAAGACCTTTCGTGCCAATTAGGTGTCGATTTTTTCCTGGCGAGCGATAGCGAGCCAGAAATTTAAGAGGAACCGGCCTTCGGCCGGAACATTTTTCTACCGAAAAATGTACAAATTTATCTTGAAAGGGGGTGTAATCGTAAGCTTGATGGAAATATAGGGAACACACTAAAAACCTCCCCTTAAACCAATGTAATTAAAGCTAAACCAGCGATCTCAGTGCTCGTGACAATAACATCTGCAGAAACACCCAATATACAGTACACCGGTACGAAATATCTATCATTAGACCATTAAGGGCAGGTTTTTAGTTAATTCCCTAGACTTCCATCAAGCTTAAAATTACTCCCCCTTGACCCCCTTTCAAGATAAATTTGTACATTTTTCGGTAGAAAAATGTCCCGGCCGAAGGCCGGTTCCCCTTAAATTACAGGCTCGCTATCGTTCGCCAGGAAAAAATCGACACCTAAATGGCACGAATGGTCTTAAAATTGACAGAAATGGGGCAAGGGTTCTTAAAATCGCCAAACTAATGGGGCAAGCGTCTTTCAATCTCACAAGCAATGGGGCTAAACATGAGGGAGAAAGAGGTTGAGAAAAAAAAATCCTCCAGGTGGAATTATTCTCCCCTTAAAATATTAACACTTAACCAAATAATATATTCCCGAGTCAAATAGTTATATAAGAGGTATAATATAAGATGTTGTACCTCTTGTCCTAATAACACATATATAAGTTGCGGTATGATGAAAAGTTAACCCTTTCAGCGTAATGACGCCTTTTTTTTTACCTCTTATTCTGTAGAAAATACGACGATTTTATGCAGGTTAAGGGGAGGTTTCTAGTTTGTTTCCTACTCCTCCAGCAATCTTAAAATTTCACCCCCTTGACCCCCTTTCAAGACAAATTTGTACATTTTTCGGTAGAAAGATTTCCCGGCCGGAGGCCGGTTGCTCTTAAATTACAGGCTCGCTATCGCTCGCTAGGAAAAAATCGACACCTTAATGGCACGAAAGGTCTTAAAATTGACAGAAATGGGGCAAAATGTCTTAAAATATCCAAACTACTAGGGCGAAGGTCTTAAAATCTCAAAAGCAATGGGGCTAAACATGAGGGAGAAAGGAGTCAAGAAAAAATCCCTCAAGTGGAGATCTCCCCTTAAGAAGGACTATTGTTACACAGAGGGATCATCGAGATCGTATTGACCTTACAGTCTTAAGAGGTAGATTACAAGCCATTGTAATCGTCTAAGAGTAACCAGAATAAGATCAAAATTGCGTCATTATGAGCCGAAAAGGTTAATTAATAAAAATAACAGTTCATAATGTAGCAATTGACATTTCTCATAGCAATAATTAAAAAACAAAAATGACGAAGCAATCCAACATTTCTAAACTTATAGCTTAACAAAAAAGTTTTGCAGCAATTACATCCAACACAATGATGGAACGCCAACACTGAAGCAATCCATAGCATTACACAAAACACTTACGATAACTATGTTGCAGATAGTAACCCTTTAAATCAGATGACTTTGTACTCAAGATGTACCGGTACCATGTTCAAATTACGAAGGTCATCCCAGAGTTATAAGATAATCAATACGCTCTCGAAAAAATAGGTCCACTCTTAACAACAATATATGTATACACACATATATATATATATATATATATATATATATATATATATATATATATATATATATAGGGCCTACATGTATATGCATACACAATTGTTATAGTTATTATTTTGAAAGTAATCTGATTGAAAAAGTCCCAAAAGCAAAGTTGGCCCCAAAACAGAACCCTTAAGAACACCGAGACAAGACCTGGAACTAGAAGGGTGATGATGGGCTCTTTGCGACCAGGCCTCACAGTCATAGGTTGGTAAGGTGACAGGAGAGCTCGGCCTCGGGAAGATGTTGGATGAAGAGAAGTCGGCCACGGGGGAGGAGGTTAGGCTAGGTTAGGTTAGGCTAGGCTAGGCTAGGTTGGGTGAAGTTAGGTTAGGTTAAGTTAGTGAAGTCAGCTAGAAGGTATAAGTTAGGTAAGGATAAGTTACTTCAGGGTTGGTATTGGTAAAGTTAGGCACGCGGAGTAGGATAGGTTAGGTTAGGTAGGGTAAATAGATTCAGCCGAGTTTGTATTCGACAAAGTTCTCCTAGCGGCCGACTTTGTATTCGGCCGTCTAATTTGATGTCTTGGTACTTTCGATATCAACCGCTTTGGGTGACTGGTGGCCAAGTGGATAAGAGCGCTGTACATTGGTCCAGGGAAGGTTGGGCACTGGCGAGTTCGAGTCCTTGTGAGCCAAGTCGCGTTTGTGGGGTGGACCGCACATGCTAAACATTTAGGCCATAATAAAAGCCAGCTATCTAAATCACACCACTGCCCACTACTACGTACCACTATCTTCTGTTTCACCTCCTCAACCTCATAAATCTTTAACCGTCCTGGTGGTGTAATGGTTAAGGTGGCAAAAATATGTGTGTGATAACCCGGGTTCGAATCCCGGTGGATCATATATACTTTAATTAATTTCATTGGGGGTGTGGTGGTGAGATTAATAAAAATAATATTATCTGTGCAACAGTTTCTTATAACCTCCATTACCGTACTTTCTTCCAGTGTTACCAATTGAAGTCCGCTAGATAGTAAATAAATGCCGAAAAATGCTAGAATAATGTCCCAATCTCTAAAATATCGCTCTAAAATGGCTCAATTATCCAGAATATCGCTAGAATTCATGTTCGTAGATGTAAAATGCGCCTCTAGATCTAAGTATGTACGGTACCTCTACATATAGCGGGAAAGTAGCTAAGTTGGCAACATTACTTTTTTTCTTCTCAAAGAGCTCTAATGTTCATACAAATAGGAGTTGTGGGGAGATTTCCACTTGAGGGATATTTTTCTTGACCCGTTTCTCCCTCATGGTTAGCCCCATTGCTCTTGATATTTTAAGACGTTCGCCCCATTAGTTTGGCGGTTTGAAGAACTTTTGCCCCATTTCTGTCAATTTTAAGACTTTTCGTGCCATTTAGTTGTCGATTTTTCCTGGCGAGCGATAGCGAGCCTGTAATTTAGGAGGAACCGGCCTTCGGGAAATTTTTCTACCGAAAAATTTACAAATTTATCTTGAAAGGGGGTCTAGGGGCTGTAATGTTAAGCTTGATGGAGGTCTAGGGAACTAACTAATAACCTCCCCTTAATAACTAATAACTAATAACTTAATAACTAATAACCTTCCCTTAACTGTGCTTTAGTTCTCAACACCAATCACTCTCTATATTATAACACCAATCACTCTCTATATTATAACACCAATCACTCTCTATATTATAACACCAATCACTATATTATAACACCAATCACTCTCTATATTATAACACCAATCACTCTCTATATTATAACACCAATCACTCTCTATATTATAACACCAATCACTCTCTATATTATAACACCAATCACTCTCTATATTATAACACCAATCACTATATTATAACACCAATCACTCTCTATATTATAACACCAATCACTATATTATAACACCAATCACTATATTATAACACCAATCACTCTCTATATTATAACACCAATCACTCTCTATATTATAACACCAATCACTCTCTATATTATAACACCAATCACTATATTATAACACCAATCACTCTCTATATTATAACACCAATCCCTCTCTATATTATAACACCAATCCCTCTCTATATTATAACACCAATCACTCTCTATATTATAACACCAATCACTCTCTATATTATAACACCAATCACTATATTATAACACCAATCACTCTCTATATTATAACACCAATCACTCTCTATATTATAACACCAATCACTATATTATAACACCAATCACTCTATATTATAACACCAATCACTCTCTATATTATAACACCAATCACTCTATATTATAACACCAATCACTCTCTATATTATAACACCAATCACTCTCTATATTATAACACCAATCACTATATTATAACACCAATCACTCTCTATATTATAACACCAATCACTATATTATAACACCAATCACTCTCTATATTATAACACCAATCACTCTCTATATTATAACACCAATCACTATATTATAACACCAATCACTATATTATAACACCAATCCCTCTCTATATTATAACACCAATCACTATATTATAACACCAATCCCTCTCTATATTATAACACCAATCACTATATTATAACACCAATCACTCTATATTATAACACCAATCACTATATTATAACACCAATCACTCTCTATATTATAACACCAATCACTATATTATAACACCAATCACTATATTATAACACCAATCACTCTCTATATTATAACACCAATCACTCTCTATATTATAACACCAATCACTCTCTATATTATAACACCAATCACTATATTATAACACCAATCACTCTCTATATTATAACACCAATCACTATATTATAACACCAATCCCTCTCTATATTATAACACCAATCACTATATTATAACACCAATCACTCTCTATATTATAACACACCAATCACTATATTATAACACCAATCACTCTCTATATTATAACACCAATCACTATATTATAACACCAATCACTATATTATAACACCAATCACTCTCTATATTATAACACCAATCACTCTCTATATTATAACACCAATCACTCTCTATATTATAACACCAATCACTATATTATAACACCAATCACTCTCTATATTATAACACCAATCACTATATTATAACACCAATCACTCTCTATATTATAACACCAATCACTCTCTATATTATAACACCAATCACTATATTATAACACCAATCACTATATTATAACACCAATCCCTCTCTATATTATAACACCAATCCCTCTCTATATTATAACACCAATCCCTCTCTATATTATAACACCAATCACTCTCTATATTATAACACCAATCACTCTCTATATTATAACACCAATCACTCTCTATATTATAACACCAATCACTATATTATAACACCAATCACTCTCTATATTATAACACCAATCACTATATTATAACACCAATCACTATATTATAACACCAATCACTCTCTATATTATAACACCAATCCCTCTCTATATTATAACACCAATCACTCTCTATATTATAACACCAATCACTATATTATAACACCAATCACTCTCTATATTATAACACCAATCACTATATTATAACACCAATCACTATATTATAACACCAATCACTCTCTATATTATAACACCAATCACTATATTATAACACCAATCACTCTCTATATTATAACACCAATCACTCTCTATATTATAACACCAATCACTCTCTATATTATAACACCAATCACTCTCTATATTATAACACCAATCACTATATTATAACACCAATCACTCTCTATATTATAACACCAATCACTATATTATAACACCAATCACTATATTATAACACCAATCACTCTCTATATTATAACACCAATCACTCTCTATATTATAACACCAATCACTCTCTATATTATAACACCAATCACTCTCTATATTATAACACCAATCACTATATTATAACACCAATCACTCTCTATATTATAACACCAATCACTCTCTATATTATAACACCAATCACTCTCTATATTATAACACCAATCACTCTCTATATTATAACACCAATCACTATATTATAACACCAATCACTCTCTATATTATAACACCAATCCCTCTCTATATTATAACACCAATCACTCTATATTATAACACTAATCACTCTCTATATTATAACACCAATCACTCTCTATATTATAACACCAATCACTATATTATAACACCAATCAATCACTATATTATAACACTATAGTAGGGTTCTCAATTTTGCCAGTTTCCATAGCAAATACGATTTTATTATTTTTAAACCTTACGACGGTGACAAAATTCCCCTTAATAACAAAACAATGATAAAATATGGTCTTTCAGAAGACTCGATATCAACTTTGGTCATAGATAAGGTAACACTGTCCCGCTATTTTAGAGTACCGTACCGGTAGTTCGACAGTGGGAAAGGAACAGTGACCTAACAATTAAATTACTCTACCATTTCAACCCGTAGCTCTCAACCAGTGTCATAGTAACCAATACTGTTAGTTTAGGTTAAGTTAGGATAGGACGGCCCTGGTTGATTTAACATTGGTTGAGATCTACTGGTCGAGTTGTCCGGGAACCACAGAGAAACCCTTTCCCTTATAGTACGGTGCCGGTAACACGGATTGTAAGATGTTTCGCTCTACTCAGGTGTCGATATTTTCCTGGCGAGCGAAAGCGAGCCTTCAACATAGGAAAAATCGGTCTTCGACCGGGATATTTTTCTACCGAAAAATTTACAAATTTACCTCGACGAGTTTGATATATATATATATATATATATATATATATATATATATATATATATATATATATATATATACTGTATATATATATATATATATACATATATACCGTATATATATATTTTTTTTTAGGAACTTTTTTATTAGCTTGATGGGGGCTATGCGAGTCGTATTTTAGGGGGATCTTAGTACTGGGTGAAATCGTCTAATGGTTGAGTTATTTGGGAACCACAGTTAACCCCCCCCCCACCCCCCCACACTCTCACTCTCACTCTCTCTCTCTCTACCGTTATAATCTTACTCTCACTGGTCTGACAACTTGGGTTTATGGTCCGCAACACTGCCAGACTCTCACTGTCCTCAACATTAACCCCTTCATTGCCAGCGATGTGTGTTATAATATATGCTTGCTTTATTTAGACGATATTATGCAGCTTAAAAGGGATCTGTGGTCGTTAAAATACAAAAAAGCTCGGTTATGAAGGGGTTAAACTCTATTCAGATTAGGAAGGGTAGGTATATGGAAGTCAGAGGGTTAAATGAGATATAGTCATGGATTATTATAAGTAACTGTAGCTATCATGAACGAATATTAATGTCAGCTGATTAAGGGGAGATCTTCCCTTGAGGGATTATTTTTCGAACCTCCTTCTCCCTCATGTTTAGCCCTATTCGTTTTGATATATTGAGACCTTCGCTGTTAGCTTAGCGAGTTTTAGGCATTTCGCCCAATTTATGTCAATTTTAAGACCTTTCGTGCCATCTAGGTGTCGAATTTAGGAGGAACTGGCCTTCGGTCGGAATTCTTCTACCGAAATATGTAAAAATATATCTGGAAGGGGGATCCTGGGGTTGTTTTTTTAAGTTTGATGAAAGTCTAGGGAAGAAACTAAAGACATAATAAATACATTAAACAAAATCGACCAAAAAGTTAACCATCCCCGATAAAATCGCTTAATGTTTGCCAAAATGAAAGTAAAGAAGACAACGGCGTACCAAGAAGCGTAGTAATTTGTTTGTTGACGTACCAAACACTATGAGGGGGAGCCGTTCTGGAGGGCTGTGCAACGGGACACCATAATAATATAACTGCAACATGGGAGGACCCTTTATGCAACAGAGGGGACAACTGATATAACTCTCTCTCTCTCTCTCTCTCTCTCTCTCTCTCTCTCTCTCTCTCTCTCTCTCTCTCTCTCTCTCTCTCTCTCTCTCTCTCTCTCTCTCTCTCTCTCTCTCTCTCTCTCTCTCTCTCTCTCTCTCTCTCTCTCTCTCTCTCTCTCTCTCTCTCTCTCTCTCTCTCTCTCTCTCTCGCTCTCTCTCTCTCTCTCTCTCTCTCTCTCTCTCTCTCTCTCTCTCTCTCTCTCTCTCTCTCTCTCTCTCTCTCTCTCTCTCTCTCTCTCTCTCTCTCTCTCTCTCTCTCTCTCTCTCTCTCTCTCGCTCTCTCTCTCTCTCTCTCTCTCTCTCTCTCTCACACAAACGATATTGCCAACCCAACCACTGATTTGTAACTGCAGACAGAACATTAAGTACCAGTAGGTAACTAACTTAATACCCTACCTAATTAACTATCTAACCAACTAAACTATTCAACTAACTAAATTACCAAATTAACTCCCTAATTAATTACCGTATCTCTAACTACCGTACCTAACCAACCAATCAACTAACCAAGGAAGGACCCTTCAGGCAACAAGATTGGACAACTGATAACACAACATAAAATAACTAACTCACTACCGTACCTAATTAACTATCTAACCAAACAATTCAACTAACTAATTTATCAACCACACAACGGTACATGACAACATTGCCCCTTGGAACGTTATAAGGTAAACAAACTGAACAAGACCAACAACAACAACAACAACAACCACTGAATAATAGGACAACTTCAGGCGTTGACAACTTGACAACTTGGAAACATTAAGGAGAGATATTTGATCTTCAAATACTTGTTTATATGCTTATTAAGTTATTAATTAATTTATTTATTTATAATATATCTTTTTTTCCCTCGACCTCCATCAAGCTTACAAAAATACCCTCAAAAACACCCTTCGAAATATATGTGTGCTTCGGCCGGTTAATACAGGTGCTCGGCCAGTTCCTCCTAAATTGCAGGCTTGCTATCACTCGCCAAGGATATATCGACACTTAAATGGCACGAAAGGTTTTAAAATCGTCGCCAAACTAATGGAGCAAATGTCTTACAATATAAAAAATGTGAGGCTAAACATGGGGACGAAGTGGGCTCAGACCCCCCCCCCCCCATGTAGCAAGGCAGCAGTTCCCAGCCCTAGATGAAGAAAGTCACCAAGGAAAATGTATTAAAAATAAGTGAATAAATGGAGGCCCCAGCATATTAATGAGGAAGAACGCAAGTCTTCTCTACACAAAATAATAATGATACTACCGCTACTACTACTAATAATAACAACATTGCTCCGATTTGTCAGCCAGATCCCCGCCCCCAGCCCCCGCACACCATACCGCCCCCAACATGCAACAATAACTGGGGTTGTCTAGCTAGTTGGAAACAAGTGAATGTGAAAAACACTGCGTCAGTCAGGCCACGTCCCCCTCTACTACGGACAACACATATTTAAGTAACTATAGCCGGTCTTATTTCAGCTGAGGGTAAATTGCCATCTCCCCATCTCCATTACTCAGCTATTATGAAGATTTTGTAGCAAAATTTGGTGTGAGTTATTTAAACTGGGCATTGATATGACTTAGATATATGGTAGTTTCATATTTTTCCTTTAAGTGTCGGCAATTTTCTGTTACAGGATTCCGTTTGCCATCAGCTGGAAACAAATAGACTATAGCTCACATATAACTATTCTAGCTATTAATTAGACAATTTTGAGTAGTTTAAGAAGGATCTGTGGTAGTGAAAAGGGTTGAGTCGTATACTGGTAGTTCGAAGCCTGGTAATTTCTGGAGGCCCTTTTATATACCGAATAAAAACGTCTAACAGTAGCCAAAAAAAAAGTTAAAAGGACGACACCGGTACTGAAAGGGTTAAAGGTTAGATTAGATAACAATGAGTATAGATACCTGGCCGTGGGGCTAAGTGACCTGTGGCGAAAACACCTACGTCAATTCGTCTTGGGAGGAGAGAGACCTTTCGTTGACAGATCGGGGGATAAGTCACAGTGATGACAATTTGGTAACTACAGAAAAATACAGTTTATAAATAAGTAAATAAATAAATAAATACCGGTATATATATATATATATATATATATATATATATATATATATATATATATATATATATATATATATATATATATATAATAACCCCCCTTACGATTTCATATATTCACAACCACGACTGCCCATTCTGTATAATGAGAAGTTTAAAACATTCAGTAGCAACACTTAACCCTCTCCGACATATGACGCGATTTTGAGCCGATTAGGGATACTTTAAAGCCTTTGTTACCATCAGGGGTATCTAGAAACCTTTAGTTTAGTTACTTCAACCTCTGCAGGTGTCTTTGAGTTAGCTGTGGGCAGAAAACTAATTTTGGAGAGGTAATTATAAGTGAGAGAACTCTATTTCTTATTGCTAATCTGGCAACCTCTGCGTCATATGAGTCTGAAAGGGTTAAAGGGCAACCTGTACTCCTTACCATGTGTAAATAACTAAACTCTGTGACATAACTAGTAACTACGCTGTAAGGTGGGGGGGGGGGGGGGGTGTAACAAAAATAACAACACAAATAAATAGAGGTTAAATTGTTTTCAACTTACACACGATTATTTTTCCCCCGAATGGAATCGCATATTTTCATTATGTATGTACCGTACCTAGTATACGCATTTATGTACCGTACCTAGTATACGCATTTCGTGAGTTCATTATTTATGTACCGTACCTAGTATACGCATTTCGTGAGTTCATTATTTATGTACCGTACCTAGTATACGCATTTCGTGAGTTCATTATCTATGTACCGTACCTAGTATACGCATTTCGTGAGTTCATTTCAGCAGTTCGAGGATTCTGAAAGAACCCCGACTTATATTTTGGAGTGTACAGTCGGCCTAACAAGTGATGTCTCGGCAGCAAGTATGTTTTGTTCTATAATTTGTATCAACCATATCTAAACAGGATTTCTTCATTTCGAGTGAGATATACAACAAATTTCCTACACTTAGGCCTACCCACCCTATTCAACATCTGACAGACAGACCCAAACGTAAGGACAGCTGAGACATGACTTATTAGCGCCACCGTACTTCATACCCGTATCTAGGCTATGCGCCACCTTATATAAAGTCACTGACACTCTACTAAACCCCAAGGGACTGGAGTTCTCGAAAAGGGGCTCCAGTCCTGACAACATTCTTGACTTACAGTGTTCTGGATTAATAATCCAATAAGGTTGATCGCCTCTGAAGTCCTATTTTAACTAATTATTCGCTATTCTATCTCTACTATAATAATAAATGTTCCTCAGAGCTCTCCCAGTGTATACCACCTCCTCTACGTAGGGCACGTGGTACCCGTCTTGCAACACAATCCCACCCCTACTATGTGCAACTCTCCAACCCAAAAGTGAAACGTTACTCTGTGTTTCTTCTATTCATCAGCTGAGCTCTGAAACTCTCCCAAAATCAGTTTTTCCCTCTTCCTATGACTTAAATTGCTTCGTGTGTCCAGGCATTTTTGCTCGAACGTCCCTTGATTTTGGCCCTGTCACTCTTTCAACGGATACAGTACGTTTCGTCACCAACCCGTTTCGTCACCACCTCTCAGACCCTTTTCGTCACCGCGATCTCGGACGTTTCGTCACCATAATGAGCCACTACCATTTCAAACCTTGATTTAAGTATTTATGGTTATAATTTGTAATGAAAACTTAATGATTGGTTGCCTATTTGTATTATGGGACGGTAGATATGTATCTGACATGGTTTTGTTACGATTCTGATATAGTGTGTCAGAAGGTTGTCTTATATAGCCTATAATACGATACTCCCTGTCAAGAAGGGCAGATCTCCACTTGAGGGATTTTTTTCTTGACCCCTTTCTCCCTCATGTTTAGCCCCATTGCTTTTGATATTATAAAACGTTTGCCCCATTAGTTTAGCGATTTTAAGAACTTTCACCTCATATTAAGACCTTTCGTGCAATTCAGGTGTCGATTTTATCCTGGCGAGCGATAGCGAGCCTGTAATTTAAGAGGAACCGGCCTTCGGCCGGGAAATTTTTCTGCCGAAAAATTTACAAATTTATCTTGAAAGGGACTCAAGGGGGTGCAATTTTAAGCTTGATGGAGGTCTAGGGAACAAACTAAATACCTCCCCTTAATAGACGCTACCAACAATACAACCAGATCCACTTTTTCGTGTACGGTAGAGTAAAGTAGGTTTAAGCGACCAAGAATCCAAATCGGTCTTTTCGTTCATCAGGCATACATTTCCACACTAATTACATCTCTAAAATATGTTAAGTGTTCTCTATAATCATGTTTTATTTTTTATTTTTTTTATTTTATTTTTTTTATTTTTTGGTGCATATTATAATATGTAGCCTACCTGTTATGCCACGCTTTAGAGGAGCGAGGTATATATTCAGGTTACACTTCCCAGCTCTGGGAGTTGTGCAGTAATCGTCTGGGAGAGGACTGACCTTAACTCTATCTACATCAAACAGATGACATACAATGCACAGAAACACGATGGTAGGTACAATGGTTTTTATTCACAACACTTGGATAGGCACACAGACATATAAATTATACAGAGGGTTGTTCAGCGGGACACTCGTACACAGGATAAATTAGATAAAATAAAGAGGCGGAATAATAAACAATCGTCCTAAAAGTACGGTAAATGGGTTAGCTTGAACACATGTAGGTCTAATTAGTTTATAAGAACACAGGATGATTGTAACTGGTAAATAAACGAGGAAATGGTAGATTCCCAAAATGATAAATACAAAGAGTTCGAATGACAAGGAACTCTAAAGCATAAATACAACTCTTAACTCTGGAATTAAATACACTATAATGCCTAAGTCTCAATGATATGATATGCGTAAACCCAGACATGCGGCAGGAACTCTCGGTTGACGTGTGTAGAGTGCATGAATAAAGTGGCAATATTGTATCTACATTTCCTCTTCAGGGGGTCACGGGAGCCCGGGCCCGAGGAACTATCTATATATTTCGGTATATTTCGCTACATTCCGGTCTTGTTCATACTTTAGTGACATCCTGGGCAAGAATATACATTGGAGTGGTTTATGAGTTTCGAACCAAGCTTCAAATAATGCCTTTTGGACTATTAAACATAGTGGTGACGAAACGGGTCTGAATTTTGGTGACGAAACGGGTTTGGGGGGACGAACCGGGTAGTGACGAAACGGAATGGTGACGAACCGGAATGGTGACGAAACGTCCATACCCCCTTTCAACTCTGGGGGAGGCACTCGCTACAGGCAGTTCTGTCTTTTGTCTCCCTCACTCACATAAACGACAAATATAATACATAAATCAATACACATCGTAATATGACCACTGCTGACCTTCCACAACTGCAGGATCATCATAATGGCATACAACAGATCATTCAGGGTATACATAATGACATCAGGGTATACATAATGACATCAGGGTATACATAATTACATTCAGGGTATACATAATGACATCAGGGTATACATAATGACATCAGGGTATACATAATGACATCAAGGGCACGGAGAGCTTGGCTATTGTCCAGATTACCCGTCTAGTCAAGGGCCACAACACTAAAAAATCAGGGTGCAAATGTAATACAACTGATACGCATAAGGGTTTTCAATTGCTTATGCGTACGTTCAAGTTACGCAGAATGGGTTTCAAGAGCTTATGTGTAGGGTCAAATGTCGCATAAAGGGTTTCCATCATTTGTGTTAGTTTAAATGTATTGATACGCACAAAGGGTATCAATCATCCATGTGGAGATTAAGATGTAATATAAATAATGCACATAAAGAATTTCAATCGTATATCTGTAGGCGATGTAATAACAATTGCACGCAATCGTTTATGGTGTACTAATAATTCGAAACCATAAACGATTTTCAACACTTATTACGTGTATTACTTTAACTACAAACATCCAAGGTTGACAGTGTACCAGCATTAGCACCAGCAGGCACCCTCACACCAAGGGCCCAGACACTCACCCATAAACACACACTTGCTAGTCACATCACGCACTTTTCCCCACTTTTACGGGCACTTCCACACCGCCGACACCAAAAACAATGCCCTAGAAACGTTGAACACATTCGTACACGGATTATTACGCTTTCCACGGGCACTACGAGCACGAGGTATGGGGACGGCGCGCCCCTAAGCACCTTCTGCGCCTGCGTACAGAGCGGCAGGGCACAGCAACGCACCACACGAGCAGCGGACGAGAGGGAGACTACGGTGCTCTCACTATGACGGCTACCCGACAACTGACTCACGGGCTGCTTGTAGTGTGTGTGGCAGTGTGTGTAGTGGAGGAGGGGGAAGGGGGAGGGATATAAGAGGGCAGGGGAGGGATAGAAGGGAGTAGAAGAGAGATAGGAGGGGCACAGGAGGGATAAGAGGGGGCAGAGGTGGGATAGGAGGGCAAAGCGATAGTAGGGGGCAGGGGTGGGAGGGGTAGCAGATTTGGGCACCCAGGCAGTCTTATATCTTGCCCTCACTAACTTACCCCATCTCCTCCCTCTTGCTTTTGGCATCAGCACGCAGACAATAAACAACCGACAGCACTTCATGACACACTATGGTAAGGATTATGTTTTGTGAACTACTGTCAGCTGGGTGTCACACCTGAGCCTTTTTGTTTGAAGGTTTGAAAGCGTATGACAAGATATACAAACACATTAATATTAAATATAATCATGTTAGTTATTTGATCACTTCCAAAGAGATGATTTGACATATATACCATCGTTTAATCTTTACATATACAATAATACAGACTAATAATAATGGGCTCGGCTTTAAGTTTGACACCTTGATATTTATCAGTAAATAACCGAACTGTATAACGGGTAACGAGAAGTTATACACCCTTAGCACTGTATTATAAACACTTAGTATGGAACTCCAGATGTCTTAGCACTGTATTATAAACACTTAGTATGGAACTCCAGATGTCTTAGCACTGTATTATAAACACTTAGTATGGAACTCCAGATGTCTTAGCACTGTATTATAAACACTTAGTATGGAACTCCAGATGTCTTAGCACTGTATTATAAACACTTAGTATGGAACTCCAGATGTCTTAGCACTGTATTATAAACACTTAGTATGGAACTCCAGATGTCTTAGCACTGTATTATAAACACTTAGTATGGAACTCCAGATGTCTTAGCACTGTATTATAAACACTTAGTATGGAACTCCAGATGTCTTAGCACTGTATTATAAACACTTAGTATGGAACTCCAGATGTCTTAGCACTGTATTATAAACACTTAGTATGGAACTCCAGATGTCTTAGCACTGTATTATAAACACTTAGTATGGAACTCCAGATGTCTTAGCACTGTATTATAAACACTTAGTATGGAACTCCAGATGTCTTAGCACTGTATTATAAACACTTAGTATGGAACTCCAGATGTCTTAGCACTGTATTATAAACACTTAGTATGGAACTCCAGATGTCTTAGCACTGTATTATAAACACTTAGTATGGAACTCCAGATGTCTTAGCACTGTATTATAAACACTTAGTATGGAACTCCAGATGTCTTAGCACTGTATTATAAACACTTAGTATGGAACTCATTTATGTATTGTTTTATCATGTTTTAGTTTCCTCCCTAGATCTTTATCAAGCTTGAAATACCACCCCCGAAGACCCTCCTTCAAGATATATTTGTAAAATTTTCGATAGGAAAAGTCCGGTTCCTCTCAAATTACAGGCTCCCTATCGCTCGCCAGGAAGAAATCGACACCTAAATGACACGAAGTCTTAACATCGCCAAAATTGACAATTACTGGGGGTAGGAGCGTAGCCCCGACTCCACCATTTACACCTAGCTTCTGAAAACTAAATTTGTATTAGGCAAAACCGTCACTGACAACTCGTAGTGTGTGTGTTTGTTTGTGTATGTGTATCTTTTTTTTTTTTTTTTTTTTTTTTTTTCTATGTGATTGAGGGAGGCAAAAGGCATAACTGCCTATAGCGAGTGCCTCCCCCATAGTTGAAAGAGTGACAGGGCCAAAATCAAGGGACGTTCGAGCCAAAATGCCTGGACACACGGAGTTTGAAGCAATTTAAGTCATAGGAAGAGGGAAAGACTGATTCTGGGAGAGAGTTCCAGAGCTCAGATGTTGAGTAGAAGAAAGTTTGAGAGTAACGTTTCACTGTTGGGTTGGAGAGTTGCACAGAGTAGGGGTGGGATTGAGTTGCAAGACGGGTACCACGTGCCCTACGTAAAGGAGGTGGTATGCACTGGGATAGCTCTGAGGAACACTGATTATTATAGTAGCGATAGAATAGCGAGAGATGCAACATTGCGGCGGAGAGAGAGAGATTGCAGAGAGTTGGTGAGTGGACGGGAGTTAATGATACGAAAGGCCTTCCTTTCAACTTTGTCTAGGAGAGCGGTGTGAGAGGAACCTCCCCACACATGTGAACAATACTCAATACAAGGGCGTATCTGCGTATGTGTGCGTGTATGTGTGTTAGTGTGTGTGTGTGTGTGTGTGTGTGTGTTTGGGTATGTGCGCGCTTAATTGTGTTTGTGTGTGCACGCTTAATGTTGTGTGTGTGTGTGTGAGCGTAAATGTGTGTGTGTGTGTGTGTTTTAACCACGGGAAACATCTGGTAGCACTGACAATTTTTTTTTTTTTTTTTAAAGACCTCCGTCTACGTATTGTGAAAAACCTGTTATCCTCCGGCAAATTGTGGGGTTGAGTGAGTGAAGGGGGGGACAGTGAATGAAGGAGGATACATGTTTTTCATAATACGTGTTGCTAGCCGCAAACGCGCGAGCAACTGTGGCTTTCAACCATCCGACACATCCCCTTTTATTTATGTGCATCACACATGTTAAATACAAATAAAGTTTATGTTTTGTTTTACCCTACTGTGGAAAGACTACGGATACACCACTCCTGCCCGGGCCTCACACAGTGGCATGATCCAGTCCAGTCGAACTGAGCTCATGACGCTGGTGGCATTGCCCCGGAGGATAGCCATCCCTAGTCTTTGCTTGAGCCAGAGGGTTTCCCGGGGTTCTCCTGAAACTTCTCTGATTTTACGGCCTATTTCATTCACCATCTTAAGGGTGGTAGGGCCGAAGACTCCTGAAGTTTCGAATGCCAGGGGCTCGAACTGATTATTTCTGGCGATGGCTTGATATTTTTCTCGCTTTTTATGTTCTGCTATCCGGGCGGCTTCACCTGCTTCGTCGGCGTTTCTGGCGATGTTGGTTGTGGAGAAAGTGTCAACACATGTGGCATCCCACACGAGGCACCGGCCATTCTTGTAAGGGAAAGTGGTCATCCCATCCGGCCGTTTGCCGTCTTCTCTGTGAAGTCCATGTGGTTCGAGGATTGATGCACGGTTAGCACTCTGCAGGGCCCGTTTTATGACATCATTTAGTGCAGAGTGTCAATTAAACCTACAATATAAAGTGGATCATCAATTCATTTACCGAACAAAACAGTTGGAGTAATCACCCACGAGTGATTTTGCCCTTAGCACTGGTCTGGCAGCTTAAGAGGGTACCGGTACTCGCTTTTCTAGTCCCCCTACTCCCTCACGAATAGCCTCATTAGTTTTTAGATTTTAAGACGTTCGACCCATTTCTTTGTCAATGTTAAGACTATTTCTGCCATTTAGGTGTCGATTTTTTCCTGGCGAGCGATAGAGAGCCTGTAATTTTAGGAGGAATCGGCCTTCGGCCGGGATATTTTTTAAACCGAAATATTTACAAATTTATCTTCAAAGGGGATCTAGGGGATATATATGTTTAAGCTTGATGGAGGCCTAGCGAGGAAACTAATAAATAGATAAATAAATAAATAAAAACAAAACAAGTAACCCCTAAAATGAATTCTGTCACCGGAATTCATCTTTCGTCAGTTTAGTTTCCGATGCCAATGCTAAAGATCCCAGAAAAGGAACCGGAAAAATGTTAAGGGGAGATGGCTCGATTTTCTGGTCTCCCTTCTCCCTCACGTTTATCACCATTCATTTTAAGATTATATGACGTGTGGCCCATTAGTTTGGAGATGATAAGACCTTTCGCTCCATTTCTTTGTCAATATTAAGACTTTTCGTGCCATTTAGGTGTCGACTTTTTCCTGGCGAGCGATAGCGAGCCTGTATATTCAAGAGGGGACATTTTTCTATCGAATATCATGAAGGAAGGTCGGGGGGAAGCTTGATGGAGATGTATGGAGGAAACTAACAAAAATATAAATCCGTGGTGTAATTGATTAAAGCGTCGGCTATCGTCCTGATGGTCGACGGTTCGATCCCCACTGAGAGATTATATATATATATATATATAATATATATATACAGTAAATGAGCAAATAAATAAATACCAGAGTGGTCCACTATAATAAAGTCTACGGAACAAACACAGCTAATTCTAGAAACAAAACCCACATCATTGTTGAATAGAATATTAATTGTAAAGACAAAACAATTCGGTTCATCTTGATCCCTCTTCAGGTATGACTTAAATTGTCATATAATGTGTTTATACAGTATATATATATATATATATATATATATATATATATATATATATATACCGGTATATATATATATATATATATATATATATATATATATATATATATGTATATATATATATATACTATTGTCCTCCCTAAACATCCATCAAGCTTAAAAACATACCCACAATATCCCCCTTTGAGTTAAATTTGTACATTTTTGGTAGAAACATAATAATGGCCGAAGGCCAAAATTCCTCCTAAATTGCAGGCTCGCTACCGCTCGTCATGAAAACAATCTACACCTAAATGGCACGAAAGGTCTTAAATCTAAAAGTAATGGGGCTAAAGTCTTAAAATCTCAAAACTAATGGGGCTAAACATGATGGATAAGGGGGTCCAGAAAACCCTCTTCCTTATTAAGCAGGAAGTGAAAGGCACAGCAAAACCCATATGAGAGGAGGCGGACCGCAGACGATAAGGCGTTATTACGGTACACTTTACGACATGGGGGGGGGGGGGGGTTACGTCACTATAATACACCCAGGGCCCGGCAGACTAGTACGTCATCACCACTAACAACAACAATAACAAAAACAATTAAAAGTACACCATCAACAACACCATCAACAACAACAACAACACCACCATTATCAACAACTACACCATCACTAACAACAACACTACCACCAACACAAACAACAACAACAACAACAACTACACCAACAACACTAGCGAGAGCAAAACAAACTACAACACACACTAATACCAACAATACAATCGACAACAACGACGACAAGCAAAGATAATGAACAACAAGCATTATTCCATAACACAAAACAAAAATCAAACAAACAAATTAGATGAAGGACGAACCCACCCAAGCATAAAACAAATTAACGTTAAGGGGGGGGGGGTTATTTATTAACGTTAAGGGGGGGGGTTATTTATTAACGTTAAGGGGGGGGGGGTTATTTATTAACGTTAAGGGGGGGGGGGTGATTTATTAACGTTAAGGGGGGGGGGGGAATTTATTAACGTTAAGGGGGGGGTTTATTTATTAACGTTAAGGGGGGGTTATTTATTAACGTTAAGGGGGGGGGGGGAATTTATTAACGTTAAGGGGGGGGGGGGGAATTTATTAACGTTAAGGGGGGGTATTTATTAACGTTAAGGGGGGTAATTTATTAACGTTAAGGGGGGGGAATTTATTAACGTTAAGGGGGGGTATTTATTAACGTTAAGGGGGGGGGGAATTTATTAACGTTAAGGGGGGGTATTTATTAACGTTAAGGGGGGGGTATTTATTAACGTTAAGGGGGGGGGTATTTATTAACGTTAAGGGGGGGGGAATTGATTAACGTTAAGGGGGGGGGTATTTATTAACGTTAAGGGGGGGGGGGAGGGAATTGATTAACGTTAAGGGGGGGGGGTATTTATTAACGTTAAGGGGGGGTATTTATTAACGTTAAGGGGGGGAATTTATTAACGTTAAGGGGGGGTATTTATTAACGTTAAGGGGGGGGGTATTTATTAACGTTAAGGGGGGAATTTATTAACGTTAAGGGGGGAATTTATTAACGTTAAGGGGAGGGGGGGTATTTATTAATGTTAAGGGGGGGGTATTTATTAACGTTAAGGGGGGGAATTTATTAACGTTAAGGGGGGTATTTATTAACGTTAAGGGGGGGGGGGGAAATTATTAACGTTAAGGGGGGGGTATTTATTAACGTTAAGGGGGGAATTTATTAACGTTAAGGGGGGGAATTTATTAACGTTAAGGGGGGGGAATTTATTAACGTTAAGGGGGGGAATTTATTAACGTTAAGGGGGGGGAATTTATTAACGTTAAGGGGGGAATTTATTAACGTTAAGGGGGGGAATTTATTAACGTTAAGGGGGGGGGGGGAATTTATTAACGTTAAGGGGAGGGGGGGGGGGTATTTATTTGCTCATTTATGTATCTGTTAATCATATTTTGTTTCCTCCTTAAGAGGTACCTCCATCAAGGTTTAACACCCCACCCCTCAAGACCTTCCTTCAAGATACATTTTTAGATAGAAAAAGTCCGGTTCCTTTTAAATTTCTCGCTATCGCTCGCCAGGAATTAAATCGACACCTAAATTACACGAAAAGTCTTAATATTGACAAAGAAAGAGGGCGAAAGGACTTAAAATCGCCTACCTAATAAGCCGAACGTCTTAAAATCTGAAAACTAATGGGGCTAAAAATGAGGAAGGGGAACCAGAAAAATTACCCATCCCCCCTTAACAACAACAACAACTACGACAATCCCAGCTAATGAACAACCACCCTTGAATATTAATAAATGGTGAAATAGTTATGAAAGAAAATCAACATTACGAAGGATCAACAACAATAACCAAAGCTGCAGGACGACCACACATGATCATAACAAATTGGCGTTCTAGTTATGAGAGATTTATCAACATTACCAGGGATCAACATAAACAACAACAAATACAACACCAGCAGCAACATTAACAACAGCAAAAACAAATACAATATTATCAAACAAATGAACAACTACAACAAGAGTAACAACACCAGAAGCAACACAAATAACCCACAGAGATAAAAAAAAAATATATATATATATATATAGGCCTATATATATATACGGTATATATATATATATATATATATATATATATATATATATATATATATATATATATATATATATATATATATATATATATATATATATATATATATACCGGTATATATATATATATATATAGCAACAACAAATGAACAGCTACAACATAACCGCAAGCACAATGACAACAATAACATCAACAACAATAACAAAAACAATAGCAACCAAACAAACCAAAGATAAAGGCTGACAACCACATTAACAAACAAAAAGGCTGAACACAGACAGTATGACAGACCCCATGAGACCACTAAAAGCAACTACACCAACACATTAACAACAGCACCATCAACAACAACTACAGCAGCAACTACAACAAAACAGCACCAACAATAACAACATCAACAGCAACAATAACAAAATATAAAACAAGAAAACCCTTAACGACAACAACAATGAATTACAAACTACAACATTCACAAGCAAAACAAAACAGCAACAACAAAACCATCAACAACAACAATGAGCTAGTATAGAGGAAGGATGACCACCCACACAACCATAATAGAGGTAAGTGCTACCCGCAAGCTGTTGAGAGAGAGAGCAACAACATAGAGGGTGTATCACAAACAACAACAACAACAATGAGCTAGTATAGAGGAAGAATGACCACCCACACAACCATAATAATAATAGAGGTAAGTGCTACCCGCGAGCTGTTGAGAGAGATACATCAACAACATGAGGGTGTATCACAAACAACAACAACAACAACAATAATAATACGCCACGAGACACGAAGGCTAACCAGTTGATCACACACAAACACATGAACGAATCTATCGACATTATTATCAGTAGTAAAAGGACTGTTATTATTATTATTATTATTGGTATCATTATTACTATTATTTTTTATTATTTGTTTTTATTATTATTATTATTATTATTATTATTATTATTAGTAGTAGTAGTAGTAGTAGTAGTAGTAGTAGTAGTAGTAGTATTCATGTATGTATCGTATTATATCCTATTTGTGAGCCCCAGGAGGGACTATAATGCTTAGGGTGGGAGTAGATATCTATCCCATCATTTTGACTATAACTATTAATCAATAAACTTATAAAATCAAATAAATAAATACAATTACATAATTAGGTTAAAGTGTATTCAAGATAACCTGGCAAAGATTAGTAACGCTGCCTTTCTACAATTGTGCATAACCAATTTTAAATAAAGGCGGCGGCACACGAACAGTTTAGAAAGGCAGAATAGGAAGTATAGAAAGGTAGCGTTACCAATTTCTGCCAGGTTAAACTTGAATACACATTAGTAACAGGTTATGGACTATACCCTTACCTCTAAATAAATCAACAAACGAAAAATATCTAGTAAAACAATCCAAGCATACCGCATCACCCGAGGATTCCAAAGTTATAATTCAATATTAAATTACGAGAGAGATTTGGGGCAGATATCGGGAGTGGAAACAAATAAAAATACAAATAATATATATAAATAATTATATATATATACCGGTATATATATATATATATATATATATATATATATATATATATATATATATATATATATATATATATATATATATATATATATATACAAAACAATAAAACAAAATATAACATCCGAGGATATCAGCAGGCATAATAACAGCAGGGTTGGCCCGTCTACCCAGAACTTGAACCAGACAGGGGAGAAAAAATGGTGTGTGTGTGTGTGTGTGTGTGTGTGTGTGTGTGTGTGTGTGTGTGTGTGTGTGTGTGTGTGTGTGTGTGAGAGTGTGAGTGAGCGGTGTGTGTGTGTGTGTGTGTGTGTGTGTGTGTGTGTGTGTGTGTGAGAGAGAGAGTGTGTGTGTGTAGACGAAGAGTGGCGTGTATGGGGAAGTACCTATGTGTTTGTAGATTATTGAGTGTTTAAATTGCGTGCAACTGCGTGTCTCCCCACACTCTTGAGGCCAGGTGTTGGGCACCGGGCCAGACAGTGTGTGTCTGTGTGTGTGTGTGTGTGTGTGTGTGTGTGTGTGTGTGTGTGTGTGTGTGTGTGTGTGTGTGTGTGTGTGTGTGTGAGAGAGAGAGTAATAATAATATAATAATAAACGGCTTACTTTAGAATGTGTGTGTGTGTATGTGTGTGTGTGTGTGTGTGTGTGTGTGTGTGTGTGTGTGTGTGTGTGTGTGTGTACAAAGGAGTACAAAGGAAATCAAGCAACAACAGGTCTAGTGACCCTTCTAGGTTGCTTGTCCTCCAAAACACTGAGGATCAAGTGTCCAAACAGTGCTTTAGAGTGGGTAAGGGAACATTGGAAAGGGAACTACTGCCCTGGAACTAATGTCCGTGGCAGGACTAGGAAGTTAGTAGGGGACATATGGGTTAGTAACTGAGGGGAGGATAAAATAAAGTTATTCATTTACAAACGCAGTCAGTCGTGGGTTTGATGCGAGATATTTGTCTAGGCGGAGTTTAAATGATTCAACGGTGCTGCAGTCTATAACGTCTCGGGGAAGCCCATTCCACAAGTTGACAACTCGATTGAAGAAGAAATTCTTAGATTCATGCGAGTTAAAAGATTTACCAATAATTTTGCAACCGTTTCCCCGCGTGTCGATAGTGATAGTACTTACTACAGTTCATATTGTCGATGCCTTTGATGATTTTGAACACTTGAATTAAGTCACCTCTTAATCTGCGCTGGGTTAAAGGAAATGGATTTAATTCTCTAAGACGCTCTTCGTATGGTTTGTTCTTTAGGCTAGGTATCATTTTGGTAACTCTACGTTGAGCTCGTTCTAGCTTGTTTATGTCTTTTTGGTAATAAGGGCACCAGCATTGAACGCAGTATTCCAGAAGAGGCGGACTAAGGAATTGTAAAGGGTTAGGATAACGTCTTTGGATTTATGCTCAAATGACCTGCCTATAAAGCCAATTATTTTGTTTGCCTTCTTAACAACTTCTGAACATTGTTGACTCGGTTTTAGGTTACTCGATATTGTTACTCCCAGATCAGTTTCTCTATTTACATTCTTAAGCTGAGTGCCATTCATCGAATAGTTTGCTTTCTCATTTAGGTATCCGATATGTAGTACTTTACATTTATCCGCATTGAAACTCATTTGCCAAATTTGGGCCCAACATGACAATTTATCTAGATTGTGTTGCATATCGTCAACTTGATCTTTTGAGAGTACGCTATTTGCAATTTGTGTATCGTCAGCAAAGAGTGTGTGTGTGTGTGTGTGTGTGTGTGTGTGTGTGTGTGTCTGTGTGTGTGTGTGTGTGTGTGTGTGTTGTGTGTGTGTGTGTGTGTGTGTGTGTGTGTTTTTGTGGTGTGTGTGTTTGGGTGTGTATGTGTGTTTCTGTGTGTGTGTGTGTGTGTTGTTTCTGTTGTGTGTGTGTGTGTGTGTTGTTTCTGTTGTGTGTGTGTGTGTGTTGTTTCTGTTGTGTGTGTGTGTGTGTGTGTGTGTGTGTGTGTGTGTGTGTGGGTGGGTGTGTGTTTGTGTGTGGGTGTGGGTGTGTGTGTGTGTGTGTTTGTGTGTGTGTGTGTGTGTGTGTGTGTGTGTGTGTGTGTGTGTGTGTGTGTGTGGTTTGAAGCTTGGACACTCGTTCTGAATGTCGGACGTTCGAGTCCGGCTGAGAGTATATGAACAATTATTAGCTCACGTGTATTATATATATATATATGACAGTGCACATTGCCAGATCATTCAAACTACACGACCCCTTAACTGGGTAGGTCTGAAAAATATTAGAACACTGCCTATTAAACCTCAAGCATTACATTAAGGGGAGGTTTTTAGTTCGTTCCCTAGAATTCCATCAATCTTAAAATGACACCCCCTAGACCCCCTTTCAAGATAAATTTGTAAATTTTTCGGTAGAAAAATGTCTCGGCTGAAAGCCGGTTCCTGTTAAATTACAGGCTCGCTATCGCTCGCCAGGATAAAATCGACACCTGAATTGCACGAAAGGTCTTAATATGGGGTGAAAGTTCTTAAAATCGCTAAACTAATGGGGCAACCGTTTTATAATATCAAAAGCAATGGGGCTAAACATGAGGGAGAAAGGGGTCAAGAAAAAAATCCCTCAAGTGGAGATCTCCCCTTAAGATAATTCTGTTGATTGAAAGCATGGCCCGGGGAGAATTGGCTAATGCATGACTGTGAACAATTAGGTTGAATACGTGAGGGGGTTAATAATAAGACTAAAAAACTTATCGTGAACCGGTTATAATTAATAACTGTGAATTGTTCTGGGTAAAAACGACGAGTAACTGATAATGTGAATTAGAGTGAGCATGATTGGTGAGGTTGAGAGAGAGAGAGAGAGAGAGAGAGAGAGAGGAGAGAGAGGAGAAGAGAGGAGAAGAGAGAGAGAGAGAGAGAAGAAGAGAGAGAGAAGAAGGATGAGGAGAGAGAAGAGAGAGAGAGAGAGAGAGAGAGAGAGAGAGAGAGAGAGAGAGAGAGAGAGAGAGAGAGAGAGAGAGAGAGAGAGAGAGAGAGAGAGAGAGAGAGAGAGAGAGAGAGAGAGAAATAGAGAGAGAGAACAAGAACATTATTTGCACACTCTCCTCTAGTTCCCCTAACACAACAGATCAAACGGTAACTTTCCTAGAAGAGAGAGACAGACAGACAGACATAGCCTCAGTGAGATTTTCCCCGGTTTAATATTAGTTGATGTAGTTTTCCCCGGTTTAATATTAGTTGATGTAGTTTTCCCCGGTTTAATATTAGTTGATGTAGTTTTCCCCGGTTTAATATTAGTTGATGTAGTTTTCCCCGGTTTAATATTAGTTGATGTAGTTTTCCCCGGTTTAATATTAGTTGATGTAGTTTACGTTTAGGCAGATATTTTAGTACGAGTGACGCCGTTAATATGATCCTGACCAATATTCATTAAATGCCTCTTAACCCCCTCTGTACCGGCGACGTGTCTTTCGTTATATTCTGACAACTATTAGACGGGTTTATTCAATTTAAGCATACTATCTCACTTAACCCTTCTTAAGGGGAGGTTTTTAGGTTGTTTTCTAGATATCCTTCAAGCTTAAGATTACACCCCCTTGAGCCCCTTTCAAGATAAATTTGTACATTTTTCGGTAGAAAAATGTCCCGGCTGAAAGCCGGTTGCTCTTAAATTACAGGTTCGCTATCGCTCGCCAGGATAAAATCGACACCTAAATGGCACGAAAGGTTTTAAAATGAACAGAAATGGGTTGAAAGTTCTTAAAATAGTCAAAATAATGGGGCAAACGTCTTAAAATTAGAAAAACAATGGGGCTAAACATGAGGGAGAAAGGAGTCAAGAAAAACATCCCTCAAGTGGACATCTCCCCTTAATACCACAGATCCTTCTTAAAGTGTACAAAATCGTCTAAATAAAGCTAGAATAATATTTAAAAACGTTGCCGGTACAGAAGGGGTTAAACAACTCATTCTAAGAAAACTACTATCCTGGCGCTTTCAGAAAAACTTCTATCCTGGCGCTTTCAGAAAAACTACTATCCTGGCGCTTTCAGAAAAACTACTATCCTGGCGCTTTCAGAAAAACTACTATCCTGGCGCTTTCAGAAAAACTACTATCCTGGCGCTTTCAGAAAAACTACTATCCTGGCGCTTTCAGAAAAACTACTATCCTGGCGCTTTCAGAAAAACTACTATCCTGGCGCTTTCAGAAAAACTACTATCCTGGCGCTTTCAGAAAAACTACTATCCTGGCGCTTTCAGAAAAAACTACTATCCTGGCGCTTTCAGAAAAACTACTATCCTGGCGCTTTCAGAAAAACTACTATCCTGGCGCTTTCAGAAAAAAAACCGGAATGAGTATTTACAGCGAGATAGACAACACCAAAGGCATATTGTACGAGACCCTGAACCCTGCACCATGCACCTGGTGAGTTATCTGCTCAACAGGTGGCGGTGTGTGTGTGTAAGTGTGAGAGTCCGAGTGTAGGGGGTGAGACAGTGAAGCACGGGAACGAGGTGGCTTCAGAGATGGGGTCGTTTCGGGCCATGAGTGAGCACCGTGCCTCATGTGAAGGCAAGATGGCAGGTGCTCGTTGTACTCTACGTGCTTCACATGTCTCACTCCCTAGACTGGAACAAGACCTCACGGGCTTCACTGTTCATTGTAAAGCGGTGAATGTTAAGGCTCTCAGCCTATGCCCGAGAGGAAGTAAGTTGGAATATAGAAAAAAAATAAAAATAAAAAATAAAAATACACCATCCTACAGCTATCCTGGAGGATTATCTAATGCCACCATCTACGCCAGAGACACCGTAGTCGCTCGATCCATCGCCTCCTTTACTGAACAGACTTCAGAGTTGCCTGGGGGTGATCTCCCACAACCTATGCTGGGAATTCTCTCCCCACTTGGGTTAGTCCATCGCTTGTCCTTTTATTGTTCATTAAGGGGAGATCTCCACGTGAGGGATTTTTTTCTTGACCCCTTTCTCCCTCATGTTTAGCCCCATTGCTTTTGATATTATAAAACGTTTGCCCCATTAGTTTAGCGATTTTAAGAACTTTCACCCCATATTAAGACCTTTCGTGCAATTCAGGTGTCGATTTTATCCTGGCGAGCGATAGCGAGCCTGTAATTTAAGAGGAACCGGCCTTCGGCCGGAACATTTTTCTACCGAAAAATGTACAAATTTATCTTGAAAGGGACTCAAGGGGGTGTAATTTTAAGCTTGATGGAGGTCTAGGGAACAAACTAAATACCTCCCCTTAAATTTTTGATAGTGTAATGGTTAGAGTGTTTAAGATCTGTATGTGGTAACCCAGGTTCGAATCCCGGTAGGATCACATGCTTTCATTAATTTCATTGGGAGTGTTTTGTAATGGGAGTGAAATTAATATATTTTGATTATTGACTATAAATTAATCCTCTTGACCAATGTAATCTCTGAACACCGTCCATGACCCTTGTTTTAATTAAACATGTGCGCTGGATAACACTAGATAATTATTGTATGTCCATTTAAGGCCTCTTATAATCAAAAGGGTTAATGATATGGATGGAAAACGAAGACAATTACTTTGGCGGGATAGAGAAATAGAGATTGAATTAAGTGTTGGTGTTGTAAGTGTGTGTGTTTGTATGTATGTTGATTGAATTAAGTGTTGGTGTTGTAAGTGTGTGTGTTTGTATGTATGTTGGTTGTAAGTGTGTGTGTGTGTGTGTGTGTGTGTGTGTGTGTGAGCTTGTATGTATGTTGGTTGTAAGACAGAGAGAGTATGTGTGTGTGTGTGTGTGTGTGTGTGTGTGTGTGTGTGTGTGTGTGTGTGTGTACTCACCTAATTGTAGTATACAGGATTTGAGTTTTTAGGCTCGTATTGTCCCGCCTCCAAAGATTCTGTTATCTAATTTGGCTTTAAAAATGTGGATATTCCCCGCACCCACCACTTCATCATCCAACTGATTCCACATATTAATACTTCTATATGGAAAGCTGAATTTCCTCACATCTCCTTTACATCTGCCTTTCTTTAACTTGCAACTATGTCCTCTAGTCCTCCCTTTATCTCCCTCGATAAAGTCCTCCTTGTCTATCCTTTCCAATCCCCTAACACATTTATACATCATAATCATATCCCCTCTTTCTCTTCTCTCACTTAGAGTTGGCAAATTCAATCTCTCTAATCTCTCTTCATATGTCAGTTCTCTTAGTTCTGGAATCATTTTCGTTGCAGCTCTCCGTACTTTCTCCAACTTAATTATGTGTTTTTTAAGATAGGGTGACCACACCACTGCCGCATATTCCAATGTAGGTCTCACCATTGATTTTATTGTATTTACTAGCATATCTTCATTCAAATAGTTGAATGCTATTTTTACTTTATTCAACAGGCCATAAGCTTCTCCCACAATTTTGTTAATATGGCTCTCGGGTGAAAGATCTCCCTGTATTATAATGCCCAAGTCCTTTTCTTTCTCTGAGGGGTTAGTCGTGCATTCTCCTAGTTTATATTCCCAATGAAGTCTTCTTTTACTCACACCCCCTTCCATCACATGACATTTATCTTTGTTAAAATCTAATTTCCATATCTTGCTCTATCGGTCTATCTTATCCAGATCACTCTGTAGCTCTCTACAACTGTTTTCGTCCACTATATGTTTCATAATTTTTGCATCGTCAGCAAACATATTCATGTATGCATTTATTTCCTCTGGCAAGTCATTTATATAGACCAGAAACATAATTGGAAACATAAGTGTGTGTGTGTGTGTGTGTGTGTGTGTGTGTGTGTGTGTGTGTGTGTGTGTGTGTGTTACTCAGTTACTTGTTCGTCAAGGGGAATCCACGCAATGCGAGCTAAGCTCATTATTATCGCGCCTCCTTAACTGGGAATGTATTGCGTGAAATGCATGTTAAGTGGTTTATGTACTGATGGAATGGCTGTGGATGTGTGTGTAGTCTGTATTTAGCCAATTGGCGACATCGGAAACGAAGGCTTAGGGTGGATCTGTATGGTACCATTCTCACTATAGACGGTACCGTCTCGCCCGAAGGCTTAGGTAGCCATCAGCTTAGGTGAACCATATGATACCCATCTCGCCTTGTACCATTTTTGCCAACCCCAGATGGGACGTCACAACGTCGTCCACTTGTTCCAGGTACCTATTTACAGCTAGGTGAACTGAGGCTAACACATGAAAGGAGACAAGCCCAATTTGTCTCCGCCCGGCCGGGGATTGAACCCCCGACCCCTCGTGTGTGAGACGAGAGCTCTACCTACTAGGCTACGGGCTGTGTGTGTGTGTGTGTGTGTGTGTGTGTGTGTGTGTGTGTGTGTGTGTGTGTGTTATCGGCATATCTCTCATCACCAATCTAGCACTACTTTAATAGAGCCAATAGCCATCTTCATAAATCCATCACGTATTCAAAAAGAGTTTAGCTATTCAAGGAGATATTAAACGCCTCGCTCTTATCTCAAATCACCATAATTAAGGAGCATCAATCAGTATAATTAAGGAGCATCAATCACCATAATTAAGGAGCATCAATCACCATAATTAAGGAGCATCAATCACCATAATTAAGGAGCATCAATCACCATAATTAAGGAGCATCAATCACCATAATTAAGGAGCATCAATCACCATAATTAAGGAGCATCAATCACCATAATTAAGGAACATCAATCACCATAATTAAGGAGCATCAATCACCATAATTAAGAAGCATCAATCACCATAATTAAGGAACATCAATCACCATAATTAAGGAGCATCAATCAGTATATACAACATTTTAGAGACCATTATTAAGGGGAGATTTTTGGTTTGCTCCCTAGCCTTCCATCAAGCGTAAGAAAATACCAAGATACATGTTTCGGTAAATGTTCCGGTCGAAGGCTGGTTCCTCCTAAATTACAGGCTCGCTATCGCTCGCCAGGAAAATATCGACACCTAAATGGCGCAAAAGGTGTTAAAGTTGACATAAATGGGCAGAAAAGTCTTAATATCGCAAAACAAATGGGGTAAATGTCCTAAAACATCAAAACTAATGGGACTAAACATGAGGAAGAAGGGGGCCAGATAAACGACCCAAATCCCCTTAAACGCCTCGCTATTATCTCAAATCACCATAATCAAGGAGCATCAAGCTGTTGTATATCATTATTAACACCTTCAGCACCATGACGCCTTCAGCACTATGACGCCTTCAGCACCATGACGCCTTCAGCACCATGACGCCTTCAGCACCATGACGCCTTCAGCACCATGACGCCTTCAGCACTATGACGCCTTCAGCACCATGACACCTTCAGCACCATGACGCCTTCAGCACAATGACGCCTGCAGCACCATGACGCCTGCAGCACCATGACGCCTGCAGCACCATGACGCCTGCAGCACCATGACGCCTGCAGCACCATGACGCCTTCAGCACCATGACGCCTTCTTATCTTTAATTCTGGCTAAAATTAAACATTCCTACCCAGAGTGCTTTCCTCACTAACTCACTTTCACACTCACACACACACACACACACAGTAGACAAGCTAATATAGTAGAATATTAATATCCTCCGACAACATTACTAGCCAGAGTTCCTTCTTCCTCACTCATGTTCACATACACATACACACACACACACACACACACACACACACACACACACATACACACACATTCTCTCTCTCTCTCTCACACACAGGCATATATAACCCCAAACCAGTATATTTATCAGTACCCAAGCTATTATAGAACATTATCTCCTCGCACCATTGCTGCCAGGGTCCCTCACATAAACAAAAGAGTCCAGCACAAACACAACGTAAGCATATGTACACAAACACTTGAGGGGGCCACACACATAGCCAGGCATCCCACTCAAGAAGAAGACAGTGATGAAGGTTAGGTGGATCAGGCTCAGGGGTTGGATACAGACACAATGTACAGTTGCCCACATAAGCTGTGTTCAACGTCGTGATCTTGGGTATAAAAGTAAAGTGTGCATGGATGAATTGCGAGTGTGATTTGTATAATTTAGCTGAACTGGCGGGGATGGGGGGGGGGGAGGATGTGTAAAATAGTCATGGTTGAAGGCTAAAAACTTCGCCACATAGGCATAGTCCTCCACGAGACTATAACCTGGTCCTTCATAATTATAAGAACTAAGGTTGTCCAACTCTTCCAAAAGTACCTGGAGTGAGTGGGTTAGAATCCTAGTCAGGATACCTCTCTCCCAACCAAGGCATAATAGAGCCATGAGGGGTTGTGTATGAGTAAACAGAGATGGATTAATATTGTGAGAGTGGGGGCCAGGAAGGTATTATGAGCCATGAGAGGTTGTGTAAGAGTAAACAGAGATGGGGTAATAATATGAGAGTGATGAAGTAAGGTATTATGAGCCATGAGAGGTTGTGTAAGAGTAAACAGAGATGGGGTAATAATATGAGAGAGAGTGATGAAGTAAGGTATTATGAGTCATGAGAGGTTGTGTAAGAGTAAACAGAGATGGGGTAATAATATGAGAGTGATGAAGTAAGGTATTATGAGCCATGAGAGGTTGTGTAAGAGTAAACAGAGATGGGGTAATAATATGAGAGAGAGTGGTGAAGTAAGGTATTATGAGCCATGAGAGGTTGTGTAAGAGTAAACAGAGATGGGGTAATAATATGAGAGAGAGTGATGAAGTAAGGTATTATGAGTCATGAGAGGTTGTGTAAGAGTAAACAGAGATGGGGTAATAATATGAGAGTGGTGAAGTAAGGTATTATGAGTCATGAGAGGTTGTGTAAGAGTAAACAGAGATGGGGTAATAATATGAGAGTGGTGAAGTAAGGTATTATGAGCCATGTGGGGTTGTGTAAGAGTAAACAGAGATGGGGTAATAATATGAGAGAGAGTGGTGAAGTAAGGTATTATGAGTCATGAGAGGTTGTGTAAGAGTAAACAGAGATGGGGTAATAATATGAGAGTGATGAAGTAAGGTATTATGAGCCATGAGAGGTTGTGTAAGAGTAAACAGAGATGGGGTAATAATATGAGAGAGAGTGATGAAGTAAGGTATTATGAGTCATGAGAGGTTGTGTAAGAGTAAACAGAGATGGCGTAATAATATGAGAGAGAGAGTGATGAAGTAAGGTATTATGAGCCATGAGAGGTTGTGTAAGAGTAAACAAAGATGGGGTAATAATATGAGAGTGATGAAGTAAGGTATTATGAGCCATGAGAGGTTGTGTAAGAGTAAACAGAGATGGGGTAATAATATGAGAGAGTGATGAAGTAAGGTATTATGAGCCATGAGAGGTTGTGTAAGAGTAAACAGAGATGGGGTAATAATATGAGAGTGATGAAGTAAGGTATTATGAGCCATGAGAGGTTGTGTAAGAGTAAACAGAGATGGCGTAATAATATGAGAGAGAGAGTGATGAAGTAAGGTATTATGAGCCATGAGAGGTTGTGTAAGAGTAAACAGAGATGGGGTAATAATATGAGAGAGAGTGATGAAGTAAGGTATTATGAGCCATGAGAGGTTGTGTAAGAGTAAACAGAGATGGGGTAATAATATGAGAGAGAGTGATGAAGTAAGGTATTATGAGCCATGAGAGGTTGTGTAAGAGTAAACAGAGATGGGGTAATAATATGAGAGAGAGTGATGAAGTAAGGTATTATGAGCCATGTGGGATTGTGTAAGAGTAAGGAGTAGCTATGTAATGACCTCAAGAGTAAACAGAGATGGCGTAACAATATGAGAGAGTGGTGGACCAAGGTATATGAGCCATGAGGAGTTGTGTAAGATTAAGAAGTAGCTATGTAATAACCTCAAGAGTAAACAGATACTAAGTAATATGAGAGAATGACAAAGCAAGGTATATGAGCCATGAGGGGTTGTGTAATATTAAGTAGCTCTGTAATAAAAATAAACAGCAATAATATGATAGTGACAAAGCAAGGTATGAGCCAAGAGTGGTTGAGTAAGAGTAAGCAGTAGCTATGTTATTACCTCAAGAGTAAAGATACTGTAGATGGAGTAATATTATGAGAGTGGTGGACCAAGGTATAATGAGCCATGAAGTAACATTAAGGAGTGGACGGGTCAGAGAGGTGAATCACGGCCTCCTATATACATATGTGTACCTGTATATGTACCTACATATGTATATAGAAGGCCGTGGGTGAAGCCGGACCTTAAGGTCAAGGCATGGTCAAGGTTATGTCGAGAGGAGGGGGAGGGGGGAGAGTGTCTTCGATCCTCATTCTTTCACCCCATTAGTTCAGATATTTTAAAACGTTTCATCATATTAGTTTAGCGATTATAATACACTTTACCCCATTCAGGTGTCGCTATTTTTCAGGGTGAACGAAAGCTAGCCTGCAGTATAAGAGAAATCGGCCATCGGCCAGAACGTTTTTCAACCGAAAAACATTAAGTAGATGTTATTAGGAGGCTGAAATATTACCAAGCATTAATTCGGAAGCTGTCACACCACAATTGCCAAAACAAAATTGCCGGAGAAAATGCTTATGTGACAGGGCCCTGAATGTGTGTACACTAGAAAAATACAACCTCACTAGTTCTCAGTGCGATTAGTATTATTCAATGTCAGAAAACAATGACCGAAATTCATTACCACCGATAACAGATTATCATAACACACACACACACACACACACACCACCAACACACACACACACACACACACACACACACACACACACACACACACACACACACACACACACACACACACACACACACACACACACACACACAACACACACACAACACACACACACACACCACACCCCCACAACAACACACACCCACACACACACACACACACACACACAACACACACACTCACACACATACCACACACACACACACACACACACACACACACACACACACACACACACACACACACACACACACACACACACACACACACACACACACACAACAATCAACTTAACTTGTACAAAGCTGCTTAAGCGCAGTGCTGCGTCTATTGTATATACGGCCATAATAGTGCTTTAGTCAGAGTAAACAATACATTAGTCACGCCCAGAATAATACAATGGTCACATAATACATTAATAGCATTAAGGCCCACATACAATATCAATCATGACTGCGCAAACATGACTGACGCGAACATATCAAACCGTATCAAATACACGGTTTCAATCAATTGTGCAAACTTTCCTCACACCCACACACGACGGTTATGCCAGCACAACCACCATGTTTGCCAGAGTAAATAATCAGCTGTATACACCAAAATGCAAGGTTCCCATCAAGATTTCTCAGTTATTTTGAAGATTTTGTAGTGAACTATGGTGCTAATTAAATATATTTGGTCTTAATATGATGCAGAGACATAGTGCCTGAGCATATAGATAGATAGATAGATGATGCAGAGACATAGTGGTTTCATATTTGTCCGTTAAGTATCGAGAAATTAGCTGCTAAGGGATTCAATTTACTGTCAGATGAAATGAAACCGAGTATAGTCACACCAAGACGACACAGAGGATACACAATATATTAATAACGTTAGTCATGCAGTAAATAATCAGCTAGTCACACCAAGAATAACAATACACTAGTCATGCCAAGAACAACAATACACTAGTCATGCCAAGAACAACAATACACTAGTCACACCAAGAACAACAATACACTAGTCATGGCAAGAACAACAATACACTAGTCACACCAAGAACGACAGAGGATACACAATATATTAATAGCGTTAGTCATGCAGTAAATAATCAGCTAGTCACACCAAGAATAACAATACACTAGTCACACCAAGAACAACAATACACTAGTCATGGCAAGAACAACAATACACTAGTCACACCAAGAACGACACAGAGGATACACAATATATTAATAGCGTTAGTCATGCAGTAAATAATCAGCTAGTCACACCAAGAACAACAATACACTAGTCATGCCAAGAATGACACAATGGTTACACAATACATTAAGGGGGGATGATCGGGTTTTCTCCCTCATGTTTAGCCCCATTGTTTTTGAGAATTAAGGAACGTTCACCCAATTAGTTTGGCGATTTAAAGAACTTTCGCCCAATTTCTGTCAATTTTAAGAACTTTCATGCCAATTAGGTGTCTATTTCTTCCTGGCGAGCCTGTAAGTTAAGGCCGGGACTTTTTTCTACCGAAAAATGTATAAATTCAGCTTGAAAGGGGCTCAAGGGGGTGTAATTTTAAGCTTGATGGAGGTCTAGGGAACGAACAAAAAACCTCCCCTTAACAACAGATCAAACTATACACACGTCACGCCAAGTATGACACAATGGCTACGTAATACATTATAGTCGCTCTGCTCCCACACGAGCGCTTTTTCCCTCAACACTGGTCTGGCAGCTTATGAGGTCAACATTGAATATATTTCGGTTACCTAAATTCATCTACCATCAATCTATTTTCCGATACCGGTGTAAAACATTCTAAAAATTTTGCTAGATTTGTTTTTGATCATCGAATGTTGACTATAAAATCTCTAGTGTGATACCGGCATTAGTCACGCTGGCCCCACAACGATGACCAACACAATATATACATTCTCTACATTACCGTATTTGGGACTTGTAGATTAAGGGGCGACAGATCGTTTTTCTGGACCCCCTTCTCCCTAATGTTTAGCCCCACTAGTTTTGAGATTTTAAGACGTTGGTTCCATTAGTTTTGGGATTGTATGACCTTTCACCCCATTTATTTGTCTATATTAGGACCCTTCGTGCCATTTAGGTGTCGATCTTTTCCTGGCGAGCGATAGAGAACCTGTAAGTTTAGGAGGAATCGGCCTTTGACTCGGGACATTTTTCTACCGAAAAATTTACAAATTTATCTTGAAGGGGGATCTAGGGGGTGTTTTTTTAAGATTGATGGAGGTCTATGGAGGAAACTAAACAAATATATGAATAAATTAATTAATAGACCAAACGAACAGCCACTGTCCCCTTAACCCTTTGAGGACCATGATGCGCTTTGACAGTTGGTTCTGGCTATCATTAAACGATTTCATTCAGCTTAGGAAGGACTTGTGGGTGCTAAAGAGTTAATTGAGATGGTATTAACCCCTTTGATTCTTAAATAGCCTTTCTAAATTGCAAAAAATCGTCTAATGATGGCCAGAAAAAACTGTCAAAACGCGTCATAATCCTGAAGTGGTTAGTTCATTAGGGTGTAATTCCCAAAAACCGAAAATGTAAACAATAAATAAAGTAATTCTCTCTCTCTCTCTCTCTCTTAGTTTTGATTGAATGACTGTGTGTATGTGTGAGAGAGGGGGAAGGGTTGTAGGAGTGTGTGTGTGTGTGTGTGTGTGTGTGTTACTCAGTTACTTGTTCGTCAAGGGGAATCCACGCAATGCGAGCTAAGCTCATTATTATCGCGCCTCCTTAACTGGGAATGTATTGCGTGAAATGCATGTTAAGTGTTTTATGTACTGTTGGAATGGCTGTGGATGTGTGTGTAGTCTGTATTTAGCCAATTGGTGACATCGGAAACGAAGGCTTAGGGTGGATCTGTTTGGTACCATTCTCACTATAGACGGTACCGTCTCGCCCGAAGGCCTAGGTAGCCATCAGCTTATGTGAACCATATGATACCCATCTCGCCTTGTACCATTTTTGCCAACCCCAGATGGGACGTCACAACGTCGTCCACTTATTCCAGGTACCTATTTACAGCTAGGTGAACTGAGGCTAACACATGAAAGGAGACAAGCCCAATTTGTCTCCGCCCGGTCTGGGATTGAACCCCCGACCCCTCGTGTGTGAGACGAGAGCTCTACCTACTAGGCTACGGGCTGTGTGTGTGTGTGTGTGTGTGTGTGTGTGTGTGTGTGTGTGTGTGTGTGTGTGTGTGTGTGTGTGTGTGTGTGTGTGTGTGTGTGTGTGTGTGTGTGTGTGTGTGTGTGTGTGTGTGTGTGTGTGTGTGTGTGCGCGCACGCGCGCGTGGAACCGTGCATAAGAAACAAACATACTTATACACATAATAAGCAGGATACGGTTTAATCATATCCTACTATACAAATAATCAAAACAGCTTACCAAGAAAAGCCCCTTCAAATATTTCCTATGTTGAACACGACCCAACAAACCCTGCTATAGTTTCCTACTCCGCAACATCTAAGAATAATGATGACTTTCTTTATATAGTGGCCTTCAGGGTGTGTTTTCTGTGGACCCCCTTCTCCCTCATGTTTAGCTCCATTGGTTTAGATATATTGAGATGTTCACCCCATTAGTTTGGTTCTTTTAAGATCTTTTGTCCCATTTCTTTGTAAATTTTTAGACCTTTCGTGCCATTAGGAAGGGGAACTTTTCTACCACCAAGACCTCCCTTCACGACAATTTTGTGCAGTTTTTTATAGAAATATTTACCGGCCACAGGCCGTTTCCTCCTAAATGACATGCTCGCTATGGCTCGCCAGAAAAATATCAACACCTAAATGGCACGAAAAGTCTTAAAATTGTCAAACTAATGCGGCGAATATCTTAAAAACTCAAAACTAATGGGGCTAAGCATGAAAAGGAGGGTGGTCCAGAAAAGAAAAAAAAAATTAATACCTTTCGTTACACTTCTCAGCAACACCATTTAGACAACAATCACTGACTAGGCTATACCATGTTCCAAATAAGTAGACCAATCCATTTGAACAATTTGAGAGGGGTCAGCCAAATAATGGGTGTGGATATTTACAGCCCATTTGTTCTAGCCCATTTTGAGTTACAGAGGTTAGGAGTCATGATCTCTGGCCTCCCTATTTGGAACAAGGTATAGTATTGCCGGTACCTCCTATTATCAATTGCTATCTTCACTTCTAGGAAGATAAAAGTTAATATATTCCACCATTATCCCGATAAGCCGTATCACACACACACCCACACACACACACCCACACCCACACACACGTAAAAGCACCTACATAATACCGGTACATAAATATATGTTAAGCTCCCTGAATAACATTAAAACGATCTATGCAGCTCAAGGGAAATATTACATAAATAAACACAAACGTGTCGCAATATTTAATCATATATATATACATATATATATATATATATATGAGAGAGAGAGAGAGAGAGAGAGAGAGAGAGAGAGAGAGAGAGAGAGAGAATATTACACACAGTCACACACGAGTACATAATTACAGTATAACATCAGTTACATACTGTATGTAGTGACTATGTAGGAGCCATTATACCCTCTGTGGTACGTGTGTTACAACATAAGTGTAACAGTGATGGGTATATTGATGTGTCGCCAGGTATATACGACTCTCTCTCCACCCACCACCACACCCCCCTTTACTCAGGTGGCGCCACATTATTGGTACTGGCGCCACTTACATACGCCAGATAATACTTTATTACCTTCAGCTCTACACACACATACATACATACATACATACATACATACATACATACATATATACACACACATAATATTTGCATATTTACTCTAAGGCGGGCTCAAACCACCCACAATCAGGACAATTGTTCACGCTTTAACCAACTATACCAGGTCGTCATAAAGGATAGTCTTAATCTTTTCCTATTTACAATAAGAAGGAAAATCGGTTATCACGCTGTGATAAGAGTTGGTTAAAACATGGACAATCGTCCTGATTGTCGGTGGTTCGAGCCTGGCTGAAAGTACAAAATCATTAGGCAGATCACGTGTATTTCTGAGATAAACAATATTTATATATACAGGTATATATATATATATATATATATATATATATATAGAGAGAGAGAGAGAGTCAGTCTGAATAAGGTATATTTGGTGAAGTGACAGATCGGCAGAGTGGAGGGTGCTGTAAAGTATCAACAACCACAATCACTGCAACATGTCCTAACTTAGTGACATGGTGGTGTGGAGAGGACGACACACACACACACACACACACACACACACACACACACACACACACACACACACACACCACACACACCCACACACACACACACCCACCCACACACACATACCACACACACACCCACACACACACACACCCACACACACACACACACACACACACACACACACACACACACACACACACACACACACACACACACACACACACACAACCACATACACACACACACACACACACACACACCTACAGAACAACACACACACACACCTACAGAACAACACACACACACACCTACACAACAACACACACACACACACACACACACACACACACACACACACACACACACACACACCCCCACACACACACACACACACACACACACACACACAACACCCACACACACACACACACACACACACACACACACACACACACACACACACACACACACACACACACACACACACACACACACACACACACACACACACACACAACCTTGTGAAGTAGCGGCGTCAATCACAGCAATACCTCTTAACTAACTGACAATGTAGTGTGTGTGTGTGTGTGGGGGGGGGGGGGGGGTTACTAAGGGGGTATACACAGGCTGTCCAGTACCATTAACTCGGCTGTCATTCAGGTGGTTGGTTACTCATATTCTGCCACACTGATGTACAGTACTTGATACACGGGTATGCACACACACATATGCAAGTACATATTTACCCACACACATTCAAACACACACACACATATAAACACACTCAGACACATACACACACATACTCAGACACAATCACACATATGGAAACGTACTCACAAACACACACACGCAACTGTAATTGGGCCTTTATTGTGGACAATTGTATTGGACCTACGTGTCAAAACGGCTGGATATAGGCCGATGTTGGCCTTTCATATGCTCCTGTACCGTAAGCTATATGACACAAGTTAATTTTACCATTGGACTCTCCATGGCGTAAGGATTCAAAATATATGCATGGATTAATTGTGCGACTTGTCAGTTTGCCATAATCCAAATTAACTGTTTTTGAATAGCTGTCAGAGGCACACACAATGTTTAAAAGTAAAAATGACATATACCGTTGGAATCGCAGCGTAGTGAAGAAACCGAATATACCCCTAACACTTCAAACATTCAAAATGACCCAAACAGTTGCAAAATTTGGACCTGGCGATTTTGGAGGCAAGTTTACAAGGCACACAATGAAACCGCGACTATATTTGGAATCCGTACCCCATATGAAGGCCATTGGTATATGGTAGAATGAATTTTGGGCCCATATCAATAGGGCGAGACAAAACGAACTAGAAATCACAGAGAGAGAGAGAGAGAGAGAGAGAGAGAGAGAGAGAGAGAGAGAGAGAGAGAGAGAGAGAGAGAGAGAGAGAGAGAGAGAGAGAGAGAGAGAGAGAGAGAGAGAGAGAGAGAGAGAGAGAGAGAGAGAGAGAGAGAGAGAGAGAGAGAGAGAGAGAGAGAGAGAGAGAGAGAGAGAGAGAGAGAGATCAATAATCACAAACCCAAGTACTCAGAAAGAAACACATACATTTATATACACATTCATTTATAAACACACCAAAATAACCAAAACACGCACATATAAAACGGCACACAAGGACGCACGCACACGCACACACACACACACGCACACACACACAATAAACACAAATATTTATAAACACACCAAAATAACCAAAACACGCACATAGAAAACGACCCACAAGGACACACCGTTTTCTGTGGTGTCAAGCTGAAGAAAGCAAGATTGATGGAACCCACTTGAGGGGAGATGGGTCGGTTTTTCTGGCCCACCTTCTCCATCATGGTTAGCCCCGTTAGATTAGCGAATTTAAGACGTTTCGACCCTTTTTGATCAATATTAAGACTGTCATTTAGGTGTCGATTTTTTTTCTGGCGAGCGATAGCGAACCTGTAATTTTTCTACCGAAAAATGTACAAATATATCTTGAAAGGGGATCCTGGGGTTGTTTTTAAGTTTAATGGAGGTCTAGGGAGGAAACTAGAAAAATAAATATATAAATGAAAAAATAGTCGTCCAAAACGTGAACAAGGAGCTAACTTTCCGGCAATATTTATCGGCAATTTTGGTTTGGAAGGATCTACAGTATAAACATAATAGATATAACAATGGTAATTAAAGTACCTAAACTAAGCTACCCATTTAAAGGCATATCGGTGGTAATAAACCCTCACAATTACAAGAATAGAAAGGTATATCATTGTCAATATACCCAATGGTCCGATATATTAAAGGTTGCTGGTGAAAATAAACCCATCTAATACAAGGATAGAAAGGTATAACAGTGTCAATATTCAATATGATCTTATATACTTTTTTCACATCCTCTTTATATCTTTAATTTAATGTTCACACTGTGAATTAAATAAAATGGAGGAGGAGGAGGAGGAGGAGGATGAAGAGGAGGAGGAGGAGAAGAATTAGTTAAAATAGGACCTCAGAGGCTATCAACCCTTCTGGATTATTAAGCCAGCACCCTGTAAGTCAAGAACAGCGTCTGGACTGGAGCCCCTTTTCGAGAACTCCAATCCCATGGAGAATGAGGAGGAAGAAAAGGAGGAGCTGGGAGGAGGGGGAGGGGGGAATACGCAAATCACGAAAATGAGGTCCAATTTGCGCATGCCGAGACTCCCACTTTGCTCTAACACATGCATTACTCAATCCTGTGGAGAAACATGGGTTGAGGGTGTGTGTGATGAAACTCTAGCTGGCTGGTTATACTCTACTCAACTCTACTCTCTCACACTCACTCACTCTGACTCACTCACCAAACCACTGACATTACTATTCAATAACTCCTTGCAGTCTGGAACTATGCCTGATCAGTGGAAGATAGCCAACGTAACACCGATATTCAAAAAAGGCAGAAAATCCCTACCCAGTAACTATCGTCCAATTAGCTTAACCTCAGTTGTATGTAAAATGCTAGAAACGGTCATAAGAGACAGACTCGTAAATCACTTAGAGGAAAATAACATACTTAAAGATACTCAACACGGCTTTCGTAAAAAACGTTCCTGTTTAACAAACCTCTTAGACTTCTTCCACGATATCCTCAACCTCTACGATGAGAGTAAAGCTGTAGATATTATATACCTTGATTTTCAAAAGGCCTTTGACAAAGTTCCCCACAAACGTTTACTGCTAAAACTAAAAGCGCATGGAATACAAGACGGTGTGTTGAAATGGATAGAAAATTGGCTCAGCGACAGAAAGAAAAGAGTAGTCATAAACGGTAAGGCATCTAAATGGACCAATGTAAGTAGCGGGGTACCCCAGGGATCGGTACTAGGACCAATTCTTTTTCTAATTTACATCAACGACATAGATGAGGGTCTCGCCTGTACAATCTCAAAATTTGCTGACGATACAAAAATTGCAAATAGCGTACTCTCAAAAGATCAAGTTGACGATATGCAACACAATCTCGATAAATTGTCACATTGGGCCAAAATTTGGCAAATGAGTTTCAATGCGGATAAATGTAAAGTACTACATATCGGATACCTAAATGAGAAAGCAAACTATTCGATGAATGGCACTCAGCTTAAGAATGTAAAAAGATAAACCGATCTGGGAGTAACAATATCGAGTAACCTAAAACCGAGTCAACAATGTTCAGAAGTTGTTAAGAAGGCAAACAAAATAATTGGCTTTATAGGCAGGTCATTTGAGCATAAATCCAAAGACGTTATCCTAACCCTTTACAATTCCTTAGACCGCCCTCTTCTGGAATACTGCGTTCAATGCTGGTGCCCTTATTACCAAAAAGACATAAACAAGCTAGAACGATTTCAACGTAGAGTTACCAAAATGATACCTAGCCTAAAGAACAAACCATACGAAGAGCGTCTTAGAGAATTAAATCTATTTCCTTTAACCCAGCGCAGGTTAAGAGGTGACTTAATTCAAGTGTTCAAAATCATCAAAGGCATTGACAATATGAACTGTAGTAAGTACTTCACTATCGACCAATCTAATTACACGCGGGGAAACGGTTGCAAAATTATTGGTAAATCTTTTAACTCACACAAATCTAAGAATTTCTTCTTCAATCGAGTTGTCAACTTGTGGAATGGGCTTCCCCGAGAGGTTATAGACTGCAGCACCGTTGATTCATTTAAACTCCGCCTAGACAAATATCTTGCATCAAACCCGCGACTGACTGCGTTTGTAAATGAATATCTTTATTTTATCCTCCCCTCAGTTACTAACCCATAATGTCCCCTACTAACTTCCTAGTCCTGCCACGGACATTAGTTCCAGGGCAGTAGTTCCCTTTCCAATGTTCCCTTACCCACTCTAAACCACTGTTTGGACACTTGATCCTCAGTATTTTGGAGGGCAAGCAGCCTAGAAGGGTCACTAGACCTGTTGTTGCTTGATTTCCTTTGTACTCCTTTGTACTCTCTCTTGGTTTGGTTAGGTCAGGTCAGGTCAGGTTAGGATAGGTTGGGTTGGGTTGGGTTAGGGTAGGTTAGGTTAGGTCAGGCTGAGTTGGATTAGGCTAGGCTGGGCTGCGTTGAGTTAGGTTAGGTCAGGCTGGGGTAGAATTTGATAGTATATTTTTAGATTATACCATTATTATGTGTGTGTGTGTGTGTGTGTGTGTGTGTGTGTGTGTGTGTGTACTGTGTGAGTCTGTACGGTATGTGTGTGTGTGTGTATGACGGTGTAAGTGTCAATAACGTACACCTACCCTCATATTATACACTTAGGCCTACTCAGCATTAATTGGTATTCAAGGTATGGTGATCCAGGTGTTTTATCTAGGCTGTGACCTCACACCCTCAGAGTTTTTAGAACCTCTAACTATATGTGTCACAAAATATAGATAGATAGATAGATATACATAAATAGATAGATACATAGACATATATATATATATATATATATATATCTACAGGTAAGGGAGGTTTTAGGAAGGGAAGAGGATGTGTAGATCAGATTTTTACCCTGAATTGTGTTGTGGAGAAATATCTGGAGAAGAAACAAAAGGTGTATGTTGCCTTTATGGACTTGGAGAAGGCCTATGACAGAATGGATAGAGAAGGTTTGTGGAAAGTACTTAGAATATACGGAGTAGAGGGCAAGTTGCTGAAAGCAGTGAAGAGCATGTATGAGGGTGCAAAGGCGGCAGTACGTGTGGAGAGTGAGCAGAGCGAGTTCCTTGACCTGAATGTTGGTTTGAAACAGGGGTGTGTGATGTCCCCTGTGGTTGTTTACTGTATATATGGATGGAGTTATGAAAGAAATACTATCAAGAGCAGTGGATGTTGGTGTATCGCTGAAAAGGGAGGGTATTGAGTGGAAGCTACCTATACTGCTGTTTGCGGATGATACAGTTCTGATGAGTGATAATAAATGGGAGTTGCAGGGTCTGGTAAATGAGTTTGGAACAGTGTGCGAAAAACGGAATTTGAAGGTAAATGCGGGGAAGAGCAAGGTTATGGTCTTCGAAAGGGGTGAAGTCACAGAGTGTGAGGTGAAGCTGAACGGTCAGGCTATGGAGATCGTCAACTCTTTTAAGTATCTGGGCAGTGTGTTGAGTAAAGATGGGACTATGGATGAATAAGTGCGGGAGAGGGTACAACAGGGGAAGAGTGTTGTAGGAATGCTAAAAGCAGTAACAAGAAATAGGGAGGTCAGTATGGAAGTGAAGAAGTCCTTGCATGACAGTGTGGTAATCCCGACACTGACTTACGGAAGCGGAAGCGAAGCATGGACGTTGGTTGAGAGACTCAGACCAAGAGTGAGAGCAGTCTAAATGAATTACTTAAGGAGTGCGTGCGGAGTTACATGGAGGAATAGACAGACTAATGAGGAAGTAAGAAGGAGGTGTGGTGTGGAGGTAGATGTGCTGGAAAGTGTGAAAAGGAACAACTTGAGATAGTTCGGCCATATGGAACGTATGGAAAGCGAGAGAATGACTAAGAGGGTGTACGAGACCGAGGTGGAGGGACAGAGAGGGAGAGGTAGACCGAATGAGAGGTGGAAGGATGGAGTGAGGAAGTACATGAACGAAGGCGGTGCTGGTTGGGGGGAGGGGCGTCGACTGACTGGGGACAGAGGTGCATGGGGGCGGTTCGTTCGTGGCCACCCCTTCGGGGGATCACGGCGTCAGGCAATAGATAGATATATATATATATATGCATATATAGACAGATAGATAGATAGATAGATAGATAGATATATAGGATGGATAGATAGATATATAGATGGATGTATAGATAGACAGACAGATAGATAAATAAATAGATAAATACCACACAATCTGTTTCTGTCAATCGTCTGTATAATCTTGGTGTTCCTCCTATGCTAAGTATTTTCCTTCCCTCTGGTACTTTTCCTCTATTCTCTCTCTCTCTCTCTCTGATGGATGTGCGTGTGCGTGTGAAATGTGTGTGTGTGTGTGTGTGTGTGTGTGTGTGCGTGCTAAGAGTCGGTTCACTTGTACTCACCCACACATTGCACTATACGTACCTTTCAACATTTTTCACTGATTTAGGACGAACCAGTCACACTTTCTCATAGCATCACATGCATTCCAGCTCTCTCTCTCTCTCTCTCTCTCTCACACACACATTTCACTTTCATCTCTCTCTCCCACACTGTACATGTTGACAGATTTAGAAGTATCATGGGACACTTTCTCACT
>CM064579.1:42085718-42172865 GCA_032716605.1 Paralithodes platypus
TACGGAAGGCAACATTTAATTTGACTTATTATTTATATATTTATTTTATCCCTTGGCCGATAGACACGATGATGCATTTAATTTCCGTTTTCTGGATTATTAGAGGATTTTATTCATATTAGGAAGGGTATATGGAAGTCCGAGTGTTAAAATAGATAGTTTGTACCGTTATAATTCCCACAGATCCTTCCTAAGCCGCATAAAATTGTCTAATGATGGCCAGAATAAACTGTCAAAATGAGTCATGATTCTCAAAGGGTTGATAATTGATATTCAATCGAGATGGGACATTTCGTAGATATAGCAATACCGCCTAACCTAATCTAACCTATTATTAAGGGGAGATTACCACTCGAGGGATATTTTTCTGGACCCCCTTCTCCCTCGTGTTTAGTCTCATTAGTTTTGAAAATTCAAAAGGTTCGCCCCATAAGAATGGTGAGTTTAAGACTTTTCGCACCGTTTTTGTTTTCAATATTTAAGACCGTTATTTAGATGTCGATGTTTTCCTGGCCAGCGACAGCAAGCCTGTAATTTAGGAGGAATCGGCCTAAGGCCGGAACATGTTTCTACCGAAAAATGGTCAGATCTATCTCGAAGGGGGGTCGTATATCTTCAAGCTTCATAGAGGTCTAGGGAGCAAAACTAACACTAAACACCTCCCCTAATATAAACCGGAGATGTTGATTTCCATGTTATGGACTACTAAAGGAAGACACCTGTCGCTATGATAGGTTAGACCAACAGAGCCTATATAGTGGTTTATAAAGGATATGAAGCGTTGGCAGGTGTGGAGTGTTCGGTTATCGCAAGGGTCAAAGTACTGGAGTCCGGACATGTATCCTGTGATGTACTGTAATGTTAACTCTAGCCCTGTCGTGTTATCAGTACTATCATGTTACCAGTACTATCATGTTACCAGTACTGTCATGTTACCAGTACTGTCATGTTACCAGTACTGTCGTGTTACCAGTACTATCATGTTACCAGTACTATCATGTTACCAGTACTGTCATGTTACCAGTACTGTCATGTTACCAGTACTGTCATGTTACCAGTACTGTCATGTTACCAGTACTGTCATGTTACCAGTACTGTCATGTTACCAGTACTGTCATGTTACCAGTACTGTCACCTGTTCACCAGTACTGTCTGAACCCGTACCGTATGTTACCAGTACTGTCATGTTACCAGTACTGTTATGTTACCAGTACTATCATGTTACCAGTACTGTCATGTTACCAGTACTGTCGTGTTACCAGTACTGCCATGTTACCAGTACTGTCATGTTACCAGTACTGTGTCATGTCTACCACCGTACGGTCATCGTTTTACCAGTACTGTCATGTTACCAGTACTGTCATATTACCAGTACTGTCATGTTACCAGTACTGTCATGTTACCAGTACTATCATGTTACCAGAACTATCATCTCACCTGTACTGTTGATTAAGGCTATTGATGAACTTCACACTGTTGAGATACACCTAACAACAAGGCAGACAAATAGACACTTCATTTTATAGCAAATTTTACAGAAATTGAGTTTAAAGATGATTTAGGATATTGATAAACCTCAGACTGTGTGCTAAAATCCACCTAACAAGACAGAAACATAGACGCTTCATTTTATGGCAAAGTTAAGTTTATATCAAGCTGGAATAAATGAGAGAAGATGATTTGCCTATCGATAAACCTCAGATTGTGTGTTAAAATCCACCTAAGAACAAGACAGAGTAATAGACGCTTCAATTATTGGCAATATTTACAGAAATTGAGTTTAAAGAAGATGATTTAGGCTATTGATAAACCTCAGACCTAAGAACAAAATAGAGAAATAGAAGTTTTATTCTATGGCTAAGTTTACGTTAAGTTGATTTAGGCTATTGATAAACCTCAGAATGTATATTAAAATCCACCTAACAACAAGAGGCCGAGAAATAGACGCCTTATTTTATGGCAAAGTTTACATTAAATTGAGTTTAAAGAAGGTGACTCCCAGGATATGTATATAGCTGCTTGCCTGGGGTGTATGTCGGTGTGTGTAGTTGCCAACAGACTCACTCACTGGGAACCACACCTGGGACACTGGCACAATAATATACACACATTCTTCCTTGATATTTTCCTTCTCTTAACACAGAATGCAAGGGGTGAATTGTGATGAAAAGCGATATAGGACTCAAGAGAAGAATGGAAGGAAAAAAATTGCCGAATGGTATATATAGGAATAGAGATTTAGTAATGTACGATGACCCAATTATCATCAAATAGACGCATCATAGTTGTATTTATGTATAGATGTATTTATTGTGTCTAAACTCACTCTCACACACTCTCTCTCTCACCCACTCTAAATTACTGTTGGACACTATATGCAGCATTGATTTAGAGGGCAAGCAGCCTCGAGGGATCCCGAGAGACCTATTGTTGTTTGACTTCCTTTGTTCACACACACACACGCACACACACACACACACACAGTTTCTCTCTCCCAATAACCTATGCCTCTGACTAAAACTAACTCTTTCTATTTCTTCCAACTCTCTACCTCTCCCTCACACTCAATCTCACTCTCACTCCCTCTCTCTCTCTCTCACTGCTGACAGGTTAATGAGACAGGCAGATAACGTTTGGATTGGGATAGAGAACCTGGTTGATCCAACACAAATTACTGATGATAAAAAAAGAACACCAAATGTATTACTCCCTCTCTCTCTCTCTCTCTCTCTCTCTCTCTCTCTCTCTCTCTCTCTCTCTCTCTCTTTCTCTCTCTCTCTCTCTCTATCTATCTATCTCCCCTCTCTCTCTCTCTCTCTGTCTCTCTCTCTCTCTCTCTCTCTCTCTCTCTCTCTCTCTCTCTCTCTCTCTCTCTCTCTCTCTCTCTCTCTCTCTCTCTCTCTCTCTCTCTCTCTCTCATACACACAACACATATAGACCGTGAAACACTCTCTGGAAGCTGCCAAGTTCAACATCCTTTCACGGGTTTAGAGGACCACCTGTGTTAAGTAATGTGATATACAGTGTGTGTTAAGTAATGTGATATACAGTGTGTGTTAAGTAATGTGATATACAGTGTGTGTTAAGTAATGTGATATACAGTGTGTGTTTATCACGGGTATGGCTCTAACTCTCACTCATTATCTCACTCTCACTCTCTCTCTCTCTCTCTCTCTGAGGTGGGCACGATGTCGGGCTCCCATAGTAGTTAAATTGTATTCAAGCTACCCTGGCAGAAATTGGTAAAGCTGTCTTTTCATACTTCCTATAACTGACTTGATAAACTGTCCGTGTGACGCCGCTTTTATCTAACCCTTTCCGTAACGACGACATCTGTTGAGCTATATTCTGGCTACTATTAGACGATTTTATTCAGTTTATAAAGGGCCTCCAATAATCAACAGGCTTCGAACTATCTCACTTAACCCTTTTTACTACCACTGATTCTTTCTAAACGGCACAAAATCGCTTAAATATAGCTAGAATAAAATTTAAAAGGGCCTCCAATAATCAACAGACTTCGAACTATCTCACTTAACCCTTTTTACTACCACGGATTCTTTCTAAACGGCACAAAATCGCTTAAATATAGTTAGAATACAATTTAAAAGACGTTGCCGGTACAGAAGGGGTTAATATAGGCAGCACTACTCATATCAGCCATGTTATGTTGAATACACAATAAACAATACACCAGCGAGCCCATTTCATATCGATAAATGTACAAATTTAACTTGAAGTGGGTCTGGGTGGGCCTATTTTTAAATTGCTGGAAGTCTGGGAAGCCGTTTTTGTAATTCATGGGGACAAACTAAAATACATAGCTTGAAAATGGCAAAAGCAAGCCAAAAACACGAATTATATACGAGAATAATCCATACAATTTAATCACTAATACAGAAATAAAGTATATGTAATTAAGTTGAAGCCTGACTGACACACAAGGTTCACATCAGAGCCCCGCCCCCTGCTTAAGGGCAGACATGTATTTATTTGTTCATATATTTATATATTTAATGTTTTCTTTAGTTTCCTCCTAAGACATCCATCAAGCTTATAAATATACGCACATGACACCCCATCGAGATTAATGTGTATATTTTTTTGGTTGAAAAATGTTCCGGCCTAAGGCCGGCTCTTCGTAAATTGCAGGCTCGCTAACGCTCGCCATGAAAAAATCTACACCTAAATGGCACCAAAGGACTTAAAAACTCCAAAACAATGGGGCTAAACATAAGGGAAAATGGGGTCCAGAAAAACAAAAACAAAAACGTCCCCTTAACCCTTGTATGACAGGGATCGAGAGCGTAGTAAATCTATTTATCTATCCATTGCCTGACGCCGTGATCCCCGAAGGGGTGGCCACGAACGAACCGTCCCCATGCACCTCTGTTCCCAGTCAGTCGATGCCCCTCCTCCCAACCAGCACTATTCATCCATATACTTCCTCACTCCTTCCTTCCATCTCTCCTTCGGTCTACCTCTCCCCCTTTGTCCTTCCACCTCGCTCTCGTACACCCTCTTAGTCATTCTCTCGCTTTCCATACGTTGCATATGGCCGAACCATCTCAAGTTGTTCCTTTTCACACTTTCCAGCACATCTACCTCCACACCACACCTCCTTCTTACTTCCTCATTTGTCTGTCTATCCCTCTATGTAACTCCACACGCACTTCTTAACCCTCTCACGTTTTTGACGTAATTTTGAGCCTATTCGGGATACTTTAAAGCCTTTGTTACCATCAGGGGTATTTAGAAACCTTTAGTTTAGTTACTTCAACCTCTGCAGTTGTTTTTGAGTTACCTGTGGGCAGAAAACTAATTTTGGAGAGGTAATTATTAGAGTGAGAGAACTCTATTTATTATTGCTAATCTGGCAACCTCTGCGTCATAAAAACGTGAAAAGGTTAAGTAACTCATTTCCACCGCTCTCACTCTTGGTCCAAGTCTCTCAACCAACGTTCATGCTTCGCTTTCGTAAATCAGAGTCGGGATTACCACACTGTCATGCAAGGACTTCTTCACTTCCATACTGACCACCCTATTTCTTGTTACTGCTTTCAGCGTTCCTACAACCCTCTTCCCCTGTTGTACCCTCTCCCGCACTTCTTAATAGTAAATACAGTAGTGTATTCTTGTTGGTTACTGAGGAAGGCTTTGTGCTTGTAATATACCATAGTTTGAGGTACACACACGCAGACAGACAGAAACATACACATACCGGTACGCACATATTAACACTCACACGATAAAAACACACAATACACATAATAACACACACACACAAACACACATAAACACACACATATAATAACACGCACTCATACAATTAAACATACCCCCCCCCCCTCCCCAACACACACAAACCGTTCCATTCCATTAAAACTTCTAATTTTCGTAAATTAGTGTAATACTCTATCAAGACATATCAATAAAATGTATTTACGTACATCGACAAAACAAATGATTATCAGTAAAGTAGAGACGTGATTGTCCGGTCCCGTCGCAAGATCTACCCCGAAAACTGTTTTTCAATATTTCAGAGAGTGCCTATCGGGACCTTATTCGTCGATACGAAAAATATATTACCAACGCCCTCACCCTCTTGATTCCTCCTCCTTCTCCTCCATAACCTCCTCCTTCTCTTCGTCTACTACCACCACTTGTTTTCCTTTGCCCCTCAACTTTCTATGACTGTATTCATATATACATGAAACAAAATCATCTCAATTGTTCAGTCGCTCAAAAGTAGTTATAGTTATCTTAACAAGGACAACCCTTCATCCTTTACTCCTTCTTTCCTCCTTTACTTCTTCCTAAGCCTTAGCCCTTAGAAGCTACGATAACGCATTACTTTTCTGTTATGTATATATGCATATGTATCATGCCCACCAGAGAGAGAGAGAGAGAGAGAGAGAGAGAGAGAGAGAGAGAGAGAGAGAGAGAGAGAGAGAGAGAGAGAGAGAGAGAGAGAGAGAGAGAGAGAGAGAGAGAGAGAGAGAGAGAGTGTGTGTGTGTGAGAGAGTGAGTATGTTTGTAATAGTGTGTGACAAAGAGAGAACGAGTGTGATAAGAGACAAAAGGTAGGTAACGGTGTGAACAAGGATATGTCAACACTGAGCCGTACAGTAGTAGGGGACCCACGTGACGTCACCACAGGTCCGCTGCAGTCACTTCCGTATGCTCACACACACTCATACACACACACACTCACACTCGCCTGGAGAGAGAGGTAAGGTCGGGGGTCATTTCCTCATACTTTGTATAACACGTGCATTATTTTGGGAGACAATGGAACGAAAAATAGAGGGGACTATTTTTTTTTTTTTTTTCTTGGAAACTTCTAATAAATAAAAATAGTTGATAAACTTCATATAATGAATCCGGTTGTATTTATTGAACGAGAATAATGAAAACACACACACACACACACACACACATACATAAAGCATTGCATTGCCTTGTTTGGGTTCGATACATATTCAAATTAATACGAAGCTATTATGGCTAATAACTGTACTGTACTGTACACTGTAAGACACAAATCCTGGACCAATATTAAGCCTCGAACAACCTAACCGCCCAAATGTAAATATTATGTAAAGAATTATCCCTTTCCCTACCGGTGACGTCATTGTCATCATGGCGTTGTGTGTGTGTAAGTGTGAGAGTCCGAGTGTAGGGAGTGAGACAGTGAAGCACGGGAACGAGGTGGCTTCAGAGATGGGGTCGTTTCGGGCCATGAGTGAGCACCGTGCCTCATGTGAAGGCAAGATGGCAGGTGCTCGTTGTACTCTACGTGCTTCACATGTCTCACTCCCTAGACTGGAACAAGACCTCACGGGCTTCACTGTTCATTGTAAAGCGGTGAATGTTAAGGCTCTCAGCCTATGCCCGAGAGGAAGTAAGTTGGAATATAGAAAAAAAAAAAAAAAGAAAAAAAAAAAACATTCCAGCAATGATTGGACTATTTTATTCAGGTTAGGACGGACGTGTAGCAATTAAGAGGCTACGGACTTACTAAATTAGCACTTTTAACTGCCACAGACCGTTGTTAAGCTGCATAAAATCGTCTAAATATAGGTAAAATAACAGAACCTTGATAGTTAAAGAGAAGTTTTGATTCAGTTCGGGATATATTTGAACATTTACGGCCACGATTTATGTTTTAAGGGGAGATCTCCACTTGAGGGATTTTTTTCTTGACCCCTTTCTCCCTCACGTTTAGCCCCATTTCTTTTGATATTATAAAACGTTTGCCCCATTAGTTTAGCGATTTTAAGAACTTTCATCCCATAGTAAGACCTTTTGTGCAATTCAGGTGTCGATTTTATCCTGGCGAGCGATAGCGAGCCTGTAATTTAAGAGGAACCGGCCTTCGGCCGGGACATTTTTCTACCGAAAAATGTACAAATTTATCTTGAAAGGGACTCAAGGGGGTGTAATTTTAAGCTTGATGGAGGTCTAGGGAACAAACTAAATACCTCCCCTTAAAAGATACATTCACTGAAAATAGGTCGTGGCGTCATCTATTTCTAATTATGGAAGTATATCTCTGGATACGGATTTATGACTATAATTGTCTACACACCAACTACAATACTATAATTATTTAGACCTACCCTTTATTAAAAAGGAAGTTATATACAAAAAAATCAACCCTGATAGTTAAAATCAACCCGGATAGTTAAAATCAACCCTGATAGTTAAAATCAACCCTGATAGTTAAAATCAACCCTGATAGTTAAAATCAACCCTGATAGTTAAAATCAACCCTGATAGTTAAAATCAACCCTGATAGTTAAAATCAACCCGGATAGTTAAAATCAACCCGGATAGTTAAAATCAACCCGGGTAGTTAAAATCAACCCAGATAGTTAAAATCAACCCGGATAGTTAAAATCAACCCGGATAGTTAAAATCAACCCTGATAATTAAAATCAACCCGGATAGTTAAAATCAACCCTGATAGTTAAAATCAACCCTGATAGTTAAAATCAACCCTGATAGTTAAAATCAACCCTGATAGTTAAAATCAACCCTGATAGTTAAAATCAACCCGGATAGTTAAAATCAACACGGATAGTTAAAATTGCATAAAATAAAACATGGGAGGGGGGGGGGGGTCCGACCACAAACTGTTATTATCAACCTCAGGGACGGGGTATCGAGTGAGGAATTAGAAGGCGTGTGGGCATTATGAGTATCAGTGAAGTAATGCGCACGAGTTCTGATCATCCATTCTCTCCACGCGTCCAACACGTGGAGAGAATGGATGATCAGAGCTGGGTGAAGAGAATGGATGATCAGAGCTGGGTGAAGAAATGCCGGATTGTGAACATAAGGGGAGCTGCGCATCGGGGTTGGAATTAGAAAGACGTGGGATCAGGTATTCCAATCAGATCTTAAAATAAAAAACTTGAAAACAAAGACAGACCTTGACAGGGTCGCCTGGAAAGCCGCCATTCCAGATGTGAGACTGTAAACACACTCCCTGTGGACAAAACAGTCTTTAAACTTGCATGTATGTACCGGTATGTATGTATGTATGTATGTACCGGTATGTATGTCAACCAGATAGCTATAATTGCATACAGATAACTTACCGGTACGTGTCCACGAATTTCTCAAAGTGACTGAATCTGTATATAAAAATACCTGTGGTCCAATCTCCCTACAGATGGTCAGTAATGAAGGTCACATGACAGAGGGGGGTCCGTCAATAAGGAAGGTCAAAGAAAAACTCTCAAGACACGACGTCGTGCGCCAGGCTCAAGGTTAAGGGGGAGTTTATTTGCTGGACCCCCTTCTCCCTCATGTTTAGCCCCATTAGTTTTGAGATTTTAAGACGTGAGATTGTAACTACACTGTGGATGAAACGGTGTTTAAACTTGTACCGTGTGTATGCATGTATTACTATGTAGACTATGTATGTATGCATGTATTACTATGTAGACTATGTATGTATGCATGTATTACTATGTAGACTATGTATGTATGCATGTATTACTATGTAGACTATGTATGTATGCATGTATTACTATGTAGACTATGTATGTATGCATGTATTACTATGTAGACTATGTATGTATGCATGTATTACTATGTAGACTATGTATGTATGCATGTATTACTATATGTAGACTATGTATGTATGCATGTATTACTATATGTAGACTATGTATGTATGCATGTATTACTATGTAGACTATGTATGTATGCATGTATTACTATGTAGACTATGTATGTACGCATGTATTACTATGTAGACTATGTATGTATGCATGTATTACTATGTAGGTATGCATGTATTACTATATGTAGACTATGTATGTATGCATGTATTACTATGTAGACTATGTATTTATGCATGTATTACTATGTAGACTATGTATGTATGCATGTATAGTATGTATGTATGACGTTCGCCCCATTAGTTTGGCGATTATAAGACAAACTTACGGGGCGAAAATAAGTTGATTATAGAAACCCACCCTCGGAATAGATACAGCTGCTATATAAGGTCAAGAAAGAAGTCTGAAGGTGAAAGTCATTAAGCTATAACTTGAACCATGACGAGAGAGAGAGAGAGAGAGAGAGAGAGAGAGAGAGAGAGAGAGAGTGAGAGAGAGAGAGAGGAGAGAGAGAGAGAGAGAGAGAGAGAGAGAGAGAGAGAGAGAGAGAGAGAGAGAGAGAGAGAGAGAGAGAGAGGGAGAGAGAGAGAGAGTGAGAGAGAGAGTGAGTGTGAGTGAGTGAGTGTGAGTGAGTGAGTGTGAGTGAGTGAGTGAGTGAGTGAGTGAGTGAGTGTGTGTGAGAGTGAGTGTGTGTGTGTGTGTGTGTGTTACGCTGGCAGGTGGCAGGCACGCATGTGGAGCTGCTTGGGTTTGGCGATAGTTCAATGAGGCTATTTTTAACCCCTTCTGTACCGGCGACGTATTTTTTATTTTTATGCTAGCTATATCTAGACTCTAGAGGATTGTGTGCAGTTTACGAAGTATCTGTGGTAGTAAATTGAGTTAAGTTTGATAGTCTGTAGCCATTTTATTGGTAAAAGTCTTTCCTAAGCTGAATAATATTGCCTAACAAATGCCAGAATTAAATGAAAAGTATGCTGAGGTACAGAAAGGTTAATACACGCTCAGAAATTATGGTTATGAAAAGGCATAGGCTATTATACACTCAGAAATTATGGTTATGAAAAGGCATATTATACACTCAGAAATTATGAAAGATATTTACATGGATTTACATTTATACACAAACCACAGCTCTTACGATCCCAGCGAGGTGGTTAGTACTTAATTATAGGAGAGAGAGAGAGTGTGTGTGAGAGAGTGAGAGTGAGAGAGAGATATTACACTTGCTAGGGTGGTCTGTTCACTGTCTACTCAGCCCTCCACCGTTGACAGACAGGACTTATCTCCCAGCTGTTGTTAAAGAGGAAGAGGTTTTAAGTTTGTTCCCTAGACCTCTATCAAGCTTAAAATTACACTCCCTAGATCCCCCTTCAAGATAAATTTGTACATTATTCGGTAGAAAAATGTCCCGGCCGAAGGCCGATTCCTCTTAAATTACAGGCTCGCTATCGCTCGCCAGGAAAATGTCGACACCTAAATGGCGCAAAAGTCTTAAAATTTTCAGAAATGGGGCGAAAGTTCTAAAAATCGCCAAACTAATGGGGCGAACGTATTAAAATCTCAAAACTAATAGGTTTAAGCACGAGGGAGAAGGAGGGTCAAAAAATAATATCTTGAGTGAAAATCTCCCCTTAAGACCCCCTCTCCCTTCCCCCTCCCATTGTATCAGAACCCCTCACTTTATCACTATCACCTTCTGCCTTCCATCAACTACCACATCACTCTATCACCATCACTACTGTATCAGACACCCTATCTGTCACCCTCACTCTCTTGTAACAGATCCCCTCACTCTCACTCTCTAACCTCACCCTAACACCCTCACTCTCTTGTAACAGACCTTCTCACACTCCTGCATCAGATCCTCTCACTCAATCGTCCTCACTCACTCCTCACTAGTCCCCTCACCTCACTATAGGTAGCACCAAGGAACGTGACAATAATCTTGATCCCTGACCTCTCTGTAACTCAAAAGGGCCTAGAGCAAACTGGCTGTAAATATCCACGCCTATTTCGTGGTGGACTCTTCCCAAATGATAGAAACATCAGCCCAATAGCTTTCATTCAGGGTGGGTCTCAAGCTTTATCCTACCTGGAGATCCTATATTAAGAAAGAGGGGAGGCCATCTCTGTCTTTAGGCGCCATTTTGGTTTCGTAAATATCCAACACCGGGTCGATAATATGTCTTAGACCGTGTGGAATGAAGATCCAAAGACTAGACTAAAAAAAAAACATAGGTAGCCTATTCCACATGTCTACCAAATCAGTATTTGCCTATATCTTTCCTGAAACGAAATTTATCCAATTTGAAACCATTTGTTCGAGTGCTCATGCGGCCAACTGTGCATGTATACAGCTAGAGCTACACAGAGATGAGGAGATTGAGATACTATACCCTGTTCCAAATAAGTAGCCCAAAGCTCTTGAACAGTAACATCTATAACTCACAAATGACAAATTGAGCTACTATTTTTACCATTTGGGAAGAGTCAGCCAGGAAATAGGTGTGCAAATTTACAGCCCATTTGCTCTGGCCTTTTTTGAGTTATAGAGGTTAGGACTTGTAACATGTATATTGCACTTAACTATATATACATGTAAGTTAGACTCATCCTCATATTATATGCCCACTTTTATATATTACTCCCTGTCAATTTAACTGCCATATTTGACCACCCCCTGTTCCATCAGCACTCCAAGATATTTATATATATTATATATATATATATATATATATATATATATATATATATATATATATTATATATTATACCCCATAATAATAGAACACACTTACAATCTATTAACCCCTTTAGTTAAACATAAAATTAACTACACCTTCATAATCCCTAAGTTAAACTGATCATAAAGATATATTTATCTAGATTGTTTATACTTACATTTTATAAACATTATCTGTAAACAATCTCTCTCCCCTAGACATCACAGAATGTCAAGTTAACCCCTACAAAACTCAGTTCATATCCAGTTACACTCAGATTCATGACCCACCTAGAATTGCTGACTAAACAGCTACCCCGTGCTTCACACAAGCAGGGAGGTTACTCTCTCACTTCACCAAGAGACCTAAGCAAGGGAAGTTCTATTCCGTTAACTCTCTGGTCTTACCCCTCTCATTAACTCTAAAAGACTCCCTTTACACCCAGTCATTGTTATACTCCATATAAAAAGCTTATAACTTATTGGAGGTCAACCACATAACCACTTTTTGTCTAAATCTCCAGACTGAGTTTATAATCCTACTAACTCAATCCATAAACAGTTAGAAGTATATCTAAACTGTTGTTTTATTCTATATTATAAGTTACTTCTCCTGGGTGACCTACTGTAGATGTGTGGGCATTTGTATTTTGTTTTTGTGTGTTCATTGTTTTCTGTTGTGTTGTCCCTATTCTAGCTCGGTCTTGAAAAAAGAAAAAAAGAAAAGAGGGAAAAAGAAATGACAAATATAGGAAAAGTGGGGATTGGGCCTGAGTAAATAGAATAGAATAGATAAGTTACCCTATAATTCAGTGTTCTTTACTCCTTATACTGTATATATTATTGACATATAATAGAATAGATAAGTTACCCTAAAATTCAGTGTTCTTTACTCCTTATACTGTATATATTATTGACATATAATAGAATAGATAAGTTACCCTATAATTCAGTGTTCTTTACTCCTTATACTGTATATATTATTGACATATAATAGAATAGATAAGTTACCCTATAATTCAGTGTTCTTTACTCCTTATACTGTATATATTATTGACATATAATAGAATAGATAAGTTACCCTATAATTCAGTGTTCTTTACTCCTTATACTGTATATATTATTGACATATAATAGAATAGATAAGTTACCCTATAATTCAGTGTTCTTTACTCCTTATACTGTATATATTATTGACATATAATAGAATAGATAAGTTACCCTATAATTCAGTGTTCTTTACTCCTTATACTGTATATATTATTGACATATAATAGAATAGATAAGTTACCCTATAAGTCAGTGTTCTTTACTCCTTATACACATATAATAGAATAGATAAGTTACCCTATAATTCAGTGTTCTTTACTCCTTATACTGTATATATTATTGACATATAATTATATTCTCGGATCACACTCAAGATTACAGGTTCATCATTTCTGGCCTACCTATTTAGAACAAGGCATAGCGCTTGTATATTCTTTAAACAAGGCTTTCCCTACCCAGCGCCTGGTACCGAACGAATACTGTGGGAATGAGTGTTGTTTACAGAGAGTACACCAATTAGCACGCCCAGTTCTTAAGGGGAGATGGGCGTATTTATTTGCATATGGTTTGATTATTTGATATTTTTTTTAATTTCCTCCCTAGATCTCCATTAACTTGTGAAAAAACACCCCCTAGACCCCCCTTAAAGATAAATGTGTATATTTTTCGGTAGAAAAATGTCCCGGCCGAAGGCCGTTTACTCTTAAAATTACTGGCTCGCTATCGCTCGCCAGAAAAAATCGACACCTTATTGGCACAAAAGGTCTTAATATTGACAAAGAAATGGGGTGTAAAGTCTTAAAATCGCCAAACTAATGGGCCGAACGTCTAAAAATCTAAAAACCTTTGGGGTTAAACACGAGCGAGAATGGGGCCAGAAAAACCAGCAACGTAATTTTTCTCCTTATTTCGTCCATTAACAGCGCTGGGAAGGGAAAGAATTATTAAAGAATACAAGTGTAAATAATTATGCTTGCGTGTATAACTGGTAAATATCAAGGTAATTCAAAGTCAAGAGAAGAAACACGACTCATGGAGAGAGAGAGAGAGAGTGTGTGAGTGAGTGTGTGTGTGTGTGTGTGTGTGTGTGTGTGTGTGTGTGTGTGTGTGTGTGTGTGTGTGTGTGTGTGTGTGTGTGTGAGAGAGAGAGAAGAAACACTACTCCGCCATTTCTAGTTAAAGCTTAGCAAAAACTGGCGCCCAACCACTTGACTCAAATCTTCCACCTCTCCCACTCCATATTCCACCTATCTCACTCCACTCTAACTCTCATTTTCACTCCATCTAAGCCTCTCTCATGTTCACTCTCTCTCCATCCATACCTCTCTCACTCCATATCCAACCTCTCACTCCACTCACATCCACTATATCCTCCATCTCCACTCTCACATCCGTATTCTTAAATCTTCCCACCGTGAAACTCTACTCCTTAATTAACAAAATAAGACAAGATAATAGTTAGCCTTTAAGACTAAGGATATTTCAAGTGTTATCATTAATTAACACTCAGTTCCAATATATTTGTTCATTATGGGCTGGATAACACACTCCCCACACGTCTATAAATACGGCTATAAACTTCACTCTTACTCCAGCTATATCCACCATATGTCCTACACCTACAGTACACCTCTCCGCCATTGTCGATATAGTACAGTTATTAGCAGAGGTAAGGTTACATCAATTCGAACCTTTGAACCTCTAAAGCCAAGTTCTGGCCTATAATAAAGCATTGTATGGTTTCATTTCCGTTCGATATTGATTCAAATGGTTGCGTTTCGATTACTGCTATAACTGTACCACTATAAGTGCTAACAATAGTTTCTCTAATTGCAGATTCAGTGATAAACGCACAAAGTTTGAGCCCAAACTTCGCGAGGCAACCCAACTAATTGATGCCCTAAAGCCGGTATCACACAAGAGCTTATAGTCAACATTCGATGATCAACATTTTTCTGGCAACATTTCAGGAATATTTTGCGCCGGTATCGGAAACTAGACTAATGATAGATAATTTTAGGTGATAGAAATATCATAAATGTTGACCTCATAAGCTGCCAGACCAGTGTTGAGGATAAATGTTGAGGGAAATAGCGCTCGTGTGATACCGGCTTAACTCTGAGGCTTGACACTCCCGAAAACTTTGTGACTGCCAATGTTGGTCAGGAAACTCCAGGGTACTGGAGTTCTCCAATAGTGGCTCCCGTCTTGACTTTCGTCCCGATTTATGCTGGCTTAAGGGGAGATCTCCACTTGAGGGATTTTTTTCTTGACCCCTTTCTCCCTCATGATTAGCCCCATTGCTTTTGATATTATAAAACGTTTGCCCCATTAGTTTAGCGATTTTAAGAACTTTCACCCCATATTAAGGCCTTTCGTGCCATTCAGGTGTCGATTTTATCCTGGCGAGCGATAGCGAGCCTGTAATTTAAGAGGAACCGGCCTTCGGCCGGGAAATTTTTCTACCGAAAAATGTACTAATTTATCTTGAAAGGGACTCAAGGGGGTGTAATTTTAAGCTTGATGGAGGTCTAGGGAACAAACTAAATACCTCCCCTTAATAATCCTGAGGGTTGGTAACCTATAACTCCTCCACAAGGGACTAGATTTCTCGAAAGGGGCTCCAGTCTTGACTTACAGTGTGCTGGCTTAATAATCCAGTAGGGTTGATAGCCTCTGAAGTCCTATTTTAACTATCTAACTACCTCCTCGCAAACTGTTATAAGTGTTCTTCTCCTGTCACCTCTTTTTCCTTTCTCGTGTCTCTTGTTGATCCTCCCTACCCCTTGTGGGAGTAAGGATTGGCTACTGACTTACTGAACTAACTCTTCCATCGTCCATGAGTGATTATAGCTATTCCTAATCATTGCGTACATGATTCCCTCTATTTATTATGATATTCTAGTTAAGGGGAGATGGGTCGTTTTTCTGGGGTCCCTTCTTCCTCATGTTTAGCCCCATTAGTTTGCAGATTTTATGACGTTCGGCCCATTAGTTTGGCGATTTTAAGACCTTTCGCCCCATTTCTTTGTCAATATTAAGACTTGTCGTGTCATTTTGGTGTCGATGTTTTCCTGGCGAGCGATAGCAAGCCTGTAATTTAAGAGGAACTGTCCTTCGGCCGGGACATATTTATATCGAAAAATGTAAAAATTTCTCTTAAACGAGGGTCTTCGGGGGTGTTTTTTTAAGCTTGATGGAGATGTAAGGAGGAAACTAAAAATACAAATGATACACAAATATATAAATGAGGAAATCAAATAATACGCTCATCCCCCCTTAAAGCATCCATGTTGCAATAACCTAGATGTGGTGGGGAGACAATATATACTCTAGATGCTATAACCTACTTGTGGTGAAACTCTAGAAGTGTTCGAGATTGTTTGAAACCTTGCTCGAAAGCAATGTTAGCTCCTTTAATGTAATTAGGAGTTAATTAATAGTACATTTAGCTGCAGATAATCCTTTACCCAAGCCCATCATTATATCGCTTATATGGCTTCCCTGACTTAGTGCTGACATTACTAAGATCAAGATACTACAAAGAAAAGGCTCTAGCAGTCTCTTTAAAGCACCCATATGGGTGATATGGGCTGGGTGTGAATGGGAGCTGCCTCATGTGGGCCGCATGGCCATATGCAGTTTCCCGCGATCTTATGACCATATGTTCTTATGTAATTGGGGTTGAGTGTGACAGGAATCTGCCTTGTGTGGGCCGATCGGCTTTTTGCACTCCCATTTTCTTATGTTCTTACATAACTTGGCTGATAAGAAGTGTATGATGTGGGTTACAGAACATTCTTGAGCCATCTGTATCTACATCAAAATCTGCTTTTCAGCATTTATCGAACTACACTGCAAAAATGAACACTTAATTACAAAAACAAAGAAATGGTAAACATAATCAGTGTTCCAGTATTAAAAATATATTGTACCGGTTTGCAACTGTGGGAATGAGTGATATTACAGAAAGTACACCGATTAACATTAACATTAAAGTACACCGATTAACATTAACATGAGTGATATTACAGAAAGTACACCGATTAACATTAACATTTCCAAAGGTAACCTAATTGTTCAAGTTAATTCGTCCATTAACCCTTTTTGATCCAAGGATGGTCTTTTTGAAACTCCTCTATTTCGCTCGGAAGGCCATACCCACAGCCCAATGCCGCTCAGAATACCAAGCACATACTCTTATCAACGTCTCATCCACTCGACCGAATTTCAGGGCTTAAGATTCCTGCCAGATTTTGTTTTAAATGTATAAACATATTTTTTGATGTACTCCACCCTGACGTCATCGCGGGAGGCCACTTAACTACATTACCCTTTAAGTTATAGCCACTTAAAGCCACTTAACTATATTACCCCTTATGTTACAGCCAATCTTAGCCACTATCTGAGGACCTGACGAGGGACAGATTGGAGGAGGCGAAGAGGGATGTAACACGCCCTTCAGTACAGGGGGGGGGGGGGGGGGGGGGGGGGGTGCATGGACAACTGACAAGCTTCGAAGGGGACAGCTAATGGGGCTAAACATGAGGGAGAGACTGCAGGAGGCGATGAAGGATAGACCACACCCTTCAGTAAATGGGGGCAGGGACAACTGGCAAGCTTCCTAACCCAGGCAGAGTATGATGGCACCTTTTTCATATTATTCTGATTAACGTGTGACGAATTTATTTAGTTTCTGATGATCCTCTACATATCAACAGGTTAAAATCTATTAACAATATGGAGAATTATTTATTCATACAGTATATTTGCTATTATTATAATAATAATAATTATTATTATTAGTAGTATTATTAGTTTCCTCCCTAGACTTCTATCAGGCTTAAAACAAATCAAGAAACCCCTGGGATAAAACTTGTACACTTTTCGGTGAAAACAGATCCTACTAATTTGCAGGATCGCTACCGCTCGCCAGGAAAAAAATCGAAACCTAAATTGCACGAAAGGTCATATACCGGTAGTTGAAAAAGAAATAGGTTGAAAGGTTATCATTAGGGTAGATTTAACAGGGTTAAGTTAGGTCAACCGTCTACCAAAGTTTGGCATCATAGTAATAATGCCTGCGAAACGTGTAATCTCTTAACCAAAACCTGCAACAAATATATACCGGTATATATAAATATATTTAAAAAAAAAGAAAAAATGCAATTACCGGTATGTTCAAACGCCCGCCTTTCTCTCACTGACTCGTTCACACACACACTCACACACATACATACTCTCTCTCATTATGGAGTACAGTATACAGCAGTTGTCCATGGGGTGTATAATAAAGGGCGCCTCTCTACTGACGAAGGGTGGTGGTGGTGGTGATCCCCCGGGGCGGACCAACAAACACCCTCCAGGACCATAAACTATCATAGCATAAACTACCTCTCTAACTCTCTCTCTCTCTTTAACTCACTCTCTCTCTCGCTCTCTCTCTCAGTACAGTTGTCCGTGGGTATATAACAAAGGGCGCCTCTCTACTGACGAAGGAAGGAGGTGGTGATCCACCAGGGGCGGACCAACAAACACTCTCCAGGACCATAACAAACAATCATAACCCAAACTACCTCATAACACGCGGGAACAATAGGGACACTCACGTTAGTCACGTTTTAGTGTCCTATGCGTATGAAGTGAAGGAGACAAAGACAAAGCTGTCTGTAAGAAGTCCCCCCCCAAAAAAAAAATATATATATATATATACAGTATATATATATATATATATATATATATATATATATATATATATATATATATGTGATATAGGTAAAGGGGATGGGCCGGGTTTTGGGGTCTCCCTTCTTCATCATGTTACGTCCATTAATTTTCAGATGTTATGACGTTCCGCTCATTAGTTTGGCGATTTTAAGACCATTCACCCTATTTCTTAGTCAATATTAAGACTGTTCGCGTCATTTATGTGTCGATTTTTCCTGGCGAGCGATAGCGAGCCTTTTATTTAAGAGGAATCTTGAATGAGGGTCTTGTTGTTGTTTTTTTTTTTTTTTTTTTTTTTTTTTTTTTTTTTTTAAATAGCTTGATTGAAGTCTAGGGAGGAAACTTGAACAAATATATATTAGTCACGCTGTAACACATTTATACCAAAATGCGTGAATAGTGACCAGCAAACTTTGACAGTAATTTTCATCCCCAACCCTCATTGGAGGAGATAATAAAAATATCAATAAGAGTAAATATTATCTCATTCTCACTCACTCACTCTCTCTCTCTCTCTTTCTCTCTCCCTCACACACAACAATGAACCACAGAACAATAGTGAAGCTTAAACAGAGTATGAGTAATCTCTTAAGGGTTTAAGTACTGCAGGGGCTGTAAACCAAATACATACTAGGAAAATAGCGACCGAGTGTTTGTGTGGGAGGAGGGGAGAGACTTGAGTGGGGAGAGTGACTGAGTGGGGAGAGAGACTGAGTGAGTGGGAAGAAGGACTGAGTGGGAAGAAGGACTGAGTGGAGAGAGGAGTTGAGTTGGGAGAGAGGCTGAGTGAGGAGAATTTGAATTTGAAACTTTATGGAGAAGATACTGTACATATAAAAATACAAAGTGCACATGTACAGTTCCGAGCATATGGAACAGAGACACCGCCTCAGGCCGTCTACTCAGTCACTGTGTCCTTTCTAGCTGGAGAGTTATGATGGGGGAGAACGGGAGTGGAAGTAGGCGATGGTGGGAGAGTGATGGTTTGCGGAGTGGGGCTAGAAGTGCTAGCGAGGTAGGAAAGAAGGGTGTGCTTGTGTGGCTGTTAAAATTAAGGTGGGAGCAGAGAGGAAATGGAATCCGTTGATTTGTGGCAAATAACCGATGAATTACTTAATGTTCTTTGACAAATAAGCCTGATTTATGTTTTGCTAATATGTGGCAACAATTATAAAAGCGGCATACAATTGTGTTGATAGTCATATTGCCGCGATTTATAACTATAATTTGTTTATTTTTAGTTGATGGTAAATTGTCATGTCCTCATCTTTATTACTCAACTATTACGAAGATTATATAGCAACTTAAGTTGTTTATTATGAGGACTTGGCAGTAATATGACATGGTTTCATATTTTTCCATTACGTATCGATAAATCAGTTGCTACGAGATTCAATTTACCGTCAGGTGACATAACCGACCATATTATAAATTACACCCAGTTAATTGCAAAATATGTTTGTTTTAATGCCACAACATTATCGGGCTTACTTTAAACCTCTAGTGATGTGTATTTCGGTATGGTTGTATTTTGCTTGATCTCGGAGTATGATATAATATACCCATCCATAATTATATGTAATTTGTCATATTATATAATATATGTAATTTGTCATATTATATAATATATGTAATTTGTCAATTATATAATATATGTAATTTGTCATATTATATAATATATGTAATTTGTCATATTATATAATATATGTAATTTGTCATATTATATAATATATGTAATTTGTCATATTATATAATATATGTAATTTGTCATATTATATAATATATGTAATTTGTCATATTATATATAATTATGTAATTTGTCATATTATATAATATATGTAATTTGTAATTTTACATAATATATGTAATTTGTCATATTATATAATATATGTAATTTGTCATATTATATAATATATGTAATTTGTCATATTATATATTAAAGTTCACACAGTAGAGGCAGGAATGGTCATTTCGCAATAGGAACCTTCAACAATTCCAATAACTGGTAGTAGTTCTAATTAACTGCGGATATATTTGCAACCTTAGATATGCTCTGACATAACTGTATGCAAAGTGAACATATTACCTGAGAAACGGGTTTGTTCCTTGGAAATCTTAGTCTTAATGGGCTATCACACTGGCCTATTTTCCGTCGTCATTCATCATATCTACGATTTGCGTGGTCTTTCATCTCAACTGAATTCCGAACTAATGATATAAAGCCTGAAAATATATTTATTATGAACTGGAAAACGGTTAAATGGTCCTGTAATTAACCCCTTTAGCACAATGACGTAATTTGTTTACAATAATAAGTTACACAGTTACTATTATATTTACAAGAAGCATGGTATGTTTTGTGTACCTCTTAGAACATCTGACACATTCTATACTCAGCATTCTTATATTTAAAAGGAGAGGGGCTGACGGGCCCCTATAGATTTCGACGATTTAGGGTGAACTATTGAATTAGACAATATACGTCGAACTACTGATATAAACGAAGTAAGTCGAACTATTGAATGAGACTGTACAGGTGGTGGTATGGAGAGTGCTGTGACCTGTTCTTTGTTTTTTGTTTTTGTTTTTGTTTTTCTATGTGAATGAGGGAGGCAAAAGGCAGAATTGCCTGTAGCGAGTGCCTCCCCCATAGTTGAAAGAGTGGCAGGGCCCAAATCAAGGGACGATCGAGCCAAAATGCCTGGACACACGGAGTTTGAAGCAATTCAAGTCATAGGAAGAGGGAAAGACTGATTCTGGGAGAGTTCCAGAGCTCAGCGGTTGAGTAGAAGAAAGTTTGAGAGTAACGTTTCACTCTTGGGTTAGAGAGTTGCACAGAGTAGGGGTGGGATTGAGTTGCAAGACGGGTACCACGTGCCCTACGTAAAGGAGGTGGTATGCACTGGGAAAGCTCTGAGGAACACTGATTATTATAGTAGCGATAGAATAGCGATGTTGTGGCTGGTACGGTAGCGAACTGTAGGTCACGGACGGTGGGTTGGTGGCAGACTAATGCAAGTAATGGTCACTCTTCTGTAAATCTAAAATGGCTTACTTAAGAATGGGACCTTCCTTTTTTTTTTTTTTTTTTTTTTTTTTTTTTTTTTTTTTAAGACCAAGAGACAGACACCCCCTCCTCTGAACAAAAACATAAATAGCTAGCATAGGTCAAATGTCGCGGAATGTCTGGCAGGTAGCACATTCTCAGTTGTCATTTTATATACAGTATATACAGTATATATATATATATATATATATATATATATATATATATACTAAAATCTTTTCTACACAGACTTTGTAGAACAAGGTTGGTTCATTGTAAACTTGCGTAAAATGATCTATGTACAAGTAAGTTTGATTACTTAACATTTTAAAATGTATCTAATAATATTAAACAAATTAAAAGGGTAAGAATACGATAGAGTATCTTTTTAGATGGCTCTAATATGTATTTGATAAATAAATTGCATATGTTTAAAAGTGACATAGCACTTTAAAACATATGATTTAGTTTTGTAAATACTATTCGAGCCATCTGAAAAGATACTCAATTGTATTATTACCCTTTTAATTTAACGTTTGAATACTATTATATGCACTTTAAATTTTGTAATAATCAAACTTTCTTAAATATAGCTATTTAGGAGGAACCGGCCTTCGGTCAGAACATTTATCTACCAAAACTTGTACACATTTATCTCGATAGGGGGTCTAGGGGGTATTTCCTTTGAAGGGGGGATGGGGTTTTTCTGGACCTCTTCTCCCTCATGTTTATCCCCATTTGTTTTCATATTTTAAGACGTTAGGCCCATTAGTTTGGCGATTTTAATACCTTTCACCCCATTTCTTTGTCAATAGTAAGACTTTCGTGTCATTTAAGTGTCGATTTTTTTCCTGGCAAGCAATAGCGAGCCTGTAATTTTAAAATGAATCGGTCTTCAGTCGAGACATTTTTCTACCGAAAAATGTACAAATTTATCTTGAAGTGAGTCTTGAGGTGTTTGTTAAGCTTGATGGAGACCTAGCGAGGAAAGTAAGAAAAATAAATAAGTAAATAATAGATAGACCAAAAGAACAAATAATAAGCCCCTGAGCATGATGGAGGTCTAGGGAACAGATTAAGAGCCTCCCCTTCAATAATGATCATATGGTACACACTGACCCTTGGAGATGCTAACTAACTCACTCACTCACTCACTCTCTCTCTCTCACTCACTCTCTCTCTCTCTCAAAGGAGGTGATCGATAGCAATTCAATTGATACGTTTAAGAAGAGACTGGACGATCATCTGATGGAGATTGGATTCATATGAATGAATCAGACGGTTAGCGTAATTTCCCTTTCTAATGTCTTTCTATACTCTATACAAACTTTGTAATGTCTTTCTATACTCTATACAAACTTTATAATGTCTTTCTATACTCTATACAAACTTTCTAATGTCTTTCTATACGCTATACAAACTTTCTAATGTCTTTCTATACTCTATACAAACTTTCTAATGTCTTTCTATACTCTATACAAACTTTCTAATGTCTTTCTATACTCTATACAAACTTTCTAATGTCTTTCTATACTCTATACAAACTTTCTAATGTCTTTCTATACTCTATACAAACTTTCTAATGTCTTTCTATACTCTATACAAACTTTATAATGTCTTTCTATACTCTATACAAACTTTATAATGTCTTTCTATACTCTATACAAACTTTATAATGTCTTTCTATACTCTATACAAACTTTCCTTGTGGGCACTATATTATATTAGAGTTAATCCTATTTTCCAGTAAGGCTATTAGGCGAGAGGGTGCGGAGGATGGGGAGAGAGCCTTCTACTTTGCTGTCCTATTCTTCTGCTATAAACTGTCCCTGTCTATTAGTATTTAGGCCGGACCACCTAGTAGGGACCGCAAGGGCTGTGTATCTGTGTAACTCTGTGTAACACTCACTCTCACCCTCTCTCTCTCTCTCTGTATGTCTTTATTTATATCTCTCTCACTCACTCTCACGCGCTCTCTCTCTCTCTCTCTCTCTCTCTCACACTCTCGCTCTCCCTCAATCTCTCTCACACACACTCTCTCTCTCTCTCTCTCTCTCGTATACAAACAATGGCTTCTTAGTACGCCCTCTCTTAGCTTGGTTGAAGTTAAAGCAACATTCAACTATCTCTCACCCCTCAAGGCAACATTAATCTGGCTTGGTTTTCCATCCTGCCACATTAATCAATATTGGGTTAAATATAGTTGAGTGTTGATCAGATAATGGCTATTACTTGTTTATGACCTACCACCAGGATATACAAGATTAATTGCTATAACACAAGCTGATACGGCAAGGCAAGTGTGGCTAAACTATATTTAAGAGGAGATTTTTAATATCAAAGTATTTATGTGTTTACTTATATATAATCTAATTTATTAATTTCACTCCCAATACCAAATACCTCCCAATGAAATTAATGAAAGCATCTGTGTAACTCTCACCATATCCACACCACACTCCATTATAGGCTAATATAGTCATCTATTAGTAGCCAGCATAAACTGTCAAAACGCATCATAATCCTCTCAAAGGGTTAATTACTATAGTATTTACCCATTTCATACCTAGTGGTCTGTCCTAAACTGCAGAAAATTGTCTAATAATAGCCACAACATAACGAAAGATTGCATCATCGTATCCTGAAAGGGTTACGTATATCACAAATATCTCACCTTATTTCAGCCTATTTCCTTCCGATTCTCCTCCCAGATCGTCCACTATTCGTCAAACGCCACTTCTAGACTCTTTCCGTACTTCAGGCACACGAATATGGCGCACAAAAAGCAAAAATAACCACGGGAAGAGCGAAGCGTCTTTACCGAGTGTCTCAGTCTCTGGGAATCAAGCGAGAGTCTATAGTCCTTCACCTGGACACTTGCATACGATAGCAGAAACACGCGGCTTAAATATCGAGTAAACTATTAAACCGCTAAGTCAATATCAGTATGTTGATTTGTGATAGTGAAAATATTATGACGATCCCCTAGAGTTAAATATGGAAGGTGATTTGATTTGCCTCTCTGGGTACCCAACCAAGACGGCCAAATGTTGCGCCGCCAAAACCAGCAAATGTCTCCCGTTTTCTGTGAACATGACATTGTATCACTTGGCTTAATTAATCTGAATAAACGATTTATCATGTTTCATAATCACACAATTGCTCACGTCAAGACATTTGCCCCACTAGCTTGTCGATCTAAGACATTTCGCCCCATGTCCTTGTTAATATTAAGACCCTTCATGCCATTCAGTTGTCGACCTCCCTCCCGGCGAACAATAGTGAGCCTGCAATTTTGGAAGAACCGGCCCTACCGAAAAATTACCAAATTAATCTCGAAGGGGGACCCAATGGATGCCCTCCTTTTACGTTTGATGGAGGTCTAGATAGGAAACTAAAATATAATAAATATATGAACCAATCGAACACAAAATAAACCTTTCCCCTAAATACAATAATGATAAACGCAAAATAACTATAATACAATATTGAATAAACAGATATACTCACACGCAATCTTGTAGGTGAACACAGTCAAACTCAGGCATATATTGTGCAAAATTGACTTACATATTCCTTTCAACACACAGATAAGTACACATAAGTACACACCTGGATTTAGTTCTCAGTAATAATGAACATATGATAAAATAATGTAGAGATAGGGGACCAACTAGGAAATAAAGATCATAAATCTATATATTTTAATATACAATGGACAGGAAACCCAGTAACATTTACATTCAACAAGTCATTAGAAACAGGGGCAGCTAGCTTCCAGAAGCTTGGAAGCTTGCAAATGTAGTTCCGATCTTCAAAAAGAGGTGATAAATCAATAGCATCCAATTACCGTACCATTAGTCTGACATCAATCATAGGAAAGTTGCTAGTCAATTATTACAGAAAAATTAGAAACCACTTAGAACATTGAACGTAATCAATTCTTCTCAGCATGGATTAACTCGGGGAAGTTCTTGCCTTACTAATTTGCTTGGCTTTTCCTCAGATACCGGTATATGAAGCAGTAGACAATGACAAGTCATATGATATAATATATTTAGATTTCAGTAAAGCTTTCGACTGAGTTCCTCATGAGAGATTGATGATAAAGGTTGAGGCGCATGGAATAGACAGGTGGTTGTTGGGATGGATTAGGTCATGGTTAATTGGTAGGAAGAAGAGAGTCCGCATAAATGGTATTAAGTCAGAATGGGGTGCAGTCAAAAGTGTTGTCCCCCAGGAATCTGTATTAGGCCCTCTGTTGTTTGTTATATACATATTATATATACATAAATGAACTTGATTTAAGTATAACTAGTAGGCGATACCAAAATGGGGAGAATAGATTCAGATAGCGACATAGAGTGCCTCCACAGGGGTCCAGAAAACAAACCTCCCCTTAGGTAAACCATTCTCAAGATGGGATTACCTCTGTTCTAACTCAAGGAGCACTCGGTAGAGCGCATACCTCCGTCTAAGCTAGCTGATTCTTTACCATAAATATCGTAGGCCTAAATATTCTTCCAGGATTATGATCCGGATCGCCTCCTAAACTGAATGACTTCTCCCGTGATGCATATCCTATCTGCCCACCAAACTTTGTGAAAATCTCCGGATCCCCACCCAAATCGCATCACTTCTTCCTTGGCGGATATCCAATATGCCCAACAAATGTTGTGAAAATCGGTTCATAACTATGTCCTATCTGCCCAAAAAAAAATCGTAAACATCTCCGGGTGTGTAGCAGGCTTAGATATATATAAATATATATAAATATATATATATATATATATATCTATATACTACACTTTCTTTTCCTAGTAATATTTAGTTTACTAAGTACTTGAGACCAATACAAACTTAGCAATAATTTCCGACTTAACCCATCTTTAACGTACATATATTTTAAATTGGTCAAATATATATACCGGTATATATATGCAGGTATATATATATATATATATATATATATATATATATATATATATATATATATATATATATATATATATATATATATATAGTATACAGTATATACCGCACCTTCCCAACCTCATCTCCTTCATGGGCTCGGCCTTTCTGTGGTACCGGTACTACTGTATACATTTATGGGCTCGGCCTTTCTGTGGTACTACTGTATACATTTATGGGCTCGGCCTTTCTGTGGTACCGGTACTACTGTATACATTTATGGGCTCGGCCTTTCTGTGGTACCGGTACTACTGTATACATTTAGTGTTTTTCTGTTGACGTCCTGGTGCTCTTTTTTGACATTTGTTATTTTATTTCAATTGGGGTTTAGGCCCGATGGGTCTAAATGTTTTTTTGATAAACCTTGTTATTATTATGTTTCAGTTTATATACTAGAATATAACAATAGCAAAGTTTATAAGAACATCTAGAGTTCTAGACCCATCAGCCTTTAACCCCTTCTGTACCGGCGACGTCTTTTTAATATAATGTCAGCTATAGTTAGACGATTTTATGAAGCTTATGAAGGATAAATGTTAGCTAAAAGGAATAATTTGGATAGTCTGTAGCCTTTTAATTGGAAGACGTCCTAAGCTGCACAAAATCATCTAAATATAGCTAGAATAAATTAAAAAATACGTCACCGGTACAGAAATGGATAAACACAAGACAAAAAAAAGTTAATAAATAAACAAACATAAAAGCCACCGGGACGTCAACAAACATAAAGGCCACCGGGACGTCAACAACCATAAAGGCCACCGGGACGTCAACAAACATAAAGGCCACCGGGACGTCAACAAACATAAAGGCCACCGGGACGTCAACAACCATAAAGGCCACCGGGACGTCAACAAACATAAAGGCCACCGGGACGTCAACAACCATAAAGGCCACCGGGACGTCAACAAACATAAAGGCCACCGGGACGTCAACAAACATAAAGGCCACCGGGACGTCAACAAACATAAAGGCCACCGGGACGTCAACAAACATAAAGGCCACCGGGACGTCAACAACCATAAAGGCCACCGGGACGTCAACAAACATAAAGGCCACCGGGACGTCAACAACCATAAAGGCCACCGGGACGTCAACAAACATAAAGGCCACCGGGACGTCAACAAACATAAAGGCCACCGGGACGTCAACAAACATAAAGGCCACCGGGACGTCAACAAACATAAAGGCCACCGGGACGTCAACAAAACACCGCCTAAATAAAAACATTCCTACATAAAAGCCAAGCCCACACCGGAGATGAGGTATAGGGTAGGGAGGGAACAAAGAGGGAGTCTATGGCGAGATAAAAGGGGAGGGGGGGGGAGAGAGAGGTAAAGAGAGGGGAGAGGGGGGGGGGGGGGGGTGAGGGGAGAGGAGAGGGGGGGGTGAAGGGAGGGGAGAGGGAGGTGGTGAAGGGAGGGGAGAGGGAGGAGGTGAAGCGAGGGGAGAGGGAGGTGGGTGAAGGGAGGGGAGAGGGAGGTGGTGAAGGGAGGGGAGAGGGAGGTGTTGAAGGGAGGGGAGAGGGAGGTGGTGAAGAGAGGGGAGAGATGGCGGATGGGTGGGGGGAGCTAGATGGGAGACAACGCGCCCTAGAAAATGGAAGGGAATGCCGGTGGGAATATTTTGAATAGAGGCATTATTCATATGGTAAAAGATGTGTGTGTGTGTGTGTGTGTGTGTGTGTGTGTGTGTGTGTGTGTGAAATAGTAACATCGATAAAGACATTACACACAATACGGTAGATATTGACAACCTTTTACAATCAACAACTCTTGAAAAAACATTGGATATATATACAGTATATACCGGTATATATATATCTATATACTGAATACAGAATATATATATATATATATATATATATATATATATATATATTATATATATATATATATATATATATCTATATATCTATATACTGAATATATATATATATATATATATATATATATATATATATATATATATATATATATATATATATATATATATATACAGAGAGAGAGAGAGAGAGAGAGAGAGAGAGAGAGAGAGAGACAGAGAGAGAGAGAGAGAGAGAGACAGAGAGAGAGAGAGAGAGAGAGAGAGAGAGATAAAGACGGGAAGTGAACTATATGGTGGGCTAAATTATGGTGAAAAGGAGGAAGATAGTACTTATAAGTCTTAAGTCTAAGTCAGTCAGTCTCTCTCTCTCTCTCTCTCTCTCCTATCCTTGTCTTAAATCATAGCATACAATTCATACTTTAATTTAAAGCCGGACTGCCTAGTAGGGCCAGTAAAGTGTGTGCACTCTGTGTATCTACTGTATATAACTCCATATAACTAAGTAACGCAACTCTTTCACTCACACTCTCACTATCTCTCTCTCTCTCTCTTGATATATCTTGATATACCTCTGGTAAGCTTAGGATCGATACAGACACTATTATCAGCCGTTATGGGAGGTTTGGTTTCCTAGACCCCCTTCTCCCTCATGTTTAGCCCCATTAGTTTTTGAGATTTTGAGACGGTCGTCCTATTAATTTAAGCGATTTTATCACTTTTTGTTAGGTATTTAGGTGTCGCTTTGTTGTACCTGGCAAACGACTGCGAGCCTGTAATATAGGAGGAACCGGCCTTTAGCCGGGACGCAGTAGTAGTAGTAGTAGTAGTGTTATTCCCTGTTCTCCACCCCTGTCCTTAACCTTGACACCACCGCCTCCCCCCTAGCCCCCACCATCCTTACCCCCCCCATTACCCCCACCACTACCACAACCACCTACTATCCTTACCACCACCACCAGTACCACACACACACACACACACACCCTCCTTACTGCTGAATAATGTGCTCAAACACCAGGGCATCTATCAGAAGGAAGGAACCCCCCAACACACACACACACACGCCTATTATATTCGGACCCCCCCACCACCACCACCACCAATCACCCTTACATAAGACACAAAGGCTTATTATAATATGGAGATCTGTTCTTATTGACCACATAACCTTTCGATAATACATAGATCAATAACACATTTATAACATATCCACAACACATTTACAACTGATCCATGTATAATACACTGATCCATAAGACCATAACAGATCCATATATAATACACTGAACCACAACACATTTACAACTGATCCTTTTATAATTTACTGATCCATAACGTACAGTATTTACAACATACCCTTAAATAATACACTGATCCATAAAACATTTACAACTAATCCTTTTAAGATACACTGATCCATAACACATTTACAACTGATCCTTTTATAATTTACTGATCCATAACGTACAGTATTTACAACATACCCTTAAATAATACACTGATCCATATTTTTTTTACAACTGATCCTTTTAAGATACACTGATCCATAACACATTTACAACTGATCCTTTTAAGATACACTGATCCATAACACATTTACAACTGATCATTATATACGTTATATGTATATTATAGTGCGTTGTTATGTGTGCGATTAGTTTGCTTGGGAAACAGATTAACTTGCTCATGTAGTAGTGTACACCCTATGTGGTGGATTGTGTTCTTTTATTTCATAGATTTCATTTTAGTAAGCGTGGTTTCCACATAGCGATTTTGATAATTTAATTTGACTTTATATTGTCCTTGTCCCAAGTTTGGTTTGTTTAGTTTGCAAGTTTTACATTTTAATAATACACAGATCCATAACATATTTATAACAGATTCTTTTATAATACACTAATCCATAACAAATTGTATATTTATAGGCATTAAGGCAAGGGTTATATATTAGTATGTTTTATTTTATGTTTTATTCTATTCTATTTTTATTTATTGTTTACATTCCTCCATAGACCTCCATCAACCTTAAAAGCAATACCCCCAAGACCCCTGAACGACAACATTTTGGAAATTTTTCGGTAGAGAAATGCCCTGGTCAAAGGCAGATTCCTCCAAAATTGCAGGCTCGCTTTCGCTCGCCAGGAAAAAATCAACACCTAAATAGCACGAAAGGCCTTAAAATCGCCAAACTAATGAGGCGAATGTCATAAAATCTCAAAACTGATGGGGCTAAACGTGTGGGAGGAGACCAGAAACCCCCCCCTAAAACGTTAAGAATCCACCTCACAAACCCCACCGGACCAGTGCAGGACTCGCACCCCTTCCACAATACCCTCCCGAGCCACGACCACCAGACCAGTGGCGCCCTTAACAATGAGTCGCCCACCTCAACATTCCGCCCACTCACGCCCTCAAGTGGGAAGGGGCGGGCCGGTAGTATTGCCAATTTAGCTACTTTCCCGCTAGATCTAGAGGCATATATTTCGAATCTAGCGGCAAATCTTTACGTATTGCGACATTTTATAGATATTGTTGCATTAGTCTATTTTTTTTATAGTGGTTTTTGGCATTTATTTACTCTCTATCTGCCTTCTAGCGACTTTTGAGAACGGATCTAGCGGTATTTTGAGTCTTCATTTGGTAACCCTAGCGGGGGAAGGGCGGGCAGCGTGTGTTATTACTACAACCAGTTGTACGCTGTAAAATGTCATGGTTATAAAAAGGGTATGTAAAGTCATTGGGTACATTTCTGGTGATGTACCTGTATAGCCTTATACTATAGAATAGATAGTTTTATTTCAACAAAGTCAGTATTCGATTTATTTATTTTTTTTTTTTTTTAGCGATTTATCACTTGCGAATTTCGAGCTATAAGGAAGTTGGAGACGTAAACATAGCACAGAAACTCAAAAATAATGTAGGTTTCTGATGGATAGATCGTATGATTTATTGGTTTTGTGGTTTTTATATATATATACTGTATGTATCCTACTACGGCCATATTTTATTTGTTAACCCTTCCAGTACCAGTGCCGTCCTTGTTCAACTTTATTCTGGCTACTGTTGAACGATATTCAGTTAAAAAGGGCCTCCAGCAAATAACAGGATTCGAACTATGTCAGTTAACCCTTCTTACTACCACAGATTCTTCTTAAGGGGAGGTTTCTAGTTTGTTTCCAACTCCTCCAGCAATCTTAAAATGTCACCCCTTTGACCCCCTTTCAAGATAAATTTGTACATTTTTCGGTAGAAAAATGTTCCGGCCGAAGGCCGGTTACTCTTAAATTACAGGCTCGCTATCGCTCGCCAGGATAAAATCGACACCTAAATTGCACGAAAGGTCTTAAAATTGACAAAATGGGTCGGAAATTTTTAAAATCACCAAACTAATGGGGCAAACATCTTAAAATCTCAAAAGCAATGGGGCTAACCATGAGGGAGAAAGGGGTCAAGAAAAAAATCCCTCAAGTGGAGACCTCCCCTTAAGGATCGCACAAAATCGCCTGTAAAATCCCAAGTGGTCAAATATTATGTTTTACTCTTTTATGTCCCCGACAGCCCTATGTGTTTCTAATAGTCTGTTACTATTACTATTTGTATTAGGTCGTAGGTCAGTTATTGGTCCTCTTTCTACATTCGTCAAACAGTATGGGTATGAAAAGGCTAATTAAAGTGTCCATAACAGCCTAACCATTTAAAGGTATATTGGTAATAATAAACTCATCGAATATATGGATAGAAAGGCTAATCACTGTCTATATAATTATATACCCAATTTAGTTAATTAAAATAGGACTTCAGATGCTATTAACCCTTGTGACTTATTAAGCCAGCACATTGCAAGTCAAGAATAACGTCCCAATTATTGCATTATTCTCTTTTATGGAACCAGCCTAGCCCAGTTCTAGAGCAGGAAGTGCATGGTGATAACAAACTGCATAATACCCTTTCTATATATTTGTTTTCCAGTGTAGATTTTCCACAAATTATCATAAAGGTTTTCAGCGAACAAATTATTTAATCTGTACGACTATCAAAACTGGGTTGCACAAAATATACTCGCTGGGGCAGGCCGGATATCCCCCTGGTTAAGATTGATTGTTGGGAATCCACCATGTGTGTATAACAGCTGGCTTGTTTGGCCCTCTCTGACGTGTGCCTCGGGGGTTAGATCAGGGCTTCATTAAACTGGGGTCTTATGTGTGCGCTTATAATCCTGGTCAGTCAGTCAGTAGCCAGTCCATACTCCCACAAGGGGTAGGGAGGATCAGCAAGAGACTCAAGCAAGGAAAAAGAGGTGACAGGAGGAGAACACACAACAGTTAACCCACAAAAAAGCAAGTACACCAGAATTCAGAAACACCAATCACTCATCAGTCCCCGAAATCAATGGCTTCACCTCAGATGTTGTATATGCCTGGTTACCGTACTGCTTGAAATCAAGAAATAATGCTAGGTTTATTCCTATTCTAACTCCGTCTCATCAGTGTTCTTCAGAGCTTTCTCAGGGTATACCTCCTCCCCTACGGAGAGTGGGTGGCACCTACCTTTCAACACACTCTCTCCCATATTCTGTCCAACTCTTTAACTCAGGAGTGAACCGAGTTTCTATATATCTTCACTCTAACGTACGGTACCTAGATTTTGTCTCGCTATCACTCTTTCAACTTTCAGGGGGAGACAATTGCTACAGGCATCGTTGCCTTTGAGATCTTCATACACATAAGAAAAAAAAAATCCATAACAATTTTACGGTAATTAATATAAATATATATAAAGTCATGGCTCCTTAGCTTCTTTATTACACATGGGGCTTTTATGTGTGCTTCTTTGTCCTCTTACTGCTTAAAATCTTGCAGTAAATAAACAGATCTTTTATTTTAACTCGATCGCATTATAACTGATTGCTTGTCTGCCTCGTCTGACGTGTACCTCAGGACATAAACAGGTGTCACACGACTCAGGAGCGCTTTTTCCGGCAATTTTCGATGAGCAAGGTTTGTCTCGTTATATTTTTAGGCTTCTTCACATTCGATTCGGAAACTAGACTGAAGGTAGATTATGCAAGGTGGCTGATATCTGATAGGGCTTAAACTAGACTGAAGGTAGATTATGCAAGGTGGCTGATAACTGATAGGGCTTAAATTTTGAAGATACCAGAATACAATTGCTCATAAAAATTGCCGGAAAAAGCGCTCGTGTGACACTGGTTTAACCCTCTCCGACATATGACGCGATTTTGAGCCTATTAGGGATACTTTAAAGCCTTTGTTACCATCAGGGGTATTTAGAAACCTTCAGTGTAGTTACTTCAACCTCAGCAGTTGTCTTTGAGTTAGCTGTGGGCAGAAAACTAATTTTGGAGGTAATTATAAGAGTGAGATAACTCTATTTCTTATTGCTACTCTGGCAACCTCTACGTCATATGTGCGTGAAAGGGTTAAGGCATGGAGTCTCTCGCTTCTTGATTATACTCAGGAATGTTGTAGGTGCTTCTTTGCCGGTTGGCTGCTTATATAATCTTACTGTAAATAAACAAATCTCCTTTTATTTTGAGGGGAGATGGGTCGTTTTTCTGGTCCTCCTTCCTTCTCATGCTTAGCCCCATTAGTTTTCAGAAGTTAAGACGTTGGCCCAATTAGTTTGTCGTCGTGTTTTTTTTAAAGTTTCATACCATTTCTATATCAATATCAAGACGTTTCGTGCAAGTTAGGTGTCATTTGTTTTCCTGGTGAGCGATAGCGAGCCTGTAATTTTAAGAAAAACTGGCCTTCGGCCGAGACACTTTTCTGTCGAAAAATTTACAAATTTATCTTGAAAGGGGGGGGGGGGGGTTAAAAGCTTGATGAAGGTCTAGCGAGGAAACTAAAAAACTAAATTAATATATAAATATATAGACCCACAAAAATAACCACTAACCCCTTAATTGGATTGTGTATAACTGATTACTTGTCTGCTTCCTCTGACGTGTGCCTCAATACTTAGACCATGGCTTCTCTCGCTAGTTGATTACACTGAGGGATTCTATAAGAGATTCTTTGCCTACTGACTGTTTAATATCTTGCAGGAAATAAGCATATCTCCTTTCATTATAAATCGATCTTATAAATTATAAGCCTGTCTGCCTCCTCTGACGTGTGCCTTACTACTTAGACCATGGCTGCTCTCGCTATCTGATTATACTGAGGGCTTCTATACAAGCTCTTGCGCCAGCTTGCTATTTACGATGCTGAAATTATATTACAGATGTGCAGTCAGTTCTAAAACATCGTGGATCCCCTGTTTCTCGGTAGGCAAATATAACTATCTGGATGAATTTTTGGATGAAATTTTCTTTCAATTAATATTATATACAAATGTGTAGTTATGTATAGAAAATAATGTTCATAATTTATATACAAATGTGTAGTTATGTATAGAAAATAATGCTCATAATTTATATACAAATGTGTAGTTATGTATAGAAAATAATGTTCATAATTTATATACAAATGTGTAGTTATGTATAGAAAATAATGTTCATAATTTATATACAAATGTGTAGTTATGTATAGAAAATAATGTTCATAATTTATATACAAATGTGTAGTTATGTATAGAAAATAATGTTCATAATTTATATACAAATGTGTAGTTATGTATAGAAAATAATGTTCATAATTTATATACAAATGTGTAGTTATGTATAGAAAATAATGTTCATAATTTATATACAAATGTGTAGTTATGTATAGAAAATAATGCTCATAATTTATATACAAATATGTAGTTATGTATAGAAAATAATGCTCATAATTATATACAAATGTGTAGTTATGTATAGAAAATAATGCTCATAATTTAGCTTCCAGAGATATACTTCCATAATTAGAAATAGATGACGTCCAGAAATGTTTTGAGAGATTACACTTACACTGTAACGCGATCATATGATAACGCTATGTGTGTGTGTGTGTGTGTGTGTGTGTGTGTGTGTGTGTGTGTGTGTGTGTGTGTGTGTGTGTGTGTGTGTGTGTGTGTTTAGGTGTGTGTGGGTGTATCAGTAAGTGTATGTGTGTGTGTGTGTGTGTGTTTAGGTGTGTGTGGGTGTATCAGTAAGTGTATGTATGTGTGTGTGCATGTGTGTGTGTGTGTGTGTGTGTGTGTGTGTATTTAGGTGTGTGTGGGTGTATCAGTGAATGTGTGTTTGTGTGCCTTGGGGCTTTGATCACAGCTTCTCTCGCTTCTTAATTACAATGGCGGGATTGCTTGTTAACCAATTGGGAACCATGCAGTATTATGACGTGTTTGAATCCGAACTCCAACGTCGATAACTGTTTATTTGTGATCTGACGTATGCTTCAGGCCTTAGATAATGGTCACTCTTACTTCTTGATTAGGGGGGGGGGGGGTTTAGCTCCCAAGACCTCTATGAAGCTGAAAAATAAACACACTCTTTCTAGATAAATTTGTACAGTTTTCGGTAGAATAATGTCCTCCTAAATTATAGGCTCGCTTTATCTCGCCAGAAAAAAAAAATCGATACAAAAATTTACAAAGAAATGGGGCGAATGGTGTGAAAATCGCCAAACTAATGGGTAGAGCGTCTTAAAATCTCATATCTAATGGGGCTAAACATGAGGGAGAAGGGGTCCATAAAAAATACCCCTCCCCTTCAAACTGGCTGCTTGTATGCGTGCTCAGATGCTGCGTGTCTACCTTTTACCACCTGGCAGTAATGCAAAGGCTTCACTTGTATTCCGACTCGATCATCGCTAACTTTGCTGCTCTGACGTGTGCCTCGGGATTTAGATAATGGCTTCTCTCACTTGTTGATTACACTAGGAGGCTTATATTATGTGTGCTAAGGGGAGGTATTTAGTTTGTTCCCTACTTTTTCATCAAACTTAAAATTACACCCCCTAGACCCCTTTTCAAGATAAATTTGTACATTTTTCGGTAGAAAAATTTCCCGGCCGGAGGCCGGTTGCTCTTAAATTACAGGCTCGCTATCGCTCGCCAGGAAAATATCGACACGTTAACGGCACGAAAGACCTTAAAATTGACAGAAATGGGGAAAAATGTCTTAAAGTATCCAAACTACTAGGGCGAAGGTCTTAAAATCTCAAAAGCAATGGGGCTAAACATGAGGGAGAAAGGAGTTCAGAAAAAAATCTCTCAAGTGGAAATCTCCCCTTAAGGGACCTATAACGGGTTGTGTGTTTTATTTATATATTTATTTATTTTTGTTCTTTGTTAGCCACCCCCCATCTTAAGGGAGGATTTTAGTTTGTTCCCTAGACCTCTATCAAGCCTAAACAACACCCCCAAAGATATCCCTTCAAGATATATTTGCACATTTTTCGGTAGAAAAATGTCCCGGCCAAAGGTGGGTATCTCTTAAATTAGAGGCTCGCTATCGCTCGCCAGGAAAAAAATCGACACCTAAATTGCACGAAAGTTCTTGATATTGATAAAAAGGAACGAAAGGTCTAACAATCGACAAACTAATGAGGCGAACGTCTTAAAACCTGAAAACCAATGGGGCTAAACATGAGGGAGAAAGGTGGCCAGAAAAAGTAACTACCTCCCCCTTAAATAACAGCTTCTGTCACTTCTTGATGACAATGGAGGGTTATAGGCTTGCTTACTTCAGAACCCTGCAGGAATATGACGTGTTTGTTTGTATGCTAACTCGACCATGGCTAACTATGCTTATTATTTTTAACATCGTTCTTAACACCAATAACCCCCATATTAAATTAATGAAAGCATATGATTCTCCCAGGACATCTCATGCAGCACTTACACGCTCTAACCATTACACCATCAATTCTCCGTGCTCCGACGTGTGCCACAGAACTCGGGTAACTGACTCTCTCACTTCTTGATGACAATGGCGGACTGATGGCTTCGGAGCCCTGAAGTACTATGACGTATTTCTTTGTATCCTAACTCGATCATCGCTAACTTTGCTCGTCCCTGCTCTGACGTGTGCCTCGGGACTTGGATAACGGACTCTCTCACTTACACTGAGGGAGGCTTATATTATGTGTGCTTAAATGATGATTACTGCCTAACATTAACTGGTCCGATGTCTTAGGGGGTTGTGGTGGTGGTGCAGGGGTAGTATTATAATTGAGAGTATTACTGCCTAACATTAACTGGTCCGATGTCTTAGGGGGTTGTGGTGGTGGTGCAGGGGTAGTATTATAATGATGATTACTGCCTAACATTAACTGGTCCGATGTCTTAGGGGGTTGTGGTGGTGGTGCAGGGGTAGTATTATAATTGAGAGTATTACTGCCTAACATTAACTGGTCCGATGTCTTAGGGGGTTGTGGTGGTGGTGCAGGGGTAGTATTATAATGATGATTACTGCCTAACATTAACTGGTCCGATGTCTTAGGGGGTTGTGGTGGTGGTGGTGCAGGGGTAGTATTATAATGATGATTACTGCCTAACATTAACTGGTCCGATGTCTTAGGGGGTTGTGGTGGTGGTGGTGCAGGGGTAGTATTATAATTGAGAGTATTACTGCCTAACATTAACTGGTCCGATGTCTTAGGGGGTTGTGGTGGTGGTGCAGGGGTAGTATTATAATTGAGAGTATTACTGCCTAACATTAACTGGTCCGATGTCTTAGGGGGTTGTGGTGGTGGTGCAGGGGTAGTATTATAATGATGATTACTGCCTAACATTAACTGGTCCGATGTCTTAGGGGGTTGTGGTGCAGGGGTAGTATTATAATGATGATTACTGCCTAACATTAACTGGTCCGATGTCTTAGGGGGTTGTGGTGGTGGTGGTGCAGGGGTAGTATTATAATTGAGAGTATTACTGCCTAACATTAACTGGTCCGATGTCTTAGGGGGTTGTGGTGGTGGTGCAGGGGTAGTATTATAATTGAGAGTATTACTGCCTAACATTAACTGGTCCGATGTCTTAGGGGGTTGTGGTGGTGGTGCAGGGGTAGTATTATAATGATGATTACTGCCTAACATTAACTGGTCCGATGTCTTAGGGGGTTGTGGTGGTGGTGCAGGGGTAGTATTATAATGATGATTACTGCCTAACATTAACTGGTCCGATGTCTTAGGGGGTTGTGGTGGTGGTGCAGGGGTAGTATTATAATTGAGGGCATAGACTTTTTATTTTGACATATTAACCCTTACTGTACCGGCGTCGTAATTTACATCATATTCTGGAGACTATTATACCGTTTAATTCAGCTTATGGAAGGACTTTTAGCAATAATAAAGCTTCAAACCATCTCCACCGACTCTTTTAACTACCACAGATCCCTGCAAAGCTGTATAATATCGCTTACATACAGCTAGACTAAGATATACCACACGTCGCTGGTACTCAAAGGGTTAATGTATTCATGTATTTATTACTTTTTTCAGTTTTTCTGAAGCTGAAGCTCGCCAGTTGATTGCTGTGACAATATACGTTTTTAACAGTAGCCTAGTAAGGACCATTAGGTCTTTCTTTGTAGTCCAGTACGTACTTTGATATTTAATTTTACTTTATTTTATTTGTTTTGGCTTCAAGCAAAAAAAATAAAAAAATAAAAGACTAATAATTCTCCCTATGCAACCTATAAGCTAAAATTGCATATATCTGGGTAGACGAGAGAAAGAGAGAGAGAGAGAGAGAGAGAGAGAGAGAGAGAGAGAGAGAGAGAGAGAGAGATAATTAATCAAATAAATACTCACATCCATCTTCCACTAATCACAATCACCTGGGAGGACACATACCTGAAAATACAAGGATACAATTTAGTGATACAAACACTGGAGCATTATTAACCCCTTCTGTACCGGCGACGTCTTTTTAATTTCATTCTAGCTAATTTAGACACTTTTAGGCAGTTTAAGAAGGATCTGTTGTACCGGTAGTAAAAATTGTTAAGCGAGATGGTTCGTAGCCTGTTAATTGATGGAGGCCTTATTTAAACTGTTAATTGATGGAGGCCTTATTTAAACTGAATAAAATCGTCTAATAGTAGCCAGAATAAATATTAAAAGGACGGCACCGGTAATGAACGAGTTAAAAGATTGTTCATCGACAGACGCCATGGGGCACAATTGTTAGACAAATAATGGCAGTTTTTGTTGGACTTTTAATCGAGCTAGTCTAACAACACAACTAAACTTTTCACACACAATAATTATTTTCTGGGATTTATAGTCTCTCTCTCTCTCTCTCTCTCTCTCTCTCTCTCTCTCATAATTACATAAATCATACAAAATAAACGCAACATACATATATATTTGAAAAAGAAAAGCAACAAATAAGAATACGTACGCAATTAAAACACACACACACACACACACACACACACACACACAACTATATAAGCATTCATCAAACTCGTAAATATATTCTGCATATTTAATTATGCAAATATGACCACTGGGGCTCATATAATTAGCTCTACATTAACGATTTATATAATTAATTAATCAATTAAATTAAATTATTCCCTATTAATGCATAAGCAATGGAAATAACATGGAAGGGATAGAGTTATTTGGAGTAAATATGACTTATTTATTTATGTACATACAATTATAATAATTAACCAGTGTCCATACTGTCCTGTATAATGATAAACATGGTATAAATGGTATAAATGATTATAGTGTATTGATTAAATTAGAGAAATGTACAGTACATTACTTAACAATCACCTAAAAGAGGAGTCTGTCACTGTTCGCATGCTTCTAAATGCCCCTGTATAGGCTATATGACCTCGTACACTCTTATCATGACCCTCTGTGTGCCTCTGTCCTTTTGTTTTATATATATATATATATATATATATATATATATACCGGTATTTATTTAGTTACTTATTTTTTATTTGTAAGAGAGAATGACTGGAGGAAGGAAAAATTAAATACAAAATGCATCTTTGGTTCATACTACATTTATCAAACCAAATTCCTCTTATCACACACAAACAAACGAACAAGTGGATGGCCAAATTAGTCTCAATTTACATATACAAGCATACGTAAACAGCCTTATAACAACACATAATATATTCCATCAGCCAAACATACTGAAAGCACAAACACAGCTCGTAGTCGTGTGTGTGTGTGTATATATATATATATATATACTGTATATATATATATATATATATATATATATATATATATATATATATATATATATATATATATATATATATATATATATACAGTATCTACTGTATATATATATTCTTGACGTAAATTTAGCTGAGTACAACCGTAAACATATACCCTTGACGTAAACCAAGCTACGATAACTAGTAAACGTATACCCTTAACGTAAACCTAGCTGATAAAATAGTAAGTGTATACCCTTTATGTAAACCTAGCTGTTTATAATAGTATATATACCCTTGACGTAAACCTAGCTGATAAAATAGTAAGTGTATACCCTTTATGTAAACCTAACTGTTTAGAATAGTATATATACCCTTGACGTAAACCTAGCTGCGTCAAATAGTAAACGTATACTCTTGACGTAAACCTAACTGCGTAAACTACCAAGCGTATACCCTTGACGTAGACAAAGGAGCGTCAAGAGAGGTACGTACACCTTTGTAGTAAACCTAACTGCTAAGACTAGTAAAAGCATACCGGTACCCTTGACGTAGACAGATGTGCGTCAAGAGAGATGTGTATACCCTTGACGTAAACCTCGCTGCGTAAAATAGTAAACGTATACCCTTGGGAAGAGGTGCGTATGTAATGGAAGCTACAGACAAGGCGACCCTCTCATCATATTAGTAGTGGTGTAGACAAGTTGAGGGAGGGTGGTGGTAAGTCGACACCGTTATGAAGCAGCACTCTCTTACTCATAATACAGTACTCTCACTCTAACTCTCCCTCTCTCTCTAAGGTTTATCTTATTATCTTATCTCAAGGGAGTGTATTATCGGTATTGAGTTTATTACGAGTAAAATGGGCCCATGTTGCAAATGACCTAAAAACTTGGATTCCGTCACCATGTGTAACTGAATTATTGTATCATTTATTGTCTTATCACTCCCCCCGCCCCCCTCTCTCTCTCTCTCTCTCTCTCTCTCTCTCTCTCTCTCTCTCTCTCTCTCTCTCTCTCTCTCGTCTACCCAGATATATGCAATTTTAGCTTATAGGTTGCATAGGGAGGTTTATTTGTCTTTTAAGTCATGGACCTTTGCATCATAATAACCTCCCCTCTTCGCCGCAATGTTGCATCTCTCTCGCTATTCTATCGCTACTACAATAATCAGTGCTCCTTAGAGCTCTCTCAGTTTATACCACCTCCTATAAGTAGGGTACATGGTACCCGTCTTGCAACGCAATTTCACCACTACTCTGTGCAACTCTCCAACCCAAGAGTGAAACGTTACTCTTAGCCTGTCTTCTATTCAACAGCTGAGCTCTAGAACGCTCTCCCAGAATCAGTTTTTCTCTTTTTCTATGACTTAAATTGCTTCAAACTCCGTGTGTCCAGGCATTTTGGCTCGAACGTCCATTGATTTTGGCCTTGTCACTCTTTCAACTATGGGGGAGGCACTCGCTACAGGCAGCTCTGCCTTTTGCCTCCCTCAATCACATAACAAAAAAAAAAGCCCGGAGGTATCGTTTGCATAACGGTACCGAACTGTAATGATTGGCTTGGCACTGGTTGAGAGCTAGCTTACTGGTTGAAATGGTCTACTGGTTAAGCTGTCTGTGCACCTTCTTAAGGGAGAATTGTATTGTATTTGTATTATTGTTTTCATTTATTTATATATTATTTTTTAGTTTCTTCTCAATACCTATATCGAACTTTTAAAAATGGCCACAAGACCTCCCTTCGAGATTAATGTGTAAAAAAAAAAAAACAACATTAAAGGTTTGCAATTGCTCGCCAGGAAAAAACAACAAAAAAACCTAAATGGCACAAAGGTTTACAAAACGCCAAACTAATGAGGCTAAACTTCGATAGGAGAAATGACAGAAAATTATTTAGAAATGTGCAGTACGGTACATTAAATAGTCAATTTCTTTCCGTTTTCACTAATGAAAATTTGGCACAGTTTCCAGAAGTCCGTAAGGTATATAGCGATAGTATAGAAAATAGGTTAAGTACGGTTACTATAAGTAGAAATGATGTGCTTAAGGAAATTGACAGACTGAAACCTCATAAATCGCCTGGTCCTGATGAGGTATATGCTAGAGTATTAAAAGAATGTAGGGATGAGTTAAGTTACCCATTAACATTTTTATTTAACAAGTCATTGGAGACAGGTATAGTTCCAGAAGCTTGGAAGCTTGCAAACGTAGTTCCGATCTTCAAAAAAGGTGACAAATCAATAGCATCCAATTACCGTCCCATTAGTCTTACATCAATCATAGGAAAGCTACTAGAGTCAATTATTGCTAGTAAAATTAGAAACCACTTAGATACATTTAATTTAAAAATTTCTTCTCAGCATGGATTCACTCAGGGACGTTCTTGCCTTACTAATTTGCTTAGTTTTTTCTCAGAGGTATATGAAGCAGTAGATAATGACAAGTCATATGATATAATATATTTAGATTTCAGTAAAGCTTTCGACAGAGTCCCCCATGAGAGATTGATGAGAAAGGTTGAAGCGCATGGAATAGGTGGGGCGTTGTTGGGATGGATTAGGTCATGGCTAATTGGTAGGAAGCAGAGAGTCAGCATAAATGGTACGAAGTCAGAATGGGGAGCAGTCAAAAGTGGTGTCCCGCAGGGATCTGTATTAGGTCCTCTGTTGTTTGTTATATACATAAATGACCTTGATTTAGGTATAACTAGTAGGATAAGTAAATTTGCAGACGATACCAAAATGGGGAGAACAATTGATTCAGATAGAGATATAGAGTGCCTCCAAAGGGATCTAGATACCTTACACGAATGGTCAGTAAATTGGCAGATGAAGTTTAACATTGACAAATGCAAGGTATTAAAGATAGGGAAGATGCATAATGTTAAATATAAACTAGCTAATGTGGAATTAGAAAACTCGAATTGTGAGAAAGATCTAGGTGTGTTTGTTAGCAATGATTTGAAGCCTAGACAACAGTGTATAAGCGTTCGAAACAAGGCAAACAGGATTCTCGGGTTCATCTCAAGGAGTGTGAGTAACAGAACTGCTGATGTTATCTTAAAACTTTATTTGTCATTAGTGAGACCCCATATGGATTATGCTGTTCAATTTTGGTGTCCTTATTACAGAATGGACATAGATTCATTGGAGAGAGTACAACGTAGAATGACAAAAATGATCCATAATATTAGAAATCTTCCGTATAAAGAAAGGTTGAAGAAATTAGGCTTACATTCGTTAGAGAGACGCAGAGTTAGAGGGGATATGATAGAGGTGTTCAAGTGGGTTAGTGGGATTAACAAAGGGGACATGACAAATGTACTAAAGCTCAGTGATAGCGAAAGAACTCGTACCAATGGTTTCAAATTAGATAAATTTCGTTTCAGAAAAGATATAGGCAAATATTGGTTTGGTAACAGAGTTGTAGATGGGTGGAATGGACTACCAAGTGCTATAGTGGGATTAAAAACGATAGGGAGCTTTAAGATAAAATTGGATAAGCATATGGACGAGAAGGGTTGGGTGTGAAGGGGGATCAGCAGGGTTGGGCCAATCAGCGCTCTGCAGACCCCCGTAATCCTGCGTTAATCTCTAACCGTTTTGGTAAGATGATCCTCAGGGTATTAGAGTGTTGAGCCTATAATTGGGCTTTGTAATTGGGGTTGTGTGGGACAGGGATCTGCCTTGCTTAGGCCAATCGGCTTTCTGCAGACTCCCATTTTCTTATGTTCTTATGTTCTAAACATGAGGGAGAAGGGGATCCAGAAATACCAACCTCCCCTTAATACCTCAATATCTTCCTTGCTCAAACTCTAGAAAGTTACCAGACCAGACCAGATGGCTGGAGTAAATTAGGAAAGAAGAGTAATTAGACAGAGGAAGAACAAGCGGAGAAGTGAGAAGTACAGTAGAGAAAGTTACCTAAAAAAATAACCATCTATTGATATACCGGTACGAAACCTACTGAGACAAATCAGCTACTGATATAAGGAACCTAATGGGACACAACAGCTATTATTATTGTACTGATAATAAGCGGTGACCATTGGGAGCAAACCACTCGAAATTCCAGTCAAACTATACATTTTTGGAAGGTTATCTCTCAGCAACCCCCCCCCCCCCCCCCCCAGCTACTGAACCAGGAAGGGACAGGTTCTGGGGGGAGGGGGAGAGGAGAGAGAGCAACAGAGAGAAAAAATGAATTCAAAGCCACTAAAAAGAGGTTATTCTTCAGATACAATTAAAATATATATAGACTAACATATTAAAATATTACAAAGTCAAGGGTAAGAGAGGGAGGGAGGAGGGCGAAGGAGGAAGGGAGGGGGTAAGAGGGGAATAAGGGGAGAGAGAGGGGGGGGGGGGGAAAACGGGATTAAGGGGAGAGAGGGAGGGGGTAAGAAAGGGAGGGAGGGGGCCCGGTTGACAACAATGGATGAGGTTGCTTGGTGGGGGTGGAGGAGGGGGCATGATAGAGCAAGATGTTTGTGCAGCCACCTCCAACCCTCGTATAAATGACGCCATCCCGACCTACCCCAAGTCCCATTACGGTGCGGTGTGGCCGGTTGGGGTTGGAGATAGCCGTGCATAAAAAACCCAGACATGCACGAATAATAAATAGAGGTAAGGAAGCAAGACGGGGTGGGGGTGGGGGGGGGTAGAGGTGGAGTTACAGCAGGGAAGAGGGGTAGGGGGGGATAGACATGAAGGAAGAGTAGGGAGATGGTGGTGGAGGAGGAGAGGAGGGTGGGGGCATGATGGAGATGGAGGTATGGTAGGGAGGAGGGGTAGGGGGGCTAGACTTTAAGGTAAGAGGGGGGGGAGAGGATAGAGCTGGAGGTATGGTAGGGAGGAGGGGTAGGGGGGCTAGACTTGAAGGTAAGAGGGGGGGAGGGGAGAGGATAGAGCTGGAGGTATGGCAGGGAGGAGGGGTAGGGGGGGCTAGACTTGAAGGTAAGAGGGGGGAGGGGAGAGGATAGAGCTGGAGGTATGGTAGGAAGGAGGAGGTAGGGGCTAGACTTTAAGGTAAGGGAGGAGGGGAGAGGATAGAGCTGGATGTATGGAAGAGAGGAGGGGTAGGGGGGCTAGACTTTAAGGTAAGGGGGGAGGGGGGGAGAGGATAGAGCTGGAGGTATGGTAGGGAGGAGGGGTAGGGGGGATAGACTTGAAGGTAAGAGGGGGAGGGGAGAGGATAGAGCTGGATGTATGGAAGAGAGGAGGGGTAGGGGGCTAGACTTGAAGGTAAGAGGGGAGGTAGGAAGCTGGGTGTATGGTAGGGAGGAGGGGTAGGGGGCTAGACTTTAAGGTAAGAGGGGGGGGAGAGGATAGAGCTGGAGGTATGGTAGGGAGGAGGGTAGGGGCTAGACTTTAAGGTAAGGGGGGAGGGAGGTAGGAAGCTGGGTGTATGGTAGGGAGGAGGGGTAGGGGGCTAGACTTGAAGGTAAGAGGGGAGGTAGGAAGCTGGATGTATGGAAGCGAGGCGCGGTAGGGGGGCTAGACTTGAAGGTAAGAGGGGAGGTAGGAAGCTGGATGTATGGAAGGGAGGAGGGGTAGGGGGCTAGACTTTAAGGTAAGGGGGGAGGTAGGAAGCTGGATGTATGGAAGGGAGGAGGGGTAGGGGGCTAGACTTTAAGGTAAGGGGGGAGGTAGGAAGCTGGATGTATGGAAGGGAGGTGGGGTAGGGGGTTGGACTTTAAGGTCGGGGGGGGGGTAGGAAGCTGGATGTATGGAAGGGAGGAGGGGTAGGGGGCTAGACTTTAAGGTAAGGGGGGGGAGGTAGGAAGCTGGATGTATGGAAGGGAGGAGGGTAGGGGCTAGACTTTAAGGGTAAGGGGGGAGGTAGGTAAGCGGGATGTATGGTAGGGAGGAGGGGTAGGGGGGCTAGACTTGAAGGTAAGAGGGGGGGGGGGGAGAGGGGGATAGGGGTGGAGGTATGGTAAGGAGGAGGGGTAGGGGGCTAGACTTTAAGGTAAGGGGGGGGAGAGGATAGAGCTGGAGGTATGGTAGGGAGGAGGGGTAGGGGGCTAGACTTTAAGGTAAGGGGGGGGGAGGGAGAGGATAGAGCTGGAGGTATGGTAGGGAGGAGGGGTAGGGGGCTAGACTTTAAGGTAAGAGGGGGGGGAGAGGATAGAGCTGGAGGTATGGTAGGGAGGAGGGGTAGGGGGGCTAGACTTTTAAGGTAAGGGGGAGGTAGGAATCTGGGTGTATGGTAGGGAGGAGGGGTAGGGGGCTAGACTTGAAGGTAAGAGGGGAGGTAGGAAGCTGGATGTATGGAAGGGAGGAGGGGTAGGGGGGCTAGTCTTTAAGGTAGGGGGGGCGGTAGGAAGCTGGATGTATGGTAGGGAGAAGGGGTAGGGGGGCTAGACTTTAAGGTAAGGGGGGAGGTAGGAAGCTGGATGTATGGAAGGGAGGAGGGGTAGGGGGGCTAGACTTTAAGGTAAGGGGGGAGGTAGGAAGCTGGATGTATGGAAGGGAGGAGGGGTAGGGGGGCTAGACTTTAAGGTAAGGGGAGGTAGGAAGCTGGATGTATGGAAGGGAGGAGGGGTAGGGGGGCTAGACTTGAAGGCAAGGGAGGGGGGGAGGTAGGAAGGAGGGGTATGGGGTGCTAGACTTGAAGGAAGGGTAGGGAGGGGGGGTTAGGATGGAGCTGGAGGTATGTCAGGAACGAGGGAAGAGGTCTGAAGTTGAAGGAAGGTGGGGGTGGGGGATGATGGAAAGTTGGAAACTGGCTTGAAGTGCTAGCCACAACCTCCCTTGCGGTTGTTGTTGTTCTTGCTTAAGTTTATCCTCCTCGTGTAAGCTTATAGGGCGGAGAACCGGTCGAGTTAGATGCCAGGATGAGAGGCATGTTAGGTGGATGTAATATTAGTTAGTTTTTCATTTTTCTTCGAGCCTCCAGAGTTTCTTTCTGGGAGGCATTGGTGGTGGTGGGATAGGTCAAGATAAGGAGAGTTGAGAGAGATGGAGAACAGAGATAAGCAGAAGAGATTAGAGGAGAGCGAGAAGAGAGAAAGGAAGGAGAGAGGAGAGGAGTGCATTAGGAGGGTGAAGAGATAGGTCAGGTATAGGGCACGTGGGCTAAGTCAAGAGCAGGAGAGAGAGAGAGCGCGCGCGCAGAGAAAGGAAGAAGAAAGGTTTACTCCTAATAACAAATAAATAGATCCCACCCCTTTCCCATTCTTAAGTAAGCCATTTTAGATTTACAGAAGAGCGACCATTACTTGCATTACTGCATGTCCACAAACATTTCAATAATGTAAGCAAGTTTCCTTATAATATTATCATTATTATTATTTTGTATTTATTTATTTATTTATGTTGTAAACTGGTTGAGAGATACTGATTGAAATGGGACAACTGGAGGGCGAAGGGAGGGGGGGAGGCGCTGATGGGATGGGTCAAGTATAGGGTACAGGGGCTATATACAGTATACTTCTTTAAAGGGAGGGTAGTTGCTTTTTCTGGACCCCTTTCTCCCTCATGGTTAGCATATTAGTTTTGAAATTATAAGATGTTCGTCGTATTGGTTTGGCGATTCTAAGACCTTTTACCCCATTTATTTGGCCATATTAGGACCTTTCGCGTCATTTAGGTGTCGATATTTTTTTTTCTGGCGAGCGATAGCGAGCCTGTAATTTTAGGAGGAACCGGCATTCGGCCGGGACATTTTTATACCGAAAAATTTACAAATTTATCTTTAAGCAGATATTGGGGGTGTTTTTTTTTTAAAGATTGTTAGAGGTATAGGAAGCAAACTAAAATCCTCGTTTAAGATGTGGAGTAAATTTCTCGCTAGCTTAAAAAACAGGCTATAGGTCCCTTAAAAACAGGCTATAGGTCCCTTAAAAACAGGCTATAGGTCCCTTAAAAACAGGCTATAGGTCCCTTAAAAACAGGCTATAGGTCCCTTAAAAACAGGCTATAGGTCCCTTAAAAAACAGGCTATAGGTCCCTTAAAAACAGGCTATAGGTCCCTTAAAAACAGGCTATAGGTCCCTTAAAAACAGGCTATAGGTCCCTTAAAAACAAGCTATAGGTCCCTTAAAAAAACAGGCTATAGGTCCCATATAAAACAGGCTATAAGTCCCATATAAAACAGGCTATAAGTCCCATATAAAACAGGCTATAGGTCCCATATAAAACAGGCTATAAGTCCCATATAAAACAGGCTATAGGTCCCATATAAAACAGGCTATAGGTCCCTTAAAAACAGGCTATAGGTCCCTTAAAAACAGGCTATAGGTCCCTTAAAAACTGGCTATAGGTCCCTTAAAAACTGGCTATAGGTCCCTTAAAAACAGGCTATAGGTCCCTTAAAAACAGGCTATAGGTCCCTTAAAAAACAGGCTATAGGTCCCTTAAAAAACAGGCTATAGGTCCCTTTAAAAACAGGCTATAGGTCCCTTAAAAACAGGATATAGGTCCCTTAAAAACAGGCTATAGGTCCCTTAAAAACAGGTTATAGGTCCCTTAAAAACAGGCTATAGGTCCCTTAAAAACAGGCTATAGGTCCCTTTAAAAACAGGCTATAGGTCCCTTAAAAAGCAGGCTATAGGTCCCTTAAAAAGAACACGAAATATGGAAGGAGAAGATCTTGGAAGAAAGGAGGACGAAAGGCAGGAGGTGTGGTGATGGAGGGATAGGTCAGAAATGGGATGATCACAGAGAGGAAGGGTTAAGCTAATGTCACACGAGCGCTTTTTCCGTCAAATTCCGATGAGCAAGTTTTTATCGGTATATTTTGAGGCTCTTTCACATTGGAATCGGAAACAAGAATGAAGGTACACTCGGATACCATAGTCCGTAGCCCACTCATAAGCATCTGTGGACTCCCTGTGTTTTTATGAATGCAATTATAACAATCTGGATTGATTTTTTTATAGAACTTGCTTCTCAATAAATAGTGTACTGTTTATGTAAAATTTTATTGATAGCTTGGTTTCCAGAGATTTACTTCCATGGTTAGAAATAAGTGAAGTCCACAAATTTGTATGAGTGGGCTAAAGACTATGGTATCCGAGTGTACATTACGCTAGGTGGCTAAAATGTGATAAAACTTGAATTTTGAACATGTCAGACTAATTGCTCGAAAATGCGCTCGTGTGACATCGCCTTTACGAAAGAAGGAGAAAGGAGAGAGGAGGACGAGGCGGGGTGGGGGGGCTAGTGGTGGTGATACTGGGATAGGTCACGGATAGGAGTTGGACGAAGGGAGGTTAGTTAGTTGGTCACAATAGGAATTCAGAGGCTATCAACCCTTCTGAATTATCTAACCAGCACACTGTAATGCTGGTGTCACACGAGCACTTTTGCTGTCAATATTTACGAGCAATTGTAATCTGGTAGCTTCAAAATCTCAGTTATATCAGAATTCAGCCACCTAACAAAATCTACACTCATTTTCGTTTCCGATTCCAGTACGAAAAAGCCTCACAATATTACGAGAAAAAACTTGTTTATCGCAAATTGCCGGAAATTGCGTTCGTGTGACACCGGCTTAAGTCACGGATAGCGTCAAGACTGGAGCCTCTTTTCGAGAAACCCAGTCCCTTGAAGTGAGAAGGAAGAATAGAGGATAGGCTAAGGCATTGGAAGAGAGGAGTAATATAGATACACAGACTGCACATAATTTGCGGTCCCTACTACACAGTCCGGACTCAATTCTAAGAAAATTTGCTATAGGTCAGGAATAGGAGTTGGACGAAGGGAGGAGAAGGAAGAGATAATAGGCTATAAGAAATGTGGGAGAGATGAGTTACATAGATAGAAGTTTTTCTTTGTGTACTTTTTTTTTTTTTTTTTTTTTGGTACCTCTTTCTCCTTCATGTTTAGCCCCATTAGTATGGCGATTTTACGAACTTTCGCCCCATTTCTGTCAATTGTAAGACCTTTCGCCCCATTTCTGTCAATTGTAAGACCTTTCGTGCCATTTAGGTGTCTATTATTTGTCTGGCAAGCGATAGCGAGCCTGTAATTTAAAAGGAGCCAGGCTTCGGCTAGGACATTTTTCTACCGAACAATGTACACATTTATCTTGAAAGGGGGTCTAGGAGGGTGTAATATTAAGCTTGATGGAGGTCTAGGGAGGAAACTAAAAAATAGGATAAAAGATATATACAGGAGGAAATAAATACACCCATCCCCCCCCCCCCCCCCTTTAGGTTGCAGAAAGTTAAAGGAGTGGGGCGTCTAGGGACAGTTAGTGGGCCAGGTACCGTCGGCCTCATAAGTCATGTCCCAGCTGTCATTACGTTTGGTTCGCTCTGTGCTGTATTAATGTCTGTCAGATGTTGAATAGGGTGGGTAAGTGTAGGAACATGTGCGTATATGTCACTTGATATGAAGAAATAAAGCTTAGATATTGCTGATACCAACTATTGATCAAAACATACTTGGTGCCGATATATCACTTATTAGCACGACCGTATAGTCGGCCTAATAAGTCATGTCTCGGCACCATATATAGGGCGAGGGCTGTAGACGTGAGGTGAGGGCTGGGTAAGGGCTGTAGAAATGGAGTGAGGGCTGGGTAAGGGCTGTAGAAATGGGGTGAGGGCTGTAGAAATGGGGTAAGGGCTGTATGGGTGGTGACAGGTGACGTAATAAGGGAGAGGGACTAGACAGGACTATGGAAAGGGCTGTATCAAAGGGGTGAGGGCTACAAAAGAGGGGTGAGGGCTGAACAAGACAGACAAGGGCTGTGTATGGAAGATAGGGCTGCAGAAGAAGGCAGGTGGTGGTGGGGACGCTTTTAAAAGGGATACAGGGATATAGTATGAGAGCTGATATGAGTGTGATATGAGGTCTGCATGAGTGGTGTGAAGTCTGTATGAGTGGTATAAGGTCTGTATGAGTGTAGTATGAGGGTTGTATAAGAGGAGTAAGGGGTAGAAAGAAAGACAAACATAGCAATAGAAGATAGCTAAGGGTTGCAGGTGGTGGTGGTGGAGGGGCGGGGCGGGCTTATAAGGGCTGTATATGAAAGAAAAGGGCTGGATAGGAAAGAAAAGGGCTGTATATGAAAGAAACGGGCTGGATAGGAAAGAAAAGGGCTGTATATGAAAGAAACGGGATGGATAGGAAAGAAAAGGGCTGTATATGAAAGAAACAGGCTGGATAGGAAAGAAACGGGCTGGATAGGAAAGAAATGGGCTGGATAGGAAAGAAACGGGCTGGATAGGAAAGCACAGAAAAGAGCTGGATAGAAAAGAAAAGGGCTGATAGTTACAGGTGGTTGTGGTGGTGTGGTGGGATAGTGGTGGTGATGGGGGAGCTACAGGTGGTGGTGGTGGTGGTGTTGAGGGAACTACAGGTGGTGGTGGTGGGTGGTGGTGGTGGGTGGGTTGGGGTTGGGTTAGGGGTGCAAGGGGGGGGGGGGGGGGGGTTTGTAAGGGGCAGTCTACCGACACTAATGTATCTGCCAGACTGTAAATTTGACCCCCTCCATCACAGCCCTGGGATTGAGGTGCATGTTGGGGGGAGGGAGGTGGGGGGGAGGGGGAGAGGGAAGTAGGCGGAGGGGGGAGGGGAGAAGAAAGCAGAGTAAAAAGAACGAGAGAAGGATAGAGGGGAGAGGTGTGTTGCTGGTATTGTTGTTTTTGTTGCAACTGTAAAGAAGGTGACAAGGGCGTCCCAAAAAGGGGTTCTGGATGACAAACTCCCACGCCCCACCCCCTCCCTCCTCTCCCTACCTCCTCCCCTCTCTCTTCCTCCTCCCACCACATCAAGATATCATCAGGCTGATCACAAAGCGGCCTAACAAAAATATATTGGGGTAATATAGCATTAAATAGCCATGTCATTTAGATTCTTTCAATGGGAGGACGATATGTTCATGCTACTTATACCACTAGTCAAATATTAATGTATTCAAGTTAAGGATCTTGTTAATTCAGAGGATAAAATATATCCAAACCAATTGAAGCATAATACTCGATAAATAGGTATTACTTCGTCATCCTGAGGTATACGGCATAGCTATTTAAGATCACTTTATTAAGTGATAGGCTCTCCACCATAATTATCACTTATCAGTTCAAACAAATTACATTTTCGATTGAAATCAACTAAAAGTTATTAAAAAATAATACACGGACAAAATTGATAAACTAGATTTAATCTTATTTAATGTTTTAGTCATTACGCTTTATCTAAGGAAACTTAAAACAATTCCCCTCTGGCGAGTTTGTCAGGCTATAAGGAAGTTGGAGGTATAGACATTGAAATTTAACATTATTAACAACTAAAATACAGTCGTACTAGGTTTATACATACATATACAAAAAACCAAATTTATTATACTTCCTATCCATCAGAAACTTACATGATCATTGCATTGCTGTTCTATATTGATGCTTACGGATCCAACTTCCTTATAGAACGGAACTCCCAAGTGGTAATTTGTCCTCTATACAGTATTTACCCTGTCACTTCGAGTATACGAGTATTCAAATTTGTACATATCTCGGTAAATAAACATCGACAAAAATGTTTTCTAATTGTAGGCTCACCTGGGCTCACTATTGCTCGCCACCGGAATCGACACCTGAATGGGACAAAACGTCAATAAGGCTAGACGCTGTGGAAAAAAATATAAGGGGGAGAGATTGGGCTATTTCGGGGGCTATTTTTCTGCTTATTGGGCGGAGTTTTTGTTGTACTGGTGAAGATGGCAACAATGTTCGAGGGGGCACTTACGAATTAGCAATACACATCTGGCCGCCACTTTCCTCATCCCGATACTCTCAATCACACCGTTTTTTGCTCCCTAGGTGACATTATATGACAGGTTATTTCTCCATGATGAAGGTATTGAGGGATAAGCCTTTACAACGGCACCTCGTATCTACATTCTACTTTTTCCTACTTGGGTACGCACTTGCACAAAGGAGATGAGTTGGCGGGAAAATGCAAAATACTCAATACCTTCACTTGACCTGTTTCCTCATCTAGAGAAAAGAAAATGTAGCAATAGAAAGTTTCCATTTTCTGTTGGGTCTTGGTCTTGGTCTTGGTCTTGGTGCGAGAGTCACGCTCGACTGGTCGAGGTGTGGCCTTAGTATCGGCTCTCTCTCCTAGGATAAACTTATAAACTATAATGGAAAAGGACAGGTTGAGAATAAAAGAAGATTGTTCCCCCGTGGCATTCTCACCCCAGCCTCACTATTGTGAGGCTGATCTTTTCCTCCACACTCCCTCTAGGTAGTCCTTAACACTCCGTGCAGTGGTCTCATTCCACATGTTTAGGTCGTTCAGGCCAAGCAGGTAGATCACTATTCCGTCGAGCCCCCATTCATAACCTTCCTACTGCATTCCATTCCTCCGCCACCAATCTCTTGCACTATGGATCTTAGCATTACCCGCCTTTCCTTCATATTTCTGCACTTTAGGAGGATATGCTCCACAGTCTCATCCTCCCCGCTCTCGCACATCTTGCATGCCTTGTTGCCTTCATTTGACCATCTATATGTTCTGCTGTTCAGCTCAAGCGACTTAGTTCGGGCCTTGAAGAGGAGTTCACCTCCGATGCTCCCATCGTAGAATGGCTCCCTTCTTGGCTGTTGCTTACACATGTACCATTCTAGTGAACTCGTGTTTCTCATATTCCCGCAGTCGTCCCTTGCTACGCTTTGTACCCGTTTGCCGATCTCTTTCTTCCATCTCTCATGGCTCCACATTTCCATACTTTCCCCCATCATGATACCACGCATTCCGTACTTCTCTATCTTTCTGTCGCACATCTTGTTCCATTTACTGCTCTCCTTAGCCCATTCACACACCTTTCGTGCCCATCTATCACCATTCAGTTTCTACAGTCTGACCCGGTACCGTAGGACTCCCTTGTCTATTCTTTCTTCAAAGGAGCTCCACCCCGCGTCACCTCTCAAGGCTTCTACTGCAGTGTACTTGTTCGCTCCCAGTGCGAGCCTTCCGACCCTATTCTGAGCAACTTCCAGCTTTGCTGTGTCATTCGTTGTCCACGGGATGGTTTCCAGACCATACATCAGGCCTGGCACCGCCATACCTTTCCATACTCCTCGCACTACTTCATACTTGTTCGCTCTACACCTTGCAGCACTGCCAAGTCTTCCCACCCACTGGCTCGCTCTTGTTAGTCTCTCATCTTTTGTTTTCTCGCATCCTCTTGCATCCACTGTCATTCCCAGGTACTTGTATTCATTTGTTTGGGTAATAATATTATTCCCAAGTAGCCATGTCGCACCCACATCCTTTTCATCTCCATTCACTACTAGTACTTTACTTTTCTCCCTGCTAAAGCTCACATTCAGATCATTCCCATATTCGGACACCACATCTAGCATCCTCTGCAGATCCTCTCGGTTGTCGCTCATGATCACTACATCATCTGCATATAGCAAGATACCCAGACGTTTCGTTCCCAATTAGTGTTCCCCTGCCGGCTTCTTTCATTCTTGCAGCTAGTTCCTCTGTGTACATCCCAAACAGGAGGGGGGATAGCCCACAGCCCTGTCTAACTCCCCGCTTGTTTTCGACCCAGTCTGTCTCTATATCCCCCATACTGTGTAAATTTGAAGCCGTAAAGTAGGCTATCTTAATCTAATCTAAATTAGCCAAACTTATTTTTTTCCTTTTGGTGACCGTGACCTGAAGAACATGGATGGGATATTGTAGTTACTGTATGTGTGTGTCCAGTATGTATTATGTGTGTGTGAGTGATGAGTGTGTATGTATGAGAAGTGATGTGTTGTGTGTGTATGAGTGGTGTGTGTGTGTGTGTGTGTGAGAGGTGATGGTTGTGTGATGAGAGAGTGTGTGTGTGTGTGTGTGTGTGTGTGTGTGTGTGTGTGTGTGTGTGTGTGAGAGCAAAGACCGGTTTAAGTTGACCAAGGTGATGGGTGACCTTGGGAGAACATTTTTGGTGACCTGCAGAACATGGATAGAATAATGTATAGGTAGCGCCAATGAACTTGGCAATTACCTCAATCCCTGACCTCTTCGTAACTCAAAACGACCTTGAACAAATTGGCTGTAAATTTCTACACCTATTTCCTGGTGGACTCTTCCCAAATGATAGCAATGTCAGCCCGATTGTTTTCATTCATTTTGAGTTATAAGAAGTTAAGGGGTCCAGATTTAGTCCATGAGCCAGGCCAGATATCGGTACCACCTGGGGTGACTAAACACGAATGGTACTAAAATGTTTATAGAGTGACTGTAAGTACATTAAGATATGATAGCCTTCTCGCACTGGTAGCTTAGTCTAATTTTTTTGATGCAATAGGGGCGCTACCCAAAAATAAAGATTTTTAGCGTGACGCTCGGCGTTTTCCTCATTTTCTTTAAAATCCATCACACAATCATCGCGAAACTTTGAACACCTATGTAGAATTATATTCTCTACCAGAGTTGTTCCTAGGTATTTTTCAAATTTCCTCATATTTCGGAATATACTCTATATTTTGGGTATTTTCCTCTAAATCTAGAATAAATCCTTAAATATGGGGAACATTGAAAAATATATTCTAACAGCTCTTGTAGCTTATTTGATTCTCTACAAGAATTATTCCGATGTGTATTTCAAGTTTCTCCATATTTAGGGGTTTATTTCATATTTGGGGATTTTTTGTTATATTTTGGGGATAATTTATTATTGGAAGGAGCAAACATATGTAGAGTGGTTTCCATGTAATGTGTTTGTTTGTTCATGGTTTAATGGTGATATTTTTTGCAGGTGTGTGTCGACTGTTTGACGGCAGGATGGAACCATCTGCGAGGAAGAGAGCACGGATCGACTGTATCATCCACTGCTCTGATGATGACAGCGATGCTCTGGTGTCACCACAGGATTTGGACTCCTGGAACACATTGCTCAGGGCTGCAGAAATCAGGCAGCATGATCCAGTCCTGGAAGCAGCCAAGGGCCTTGAAGAAGGAGGAATACCACACATACATTATCACCGTAAATGTCGTAGTCTCTTTACAATGAAGAAGTCACTGGATTCTATCCTTGCCAAGGGTGTCAAGATAGAATCAGCAAGCGTCGACCCCAGGAGGAGGGCATCAAGGGATGCCCCTAGTACTAGCAGGGTGTATGCCAAAGTATGTATCTTCTGCGAGAAGTCAAGCAAGTACATAAAAACAACAAAGACAAGGGAGCCACTCATACAGTGTGTTGAGCTACGAGCAGATGAGAAGATTCGCAGAGCAGCAATAAGGAAACTCAACCAGAGAATCCTTGGTTTAGTTAGCAGAGACCTTGTTGCTGCAGAGGGTCACTACCACAAGTCGTGCTACAAACTCTTCACAAAAGATGATTTCCCAGCGGCCGCCAGGTCGGGTACAGGTGAAAATCAGGAAGAAAGTGAGGAAGCACGCTACGAAGAGGTTGAGACAGAAGCCCTCGAGGAACTCTGCTTGTATATAAGGACCAAATTATTCCCCAACCCAGAGGTACTGCCTATGACAAACCTCACATCTAGGCTTGAGAGATCCATGATGTCCCGTGGTATTATCCAACTGAAACCAGCGACAAAGAAACATGTTCGCCGAAAGATTGAAACCGAGTTTGGAGAATCACTACGCTTTGTCCCAGATGAGAAAGGAAAGCTTCTAATCTATCCACGCAGCCTCTCAATGGACGACCTTGCCCGGCAAGCACACAAAATGGCAAAAGACCTGCAAGAAGCAAGAGCAGCTAACTCTGAAGATGTCTTAACCAAAGCAGGAATGCAGCTGAGGAATGAGATCAATAAACAAGATGTGAGTCAGCCATGGCCTCCCGATACAGATCAGAATGTCATTCCTGCAGCAGTCACTCAATTCCTGCACACCCTGCTGACAGGAGAGTGTGAGTGTGAAACTCCCTCTGAAAGAGCTCAACGTCTTGCCACTTCCTTTGGCAGTGACTTGGTCTTTGCTGTTACCAGTGGCAAGACAAAACCACCCAAGCACGTACTGCTGACCAATGCTGTAAAGTCTTTGACAGGAAACACAGAACTGATCCGAACTCTGAATCGTCTTGGTCACTGTGTGTCTTACTCAATGTTTGAGGAGATCGATACAGCCCTTTGTATCCAGAAGCTGGAATGCTCAAAGGATGACATTCCACTGCCAGCAAACATCTACCCTGGTGTGTTCACAACCCTGGCCTGGGATAACATTGACCGACTTGAAGAGACCCTAAGTGGAGCAGGTACTTCTCATAGAGTCAATGGCATTGCTGTCCAGTCCAAGGTTGCAGGCTCTGTGCCAGAGAAAGTCCTGCCAGAGATTACCAAGTCCAAGATAAGAAGCATCACTCAGACATCATCAATGCTGCCAATATACAATGTTGGGCGGCGGGCAGGGCCACCTAGGATTGAGACTGCGTATGTCGACACTACCAAGGAAGTCCAGGATTCAAAGACAAAGAACCATATCTGGCTTCTTACTCGAATGTCAGACCATGAGGACCAGTCCATCAGCAGTTGGACTGGGTTCAACATCAAAATGCGCAGAGACATTGCAGTGGTTCAGGACACTGTAAGCTACCTGCCCACTATCAATGCTCCCGCAACAGAAATGTCCACCGTTAATGAAATCTTGGAACAAACGCATGCTATCATGCAGTCCTTACAGCTTAACAAGATTGTGTGCGTGTTTGATCAAGCACTCTATGCCAAAGCTGCCGAAGTTATCTGGAAACAAGAGAAGTTCAAGAACATTATCATCAGGATGGGCGTCTTCCACACAATCTGTAATCTCATCTCCACCATAGGAAAGAGGTTTCAAGATGCAGGTCTTAGAGATCTGTGTGTGGAATCAGGTATCATCGCAGAAGGATCAGTGTCAGGAGTGATGAACGGCAAGAGGTACAACAGAGCAGTGAGACTACACAAGCTCGTGTATGAAGCACTGATGAGGCTTGCATGGAAAGGCTTCCTTTTCATGGCTAGAAGAAAACCATTCAAGGGACATACACCATCTAGATGAAACACTGAAGGACATCAACAGCTTTCACAGCAATGTGTCTCAGGGACTCTTTCAAGAGCTGATGGAGAGTGAATCATGCACACATATCATGAAGCTTTTCCAAGTTTATCTTGAGACCCTCAGAGATGAACACAACCTCTCAGCATTCTGGATGTCATACCTGGACATGGTTGAGATCATGCTGGACTTAATTCGAGCCTCCAGAGAAGGCAACTGGATGCTCCACCTAGGAGCAATCCGACAGATGATACCGTGGTGTTTTGCCTATGACAAAGTGAACTATGCCCGGTTCCTAACCTACTACTATGCCTTGATGTCTCGACTGCCCATTGAACACCCAGAGGTCCATGAACACTTCATGCAAGGTGGCTTTTCGGTCCAGATCGGTAGCAAGAATCCCTTTGGACGGATCCCTGTGGACCAGACAATCGAAGAGACGATCAACAAAGACACCCAGACACCAGGGGGCACAAAAGGCTTCAGCCTGAAAGGCGGAGCTGTCGCCAGGTACTACCTGACATCGGAGTATCGCAGCAGGTACTTAAGGCAGCTCAGGACTATGGTAGTAGGCCAAAAGTATACTGACTTCAGCCACCCAGACCTACAGATGCCCAGGATTAGAAGAGATGAGGCCGATGTCCAATCTTTAGTTCAACTGATGGAGACCAGCTGGTTGAACCCCTTCAACGCAGAGCAAGAAGATCTTGTCAGTTTGTCAACTGCGACTATGGCACCACCAGAAGTTGTCAAAGACCTTCTAGGGGCCTACAGAATAGGAGAGGATGCATATCCTCGACTAAAACATTTGTGTCTGAGGGAAGAAGTTGAATTCATCAACCTCTGGGACAACTTCTACAACCAGCCTACTCTGTTCCGCAAGGATGGCACTCATCTAAACCCTGTGGGTTCAGCACGCATGGGTCGTCTCCTACACGAAGCAGTCCGCAGCCATGGATCAAAAAACGCCATCCGAGAAGAAGCAGCAGTGACATAAATCATCCAACGCCAAGAAAAAAACAGAGGCAACCGAGGACCACCAGCGATAAGGACCGAAGACAGCGAGGACCGAGACAGCCATGAACATAAATGTAGATCCGACAAGAACCAAAAATATTATTAAAGAGCGTTCCGTGAGTTTAAAATAACAAATTTAAAGGTTTTCTATGAAAACGCTCGTAGCATACGCAATAAATTTTCAGATTTAGAGGAGCTAGTGTCAGAAAATTATGATGGCATAACAGAATCTTGGCTCAATACAGAAGATAGAGACTTTTTAGCAGAGTATTTACTTCCCGGTTATGTAATGATTGAGAAAAGCCGAATAAATCGAAATGGAGGTGGCGTTTTACTTATATCAAAGAAAGTCTTAACCCTACCCTCTTGTCAAAACCTCAAATTGTGAACGTCGACGCATCTTTTGTGCTAATAAAGAATAATAAAGGTACAAAAAATAATTGCATTAATATACAGACCTCCAGCTCAATCAGTGCAAACTGACCGAGAAATTTACGAACAAATTGCAGATGTAAGTAACTCACAAGATACCGTAATTTTTGGTGACTTTAATTTACCTGTGACCAAGTGGGGCGATACTCTTACTTCACACTCCGGACATGACTTGTATACGAACTTGCAAGAGAGTTCGCTTTATCAATTTGTTGGAACGCCGACCCGTGGTAATAACGTTCTTGACATTGTGACATTGTACTTGCAACAAAAGAAGAATTAATAGAGAATTTGAATGTTGGTGATGAATTCAGTAACAGCGACCATCGTACGATAACTTTCACTTTAAAGTTTACTAGTAACGAACCAAATAGTAGCATCGAAAAAGTCCCTAATTTCAAGAAAGCAAACTTCCATAAACTTAGAGCTATGTTTAAAGAAACTGACTGGAGCTTTTAATTCACAATAACGACATAAATACATCTTGGAAGTTATTCGAAGCCACTTACCTAAAAGCAGTGCAAGACTGCATACCATCAAAAACTCGGCGTCCAGGCCATAATAATAAGCCCAAATGGTGGAATAAAGATATTTCAAACTGCCTGCTTGCTAAAAAATTTGCTAATGATAGATTAAAATCCTCACAAAATGACGAAGAACGGCTGAAATTTGTAGAGCTACGACGCAAAGCCAAAAAGTTAATTAAGCAAAGTAAAAAGACCTTAGAGTTACATATTGCGAATCAAAGTAAAACAAACCCGAAAGAATTCTATAGTTATATCAGAAAGAAAAAAAGTCGTTACTTCAACTGTTGGACCGTTAGTCGATGAAAATGGAGAATACACCAAAGACGAAGAACAAATGAGTAATGCCCTCAATACCTTCTTTGCATCAGTTTTTACAACAGAAGACCTCAGTGATATCCCTACACCATCGCCGATTCAGATTGATAATTCAGATGTTCTAAGCAATATCACCGTTACAGAGAGAGAAGTATTGAATTGTTTCGATATAACTCAAGGTAAATAAAACGCCTGGACCTGATACAATCTCGCCTAGAGTTCTAAAGGAAGCTAAGGATGAGCTCTCTAAACCACTGACATTACTATTCAATAAATCCTTGCAGTCTGGAACTATGCCCGATCAGTGGAAGCTAGCCAACGTAACACCGATATTCAAAAAAGGCAGCAAATCCCTACCCAGTAACTATCGTCCAATTAGCTTAACCTCAGTTGTATGTAAAATGCTAGAAACGGTCATAAGAGACAGACTCGTAAATCACACTAGAGGAAATAACATACTTAAGATACTCAACACGGCTTTCGTAAAAAACGTTCCTGTTTAACAAACCTCTTAGACTTCTTCCACTCACCTCTACGATGAGAGTAAAGCTGTAGATATTATATACCTTGATTTTCAAAAGGCCTTTGACAAAGTTCCCCACAAACGTTTACTGCTAAAACTAAAAGCGCATGGATAACAAGACGGTGTTGAAATGGATAGAAAATTGGCTCAGCGACAGAAAGCAAAGAGTAGTCATAAACGGTAAGGCATCAAAATGGACCAATGTAAGTAGCGGGGTACCCCAGGGATCGGTACTAGGACCATTCTCTTTCTAATTTACATCAACGACATAGATGAGGGTCTCACCTGTACAATCTCAAAATTTGCTGACGATACAAAAATTGCAAATAGCGTACTCTCAAAAGAACAAGTTGACGATATGCAACACAATCTAGATAAATTGTCATGTTGGGCCCAAATTGGCAAATGAGTTTCAATGCGGATAAATGTAAAGTACTACATATCGGATACCTAAATGAGAAGCAAACTATTCGATGAATGGCACTCAGCTTAAGAATGTAACAGAGAAACCGATCTGGGAGTAACAATATCGAGTAACCTAAAACCGAGTCAACAATGTTCAGAAGTTGTTAAGAAGGCAAACAAAATAATGGCTTTATAGGCAGGTCATTTGAGCATAAATCCAAAGAAGTTATCCTAACCCTTTATAATTCATTAGTCCGCCCTCTTCTGGAATACTGCGTTCAATCCTGGTGCCCTTATTACCAAAAGATATAAACAAGCTAGAACGAGTTCAACGTAGAGTTACCAAAATGATACCTAGCCTAAAGAACAAACCATACGAAGAGCGTCTTAGAGAATTAATCTATTTCCTTTAACCCAGCGCAGATTAAGAGGTGACTTAATTCAAGTGTTCAAAATCATCAAAGGCATCGACAATATGAACTGTAGTAAGTACTTCACTATCGACCAATCTAATTACACGCGGGGAAACGGTTGCAAAATTATTGGTAAATCTTTTAACTCACACGAATCTAAGAATTTCTTCTTCAATCGAGTTGTCAACTTGTGGAATGGGCTTCCCCGAAACGTTATAGACTGCATCACCGTTGATTCATTTAAACTCCGCCTAGACAAATATCTCGCATCAAACCCGCGACTGACTGCGTTTGTAAATGAATAACTTTATTTTATCCCCCCCTCAGTTACTAACCCATCTGTCCCCTACTAACTTCCTAATCCTGCCACGGACATTAGTTCCAGGGCAGTATTTCCCTTTCCAATGTTCCCTTACCCACTCTAAACCACTGTTTGGACACTTGATCCTCAGTGTTTTGGAGGACAAGCAACCTAGAAGGGTTACTAGATCTGTTGTTGCTTGATTTCCTTTGTCAAGCCTTCAAGGAAGAGCGCCTGGAGATCGATACGCCAACTATACAGTTTCATGACACGATGACGAAGACGAAACTGAGAACGTTCACTAACATCAGAATGAAGCCACGCTCACAAGACCATGCCAAGGAGGTTATCTTAAAGGCTGACAGGAACCTATTTGGCCAGATGATCCTTGTTGCCGAGAACAGAAAGCTCAAAATGAGTGATGTCTTGGCTCATCCCCTGGGGCCTTTGCCTTGGGCACTTGCCAGCGGTGATGGGTCTCTCCGCAAGACCAACAAGGCTGCCCTCGCAAAGGAGTTAGAGAGGAATGTTTCTCCTGCAGAAGTGATACCCGAGCCCTCTGCTACCATAATTGATGGGATGAGCCTGGTCCACAAACTGAAGGGAAACGACAAAACTTTTTCACAGCTTGCAGGTACAGCACTGAGTCACGCTGTTCATGAAGGTGCTAAGAGCAGGCGCATTGATGTTGTGTTTGATATCTACAAGGAGACATCCATCAAGGATGCAGAACGAGCCAAAAGAAGTGCAGGCACAGGAATTCATTTCAAGAACATTCAACCTGGGCACAACATCCAGCAGTGGAGAAAGTTACTCGGTAGTTCCTCCAACAAGGCAAGTCTTATCAAGTTCTTGGTAGAAGAATGGAAGGCACCACAGCACAGGGAGAAGCTCAAGGACAAGGAGCTGTATGTCACATGTGAGCAGCGCTGCTTCAAGATCACCAAAGAGCAGTGGGAAGAGGCTCCTGAGCTTAAGTCAACTCAAGAAGAAGCAGACACACGCCTTCTTCTCCATGCACTTCATGCAGCAGAATCTGGGAACAAGTCTGTCATCATCACTGCAGAAGATACAGACGTCATGGTGTTGTGTCTTGGCATGTGCCACAAGATCCCATCCCATCTGTTCCAGAAGTGCGGGACGAAGAACCGGACAAGATTCCTGGATATCACCACACTGAGCCGCACACTGGGAGGCAGCGTGTGTGATTCATTGATTGGTATGCATGCCTTTACAGGCTGTGATACCGTCAGTGCATTCGCTGGCCGAGGGAAGATGACGACACTCAAGCAGGTGAAGATGGACAAGACATACCAGCATGCTTTTCACGAACTTGGACGCTCATGGGAAGTGTCTCCTGAACTCTTTGAGAAGCTACAGAAAATCACCTGCCACATGTACCTACCATCTACCCACACAACCAAGGTAAACAAGCTTCGGTATGAGCTGTTCTGTGCAAGACGTGGAGAGGTAGAGTCAAGTCAACTCCCTCCTTGTGAGGACTGCCTCTTCATGCATGCACTGCGTGCAAACTACCAGGCTGCGATCTGGAGGAGAAGTCTTCAGAGCCAGCCATTTGTTGCGAACCCAACAGACTGCGGTTGGATGACAGATGAGGACGGTAAGCTTGCCGTCAACTGGATGCGAGGCTCACCAGCACCAGATGCTGTTATGCAGCTACTGTCTTGCAAGTGTGTGCGGTCATGCGAACTCCCTAAGTGTACTTGCCTCAGCAATGGTCTAAAATGCACGGACATGTGCAGGTTACAGACATGTCAGAACAAGGCTATTGAAGAAGAGCCGGTGGCACAACAGTCAGATTCCGAGTCTGACGTAGATGATATTTAGGAGTAGTAATTTGCCATAATAGTATGTACAAGCCCATGGCATGCTTAGTGTGTATTTACAGGACTTGTATTAAATGTGACAATTACTATATGCATTTTGTTGACATTTAGGCATTCCTGTCCCCAAATTTGACATTTTAAAAAAATTCGGAATTTTCGGTAGGGTATGTCTATTCAAGAAGTGATAACGACCATTAAGCTACCAATGTGCAAGGGCTATCATATCAAAACATAAACTAGAGACATGTAGCAAGCTAAAAACACCTAAGAGAATTAGTCACCCCGGGTGGTACCGATATCCCAAAATTCGGGTCTTGGCTCATGGACTAATTATTGTAAAGTTCGTTGGCGCTACCTATAGTTACTATGTGTGTTTAAAGGTGAGGTGCATGTGTGTGTTTGTGAATGTATCTGTGTGTTTGTGTTTATGAATCTGTATGTATGTGTGTGTGTGTGTGTGTGTGTGTGTGTGTGTGTGTGTGTGTGTGTGTGTGTGTGTGTGTGTGTGTGCGCACGCGCGTTACTGTGTATTGCTATTGTTCAAGCAATTGTCGAGCCATCTTTTTAGGCTTCCCCCTAAACTCCCTGTCAAGCTACACAACAATACCATAATTATGTAAATAAACACAAATAAATAAGGCTCCCCCCCCCTTATCAAGCTAACCGTGTACTTTTAGTCGCCTTCTACGACACGCAGTAGAGAGAGGAAGCTGGATGATATGATTAGACTGTAGCCGTGTCCCCATCTCCCAATGAAAGAGTGGGAGAGATGATGTGTATGTAGACTACCTGTGATTGTGTTGATGTGACGTCACCCATCCTCGGGGATAGGAAGGGCTTGCAGTGAAACAAAAAGGTTGTTGCTGTTGCCCAGTTGTCTTCTGTTTTTGTTTTTAGACGATTTCCAGGAGAGACCTGTGGGATTCAGCGTTAATTTGTGAGATTTTACACATTTGATTCTATGTATGTTTCTCGATAAACTGAATAATATCGTCCAACTTTAGTCGTCATAATATTATAATGTCAAAATAACATCGCCCATTAAGATGATACAAATATTTAATCCAAACTCAGTCTGCTGTAAAGTCAATCACCCACATAAATTATCTAAATCTTCCTCACGACCTGTGGGAACAATGAAAGAATCTCCTACACCAAAGACTTAATCACGTTCCGTGCATCGGAAGCTGTAATATATAGAGGAGATAGAGCGTGATAATTGTTTGTTGCATACCTCAGCAGTATCCCTGGCATGCCGTACCTTGCCCTAGGGGGTATAATAGTCTGCCGCCTCACAGGATGAATGGCGACACAAACCACACACACCACACTACAGATAGATACACATACACACCATACACCCACACCACCAAACACACTACACTACACTGAACCACACAATAGCAAACCAAACCACACCACACACATTCACACACAGTGACACAGCACCGCATTCCTCGATTTCCTGTCTCTGATGTCACCTCGAAACACTACGTTCATCTCTCTCTCTCTCTCTCTCTCTCTCTTCCACATTCTGATGTCACTACGATTAAAAAAAAAAAAACACACACACACACAGCTAGCCAACCAGTTCTGCAGATCAACAGCATTCTTCTCTCTCCCAAGGTCACCCATCACCACCACATTGGTCTGTTCACACCCATACTCAGGCTCATATGGGTCGTATCTAACTACACTCATTGGTCTGGCGATATTAAGACCTTTCGCCCCATTAGTTTGGCAATTTTAAGACATTTCGCCCTGTTCATCTGTAATTTTTTGCGAACGATAGCGAGCCATATTGTATCATCAGTTTAGTTGCTAATAGGTCTGACCCATGAAGAATATGACCCATTAAGGATGTGACCCATGAAAAATATAATTCATGAAAGACGTACGTGACCCATTAATGGTGACTCATTATAGATGTGACTCATTATGGATGTGACCCATAAAGAATTTTACCCATGAAGTATTTGACCTGTGAAAGATGTGACCCATGAAGGATGTGACCCAAGAAAGATCTGATCCATGGATCTGACCCATGAAGGATCTGACCCAAGAAAGGTCTGACCCATGAAGGATGTGACCCAAGAAAGATCTGACCCATGAAGGATATGTCCCAAGAAAGATCTAACCCATGAAGGATGTGAACCATGAAGGATGTGACCCAAGAAAGATGTGACCCATGAAGGATGTGAACCATGAAGGATGTGACCCAAGAAAGACCTGACCCATGAAGGATTGAACCATGAAGGATGTGACCCAAGATAGATGTGACCATGAAGGATGTGAACCATGAAGGATGTGACCCAAGAAGATGTGCCCCATGAAGGATGTGCACCATGAAGGATGTGACCCAAGAAAGATCTGACCCATGAAGGATGTGACCCAAGAAAGATCTGACCCATGAGGGATATGAACCATGAAGGATGTGACCCAAGAAGGATGTGACCCAAGAAAGATGTGACCCATGAAGGATGTGAACCATGAAGGATGTGACCCAAGAAGGATGTGACCCAAGAAGATGTGACCCATGAAGGATGTGACCCAAGAAAGATGTGGCCCATGAAGGATGTGACCCAAAAAAGATCTGACCCATGAAGGCTGTGAACCATGAAGGATGTGACCCAAGAAGGATGTGACCCAAGAAAGATGTGACCCATGAAGGATGTGACCCAAGAAAGATCTGACCCATGAAGGATGTGAACCATGAAGGATGTGACCCAAGAAGGATGTGACCCAAGAAAGATGTGACCCATGAAGGATGTGACCCAAGAAAGATCTGACCCATGAAGGATGTGAACCATGAAGGATGTGACCCAAGAAGGATGTGACCCAAGAAAGATGTGACCCATGAAGGATGTGACCCAAGAAAGATCTGACCCATGAAGGATGTTAAAATGCCCCAGAACAAGAAGCCCACCACAGAAGCCACGAGCGAACACCACACAGAAACACCCGAAAGATAGGTCCACAGAACGAAAGGACCAGCTGACCGAGCCAGCCAATTCAGACAGGCCCAAGCCCGCAGGGCTAAGCAGCTCCAGGCCGCACCCACATACCCCTTCTAAACTGACCATTTTCACACCTCACGTACACTACCCCCTCGTGCCCTACACTTCTAGCTACAAAGATGATGAACAGGAATATACATTCATATTAAAAACACCCATGCCCTGTCCCTACGTTGAGCCAATGCCAACATCAGACAGCCATAATTATATCTATGTATGTTCTTACATCCGAGAAGTAGATGTTATATACCTTAGAAGTTAATACACCCATGCTGTAACGTAATCCTTACCCCAACCAGAGATTGTATAGATGACCTTTGTTACCAGTATCTATCATAGTACCTCGAAACAATAACGCAGTACCCCTACGAACTGCCGCTTTCCTTGGGTCTATATTTCATAAAAAACGCAGTTCCCAGGGACACATAGACGTACACAAAAAGCGTGTCAAATAATAGGTCCATAACCCCTCGTATGTACGAGAAATAATACACCATGTTTTTCCTTACTTTATCCACACGTCACGCACACACCTACAGTTAACCTCCTTCTCCCCCACCGCCCCACAGTCCACATGATTCTATCTTTTCCAGACTCATATACCACCCCGTATTTGCATCCCCGGTAGCATTTGACTAACGTACTTTCACTGTCTTTTCAAACTCCAATATCAATTGTAGCCTAATGCCACCCCCATGCCCAGGGACCTTAGGGGCAAACTTCCCTGTAGCCCCTGAGCTTCCCCCCCTCTCATTAAGACACCCGCGCTTCTCGACTCTTGTCCGACCTAGCCTCTCTCTCATACCTCTTGAAGATCCTTGAATTTTCCGTTGCTAACGCTCTCCAACCTTTTATATATATACTCCTATCCAGCCTACCTTCACTTAGTAGGCCAGAACAACATTAGCACTTTACTAACCCCTTGCATGCCATCTATTCTCTTACAACCCATTCACAACCCTGCACCCCATGGTCGTCGGTGCGAGGCTCGCCGCCTCGCCAGTAACTAATTTCTATTGCCATACTTCCAGATAAATGTGGCAGAGTTAACAACCAGTCTCCACCACATCCAGCAAGCCATGCAATTAACAGCCAACCGAGTACACACCAGCTAGCCAAGGCACCTTCGGTTTTGATATTAAGAACACCCACATCTGTCTCATAAACAGAGGGTTATTACAAACACTGGTGATATGGCAAGCCTCTAGCCACAGCCGCCGGACGACCATCCCAGAGGGAGAGCGCCCGGCTACCCCTTTTTACCCACCCGAGGAGGGAGACCCCACCCCCGCGGAGGTATACCTGACCCCTGTTTTGACTTCCGGGTCATTGCCAGGTAGCCTAGGAATTCTTCCTATCAATGAACTAACCATGCATGTCTAACCCCCTTACTCACTTTTCTATACCCACAATAACCCATCCACCTGTTTTGCATACTCGGATAGCCAAATTAGCACCTCAGCTATGCAATAGAACAAAGACTGAGCAATATAAGAGAGACGCCCCTATCACAGCTGTCCCAGTCCTCCCCGCAAAGTAGATCCAGTCTCCCTTCCATAAATACTTCCAGTATAGCCAAAATAGTACCTTTTACTAAGGCTCAGTTATATCACAAGTTGAAGGCTTCCTATAGCCATGTGCCACAACAGTAATTACCATCTTATCCAGTCCCCATATCTATTGAGAGCTCAAATAAGTCCATAAGACTCGAGATCCCTATTGTCTACAGGGTCCAGAACCGAACCTATAAACCTAGCTCCCGCCCCCAGTCAAATCAGTCGAAAGTTAGACACCAGCCAGTGGTCACTACCCTGAAGTTAACCTCTAGCTCTGCCCTTGTGTTGTTCCTGAGTTGAGAGATTCCCGAGCCGGCAGACTCCATGGCAGAAGTTAAATAGAAGATCTGTCCATGTACAAGTCCTACGTGCACCTTATAACCTTCACACAAATTCGTGGGTATATAAGTGTGTAGCCAGCAACGATCGTCAAGAGATCCGACTTGAGAACTTCCTACATTTTGGACCACCTGGACGGCCGAGGAACCAGTTGTTAGCCCCCAACATCACCGGAAGCAAGATAACCAGGATCAGATCTACAAATAATATTCAAGATTCATGTTGCTAGTACTAAGTGTTATAGTACCAGTTTGACACTCACTTATTAACTTTCTATAAAGTGGCTATAACCTTGCCCAGTGTAACTCATATTTAACCATTCCATTTGGGACGTACTAAGCGTATCAGTGTTCATTAATTAACAGGCGACATTGACTCTCGTAATTACCTTATTCAGATATTAAAACTCTAGTGATATCTAACGTTCGCCCACTGATTTGTGTTCTACGTATTTCTGCCATAAGAATATAAAACTTAGATCAGTACCCCCATGAGGTTACTAGAGATTCCGTGTTCTACAATATACGCGTGTCTAATCCTAACTGTGAGCTGCTACTTGGGCACGCGACCAGCCAGTAAGAGATCAAATAAGTGAAATTGAATTACATGAATATATTGAGGTCTTCCAGTAAAATAAAACTTGCTAATTAAACCCGTGATCAGAAGAGTATACCTGAACGTTGGAAGTGGGAGACTAGGCTCCATCCAGATCCGCTAATGCTAGCAGTTCCCTTCTATTATTTGTTTTGTACGAGAATTACTATCTTTCCATGCTCTTTATTTACTTACTTCAATAAACTTGAACTTGTGTCGTGTTACCGTGTGTTTATTTTGTGTTCTCTATTCCTCATACCTTGTATTGTGCATGCAGCCTTATATACCCGGCTCGCTTATATATGCGGCTCGCTTGGTGTAGTGACTAGCGTCTCGGACTTCCACCAGAAGGCCCGGGTTCGCGCCCACGCTCGGCGCATTAAAGATTTTTCACAAGCACTGAGTCGTTACCATCCCTCATGAGCAAAGGGATGGGGTAGTAGTACAGGACCCCAATGGAAATATGCCTAATCGGCCTTCTTGAGCTATCCTTAGCTAGCTTAGCATGCGCTAGCTTTAAGAACTATTATTATTATTATTATTATTACCCAGTCATTTAGAACTCACATTACCCAAGTTAAACCTGTAGAAAAACAGGGCATAACAGATGTGAACCATGAAGGATGTGACCCAAGAAAGATCTGACCCATGACGGATTTGACCCATGAAGTACCGGTGTTAACTTACCTGTACTTCCGTTCATGCGTATAGGTGACATAATCCACCTGCTAAATAAGCAAAGGGAAAGTTTGGCTATCGCGGTGGTGTTCGTCCTGGACTAAAAACCTGTTCTACCTGGCCCCCCCCGCATCACTTCCCATGGGAACGCACCTGTTGAATTACGGGTAGGGGGGAAACTGATTTTCTCTCTTGGACGTATAGGGCATTTTGCATTATATACATATGTTGTGTCGTCGCCACCATTGCACCTTTTTATTTGCGTTAAAGTTGACGGTCTTTATTATTTATTTATTACACTTTTTTACTTGCGTTAAAGTTGACAGGTTTATGAATGGTCTAATTATATTTATTTATTTATTTGAGTTGTTTTTCTTGTCTATGTTGTGACAGTCACACTCACAGTCTCCCACATGAAAACATTCATTCAGAAATAATGTTCACTTGTGTAGGCTATACTGTACTGTATAATTATAGGCTATACAGTATATATATATATATATATATATATATATATATATATATATTTTTTTTTTTTTTTTTTTTTTTTTTTTTAAGCTTAATGGGGGTCTAGGGAGCAAACTACCGAGAAATGTAAACTTTATCTCAAAGGGAGGTTTTGAGGAATTTCTCAAACTTGATGGAGGTCCAGGGAACAAAGGAATATAAGTGTTGTAAGCAAAGGGTCATCAAACCATAAACAAAAGTTAATCAGTTGTAAGAAAGGACTCGAGAAAATATATCTATCAATCTATCTATTTACTCAGGCCCATTCCCCATTTGTCTATTTTTATCTGGGGGTGGCCGACTCGAGACAGAGCTCGAACACTGACAACAGAACACAAAGGAAAACAATGAACACATAAAACCAAATGTTAATCAGGTTTAAGAAGGGACTAAAGAAAACACTCTTCCAAATGTGGTCATAGAGCCTAAATAACATAATACAAATATTAGGGAAAAGGCCGCGCATACGCAGAGGACAGGATTTGGTGCTGCATACATGGCCTCATCCAGGGGACTGGACGACTCGGCCCATGGGACAACTCGGCTCGGACAGCTCGGCCCACTTTTGGACAACTCGGCCACGACGGCGAGACAGCTCGGCCTATTATTTTAGACAGCTCGGCCATGACGGCGAGACAGCTCGGCCTATTATTTGAGACAGCTCGGCTTTCGTGATTGTATCTAACCTTGTGTGTGTATATATTATATATATATATATATATATATATATATATATATATATATATATATATATATATATATATATATATATAATGACGATCAGACTAATACACGCCCATTAATAGGAAAATTCACAACCATTTTCATTTTCAGCCGATGGTGATAAGCATAATTATTTCCCATTTTTATAGAAATCAGTTACTTTGCAAATAGAGTAGCGAAATATGGAGTGATCATGAAAACGTGACATTACGGTACCCCTTGAGGTTTATGTCGCCTTTTTTATTAATTCCGGCTGTCATTAGACGATCTCATACAGCTTAGGAAGGATCTGTAAGTGTTGAAATGCTGAAGACTGTCTAGAATAACCGTCTGTCTTCCATATAACCTTACTAATCTAAATAAAATTACCTCATAATAGACAAAATACACTGTAAAGTGCGTCATGATCCTCAAGGGGTTAACATGATGATGATAGAAGACAATCATATTTTCATTCCTGATCCTACCTACAGTATATGTCCCTTTTTTATTTATTCGTTCTAGGAAATATTTATCCTCTAAGTCATCCATTAGTATTCTCATTAATATTATTGACCTACCGAATAATTTGTTGTTAGCCATTTCTAGACCGGTACTTTCTGGAATTGAATGATCAGTTGTAGGACTTGTGATCGTGTTCTTAAAATTGTGCAATGGGTTCATAATTACCTTTTGTAGTTTATATGGGGAAAGGGGTAGAAAGATCCTTCCCAATAACAATATACCATTTATAAAACCACAGCTAACAAATTACAACAATATAGATATATCCGTTCTCTCGCCCTAATTACCAGTTTATAACTTAATATGCTAAATTCTAAAATTGTTTTATTTATGTAAGTTGAAAATTATTCTAATTAAGATGTGCATCCAATTTTATTTTCTTATTTAGTAAGTTAGTCTAGTCGATATTTGGCCAAGACTACCATCAGTTAATGTTAACTAAACTGACTGAACAATGGGATCCAAAAGAAGTTCTTTGTTATAATTGTGTAGCCTATGTACTTTTGTTTAATATGTACATAATATATCCGTAGTGATACTACATATTAAATCACTCAATAATATAGATCCCCAGCGGTCGAGTGGGGTAATTTCCAATATTACTATTTTTTGTTCTATGTGAGTGATGGAGACAAAAGGCAGAATTGCCTGTAGCGAGTGCCTCCCCCATAGTTGAAAGAGTAACTGGGCCAAAACCAAGGGACGTTCGAGTCAAAATGCCTGGCCACACAGAGTTTGAAGTAATTTAAGCCATAGGAGAAGGGAAAGACTGATTCTGGGAGAGAGTTCCAGAGCTCAGCTGTTGAATAGAATAAAGACAGAGTAACGTTTCACTCTTTGGTTGGAGAGTTGCACAGAGTAGGGGTGGGTGGGATTGTGTTGCAAAACGGGTTACTCAGCTATTACTTCAATTTTGTACCAAAATGTGTTAACTATGAAAACTTGGCGTTAATACAACGCAGATGCATTACATTCATATTTGTCCATTAAATATCGAGAAATCAGTTGATAAGAGATTAATTTGATCATCAGCTGAAATAAAATCGACTATAATAACGCACAACAAAGCCACTCGCCACTAGACAGCTTCCTCTCTCCAACACCCCTTCTCTCCTCTCAATACTCTTCGGTAAGTAGATGCGAGGTGCCGTTACAAAGGCTTATCCCCCAATACCCTTCAGCTGACCAATAGATTTTTCGGGTGTACTATGATTGTAATATGAAAATGTAGCATTCTGGAAAAGACTGAATGTTCCACTTGTGGCAGATTAATGCGATACCTTTAAAAATAGGCCTATATTTATATGATTTTGAATTACTGAATTACTTCGATCTTATTACTCATACTAAACACAATACATTCTAATACTAATGTGTTATCTTTTTAACTATTTGTTTAGAATATGTTTATGAAACCACGGTTAATAATAATCCTTGATATGTCAGGTCAGGTGAAGGTATTGAGGGATAAGCCTCAAATGAATAATAACAATATAAGTAGACAACCAATCTTTAAATACAGACAAACAGTAAGCAGAGATTATACGAGAAACGTAAAGTTAAAAATACTTTATTTTTATTTATATCTAATTTAAGAATAGTCACAATAATTGACCTTGATACAACTAAATTATGAAACAATACCTTGCATCATTATTAAGATATGATACATTTACTCACATATAAAACTATTTTGTATGTTTTAATACTTATACTACTACTACTACTAATAATAATAATAATAATAATATGAATAATAATAATAATAATTTCATGACACTGAGATAGGGTGGGTGTTAAAGGGATCTGCTGTGTTTGGGCCAGTCGGCTTTCTGCAGTCTCCCGTTTTCTTATGTTCTAATATTATGAGACGGTCCTTTGAGGGGAGTCTGGCGAAACAGCCGCAAAGTAAATTTAAAATAATAAGAAAATATAGGCTAGTAGGCTACAGTATAACTAAATATTAATAACAAGCAAAGGTAATGATATTTTGAAACGGAATCTATCACCTCTAATTCATTAAAAATAAGAACAAATTACATTGGAAACAAATAATATGATTACTTATAAGACTACGATGCAATTCATCAACGGTTTTCATCATTGTAAAGTTTTTAAAGTAGTGTTACCATCCAATTGTATATGTTAAATTATTTATCTATATTTCAAAGATAATCCTCGAAATAGAGTTATTATATATTATTTTCATGTTAAATGTAACGTATTTGTAATATGTATCTAATTATCGATGAAATCAAATCTGATGGTAATAGGTTTTTGAAAGAGAAAAAAGGTAACAGAACAAATAATATGAATAATTACATATAAGAACATAAGAAAACGTGGGTCTGCAGAGAGCCGATTGGCCCACACAAGGCATATCCCTTTCAAACCCAACCCATCTCGTCCATATGCCTATTTAATGTTAACATAAGAACATAATAGAACGGGAGTCTGCAGAAAGCCGATTGGCCCAAACAAGACAGATCCTTCTCACACTCAACCCCAATTATAGTGGTTGTGGCCACGTGGTGACGGTGGCTCACAGACATGTGATTTAGACTACTTAAAGATTAAGGTAGTGGGCGGGGTGAGAGTTCATTAGGATTCCAAGGGAGGGCAGCCCAAATGTTAGTCCCATCCCACCCCATCTTATACTAATACACTACAGCTGTTGGTGCATTACACACACACACACACACACACACACACACACACACACATATATATATAGGCCTATATATATATATATATATATATATATATATATATATATATATATATATATATATATATATATATATATATATATATATATATATATATATATTAGTATTGTCAATAACTGCTTACTATTTTACAATAGAACATACTCATACATAATTTACACTTAAATAATTTGATTGTGATTGGGCTTTAAGTTATCTGTTCTGGCTATCTAATTCTATCCTTTTGAATATTTAATCAACTTTATTTGCATTTTATAAACACAAACATAGACTATAACATTATCTATCTCTTTTTCTCAAGCTGAGTCAAGGAGAAATATACCCACTCACTTACGACATAGGCCTACAGTAATATAGACATTTACATAATTTATCAACCAAGTTAAGTTAGCCCGAATTTCATAAGCAACAAATATAGCTATTTCTTAAAGGTAATTGGTTAAGTAAAGCAATTAATTTGAATTTTCATTTACACTATCTAATTGTTGAATTTAAAATAGGCTACTGTTTATTTTGAACTTAAATGAACCTGTTATCATTATATGTTTTCAAATAATATTATTTGTAATATATCTTACACGAAACTTTTGCAATTATTGATTTACAATCAACACCCCCAGTACATACTTACTCATAGTAGACCTAATCTGCTCGTAGATATTAATTTTGTATATCTTAAAACTAGAGTCTGTCTCTTGAGAGAGAGAGAGAGAGAGAGAGAGAGAGAGAGAGAGAGAGAGAAGAGAGAGAGAGAGAGAGAGAGAGAGAGAGAGAGAGAGAGAGAGAGAGAGAGAGAGAGAGAGAGAGAGAGAGAGAGAGAGAGAGAGAGAGAGAGAGTAAATTGCTCAGAAATATATCTATATGAATTTATTATTTATTGTAGGCCTATTTGTTGTAAATCAAAGATATGTATAGCTATAGATATGCAGAAAGAAAGTATGAATATTAGGACCAAGATCTAGATATCTTGGTATAGATACTATATAATTACACTATATTTACATTTAACCTAACTTAACTCAATCTTTCTTCTATTCAACAGCTGAGCTCTGGAACTCTCTCACAGAATCAGTCTTTCCCTCTTCATATTACTTCAATTGCTTCAAACTCTGTGTCCAGGTATTTTGGCTCGAACGTTCCTTGATTTTGGCCACGTCTCTCTTTCAACTCTGGGGGAGGCACTCGCCACAGGCAGTTCTGCCTTTTGTCTCCCCCACTCACATGGGCGAAAATACCAATATTTGGGCGAAGGAACTTCCTCGTTTGGGCGAACGAACTTCATTGATTGGGCGAATGGACCTTCTCGTTTGGGCGAACGGACTGCAAAGTGTGGGCGGATGAACTTTGGGCGAAAAGAATCGTGAGCGAAATGACTGTAAACCCTTGAAACCATTTGAGCAGGTTATGTCGCCGTTCTTTAGCTTTAATACCTCATCTCTATCGCCCTTATTTATACCTATTATCCATGTAAATACTTCTATCATGTATCCCCTACATCTTCGTCTCTCTCTCTGTTTCTCTCTCTCTCTATATATAATAATAATAATAATAATAATAATAATAATAAATGGTATGTTTACGAGGGTCAGTTTACGCAAACTCTTCCAGACGCACGAAATAATGTCTGTTGCACATGCCCTATTCAATCGTAGGCTATACATGGGGAGATTGTATGCACGCATTGAGCCATTGATTGAGCAGGGCAGTACCCAGGGGAGGCCATATAGGCATATAAAGATTTGATGGAACTCCTATTACATTTGCCGGGCTTCTCATAAGAACAACAGTGTATAAGTGTTAGGAATAGGGCAAATAGAATTCTAGGATTCATAATCTAAGAGTGTTAGCAACAGGACTGCTGAAGTTTTCTTAAAACTATACTTAGCTCTAGTAAGACCCCATTTAGACTATGCTGTTCAATTTTGGTGCCCTTATTATAGAATGGATATCGACCCTTTAGAGGCAGTCCAAAGAAGAATAACCAAAAAGATACATAATATTAGAAATTTATCGTATGAGAAGAGGTTGAAAGTCTTAGGCCTGCACTCACTAGAGAGACGAAGATGTAGGGGAGACATGATAGAGGTATTTAAATGGATAAAAGGTTTAAATAAGGGCGATATAGATGAGGTATTAAAGCTAAAGAACGGCGACATAACCCGCTCAAATGGTTTCAAGTTAGATAAGTTTAGATTTAGGAAAGATATAGGAAAGCACTGGTTTGGAAATAGAGTTGTTAACATGTGGAATGCACTGCCCAGAACAGTAATTAGCTCAGAAACAGTTGAAAGCTTTAAGCATAAGTTGGATTCCCATATGGGTGATATGGGCTGGGTGTGAATGGGAGCTGCTACATGTGGGCCGCATGGCCATATGCAGTTTCCCGCGATCTTATGACCTTATGTTGTTATGTAATTGGGGTTGGGTGTGACAGGGATCTGCCTTGTGTGGGCCGTTCGGCTTTTTGCAGACTCCCATTGTCTTATGTTCTTATAAGAAAATGGGAATCTGCAGAAAGCCGATCGGCCCATACAAGGCAGATCCCTGTCACACCCAACCCTAATTACAAGGCCTAATTATAGACCTAACTTTTTCTATTGTTAGTGTTGATTTCAATGAAGATAAGTGCAGTGTAGTAAAATTTAGGAAATTAATAAAAAATACATAATATATATAGGATAACTTTGATATATGTAACTCAGACAAATGAAACGATTTGGAAGACATCGTAAACTGTGATCTGAAACTAAGTCAGTGCATAAGCTAGTGTTTGAAATAAGGCAAAACGTGTTCTTGGATATATATCTCGAAATGTGAGTAATAGAACAGCAGACGTAATCTTGAAACTTTATCGAGCATTAGTGAGGCCACACATGGCTAATTCTGTTCAATTTTGGTATCCTTAGTACACAATTGACATAGAATCCCTGGAGAATGTAAACGAAGAATGACAAAAATTATCCATTATATATTAATTCTTACATATGAAAGGTTGAACAAATTAGGCTTACATTCGTTAGAGAGACGCAGATTTATGGGGTATGTATATGATAGAGGTGCTCAAGTGGGTTAGTGGGATACATTAAGGAGGCATGGAAGATGTACTGAAGCTCAGTGATAGCGAAAGAACTCGAAACAATTGTTTCACATTATATATATTTCGTTTTAGAAAAAAATATAGGCAAATATTGGTAGGGAGCTTCAAGACAAAATTATATAGGCAAATATATATAGGCATATAGACGAGAAGGGGTTGTGTGGGACAGGGATCTGGCTTGCTTAGGCCAATCGGCTTTCTGCAGACTCCCATTTTCTTATGTTCTTATGTTCTTAACGGTTGGGTATGAAGGGGATCTGCCGGGTATGGGCCAATCGGCGCTCTGCAGACCCCCGTAATCTTGTATTGATCTCTGACCGTTTTGGTGAGGTTGAGTTGGGTCTTAAAGGATATCATAAATATGAGAGATAATTGTTTTTAATATCTTGACTGTGAGGGATATTCCTAATAAGATGAATTCACTGAGCCAAAGATAGTGTAAATTAAATGAAAGGAAGCATATGAAGACACTGCAGCACTGAATAATTCATTCATTAGTGTGGAAGCTTTATCGGCTCCATTATATCGCACTATGTCAATGTGTCATTTCACATTTGTAAAGGTATATATAGATAATATGTTTACAGTTTAGATAGTTAACAAACATAAAAATTGCAGAAATAGAGAAATTGGTGGATACAAATCAGATAATTTGTTTAACAGAAACTCAATTGAAATATGAAAAAGTAAAGATTAGTGACCATCTGAAAATTATTTCAAAAATTAGAAATAAGGAAGAGAAAAAGGGTGGAGGTTTAATGATTATGTACAACAAAAACTCAAATTTAAGTGTAGAAAAGAAACAAAATTCAAACAATGATATTATGCACTGCATATGTCAACAAAAAGGGTTCAAATTTAATATAATTCTTGTTTACTTCCCTGCAGGTGATAAAGAAGAAGATAAAGTAAAGAGCAAAGAAATGGAGACTGAAGTAGAAAAGATATTGGAAGGTATAATAGAAGAACCTTTCATGATCCTGGGTGACTTTAACGGACACTTAGGCTTTATAGGAAGACAGAAGTTAGATAGAAGAGGGATGACTATAATAAAGTGGATGGAGGACCATAATTTAGTGCTCCTGAATACAGATGAGAGGTGTGAAGGTGTAAACACGTGGGAGAGAGGAGAACAGAAGAGCACAATAGATTTTGTGCTAGTGAACAATCAGCTCTACAAAAGGTTTAGAAAAATGAAAATTGACGAAAATAAAGACAAATTTGACATATCTGACCACAACTTGATTGAGATATACTTGCAACAAACTAAATCCAAAGACATTTTCAATAAGGGATCCTGGCAAGAAACAAACTATTACAAAGTAGATGAAGATTCTCTAATGAGTTTTATAGAGGAAATCGAAAAGGAGTGTAAGGAAAACAGGATAAATAAAATGGAAGAATTTGAAAATATGATGAAAAAGAAAGCAGATGAAGTACTATTGAAAGTATATAGAAGGAAGACAGGAAACAAATCAGGAAAAAAGGAACCACCTTGGATAAGCAGTGAAATTAGAAAAGAGATAAACATAAGAAAGGGGATAAACAGGAAACGAAGAAAGACTCAAGATGAAGGTGAAAAACAAAGTCTTTGGAACAAATACATAGAACAAAAACAGAAAACGCAGAAACTGATCAAAGAAGCTATAACAGAACATGAGAGGAAGGTGACCAAGGAAATAAAAGAAAGTACAGATAGAAATAGAAAATTATGGGACAATATAAACAAGTTGAAGGGGAAAGAAGAGCAGAAAGAGGATCTATCTATCTATCTATTGCCTGACGCCGTGATCCCCGAAGGGGTGGCCACGAACGAACCGCCCCCATGCACCTCTGTCCCCAGTCAGTCGACGCCCCTCCCCCCAACCAGCACCGCCTTCGTTTATGTACTTCCTCACTCCATCCTTCCACCTCATATTCGGTCTACCTCTCCCCCTCTGTCCCTCCACCTCGCTCTCGTACACCCTCTTAGTCATTCTCTCGCTTTTCATACGTTCCATATGGCCGAACCCTCTCAAGTTGTTCCTTTTCACACTTTCCAGCACTCTACCTCCACACCACACCTCCTTCTTACTTCCTCATTAGTCTGTCTATCCCTCCATGTAACTCCGCACGCACTCCTTAAGTAATTCATTTCCACTGCTCTCACTCTTGGTCTGAGTCTCTCAACCAACGTCCATGCTTCGCTTCCGTAAGTCAGTGTCGGGATTACCACACTGTCATGCAAGGACTTCTTCACTTCCATACTGACCACCCTATTTTCTTGTTACTGCTTTTAGCGTTCCTACAACCCTCTTCCCCTGTTGTACCCTCTCCCGCACCTCTTCATCCATAGTCCCATCTTTACTCAACACACTGCCCAGATACTTAAAAGAGTTGACGATCTCCATAGCCTGAACCGTTCAGCTTCACCTCACACTCTGTGACTTCACCCCTTTCGAAGACCATAACAGCTCTTCCCCGTATATTGCTTCAAATTCCGTTTTTCGCACACTGTTCCAAACGCATTTACCAGACCCTGCAACTCCCATTCATTATCACTCATCAGAACTGTATCATCCGCAAACAGCAGTATAGGTAGCTTCCACTCAATTCCCTCCCTTTTCAGCGATACACCAACATCCACTGCTCTTGATAGTATTTCTTTCATAACTCCATCCATATATACAGTAAACAACCACGGGGACATCACACACCCCTGTTTCAAACCAACATTCAGGTCAAAGAACTCGCTCTGCTCACTCTCCACACGTACTGCCGCCTTTGCACCCTCATACATGACCCTCATACATGAGGATGACCTACTTATATATGATGCAGAAGGAAAACAATTATCAAGTGAAGCAGCAGACGAAGATTTGGAGACATTTTGGAAAGGAATTTATCAAAAGTATCCAAATACAGTACAAGAGGAGTGGAATGAAAATGAGAGACAAAAATATGTAAGTGATAAGAACGAGCAAACACACAAGAGTACTGGCACAGAACTAGAACAAGAACTTAACTTCCCAAACGAACTAATTGAACAAATGGACATGACTATGAATATTTTTAGAAACATACAACCAATGCAAGCCCACAGATAACAGAAAAAGAAGTGGAAGAAACCTTGAAGAAGCTAAAGAACAAGAAAGCAGCAGGGCCAGACGGAATTAAACCAGAATGTTTCAAATCAATAACAAAAAGCAAAATATGTCTAAAAAATTTAACAAAATGTCTAAATAATATTTTATCTGAAGGAGAAGTTCCAGGGACATGGACAAACTCGAGAACAAAAATGATCCCAAAAACAAATAAACCAACCGTAAATAATCTTCGTCCCATTTCCCTAACAAATGTAGCATACAAGATATTTATGTCAATAATAAAAACAAAATAGAAAAACAAATCAAAGATAACCATCTAGACAGCGAAATGCAAGCAGGCTTCACCCAAGAGAAGGATAGAGGATAACCTGCTAATCTTAAAGTACTGTTTAGAGTCGAGTTATAAATAAAAACTCCCATTAATTATAGCGGCAATAGACTTCCAAAAAGCCTATGACTCTATAAAAAGAGAAAAAATCATAGAAACATTAAAATCACTACGAACACATGAGAATATAATAGACAAAATAGAAGAATATGTTGGGGACAAGACAACAATAAAATTAAGTAAACATATACAAAAGGAAATAGAAGTAACAAGCGGAATAAGACAAGGATGTACAGCGTCAACTACCTTATTTAAACTTGTTACATTACAAATAATTCAACAATTAGAAAGTACAGGCATAGGTTTCAGAAATGAGAAAATTAGATTTAATACTCTTTTCTTTGCTGATGATGGCTTGCAATTCTCCCAATCCCTGACAGAGGCAAAGGCAAATCAAAACCTTATAAAATCAGGAAAAGAGTGTGGCCTGGAAATAAATAAGTTGAAAAGTAATTTTATGATATTCAATATGAAAGAACAACCAAGCAGCATCGAGGATATTCCTAGTTCAGTCAGTGACAGGAGAAGGTTGTGTTAATCTGAGCTCCTGCTCGGACCACTTACCAGGAGTGACCTTTAGTGACCATTACACCTACCTGTGTTTGGGGGCAGTGCACCCGTGTTATATAAAAGTGTTATAGCTCAGTTTTTAGCTGTTAGTTTACTTTTTTTTTGTTTTCTGTACTTAGTTTCTTGCTCCTCGCTAAGCTTATTGGGATCATATCAGGTATGGAGTGCGAGTCTCTAACTGATCTGCATCATCTTATTCTCCAGGTAAGAGAGGAGATGGTTGTGGTGAAGGAAGAGGTCTTGGCTCTAAGGGAGGTTAATGTTAAAATTCAGAGGGAAGTGGATTTGATTAAAGACGAAAATCTAGCTTTCAAGCTTAGCCAAGAGGAAATAAAGTCAAGTAAGGGGAAAAGGGAGGAAGTTGATGAAGTTTTTTATTCATGGCAGGTTGTTAAAAATACGGGTGGGAAAGTCACACTCAAGAAGCAGGATAGTAGAATAGGTATGAGTGTGACAAATACATTCTCTCCTTTGCGAGACGAATGTGAGGGAAAAGATAGTCAGGATAAGGGAGGGATAACCGAAGTGCCTGCCGCCGACTCAGCTCCAACCTCTGACGCTGTGCTACCTACCACCACTACTACCCCCACCACCACCACCACCAAGGGAGCTTCTGCCACCACCGGGGGTTCTCCAACTGAAGCTGCTGGATCCTCCCGAGGGAAAGGTAAGTCTGTGTCCCGAGAAGGTAAGTCTGTGTCGATTGTGTCGATTGTGGGCGACTCCATGGTAAGACATTTAGTTAGGGCTACCCACACTAAACTTAGGAAGGTTGTGTGTCTGCCTGGCCATGGAGTTGGGAGGGTTTTAGAGAAGATGGACCACATCTTGGAAGATAGTGGAGATAACCCCATTATCTGTCTCAGTGCCGGGAGTAACGATGTTGGTAAGGGTAGAAGTGAGGAACTGCTGCAGCAGTATCGGGATGTGTTAGATAAAGTTAGGATGAAGGGAGGGATCCCTGTAGTACATTGTATCCTACCCAGAAGAGGAGTTCCCAAGGAACGGACATCCAGGGCGATTGGTGTCAATTGCCGTTTGGAGAAATATTGCAAAGAAAAAGCAATACCATCCATTGATAACTGGGATAGTTTCTATGGGAGAGATGGGATGTACGCAAGGGATGGGGTTCATCTTTCACGGTTAGGGGTTTCTACATTAGCTAGTTCTTTAGATAGGGTGGTTGTGGGGTTTTGAACAGAAATATTGAGAGTGTAAATGACAGGTTAAATGGAACAATTTTAGCGTCAGGCGAAAGCGATAAGGATATTCAGTCTCATGCTAAAAATGATGACTATAATGCAAATGATAGTAGTGATGGTGCAACGGAAGATAGAAATGTCGTTAGAAATAAAGGTAAATTAGGTATAAAGACAAGAAGTAAATTGAGAGCATATTACACAAACTGTAGGAGTCTATGTAACAAAATGAACGAACTTAGAGCCCTTGTTAGCAAAGAAAATATAGACATAATAGCGGCTAACTGAAACGTGGATTAATACAGAAACCAGGCATTTTTTAGCAGAATTTGATATACCAGGATATAGTTTGTTTAAATATGACCAAACAAGTAAGAAGGGTGGCGGTATAGCAGTGTTTGTCAGGAGTACATTAAAAAGCTGTATTAAATCAGGTATTAGACTAAATAATGATAATGAAAGTGTTTGGGTAGAGGTTAACGAAGGTAGTGAAACCATAGTTTATTGGAGTTATGTATAGACTGCCAAATATGAGTAGAAATGACGGAACGTCATTATGGGAGGAAATTAAAATGGCATCAAGGTTTAGCAATGTGTGCATTATGGGGGATTTTAATTTTCCGAATATAGATTGGCAGCATCAAATAGGAGACTCTGATTCTGAGGAGTTTATAGAGGTAGTACAAGATAGTTTTTTATTTCAATTCATAGATACGCCGACTAGAGGTAATAATATTCTCGATTTAGTTTTCAGTAACAATGAACATATGGTAAATAATGTAGAGATAGGGGACCACCTAGGAAATAGTGACCACAATTCTGTGTATTTTAATATACAATGGAAAGGTAATACCAGAGAGAATACAACATTAATACCTGACTTTAGAAAAGCCAATTGTGGTGGGTTAAGAAGAGCCCTATTAGCTGACCCTATTGTCAAAAAATTAAGTTGATCCAGGTGTCCAAATGAGTGTAACCCTTCTCAGGCACCTGTCATCTTAAGTCAGGAAGAGACGTCAACCTTGGTAGATACATACGATAATTTTATCAATTCAGTATTCAATGCACAAAATAAATACTCCCCAAAAGAAAATTTAGATCAACACAGAACCAACCCAAATGGATGAATAATAGACTATTAGATCTTCTAGGACAAAAGAGAGGAATATATAGAAAAATTAGGAAGGCGAAATTCACCTACTTGCTTACTATCAGAATCTATCAAGACAGGTAAAAAAGGATATTAGGAAAGAAAAATTAATTATGAAATTAAGGTTGCCAATGACTCAAAAAATTATCCTAAAGCTTTTTACCAACTATATAAATCCAAGGTTAGAGATGTAATTGGTCCCCTTAAAACTTCGATAGGAGAAATGACAGAAAATGATTTAGAAATGTGCAGTACATTAAATAGTCAATTTCTTTCCGTTTTCACTAATGAAAATTTGGCACAGTTTCCAGAAGTCCGTAAGGTATATAGCGATAGTATAGAAAATAGGTTAAGTACGGTTACTATAAGTAGAAATGATGTGCTTAAGGAAATTGACAGACTGAAACCTCATAAATCGCCTGGTCCTGATGAGTATATGCTAGAGTATTAAAAGAATGTAGGGATGAGTTAAGTTACCCATTAACATTTTTATTTAACAAGTCATTGGAGACAGGTATAGTTCCAGAAGCTTGGAAGCTTGCAAACGTAGTTCCGATCTTCAAAAAAGGTGACAAATCAATAGCATCCAATTACCGTCCCATTAGTCTTACATCAATCATAGGAAAGCTACTAGAGTCAATTATTGCTAGTAAAATTAGAAACCACTTAGATACATTTAATTTAATAAATTCTTTGGATTCACTCAGGGACGTTCTTGCCTTACTAATTTGCTTAGTTTTTTCTCAGAGGTATATGAAGCAGTAAATAATGACAAGTCATATGATATAATATATTTAGATTTCAGTAAAGCTTTCGACAGAGTCCCCCCCATGAGAGATTGATGAGAAAGGTTGAGGCGCATGGAATAGGTGGGGCGTTGTTGGGATGGATTAGGTCATGGCTAATTGGTATGAAGCAGAGAGTCAGCATAAATGGTACGAAGTCAGAATGGGGAGCAGTCAAAAGTGGTGTCCCCCAGGGATCTGTATTAGGTCCTCTGTTGTTTGTTATATACATAAATGACCTTGATTTAGGTATAACTAGTAGGATAAGTAAATTTGCAGACGATACCACAAATGGGGAGAACAATTGATTCAGATAGAGATATAGAGTGCCTCCAAAGGGATCTAGATACCTTACACGAATGGTCAGTAAATTGGCAGATTAAGTTTAACATTGACAAATGCAAGGTATTTAAGATAGGGAAGATGCATACAAATGTTAAATATAAACTAGCTAATGTGGAATTAGAAAACTCGGATTGTGAGAAAGATCTATGTGTGTTTGTTAGCAATGATTTGAAGCCTAGACAACAGTGTATAAGCGTTCGAAACAAGGCAAACAGGATTCTCGGGTTCATCTCTAGGAGTGTGAGTAACAGAACTGCTGATGTTATCTTAAAACTTTACTTGTCATTAGTGAGACCCCATATGGATTATGATGTTCAATTTTGGTGTCCTTATTACAGAATGGACATAGATTCATTGGAGAGAGTACAACGTAGAATGACAAAAATGATCCATAATATTAGAAATCTTCCGTATAAAGAAAGGTTGAAGAAATTTAGGCTTACATTCGTTAGAGAGACGCAGAGTTAGAGGGGATATGATAGAGGTGTTCCAGTGGGTTAGTGGGATTAACAAAGGGGACATGACAAATGTACTAAAGCTCAGTGATAGCGAAAGAACTCGTACCAATGGTTTCAAATTAGATAAATTTCGTTTCAGAAAGATATAGGCAAATATTGGTTTGGTAACAGAGTTGTAGATGGGTGGAATGGACTACCAAGTGCTATAGTGGGTTAAAAACGATAGGGAGCTTTAAGATAAAATTGGATAAGCATATGGACGAGAAGGGTTGGGTGTGAAGGGGGATCAGCAGGGTTGGGCCAATCAGCGCTCTGCAGACCCCCGTAATCCTGCGTTAATCTCTAACCGTTTTGGTAAGATGATCCTCAGGGTATTAGAGTGTTGAGCCTATAATTGGGCTTTGTAATTGGGGTTGTGTGGGACAGAGATCTGCCTTGCTTAGGCCAATCGGCCTTCTGCAGACTCCCATTTTCTTATGTTATTATGTTCTTATATAGAACATAGTAGACTCAATCAAATATTGGGAGTAACAATCACAAATAAAAGAGACTGCTATAAAAGTACCACAGAAAAGATGATAAATAAAGTGTTATGCCCTGGTTTTCTACAGGTTTAACTTGGGTAATGTGAGTTCTAAATTGACTGGGTATATAAGGCTGCATGCACAATACAAGATATGAGGAATAGAGAACACAAAGAAACACATGGTAGCAAGTTACATGATCACGTTTATTGATATACCACTGCAGAATACTTGTGTAAGACAATATAATAGAATTGAACAACAATAGCATAAGTGGATCTGGATGGAGCCTAGTCTCCCACTTCCAACGTTCAGGTATTAATCTTCTGATCACTGCTTTGATTTCACAGGTTTATATACCGAAGACCATCAATGTTACTTATAGATTCCTCTTCACTCTTAGATTTATTTCTGGTAGCGCTGGTGCACAAGTAGTAGTTTCACAGACTAGATTAGACACGTATTTTTTAGAGTACGGGAAATCTAGTAACCTCAGGGGGTACTGATCTAAGTTTTATATCCTTGTCTCAGAAATACTAGAACGCAAATCAGTGGGCGAACGTTAGATATCACTATAGTTTTAATATCTGAATAAAGTACTTAC
>CM064579.1:42172965-42282293 GCA_032716605.1 Paralithodes platypus
ACCACCTCTCATTCTCTCGTGGTAGCGCAACGTAAGGTCATGCAAATTTAGTCACCGCGACATTGACCCTTGACCTGACCTAAAGCAAGATATACCTTGACCTAGAGATCCTGTAGAGGGAGAGAGCGGTCATTTTAACCTGAGGAAGATCATTTGGTGACGTAATTATATAAAAAAAAAAAATAGTGATATGTTATTTTCTATCATGTAGAATTATAGAAAATGGGGGTGATATCATTTAACATGTAGAGTTATAACAAATGGGGTGATATTTTATTATCATGTACAGTAGTTATACAAAATGGGGTGATTTAATATTTTCTAGCATGTAGTTATTAAACATGGGGTGAGATTATATTTTCTAGCATGTACAGTAGTTATAGAAAATGTGATATTTCATTTTTCCATCATGTAGTTATTAACAAATGGGGTGATATTTTATGTTATATCATGTAGTTATAAAAAATGGGGTGATATTTTGTTATATCATGTAGTTATAAAAAATGGGGTGATATTTTATGTTATATCATGTAGTTATAAAAAATGGGGTGATATTTTATGTTATAGGTTATAAAAAATGGGGTGGTATTTTGTTATATCATGTAGTTATAAAAAATGGGGTGATATTTGTTGTTGTATCATGTAGAGTTTAGACCCAAAGCCCAAGCTATATATCCTGTAGACCTACTATAGTCTATTCGATGTAAGTAGGCGAGAAATTATGACCTCTAACCTCTGTTACTTAAAAACTACTAGAGTAATCGAGCTAATATTTCTACCATCTGTGAAGAGTCAGTCAAATCATAGATGTGGGAATTTACAGCCAATTTGCTCTAGCCCTTTTTGAGTTACAGAGGATAGGTCATGATTTCTCGCCTACTTACAGCGAATAGACTATAGTATTGCCGAATGTTTATTATGAATATGAACATATGTGGGTGTAAAGAGAGGTTAGAAACACAGTTAGTGGCACCAATATGGCTGAGGTTGGCCGATTTTTGTTACCATAGGGTCTCTAGGCCTCATCAAGTTTGCTCGCTCGCGCTCTCTCTCTCTCTCTCTCTCACGCTCTCTCTCTCTCTCTCTCTCTTGCATAGGCAATCACATACAAATACCCCACCACCCACACACTAACACACATATTAACAAACACCCACCTACCCACAAACACAACCCCCCCCCCCCTCTAAAAACACACAACACACACACAGCTGGTGAGAGTGTGGAAAGAGTATCACGGTGAAGATTGCAGGGGTCTGGCTTTTATCACTTGGGTTCCAACATAGCCTATGGGGTAATTTCCATTGTTCTATTAACGTAAGGCTATCATTTGCCTTATGTCAATACAAAGATTATATATATATATATATATATATATACCGGTATATATATATATATATACCGTTACTATATAAAAACAAAAACAAATCTTGTGCGTAAGGAGGCCTTCACAATTTATGGAGACATGTATCCTTCTGCGTATCGTTAAAGGTGACTGAAGTCGCAAAATGTATAATTAATATATGTATACTACATAGATAGATAGATAGAGAGCAGATGTGATTCGTTTCTACCTTGGCAAACTCTAAACCGCCTACACAGTCAAGGTTAATTGCTACAACTTTTTCCGTACGTATGTTAAGAGATGTTGCATACCTTGCATTGCATTATAGATACGTTTACGGTACATGTTGAGAGAAACTTTTTTTTTTCCTATGTGGATGAGGGAGAGAAAAGACAAAACTGCTTGTGATGAGTGCCTCCCCCAGAGTTGAAAGAGTGACGGCCAAAAACAAGGAATGTTCGAGCCAAAATGTCTGGACACACTGTGTTTGAAGCAATTTAAGTCATAGGATGAGGGAAAGATGGATTATGGTCGAGAGTTCCAGAGCTCAGCTGTTGAATAGAAGAAATATTGGGAGTAAAGTTTCACTCTTGGGTTGGAGAGTTACACAGAGAAGGGGTGGGATTGTGTTGCCACCTCGTCGCATATTTGCCCCGTTGGGAAGTGTGAACGCCCATGACTGTACAGTTGGCCTAATAAGTGATGTCACGGCACAATGTATATTTCGATCAATAATTGGTATTAGCACTGTCTAAGATTTAATTCATCGTTTCGAGTGAGATATACATACATGTTCCTACCCTATTCAACATCTGACAGACATTAATATAGCACACAGCGAGCAAAACGTAATGACAGCGGAGACATGACTTATTTGGCCACCTGTACACTCACTCCTCCACATTGCTGAATCTCTGCTTTACTGATTCCCTAAATAGGCTACCCCGAACCACCTCTCTCTGAAATTCCCTTCCTAAGACTAATGTTCCACCAACTTCAATCCAAAACTTTTTAAATCCAGTTATTATAAATTGTTCAAGAATGGAACACACCATCAGGGGCATGCAAGCTGTATTCAGTGATTTTGCTTTCCTATCCATTATATTATGTAAAATTTAAAAACAAATATACGATCTATATACTGTAATAGGCTAATAATACAAACAGTAAGCAACTTCAAACCCACGGTGTCATCTTTAAATTATTCATATTATACTATTATCATATTTCGGATAATAGTATGGGAAATCAAATGGATCCAAGCTATCTTAATTAACCCTTTAACTCCCACAGCTCCTTCCTAAGCTAAATAGGTGAGTCTTGCCAATCCGTGCGTGGTGTTCCAATCAGTAAGAAAAATCTTCTAAAAACTGTCAAAATGTACCTTAACTATCGTACATGTCTTATATTATATTCATTAATATAACTATTCTATTCAAGTTATGAGGGTAGCCTTATATGTATTACCGATATCGCGAGCAAATTGGAGCTCCGCTTACGAATAGGCTAGTTTCCCCTATAATATCCAAAATATATACATTTACATATACAGTATATATAATACATATATAATATATATATATATATTATAGATATATATATATATAGAGAGAGAGAGAGAGAGAGAGAGAGAGAGAGAGAGACTAGAAACATTTAGTGGCTCACGTGTATTTGTGATATATTCTCAATATATATATATATATATAATATTGTTTGTTTCCCCTAGTAAGCCTAAACTAAGGATACGGGTGGCCAGAACACCCTGAAGATTTACACTGAAAGGACGAGTTTAAAGAAGTTATGACAAAATCACAGTGTCCATACGATTATTATCCTTAATATAAGCACATTACGCTTAGTAGTAATAATTACCCCATCTAACAAGAGGATAGAGAGGAAAATGATCATCAATATACAGCATTATACTATATACCATTGTTACACCCATGATATAGGACAGCGAGCAATGGATGGTCTGTGAGTTAAAGGGGGATGGGCGTATATACAAGGTACAATATATATATGCTCTTTCATGTATCTTTTTACAATCTGTTTTAGTTCCCTCCCTTGACCTCCATCAAGGTTAAAAGACCCCCCCCCCCCCACCCCATGACCCTCCTTTAAGATAAATATGTACATTTTTCGATAGAAAAACTCGGCCGGTTCCTCTTAAATTACAGGCTCGCTATCGCTCACCAGGAAAAAATAGACACCTAAAAGACACAAAAAGTGTTAAAATTTACAAAGAAATGGGGGCGAAAGGTCTTAAAATCACCAAATTAATGGGCCGCACGTCTTTAAATCTGAAAACTAATGGGGCTAAGCATTATTATATACCTTTTTTGCACCCTCGAGTTCTGACTGACAGTGCGCAATGGTTGGCCTCAACGTTAAGGAGAGATATCCACCTGAGGGATTTTTTTCTTTACCCCTTTCTCCCTCATGTTTAGCCCCATTGCTTTTGAGATTGTAAGACGTTCGCCCCATCAGTTTGGCGATTTTAAGAACTTTCACTCCATTTGTGTCACTTTTAAGACATTTCGTCCCATTTAGGTGTCGATTTTTTCCTGGCGAGCGATAGCGAGCCTGTAATTTAAGACGAACCGGCCTTCGGCCGGGAAATTTTTCTACCGAAAAATGTACAAATTTATCTTGAAAGGGGGTCAAGGGGGTGTAATTTCAAGCTTGATGGAAGTCTAGGAAACACACTAAAAACCTGCCCTTAATGTTGAGTTTTGTTTATCACAAGTTAAGGGGGGAGAGGTGGCTTGGTTTATCCCCCCCCCCCCCTCCTCATGTTTAACCCCATTAGTTTTCAGATTTAAAGACATTTGACCCATTAGTTTGGCGATTTTAAGACCTTACACCCCATTTATGTGTCAATATTAATACTATTCGTACAATTGAAGTGTATTTTTTTCCTGACGAGCGATAGCGAGCCTGTAATAAGAGTAGTAATCGGCTTTCGGCCGGGACATTATATAAACTTGATGGAGGTCTAGGGAGGAAACTAAAATAATATATACAGTTCCGGTTGTTAAAAAGATAAATAAGCAAATAATTACGCACATCCCCCCCTCAATAGTTATGAATAGAGTACCGTATCTGACATAATAATAGCGTACCGTATCTGACATATAATAATAGCGTACCGTATGAAATATAGAGTACCGTATCTGACATAATAATAGCGTACCGTATCTGACATATAATAATAGCGTACCGTATCTGACATATAATAATAGCGTACCGTATCTGACATATAATAATAGCGTACCGTATCTGACATATAATAATATCGTACCGTATCTGACATATAATAATAGCGTACCGTATCTGACATATAATAATACAAACAAAAGTACAATCAAAATACAAATATATAAACCCCTTGGTAAGCGTGTCAGCTAACGGAGTGCATATACCGGTATGCCCGGTATAAATATATATATATATTTATTTGTATATATGTTTTTTCCTTTTATAAAGGCGGTGTCACACGAGCGATTTGTCCGTCAATTTTTACGGGCAATTGTTGTCTGGCAGCTTCAAAATACAAGTTCCACAACTTGAATTAAACCACCTAACGTAATCTACCTTCGATCTAGTTTCCGATTCCAATGAAAAAATATCCCTGAACATCACCAGAAAAAACTTGCTCATGGAAAATTGACGGAAAAAGCGCTCGTGTGACACTGGCTTAAGCTCTGGTCTCTGTACAGTTGCCAAGGTATGTACAGTCCCGGACAGATGAAACAGCAACACCTCGTCCACCCGCTATGTGGTGAGGGGCTCTGTGGATTTGGTAACACTGGCAGGAGGTGGGAGGGATGTGGGTGGGTGGGTGATGAGGGGAGGTATGTGGGGGGTTTAGGGGGGAATTGGGAGGGTGAAGAGGCAGCAATCATGGTGTGGCTGGTGGGAGGGGGCAAACAAGTGACAGGGTAGGGGAGAGCAGACTGTTAAATTTGTTAAATGTAGCATACAGTGATATTGTAGGTGTGTGTAATTTAAAATCCTGTGGAAGTAGCTTGTTCTATAGGAACATTTGCTTGTCACTCTGTTCTCCCCTACCCCGTCACTCGTTTGCCCCCTCCCACCAGCCATACCATGATTACTGCCTCTTCACCCTCCCACACTCCCCCCTAAACCCCCACATCCCTCCTCTCATCATCCACCCACCTCCTGCCAGTGTTACCAAATCCGCAGAGCCCCACACCTCACAGCTGGTGGACGGGGTGTTGCCGTTTGATCTGTCCGGAACTGTACCTGGTACAGTCGCGATCACGCTTTCTAATACGTTTTGACCCCTCTAACTGATTAAAAGACACTCCTACATGTAAATATAAGTAAAGACACTCCTACATGTAAATATAAGTAAAGACACTCCTACATGTAAATATAAGTAGACACTCCTACATGTAAATATAAGTAAAGTAGAACAGAATACTTCAGATCACTCCAATGTAAACTCAAAACATATATAGACACCATTAACCCCTTTTGTACCGGCATCGTCCTCTTAACTTTATGCTGGGTACTATTAGACGATTTTATTCCAGCAATTAACAGGCTCCGAACTATCTCACTTAAACCTTTTTTACTACCGGTACCACAATCATTTTAAAACGGTACAAAATCGTCTAAATATAGCTTTAAAACAAACAAAAAACAAACAAAAAATACGTCCCTGGTACAGAAGGCGCTAAGGACCGGGATTGTACAAGGGCTGGCTGTACTTGACCCTTACAGCGGACAAAACTCACTACAAAAACATCGTGTATTACAAAAGGATAAACTCGTAAATTTCGGGTCGGTTTTCTGGACCACTTTCTCCCTCATCTTTAGCCCCATTAGTTTTCAGATAATAAGATGCTTACCCCATTAGTTAGTCGATTTTAAGACATTTCGCCCCATTTTTCGCCAATATTTAGACCTTTCGTGCTATTTAGGTGTCGATTTTTTCCCTGGCGAACGATAGTGAGCCTGTAATGTTGGAAGAACCGGCCTTCGGCCGGGAAATTTGTCTACCGAAAAATGTACAAATTAATCTAGAAGGGGGATCTAATGAATGTTTTTTTTTAATTTGATGGAGGTCTAGGGAGGAAACTAGAAAAATAATGAATACATGCAAAAATCGCCCAAAAAATGAACCATCTCCCCTTAAAGCAATAATATAAGTTGTCAGCCCATTATAACACGTTGGAATTGAAATAGAAATATTTTAGCCCATTACCGCAGGTAAACCGAGTTTATAACTTGACAGTCCAACTCTCGTTATTATTAGACGAGTATATAGAGCTTAGGAAGGATTTATGGGAATTAAAAGAATAAAGACTCAAAACCATAAGTGCGCCAATAACTGTTATGCAAATTTGTGCATAATATAGAGATTGACATCAACTCGACAAGTGCATGATGTGAAACGTCATGCATACTGTATATATATTACTCTCTCTCTCTCTCTCTCTATATATATATATATATATACAGTATAGTACTATAGGCCTACAGTATACTTTTTTCAAGCTGAAGGTAAAATTAATCCTTTAGCAGCGGATTTCTCGATACCTAATGGCAAAATATGCAAGAATTACATATCTATTCTTGACTTACAATGTGCTGGCTAAATAATTCAGAAGGGTTGATAGCCTCTGAAGTCTTATTTTAACTAACTAATTAGAAACCACATATTTCGCTCCAAAAGCTTCGCAATAGCTGAATAATCAAGGCAAGGACATTGCAGTTTATCGTCAGGTGGAAACAAACCGACTATAGTCTCGGGCGTTTGAAACCTTGAGGACTGTCAGGGAAAAGTAATATTAACTTATAATAAACACGTAAAATTATTGAAAAACTTATTATAATTTTGGTTTCATTTAAACAGAACATTTTAAGTGTAGCTTGCAAGTGTACCGGTATCATAATTGAATTTCCAAAACTTGTCTATATATTCCTGTCTGCCACTGTACAATCCCCAACACGTTAACAAGCATGGAGTGAACGTACAAGTAATACAAGTAACGCAACACCCTGTCTCGGTCCTGATGGGAGCCCAGGTATTTCAACATATCAATTTAGTACCGTCTGTGGAAATACCGTAGTGTTTATAATAACGGGTATCTGGGCACCAGTATTCCGTAACCAATCTTTACAACCTAAACTGTTGTAGATCTATCAGATATATTTTGTTATAGCACTGTAGTAGTATATATATATATATATATATATATTAATTAGTTTTCTAATAAAATATAGGTGTACAATAAAGTCAAATTGCACTGAAGTAAAATGTAATGTATTTCAATAATATGGTACGGTACTGTGGTTAGAGCGTTGAACTTGCACATTAAAGATCCCTGGGTTCTAACGCTAATACAATAATCAGTATTTTTAAGAGCTTTCGTAGTAAATACCTCTTCCCCCCCCCCCATTATGTCCAACTGTCTTTCTTCTACTCAAAAAACAAGCTTTCGAACTCTCCCCCTCAATTTGTCATTCCCTCATCCTATGACTTAAACTGCTTTGACCACCGTGTTTCCTGACACTCTAAGGATGCCGGTACCTTGAATTTGGGTATGTCACTCTTTCAACTTTGTAGGAGACACTTGTTATAGGAAACTTTGTCATTGGTCTTCTTCACTGAACAAATAACTACAAAAATTCCGGGTATTGCTCACCCCATACCTCTGTTCATATTGCAAGAAATAGGAACCTGGAAACATGTCAAGATAAGAGATGAGCGCCTCGGCAACCCGCAGTCTTATCGTACGACCCCTTCCCCAACTTTATCCTTACATTAAGGGGGGGATGGGCATATATACTCTATTTGATTATATACAGTATATATATATATATATATATATATATATATATATATATATATATATATATATATATATACAACAATGATAATAATACCGATAATAATAATAATAGTAATAGTCTTTCCACTAGCACTAACAACAAAGGCCAATGACCCTATAATCTTTACCTATATAAGGAACTATCTAATTAACCCGCCCGAACACAACTTTCCTAATGGAGCCGCGTTCGCCCAGGCGGGTTCGGTAATACATATATAATAAACCCGGATAGGCCTATAGAAGTGTATATACTTAGGCCTATAGCAGCAAAGTGAGTTCCGGTTGTATACCTATCATGACTTTCTTCCCAGGTTATTATTTTAAGGGGGATGAGTTTATTTGTTGGTTTATATATCTATATAGACTACTGTATATCTTTATGCTTAGCTTCCTCGCTTGACCTCTTAAGCTTTAAAAAAAGCCTTCCCTTCAAGATAAATGTGTAATTTTTCGATAAATAAATGGCCCGGCCGATGGCCGGTTCCTCCTAAATTCCAGGCTCGCTATCGCTCGCCAGGAAAATATCGACACCCAAATGACACGAACACTTAATATTGACAAAGCAATGGAGGGAAGTCTTATAATCACCAAACAAATGGAACGAACGCCTTAAAATATCAAAACTAATGGGGCTAAACATGAGGGAGAAGGGAGTCCATAAAGAGCAACTAGGTACCTCCCCCTTAAGTGTCAAATATTAAGCTTATAGTTAGTTTTATCTCAGCTGGCGGTAAATTGACCACTTGCGAGTTTCGGGCTATAAGGAAGTTGAAGCTATAGTCTATTCGCTGTAAGTAAAACAAAAAAAAGTAGGCGAGAAATCATGACCTCTAACATCTGTAACTCAAACAGGGCTAGAGTAAACGAGCTAATATTTCTATCATTTGGGAAGAGTCAGTCAAGGAATAGATGTGGAAATGTACAGCCAATTTGCTCTAGCCATTTATGAGTTACAAAGGATAGAAGTCATGATGTCTCGTCTACTTACAACAAATAGACTATAGAACGGTAGCAGGATGACACGGAAAACCGAGTCCTTTCTTGTTCGTGTTCATTATTGAATATGCAATGATAATATTACGGTTTATAGTTATTATATCATTGGAAGAGATAAAATAGGCCAAACAATGCTATACCATAATAATTTTCCTATATTCCCACTTATCTTCATCAACCCCCTCTGTACCGGTGACGTATTTTCGTTATTATTTCGGCCGCATTTAGACGATTTTTTAAAGCTTAGGAAGGATATAAAGTAGCTAAAACGGGTAATGGAGATATTCTGTAGTCTTTTAATGGGTAGACGTCCTTCGTAAGATGAATAAAATCGTCTAATGCTTGCCAGAATATAATGAAAAGGAAGTCACTGATACAGAAGGGGATAAAGTCTACACACTAAATTGCTCCGGTTTGATACCCTGGCTAAGAGTACCGTATGAATACTTGGCTGGCAATAAGTATGGATATTTAGCCGAATTACCAGATACAATAACTATATTCAATCAACTTTCTATCAGTCAAAGGCTCATTTCATTTTGATAATTTCTGCTAAAAATCGAAGTATTTTCCATTGAAGCTACTTCAAATTATAACATAATAAGAATATTAATAATACATTATCATTATTATTAGTATTATATTATTAGTATTATGTGTATTATAAAACAAATAATATCCATTATTATAATAAAACAATTAACAGTTATTATAATTTCAATTCGACAGTTCAAGACATAAGGTCAATATTACAATACAAATTTGCATATACAAAATAGTATAATCTTATTCGTAAGAGATAAATGAGAAACCCAAAATACTAAGCATTGCGAATTTCAGTGCAATTATCTTTCTATTCATCTTCTTCATATTATTAATGTAAAGCCGGTCTTGCCTTCTGTGTTCCTCGACCTACCTATACCTTCCTAAACTCTCTAACACACTCACACTCACTCACTCTCTCTCTCATCCCCCCTCCATCTTTCTTTCTCTCTTGTTTTATATTTTTGTTTCAGTCATTGTATTAAACTGTTAAATGTGCTCCCTGTCGTATTCAGTCTCAGCTAAATATAGTTACTATTTGTTTTTTTCTTATTCTTTTGCCTTCTTATTCCTCTCTCTCTCTCTCTCTCTCTCTCTCGGATAATAATTTATCAGCGCCTAAATAAGGGAACTAGCGAGTAAATAATTGGATATTATCATTTACATATACTGTGTATATTATTATCTTTGTTTTGTTTATTATTGTCAGTCACCGCTTTTAATAAGCGCTTTTGCCGTCTATTTCTACGGGCAATTGTAATCTGGCAGCTTTATTAATACAGTTTTCATATAATTCAGCTAGCTAACACAGTTTAGTTTCCGAGACCAATGCAAAATAGCCTCAAAATATTACGAAGACAAACTTTCTCATCGAAAATTGCCCGAACAAGCGTTAGTATGATACCCACCTTTCACAAATTATTATTTAATAGGCACTATTGGAAAAATATAAAACTAACAGGTCTGTATTATATCAAGAGCACATTTGCATAACACAATTGACGACTTTCGAGCTTAGGTTATAAGAAATAATCTAATAATGTATGTTTTTTGTTCACACCTCCCAATGAAATAAATTAAAGCATGTGATCCTCCCGGGATTCGAACCTGGGTTACCACATACATATGTAAAACACTAACCCTTACACCATCAAGACAGTTAAGGGGAGATGGGCCGTTTTTCTGGTCCCCCTTCTTCCTCATGTTTAGCCCCATTGGTTTCCAGATTATAATACGTTCGGAACATTAGCTTGGTGATATAAAGACCTTTCGCCCCATTTCTTTTTCAATATTTAGACTTAGTGCTATTCAGGTGGCGATTTTTCCTGGCGAACGATAGCGAGCCTGTAATTTTAGGAGGAATCGGCCTTCGGCCGGGACATTTTTCTACCTAAAAATGTACAAAAATATCTTGAAGGGGGTCTACGGGGTGATTTTGTTTTAATCTTGATGGAGGTCTACTGTAGGGAAGAAACGAAAAGAACAATAAATAAATAAATATATATATATAAAACTACCAACATTTTAGACCCTATCACCTTAAGAGTTTCATCACAACCCATTTTCTCCCCACATGCCATCACCACTCACACCCACACCACACCAACCTCAATACCACACCCCTCTCACACTTGAGGGGGGAATTTTCACTGGAGGAATTTTTTCTGGACCCCTTTCTTCCTCATGTTTAGCCCCATTGCTTTTGAAATGTTAGACGTTCGCGCCATTAGTTTGGCGATTTTAAGAACTCTCGCCCCATTTTTCGTGCCGTTAGGCTGTCTATTTTTCCTGACGAGCGATAGCGAGCCTCTAATTTAATAGAAGATTAATGTTAAGAACGGGGTGTTCCTTTATTTAAGAGGAAGCGGCCCTCGCCTGGGACGTTTTCCTACCGAAAAATGTACAAATTGATCTTGAAAGGGGGTCTAGGGGATGTAATTTCAAGCAAGATGGAGGTCTAGGGAACAAACTGAAAATCTCCCCTTCATACAACTACTAAACACATACCGCACATACATTACATTACATACACACACATACAGTCTCTCCTTTCCACATCACTACCACTGACATCACCACAACCCTCAACCCAAAACCACCACTACCACCACACACGAGCACACCCCTTTCACATTTACTATACCCGGTTCCAAGTAAGTAGGCCAACACTCTGGAACATTAACCTCTGTAACTCTCAAACAACTAGAGTAATCGAGCTAATATTTTTACCATTTGGGAAGGGTCAGCCAGGAAACAGGTGGGGAAAATTACAGCCCACTTGCTCTAGCCCTTTTAGAGTTACAGAGGTTAGGGTTTACGATTTCTGGCCTACCTACTTTGAACAGGGTAGGCCTATACTACAACTACTAAAAACACCATCACTAAACAGTCTCACACGTCTACATTTGACCATTACTATTACTACCACCAGTACCATTTATCCACATCCCTACCATCACCGCCTCTACCACACATGACTACACCCCTTTCACATCTAGTACAACTAAAAACACCATCACTAAACTGTCTCAGATTTCTACAGCTATCCCATAACTATTACACGCACACACACACACACACAGTCTCACCTTTCCATATTTCTACCACCGAATGCATTTACTATAACTAAAAAACACCATCACTAAAATGTCTCAGATGTCTACCTCTATACAATTATTATTATTACTACTACCATCACTACCATTTATCTACACCCCTACCATCACCACCTCTACCACACATGACTACACCCCTTTCACATCTAGTACAACTAAAAACACCATCACTAAACGGTCTCAGATTTCTACAGCTATACCATTACTATTACACGCACGCACACACACGCACACAGTCTCACCTTTTCCATATTTCTACCACCGAATGCATTTACTATAACAACTAAAAACATCATCACTAAACTGTCTCAGATCATGTCAGAAGTCTATATCTGTCCCTTTACTATTACTACTACCACCACTACCATTTACCCACACCCCTACCATAACCACCTCTACCACACATTCACACCCCTTTCACATCTACTACAACTAAAACACCATCAATAAACTATCTCAGATGTCTACCTCTATACCATTAGTATTATTACTACCACCACTACCATTTATCCACACCCCTACCATCACCACCTTTACCATACATGACCACACTCCTTTCACATCTACTATTACAACAACTAAACACACCATCACTAAACGGTCTCCCATGTTTACATCTATACCATTACTATTATTACTACCACCACCACCTCTACCACACATGACCACACTCCTTTCACATCTACTATTACAACAACTAAACACACCATCACTAAACGGTCTCCCATGTTTACATCTATACCATTACTATTATTACTACCACCACCACTTACACACACCCCTACCACCACCACCTCTACCACACATGACCACACTCCTTTCACATCTATACCATTACTATTATTACTACCACCACCACCACCACTTACCCACACCCCTACCACCACCACCTCTACCACACATGACCACACTCCTTTCACATCTATACCATTACTATTATTACTACCACCACCACTTACCCACACCCCTACCACCACCACCTCTACCACACATGACCACACTCCTTTTACATTAACCCCTTCAGTACCGGTGCCATTCTTTTACCTTTATTCTGGCTACTATTAGACGATTGTATACAGTTTCAAAAGGCCCTCCAGCAATTAACAGGCTGCGAACTAGCTCACTTAGGCCCAACCCTTTTTACTACCACAACTAAAAACACCATCACTAAACTTTCTCCTACTATACGTCTACCGGTACCTCTATCATTACTATTACTACTACCACCACTACCATTTACCCACACCCCATTGACCACATATGACGACACCCCTTTCACATTTAGGGGTAATGGTTAATTTTTTGGTCGATTTCTTCATTTATTTATTGCTTTTCTAGTTTCTTCCCTAAACCTCCATCAAACTATAAAACAACAACCTCAGGACTCCTCTTCAAGATATATTTGTATTTTTTTCGGTAGAATAATGTGACTTAATGTCCCGGCCAAAGGCCGATTTTTCCTAAATTACAGGCTCGGTATCGCTCGCCATTAAAAAAATAAATAAATAAATGACATGGTCTTTATATTGAAAAAAGGGTCGAAACGTCTTAAAATCGCCAAATTAATGGGCCGAACGTCTTACAATCTAAAAACTAGTAAGCCTAACCATGAGGGAGAAGGGTGGCCAGTAAAAACGACCATCACCCCTTAACCAATATAAGCACAGCTATAAGACTTTTTACCACATATCCACACCTCAACCACCATCACTAACAAAACTCACTGACCTCAACACCACCTACTGTATAGCCTATACCCTGTTCAGTATAGGTTGGCCAGAAATCCAGACTTCAACCTTTTTTAACTAAAATACGGCTAGAGTAATCGAGCTAACATTTCTACCATTTAGGAAGGGTTAGCCAGGGAATAGGTATGGAAATTTACAGCCAATTTGCTCTAGCCCTTTTTGAGTTACAGAGGTTCAGAGTCACGATTTCAGTCCTACCCATCATGAATGAACAATAGGCTAGTCCATGTATTATAGGTAGGCCAAACATTGTAACCCCTAACCTCTGTAACTCAAAAAGGGCTACAACAAATGGTCTGTACATTTCCATACCTAATCCCTGGCTGACTCTTCCTATATGGTAGAAATATTAGCTAATTTACTCTAGTCCTTTTTAAGTTATAGACATTAGTGGTAACGATTCCTAACCTACAAATAATAAACAGACTATACACAACCATCTCTCCAACTACAACTAAAAATACAACCACAAAACTATGTCACCTTTCCACACCTCTACCACCACTACCAATATCACCAACCACCACTATCACCAACCAATTGACCCAGACCATCAGTACCATGGTATAAAGACAGTTCTTATACCATGATCAGTACCTACACCACCACCAACCAATTGACCCTACTACACCACCACCACCACTATCACCAACAAATTGACCCAGACCATCAGTACCATGGTATAAAGATAGTTCTTATACCATGATCAGTACCTACACCACCACCACTATCACCAACCAATTGACCCTACTACACCACCACCACTATCACCAACCAATTGACCCAGACCATCAGTACCATGGTATAAAGACAGTTCTTATACCATGATCAGTACCTACACCACCACCACTATCACCAACCAATTGACCCTACTACACCACCACCACCAACCAATTGACCCAGACCATCAGTACCATGGTATAAAGATAGTTCATATACCATGATCAGTACCTACACCACCACCACTATCACCAACCAATTGACCCTACTACACCACCACCACCACTATCACCAACCAATTGACCCAGACCATCAGTACCATGGTATAAAGACAGTTCTTATACCATGATCAGTACCTACACCACCACCACTATCACCAACCAATTGACCCTACACCACCACCACTACTATCACCAACCAATTAACCCTACACCACCACCACCACTATCACCAACCAATTGACCCTACTACACCACCACCACCACTATCACCAACCAATTGACCCTACACCACCACCACCACCACCATCACCAACCAATTGACCCTACTACACCACCACCACCACCACCAACCAATTGACCCTACACCACCACCACCACCACTATCACCAACCAATTGACCCTACTACACCACCACCACCACCAACCAATTGACCCTCCTACTACACCACCACCACCACCACCACTATCACCAACCAATTGACCCTACTACACCACCACCACCACCACTATCACCAACCAATTGACCCTACTACACCACCACCACCACTATCACCAACCAATTGACCCTACACCACCACCACCACCACCAACCAATTGACCCTACTACACCACCACCACCACCAACCAATTGACCCTACACCACCACCACCACCACCACTATCACCAACCAATTGACCCTCCTACTACACCACCACCACCACCACTAACCAATTGACCCTACTACACCACCACCACCACCACTATCACCAACCAATTGACCCAGACCACCACCACCACTATCACCATGGTATATCACCAACCAATTGACCGTCTTATACCATGATCAGTACCTACACCACCACCACTATCACCAACCAATTGACCCTCCTACTACACCACCACCACCACTATCACCAACCAATTGACCCTACACCCCCACCACCAAGACCACTATCACCCATCAACCAATTAAAGGGGATGTGTCGGATGGTTGAAAGCCACAGTTGCTCGCGCGTTTGGGGCTAGCAACACGTATTATGAAAAACATGCATCCTCCTTCATTCACTGTCCCCCCCCCCCCCCCCTTCACTCACTCAACCCCACAATTTGCCGGAGGATAACAGGTTTTTTCACAATACGTAGACGGAGGTCTTTAAAAAAACAAAAAAAACAATTGACCCTACACCATCAGTATCACCACCAACCAATAGACCCTACACCATTAATACCACCCCCTCCACAACACAAACATCACACCCCAACAATATCCACCACAAACACGACCCCTATACCCTACCACCATCGAAGTACCCACCCACCACACCGTTGCAATACTCGCCTAACTAAAACCCATCCACCCTCCACTAACACACATACACCCTCTCCCTTAACACACATCTACCCCGACCATCCCCTAACACACATCCCCCTAACATCCATCCACCCCTCCCCTAACACCCATCGACTCCACATCCTTCCTTCCCCTAAAACCCATCCACCCCACATCCTCCCTTAAGGGGTGTGACCTGCTTTTTTTTCTCTCCTTTTCTCTCTTTCTCTGGCTGGTATCCATTCGGCCCCATTCAGCCAACTGTTTTAAGACGTTTATCCCCATCCAGGTGTCGATTTTTTCCTGGAGAGCGGTAGCGAGCCAACATAACTTTTAAATGTTTTTGACAGCAGGCTAATTTTGTACATTTTTCGATAGAAAAATTTCTCCAGTGAAGCCGGATTTCTCCATATAATGCTGGTTCGATATCGCTCGCCAGGAAATATTCGACACCTGGATGGGGATAAAAGTCTTAAGACAGTAGGCTGAATGGGGCCGAATGGATACAAGCCAGAAAAAGGGAAAAAAGGAGATAACAAAAAAGCAGGTGACCCCCCTTATCACCCATCCAACCCCAACACCCTCCCCCACCTCCCCTGACGTCACCGCTTTCTAACCTCCCCACAAAAAAACTCGGCTTGTGAAAGTTCAAGGTCGGCCAGAGAAGATACCCAATACACCGCCCCGCTCTGGCCTCTTATTCCCATACTTTAAACACCGGGGCACACGCTAGTTAGAGGGCTATTTCTGACCTGCACGAGAACTACAGTATATTTATAGAATGTTATCGTGCGGATCTCTCTCTATCGTCTATCTAGCATCTCTCTCGCTCTCTCGTCGTATCCAAATCTTGAAACACCAGGTCAAGTTAGTTACGGGGTTATTTTTGACGCGCACGTAAAAATATATATATAAATATATATATATGTATTTTTTTTTCTTTAATACATACGAGGTTGAAAGAAATGGCAATTTCTGCGCAGAAATTGCCATTTCTTTCAACCTCGTATGTATTAAAGAAAATTTATTACCTGGCTTTTCTAACACATATATATATATATATATATAATTTTCGTACATTCCCTCTTTCTTTTACGCTTATGTATCACACTGTATACCGGTATTAGATTTTTGAATGATTCGTGTTTTCTCTCTACACATACTGTATATGGTCGTATAATTGTCGTATGCCTAAACTTTAAACACCAGGGCGGGTTTATTCACGACTATGTTTGATATGCACGAAGAATATACAATATGGTACCGTATATATAAACAAAACAAAAGTGAGGATTTACCCTCTTTAACACTCTCTCCCTCTCTCTCTCGCACGTTCCAAAAGAGGAAAAGGGTCCTGCGAACGAAGCGTGACAAAAAAGTTTACTGAAATTATATTATGAAAAGTTATAGTGATTTGTTTGTGTGTGTGTGTGTGTGTGTGTGTGTGTGTGTGTGTGTGTGTGTGTTACTCAGTTACTTGTTCGTCAAGGGGAATCCACGCAATGCGAGCTAAGCTCATTATTATCGTGCCTCCTTAACTGGGCATGTACTGCGTGAAATGCATGTTAAGTGTTTTATGTACTGTTGGAATGGCTGTGGATGTGTGTGTAGTCTGTATTTTAGCCAATTGGCGACATCGGAAACGAAGGCTTAGGGTGGATCTGTATGGTACCATTCTCACTATAGACGGTACCGTCTCGCCCGAAGGCTTAGGTAGCCATCAGCTTAGGTGAACCATATGATACCCATCTCGCCTTGTACCATTTTTGCCAACCCCAGATGGGACGTCACAAAGTCGTCCACTTATTCCAGGTACCTATTTACAGCTAGGTGAACTGAGGCTAACACATGAAAGGAGACAAGCCCAATTTGTCTCCGTGTGTGTGTGTGTGTGTGTGTGTGTGTGTGTGTGTGTGTGTGTGTGTGTGTGTGTGTGTGTGTGTGTGTGTGTGTGTGTGATAATCATCCATACGAATGCTATCTTCATGCACAGAACAAGAAATATGGCCACCCAGTGTCAGGTGTTTATTTCTTCTTCAAAATGTAAAAATCAACATTATAATTCATATCATGATCACTACTTCCACCCAAATCCTTGCCCAAGTCAGCCAAATATAATAATTAAAAGGGGTTTTTCTAGGCCTCCATCTCCTTCATGTTTAGCCACATTCGTTTCGAGATTTTAAGACGTTCACTTCATTAGTTTGTCGATTGCCACAAAAGTTCTCAAAATCGCCAAACTAATGGGGCTAAACATGAGAGAAGGGAGTTCACAATATCCAAACCTCCCCTTAAAGCCAAAGCCAGTCTTATAATAGACTTCATGTTTGTATTCATTATCATATATTCAAATGTATATATTATGCCCAACAGTTCGCATGCCATATTTGAAAGTGATAACATGGCCACACTAATGTAATCTTATGTATTTTGTTCATTATCAAGCTAGCAAAACAGACGCTATTTATAACCAGTCTTAACATAGGCCTATACTCCATTTTTGTATTCATTATCAAACATTCAAAGATAAAAAATGCCCAACAGTTCGCATTCTATATTTGGAAGTGATAAAATGGCAACACTAATGCAAGTGTCTCCACCTATGTTGAAAAGAATGACAGACAAATTCAAGGTACGTTAGAGTCAAAATGCTTGAAAACACGAAGTCATAGGATGAAGGAAAGCTTGATTGAGGGAGAGTTGGCCGATCTCGGTTACTCTAGGGTCTCTAGCATAGCCTAACTGCATAAAAGGTGGACCAATTGCAATTCGTTCGCAATAATTTGAAAACTCGTAGATATGTCAGAATTTAACAAGATCCGTAATTGAGAGAGAGAGAGAGAGAGAGAGAGAGAGAGAGAGAGAGAGAGAGAGAGAGAGCGAGAGAAATACCACGACTTTTGGCAATGACTGTGTACATATGTGGAGGGAAGTAGATAGTGTGGTATAACTAGAGGGGTGCAAGCCGAGCAGCAGGATCTGTGCCGGAACTAAAGGTAGGGTGGAGAAAATAACCAGTCATACACGGCCCTTTAACACCTAACGAGCGGCCTAGGCGGTAAATAATATGTAGCCACCAGCAGGGTGTTTTTACCCAAAATAGGGTTGTTTACGTGATCATTTTCATGCCTAAATAAGACCCAGAGCGTAAAACAAGTATCTATCCCTGAAAGGGCATAAACAGAGCTTTCCAATGACACCCCAACGATCCTTGTACGACCGCTAGTTTTCTTGCAACAATCGCGCAACACGAGTGCAAAAACCATGTAATTCGGTACTTTCCCTACACAATTCACTGTGTAGCGAGTGTGAGAGGGTGGCCACATAGTCCAAATTTCTTTCACTCGACTTATGTTGTGCGCTGCCAGTTACGGGGTAAAGGAGGTTTGGTTACTATCTGGGCCCCCTTCTCACTCATGTTTAGCCCTATACATTCTAAGACATTCGTCCTATTCAATGTGGACAAGATGTGGCTTGTATGTTACTTGACAATAATAAGTGTATTTAACATTACCGTAATTCCTTAACACTGACACCTGGTACCGGTGATCCCTCGGGGAGTGGAGGATGGGGGACTCACCTGAAAAATAACATTAGTTATGGTAACATTGCACTTCATATTTACAATTAATTGGGAATATATATATATATATATATATATAAGCCTATACAGTATACAACAGTTGAATTAGGTACCGGTAGGTACAGTAACATTCAATCAATCGGTTCTTTGAATCAACACTCGTCGATGCACCAGAAAATTCTATAGGCTAATATGAAAATATACCAAAATACATATATTGCTTAAGGTTCCTGAAGTCAAACCAAACTACTGCATAGTTATAACCACATTAACTGCACTGCCTTGAGTCCTAGGCTAGACACATACACCAAAACACATCCATTGGGTAGATATGACAACAAAAAGCCAAATTCACTATAATTCTAATGCGAAACAACCTCGCTCAGTAAAAATCTCTCTTTCTCTCTGGTATAATGGTTTAGATGTGTATGTTCTGGGTGTGGTGTCCCGAGTTCGAATCTCGGGAGAATCACATGCTTTCATTAATTTATGCAAGTACAGTCGGATGCCAGTCTCTATCCCACCCATAAGAATTCGGGGACCCCCTATGTTTTTCTTTAGGCAATTATGACTATCGGGATTGATTTTTGGATAACCCTTTATTTTCAATTCATAGTAGGCCTATATATACAGTAGGTTTGTATTTGATTTATAGAAAAGTATATTGATAAGATGGTTTCCAGAGATATACTTCCATAGTTATAAATAGGTGAAGTCCACAAATACTTATGAGTGGGCAAGAGACTATGGTATCCGAGTATACATTGAGGTTTGTAATGGAGGATTAATGTTAAGAACGGGGTGTTCCTTCATATATTGAAGTGGGGTCATGGGGGGTGTTTCTTGAAGCTTGATGGAGGTCTGGGGAGGAAATTGAAAATATATATTTATAAATAAATAAATAGAATAATCGCGAGTAGAAGCAAAAGACAACTCACCAAGTATATGCACAAGACCTTCCTCAAATGTCATCCATATTTCGCTTTTTCCACCTTAAATCAACATTGTTCTACCAATAATACTGTCTGTCTATCACTTTGTATCTTTGCGAGGCTTAAAAGTTGCTAAAAGTCAATAGTTCATCAATTTATAAGCAACATTGGAAGAGATCATTTGAACAGTCTGGGCAGGTAAATATTCATCCATATCTCGTTTTCTACACCATAAATCACCATAGTTCTACCGAAATCAATGTCTTCTTGTCACTATGTCTATATAATAAGCCTCGAAAATCAGCAAAAATTCACTAGTTCACTAATAATAACGAAAACTATTGGAGAGAAAGATGGCGGACCTCTCTGGGCAATGTCTCACCTCAAGCTGAATTTCCCGCCAATATTGAGCCGTGACGTCATCAGCCAGTGGCGCTTCTGATTGGCTGATTGATATCCGTTTTTTATTGATAGTCTAATTTTCTATTGAGGGTTAGATTAAGGGATTTTTCAGTTACTCTCTCACAGTCTCTCTCTCATATTGGAAACCGTGTGTATTTATGTGATAGTTACACCCACCCCTTTTAATGTACAGTATATATAGCCTACTGTATGTTACCCTTCCACTTCAAAAGGTCCTACTCCTTCCTAACCTGAGTAAAATCGGCTAATGCTAGCCTGAATAATATGGAGAAAGAACTATTATTCTAGTGCGAAGCAACCTTTGGACGTCAATGTGGTGACGCAAGTATACGGAGAATTTATTTCATTTTTGATCATGTAATCTTATAACCTAAAGCCCAAGCTGCCCAAATACTATATCTTGTCCCAGTGCAGTGCCGCCATATGTTTTTAATTGGCATGGAGATTCTTGAATGTAAATAGAGGGGTTAAGGTATTTTCTTCTGGATCCCCTTCTCCCTCATGTTTAGCCCTATTATTTTTGAGATTTTATAATGTACGCTAACGGTAGTAATGGTAGTCGTTCCCTAGGCTGCCTGGGCGAATAGCCCCGACGTTCACCCCATTAGTTTGGCGATTTGAAGACACTCTTTTTATGTTGTTGTTGTTTTTTTTACCGAAGAATGTACACATTTATGTCGAAGGGGTCTTGAGGTTGTACTATATTTTGTTTTATGTATTTATTTATTTTGTATTTATTTTCTAGAGCTTCGTGGGGGTCTAGAGAGGAAATTAAATGTAAATAAAATAAATTCTTCCATCAATGGTGGAAACTTGTCGATCTCAGTTACTACAGGGTCGCTAAGGCAAAGGGTATTGGCTAGAGACAGTTGGGCTGAGACGGGTCGGAAAGGAGTGGCCTAGTCTAGATAGTCCAATTGGTGCAACAGGAGGGCAGGAGATGGAGTGTGGCAGAACGGACAAGACAAGGCGGGAGCTATTTTTAGTTTGCTGATTATAGGCCTACCCTCCTTACACGCTCAACAAAAATCACACACACTTGAAAAACAAAAATAAATAAAAAACACACACACACACACACACAAAACACGCCACTCCAGACCCCACTTTAAGGGAAATGTGTACGTGTCGGCCAAAGGGCCGATTTTCCCTAAATTTGACACTGGAATGTCTGGTAGACGTGAATACTGTATAGATTGAAGGAGTGCTAAGGGGCAAACTAACAAGCAACGGAAAACACCAAAGTCCTCCGTCGAAAAATGACAACCACCCAATCGCACCAAACCCGTCTCTTTCCATACCAAGGTTCATACCTTGTTTCATACCTCCCTATTGGTTCCTAGGGTTATAGAATCCCGTAGACATGTGGGTCACTCAAACCCCATATACTACATTGCCTGAGAACACCTCCAACCCTCGCATACCCTGCTGCCCAAGAACGAACCCCAAGCACTAACACATTATGTTACCCGAGGGCAGCATATAATTCGCATACCCTGCTGCCCAAGAACGAACCCCAAGCACTAACACATTATGTTACCCGAGGGCAGCATATAATTCGCATACCCTGCTGCCCAAGAACGAACCCCAAGCACTAACACATTATGTTACCCGAGGGCAGCATATAATTCGCATACCCTGCTGCCCAAGAACGAACCCCAAGCACTAACACATTATGTTACCCGAGGGCAGCATATAATTTGAGTTTAATATTGGAATAAATATGTGCAAAAATCCAGGAAAATGAACATAAAATGACATTGGTTGGGTCATACTATCACTTCCAAAAACATAATAAGGCTAGCCTATAGACCACAATTATAACTTTCCACATGCAATAAAATGGATTAGGCCTATACAGGGTGTCCCGCGAGTTTAGTAAAATACTTTCAGAAATGAAAGATTATTTAATTCTAAGTACGGTATAATAATTATGTTCTATAAACAGGTTGTTTTAGGCGTCAGTGTTTGGTAATCAGTTATTTAAATTTGACGGTTACGGATTGAGGTGGTGTAAAGAGGGAGGGAAGGATGGAGGGGAGAGCGATCTGTGCGCTGGTGCCACTTCGAGTAAGTTTACTTTGTATTTTCTCATTATGCCATGATACCTTTGAAAAGGGGAATAATTCTAAGCTACTATTACATGGATTTATTAATTAGCATATCATGAAACCTTGTAGTATTGTTATCAACAGTTACACCTGCTCTAATGTAATGCATCAGCTGTCTTGTGTCACTCGGTTCGGTCAATTTTGTTTGGGCTCTGTCTAACTGCCTTACTTTATCTTGACTCGCTATCCTTTCAGCTGTTCCACAAACTCCAGGAAACGTTCCTATCACGCAGATGCTGGAAAACACTGAACACTTTTGAATTTGGGCATCTTCTGTTAGGGTATCTCCTCTTATACTCGGCAACAGCAGCACTAGAATTTCCATAGCAGAACCCATAAATGAATATCACGTCACTGTATTCCACGTTAGAGTAGGTAAATGGCAATGTGTTGAAGTTCTAGTCTAGCAAGTGTTGGAAAAAAAAATGGGTGTGACCCTCCTTACTCTTTATAAGATTTGGCGGGAACTAAGTGACACAAGATTCAGGAGTGACAGGAGAGCGGACAGCTTAATGCATTGACGCCACGTTTCATTACATTAGAGAAGGTGTAACTGTTAATAACAATACTACAAGGTTTCATGATATGCTAATTAATAAATCCATGTAATAGTAGCTTAGAATGAATCCCCTTTTCAAAGATATCATGGCATAATGAGAAAATACAAAGTAAACTTACTCGAAGTGGCACCAGCGCACAGATCGCTCTCCCCTCCATCCTTCCCTCCCTCCCTACACCACCTCAATCAGTAACCGTCAAATTAAAATCACTGATTACCAAACAATGACGCCTAAAAAAAACTATGTTTATACAGAACATATTATACCGTACTTAGAATTAAATAATCTTTCATTTCTGAAAGTATTTTACAAAACTCGCGGGACACCCAGTATAGAAAGGACTTAGTTTTCGTTTGACCTGCGCCTACAACCCCCCTCCCCCTGAACATCACACTGTCCAATAGAGGCACTAAACCTCTCAAATTATGGTGCCCGAGAGCGTAAAATCATGTGGAATTATAGGGCACGGCAAACTCACTCTCACTCACTCAGACAAAATAGAGTTAAGGTCAATGGGTAGTCAGTCAGGTGTTGGGCTGGGATGGGTTAGGCAAGGATGGAGGAGTGGCCAGGTAGTAGATAGCCTAAATGGTGGAACAGGACTGAAGGCCCAAGATTTATAGTTAGATGGAGTGAGACAGAGCGTACAACACGGGGGGGAACTATTTCATTTTAGGCAACCCAGATCAGACCATTTGTGCACTAAAGGTAGCGCCAACGAACTTGACAATAATCGTGACCATTAACTTCTTAAAACTCAAAATGAATGAAAGCCATCGGGCTGAAATTACTCTAATTTGGAAAAGTCCACCAGGTAATAGGTGTGCCACCAGGTAATAAGTGTGGATATTTGCAGCCAGTTTGCTCTCGTCCCTTTTGAGTTACGAAGAGGTCAGGGATCGAAATGTGTGTCAAGTTCGTTGGCGCTACCTATAGCAGGCCATAATAAATGCATATGTAACACACAAAGCGGTACCGTATATATATGTGTGTGTGATCTCATACAGTCCTGTGGTTAGATATGTTTCGTTTCCCTCACCTTGTTGCTAATACTAGGTTGTGATGTAACAAGTTTATGTATAAGCATGCGAAGTTGGAGACCCTTATTAGTACACGCTCTCTTTAAGGGGGTAGAGTTTGTTTTTTGGTCTATATATTTGTGTATAAATATATTGTTGTGTCCTCGCTAGACTTCCATCAAGCTTAAAAGAACAACCCCTAGACCCCCTTTCAAGATAAATTTGTACTTTTTCGGTAGAAAAATTTCCCGGCTGAAGGCGGATTCCTTTTAAAATTACAGGCTCGGTATTGCTCGCCAGGAATAAATAGACACCTAAATGGCACAATATAATCGCAATTTTTTTGTTTTTGCTAAACATGAGGGAGAAGGGGGTTCTAGAAAAAACAACTACCTCCCCCTTAAAAGGGAGTTAGTAGTGTTGTCTTGCTAAATGGTCTGTCCTGTAATCTACGCTCGTCATCTGTATCCTGTCTTGTCTGGTCTTGTGGACTACCGGTATCTTGTGTGTGTGTGTGTGTGTGTGTGTGTGTGAGTGAGAGAGAGAGAGAATAAATATATTGGTGTGTGGGGGGGGGGAGGAATCTGTGTCAGTCGCCAAATATTATGGCTACATCTCTTTAGCTTACCTCACCTTGTTGCTAACATCAGGTACCGGTACTAAGTTAGGCTAGCTCTCTCGGGTTACAAGTTTATTTATGTATAAACAGGTTCAACCAGTAGCGCTGTAATCTAAGTTCCTGTCACTAGTATCTTGCCATGCCTGTCTTATGGATTATCTTCTTTGTGTGTGTGTGTATATATTGTTTTCTTTTTCTTTGAGTGTTTTGTATGTGTGTGTGTGTGTGTGTGTGTGTGTGTGGAAGGGGGGGGGGGGGTATGTCAGTGTCCGTGTGTGTTCATGATTTGTTTCGTGTTGTAGATTTATTCAGTGTAATTCACCATGTTAATATTTAGCACAGAACTACCTGATGTTCCACTGGTATCTGCGGGTTCAAAACACTGGAGAGGGGGGGGAGGGGGGGGGGAAGAAGGGGAGGGTAGTTTAGGAAGGTTAGAAGGAATTACTACCACCACGTCCACAACCATAAAACAACCATCACTACCACAACCACAGCACTACTCTAACACCACTACAATCACTATCACGACAACCACACAACCAGAAACACGAGCCGAGTGGAAGAGATACACAGACACTCATTAGGAAAACCCCCAACCATGTGTGAAACAACAAAGGTTAAATTAATGGACTGTGAGAGATTGGTAGGGATAGTACAGGAATGGAGGGATAGGGACAGGGGGGGGGGGGAGACTGGGAGTACAACACCACCATGACAACCTCAAACACCAGAGAACTAGGCCTAGATGAGGTAGACAGACATTCATCAGAACGAAACCCAATCATCTGTGGAACAAGAATTACCAATGGACCGTGAGAGATTGGTCGGGATAGCAAAGGACTGGAGGGATAGGGACAGGAGGGAATAGTTCAGGAGTTACAAGGAATTCCTATCTACATCATCACAACCACACAACTACCACCACAATCACACTACTACCACTACTATTAATATCAACACCACTATCAGCAGCACCATGACAACCACACAACCAGAGCTACCAGTGAAGTAGAAGAGGTAGACACAATCAACCTAAACCCTTTATGTTTAGTACCAGCGGCGTCTTTTACTTTAATTCTAGCTATATTGAGACATTATATTCAGCTTAGGAAGGATATATGGTAGCTAAAAGGACTGATTATGATAGTCTGTAGCCTATTTTATGGGTAGACGTCCTTCCTAAGCTCACCACCACCATCACAAACACCACTACCAACACCACTATGACAAGTACAATAACACCACCACACCATTACTACCAACACAACCACCACCATAAAAACCACAACACTACCACTATCAGTACTACCATGGCAACCAACTTCATGAGAACAATCTATAGAGCAATAAAGACCAACGGACGAGAGAGAGAGAGAGAGAGAGAGAGAGTTGCCATGCGAGATGAAATCATAATTGCCGAAGTATAGAGGGGAAATTGAGAAAGTCAGAAGTTAACCAGAAGTGTCTATATTTGTAAAGAACAGTCGCCTATCTATCAATCAATCAATCAATCTATCTATCTATCTATCTATCATCTATATATATATATATATATATATATATATATAATTATATATAAACACACGTATCAGTTATTCTTGTTATGTGCTCACTGGAAGGTGTTAAGCCCAAAGGTGTAGTCTGTTTCAAGCTCATTAACTCAACAACACACCAATCCAATCAAAATGGCTTAAAAAAAAACGGACACAGGAGTAAACAAATATACAATATATTTTGCTGATAGACAGTACCGTAACATCATTATGTCTAACGTATGATATCAATGATTTAATAAATAGTAACAATCAAATGTAAAGTTCAAGTCAAACAGTAATAATGCCGAACTGGCCACTCGCAAGACCGGACGTGGTCGTGACTAGCCGAGACGTGATGAACAAGGTTGATAGATATTTTGTTTTTATTTATTTATTTATTTTTGTATTATTACCTCCGCTTTTGTGCTTGTCTGTCTGCTTGTCTGTAAAGAAGATACCGGTAGGCCTATCTAAAATAGGGAACCGATTTTCACGAAATTTGGTGGGCATATAGGATATTAGATTTTTGAGGCGATCGGTGGAGGGCATACCTTCGTTAGCGTAGGCGGAGGTATGCGCTCTCCCGCGATCCCTTCTAATATATTATTATTAATTTATTATATATTTTGCCACCCTTCATTTACCGGTACCTGTACTTCTCTGTAAAAGCCTTAACACTTTGGGGAACATTGTAGCGGATAGCCAAACAGATACAGAAACACAACACAGTAAGGGGGAATAAATGTGCAAGCAAAGGGCTTCGAATACTAAATATTATTGTGAGATTATCATTAAACATCTATACTCCGCTTCATTTCAACTGACGGTAAATTGAAAAGTTTCCATCAAGATTTATCGGGTTATTTTGATGATTTCTTAGTGAAATATGGTGCTAAATATATACGGCAAACTATGTCTGAGACATAGTAGTTTCATATCTTCCATTAAGTATCAAAATGTTAGCTGCTATGGGATTCAATTAATCGTCAGCTGAAAGAAACCGGGTATCATATACCGTAAACAAATAAATACAGCAACACTACTTGTATACATTAACCTCTTCTGTACACATTGATCACAAGATTCCTAGCCTAGTAATATGGAGAAAAATAACGATGGTAAGAATGACAGAACGGTGTAGGGTGTCAAACGAAAGGCAAGTTCATTACTTTTAGTCTGTATTATTGTATATGTAAAGGCAAAATTATAGATTATAGTTCAAATTACGTCTTGGAATTGATGAAATGGTCAAAACAATGCTATTCCATGTTAATTGTCTTGCATTCCTATCTTATTCATTCAAGTCTCCATACAAAATTGCTCAAGGTTTGACACCCTGCGGCTTCAACTTCAACGACGACCGCAATAAAACAATAGGTACGGTGCCATATATAGGGAGCTAGAATAAGAGAAAGTATATGGTACAGTCGACCAAATAAGTGATGTCGCTGCACCAAGTAATCAATAATTGGTACCGTATCAGTGCTATCTAAGGTTTAAATCATCTTCAAAGCGAGATATACAGCAATGTTCCTATCTTTACACACTCTATTCAACATCTGACGGACATTAATACAACGAGCAAAACGTAATGACAGCGGCGACACGACTTATTTGACCAATCGTACATACGGTAGAACTATGGCAGGTACAGTTGGCCACATTACTTCATACACACTCCATGATTGAATTATAAGCGTAGTTTCTAATTATGTAGTTACATAATATAACTAATGAACGGTTTTATAGGAAATTATTCTTTTAAGTCAATCATACCAATGTTCCTTCCATAGATAAAATCAGACTGGATACACAATTCTGTGGCCAATTGTACCTCATAAAACTAACAATCTACAGTATAACCTAAGGAAAAATAGTTATAGAGAGACAAGGGATGAGAATGAGACGGAACAAAAGACAGGACCCCATGTGTGTGTGGAGAGGGAGAAATGTAAGCCCAATGACCGAACCTAACCCAACCCCTTTCTATCATAACCCTCAACTTTAAAAACAAAAACAATAGGTACATACAATAGAACTATGTCAGGTATGTAGCCTACCTGGTACCACGAAAACACACATGTCATAACCTAAGGAAATAATAGGTACCGTAGAGAGAGACAAGGAATGAGAGGACAAAAGCCAGGACCCCGTGCGTGTGTCGACAGAAATATATGCCCAAATTAATCTGACCTAACCCCAAACTAACCTAGCCTAACCCAATTATATCATAACTCTCAACTTTAAAAAAAACAAATGGTACAGAGTAACCGTACCGTATATTGTACCCCTCAAATACAGGTACCGGTAACTCCTAACGGCGGGTGCCCAACCCCGAAAGGGTTGAAATAGGGGAGCTATCCCCCCCGCCAAAGGCTGCTTTCTAGGGCCTTTCCTACCTGATGCTGAGAGAATTGAGTTCTAGTCATGTGGTGATGGGCTGGTCTATCAGAGTGAGAACTGAGCGATCTCTGCCATACCCATAGCTTACTCTGACTGTTCCTCTTACTTATATATTTTCTAGATCTCAAGTGACAGCGTCTCTACCGTGGATTGACCTCCCAATCTACCAAGATTGGAAGCCAAAGCGTCACATTTTTCCTTTGCCCCTCAACTTTCTCTTCATAATTGCTGAGGGGCACAGGGCCCTGGGTGGGGCTTTGGTTTCCCGGGCGTTTCTGCACCCTCCTCAGCTGCCCGCCATGGAGTGGCTTCGGTCACACAGGCTTTATTGTGGTCGGCAGAGAGGGTTCTGTGGGGGCGCTCGGTTATGGCCTTGGCCTTGCTCGGGGCCTTGGGGCTGTTCGGCCAGGCAGCTTGGGGAACAACAACAACAACAACAACTCCTAACCCAAGGAAAGAATAGGTATAGACAGACAAGGGATGAGAATGAGAGCGGACAAAAGCCCTCACTGTTGACTCTGTGGAGGGGGAATAGAGACCTTGGGGGTAAAAGAGGATACTTAAGGGGGGGGGAGGGGGTGCGTTGCTATGGTTACGTGAGGACCTTGTTGATTCACATCCACCCATTATACTGTCCATACTTACAGCCACACGCGCGAGCACACACACATGCACGCGCAGGTACAGTTGGTCAAGGATGAAAGTATACAGTTTTTCGTCTGCTATAGCCACACATAGTTTGTCATGTTGGCAGCCCTGGTAGCCATATCTCAGAGCCCGCCCACCTTATACAGGGTGTTTAAAAACGTGTTCCTGGACTTAGTTGTCAGACGGAAATATGAATATATTGCTCTATAATCTTTGACGTGAATATCACTTCGGAGATATTAAACACTTAATGTTATTGATAGATAAAGAAATGCGAGAGTGAAACCGAAAAATCAAAACGTCTACCTATATACGATATTTCAGTGGAATACAGGTCCATTTTCACACGTGGTAATATGTGGCTAATAATGTAGGGTATGGTGATATCAATGTTGCAGTTGGTTTGCAGGTGTTCTGCTGATAAAAATAAAAATAATAATAATAAATAAATAAATAAAAATCACAAGTAAAGCCTCATTATGCTTCGAGGACTGACTCATAAAGCAATGGCGCTCGCAAGATGAGTAAAATTGCTGGGTCATTACCCTATTGAACACACAGGCTTCCTTACGTCCACGTTTAGGAATTAGATTTTTGTGTATCTAAAGTAGACGAATATGGAGTGGCTATAAAAGATATTACGATATACACTTAACATTATAACATTCATAATAAATAATGAGTAGAAAGAGGAATCTAATAATACTTGTTAATTAATAAGTAGGTAAATATTGATATTTCACTTTCATCCCCAAGACTGGATTATATGTGATCCAAAGGGCAATGAAACGGAGGCGAGCGCCGCGACTACGCGCTGTTCCAGCGTATGCCCCCAGCTTTGTTTTGCTATCTCCATAACAGTATTTAGTCACCCTGAAGGTTTATGAATAATTCTCTAACTTTTGATATTTCTGGAAACGCTTTTTCGAAGCACTCCGTATATTAATTAATGTATCAATATAATAAACCCCATGTGTGTTGGGATGGTTTGGGCTAGTGGAAAGGCTGTCATGGCTGCCAACATGACAAACCATGTGTGGCTATAGCAGACGAAAAACTGTATATTTTCATCCTTGACCAACTGTACACATAGGCAAGCACACTCTCTTTCAAACACACATACACACACATTAGGCTATTAGGTGAACTTAACAGTCTATTTATGGATTAAATAGTACAGACTTATATTTATGTAAAAATTAAATAAATAAATATAATGCACCCCAGAATTGTCAAAAAAATCAATTGTGTGACTCAGCGTTACACAAATTGGTTGGGAGAGAGGTGTCCTGACCAGAATTCGAACCCCCTCACTCCAGGATGTCTGGGAGAGTTGGGAACAAAAAAGTTACACAAATTCTCGAGGCAGTGTCAGTGTTGTTTGTGTTATCAGTGTTATCTTATGGTTTATCTCGTTACCCACACGTTCTTTATCTCTCCTCTGATCCACTCCACATCCTCAGAGATCCCAGCCTGAGGAGGAAACGATGAGAGAAGGGGTAGATAAAGAGGGAAGGGGGGGGGGGGGGAATCATGGGGTAAGGTTTAATATCATGCAGGGTGTCACACAAGAGATAGATTTCCGTCTTTTAAGTCATTGTTGATAAATATACAGTAATATTTATGCTTCGTATGTGTTTAGAAGTGATACAATGGCCAAGACAATGCAATATCACGTCATTTGTCCTATTTTCTTTCTCCTATTCACTTCAATCTTAAAACTAAATTGTCCCGGATTGACACGCTGCTGATATGAATCTTCTATAAGGCACTGTGTGTGTGTGTGTGTGTGTGTGTGTGTGTGTGTGTGTGTGTGTGTGTGTGTGTGTGTGTCATCCTGAACAGCTGCAGGATGTGGTATTTCCAAGTGTAGGCTATGCATGATAACACCTTCTCAGCTGATTACCCCAAAACTATCATCTCATAATTGGTCTTGCTCATAATTAGGATACAGGATCTAATTCGTACGCAAAAATCGATCAAAATAATACACATTCGTACGCGCCGATTTAATCAGTACGCAACAACGATAACAAATATTGCCCACCAATAATCATAAAATTTAAGTTTAGTGTCAATATATTGATAACAGTACTACCGGTAAATGTAATAACCTAACACCACTAATTAAGGTTTGAGTACGAACTGGCTACTCTACCCTACATTAGTATAATTTAATAGATTCTACAGTACAAGCTTGTATACCGGTACCTAAATGTTACCACAGCTTATCCTATTATGTCATACTATTTTGAGGTGAAGGCTGGTCCTATCCAGAGTGAGGTTTGGCATCCTCTACCCAACCTTAGCCGTTTCCGCCTGTCTCTATTACTGTACTGGTACTACTTTTCCTTCTAAGGACAGGGGGCTAGGAATGTGGTTTCAGTACAGGCTATGTCTTGAGTCGGCCACGCCCAGCTATGGGACATGTGCCCGAGTGTATACAGCATTACATACATTTAAGCGAAGGCCTTTTCAATACCGTACCACACGATGCACTACACTATATCCATAACTCTTACAATCAGGCCAGAAACCTTGACCCCTAACCTCTATAATTCAAAAAAAATTCTACGGTACAGCAAATGGGATGAAAATTATAATCTATACCCTGGCTGACTTATCTCAAATGATAGATATTTTAGCTTGATCTCTCGCTTCCTTGTTTGAGTTATAGAGGTTAGTACCGGTATTCAAGATGTTTGGCCTAAGTATAATTAATAGACACTGCCATAACATTATTTGTTAAGGGGGGGATGGGCGTACCGGTACCGTGTATGTATTTGCTAATTTATTTATTTTGTTATCATATTTTTTACTCCCTAGTCTTCCATCAAGCTTATGACACAAACACTCTTAATATCGACAATGAATTGTGGCGAAAGGTCTTAAAATCGCCAAACTAATGGGCCGAACGTTTTAGTCTCTGAAAACTAATGGGGCTCAGCACGAGGGAGAAGGATGTCCGCAAAATCGACCCATCTCCCCTTAATAGTTTTGCGAAAGATAGAATAATACCGGTACAACAATCAAAAGTCGTCATATAAACCTCATCAAAAATACCATCACTTTTATGAGTTCACTGCTCAATAGGTGGCGTTGTGAGAGTGAGGGTCTGAGTCTGGAGGGTGAGGCGGTGAAGCACTTGAGCGAAGCATGCTCGTTATTTCCGCTTCTATATGTGTAGATGGAGCTGCTTCGAGCCATGATGGATGCTTCACATGTCTCACTCCAATTGGAACAAGACATCACGGGCTTCACCGTGTTGAGCGGTGGAATGTACAGGCTCTCAGCCTATCGCCCGAGAGGGAGTAGGTAGGAATATAGAAAAAATACCCAATAAAAAAAAAGATAAAAACCCCAAAATACCAATTCCAGGTAGCCTAGTTACAGCTAGGTACCCAAAAAGTAGACAAGCCCAATTTGTCTCCGGACGGGGGATTGAACCGTAATGAATGTATGTGTGTGTGTGTGTGTGTGTGTGTGTGTGTGTGTGTGTGTGTGTGTGTGTGTGTGTGTGTGTGTGTGTGTGTGTGTGTGTGTGTGTGTTTTAGATATCTTTAAAATTCAAATCTTAATAGCAAACAGAGGCATAATTAATATATGAATGAATATATAGGACAACCAATACCTTCACATAAGAAAGACTAGAGGGGCACTCGGAAGAGCGTATACCTCAGCTTACACAAGCTACGGTAGTTCTTTACCATTATTATCATAGGCCTACATTTTCTTTCAGATCTGGGTTCCAGGATATGATCCGGATCACTTACTAGGATTTAATCACTTTTTCCTTGGTGCATATCCTATCTGCCCACCAAATGTCTTGCAAATCTCCGGATCGAATTTTAAATTGTATCACTTCTTCCTTGGCCCATATCTTATCTGCCCACCAAATTTCGTATAAATCAGTTTATAACCTTGTGAGAGATCTTGTTTACAAACAAACAGAAACTGAGACGAAAACATAACCCCCGTCCAACTTGGGAGAATACCATACATAATAATACAAAGCTAAGATTCGCTAATAAACCGGAGTATAAAGCCAGCCAGGGTGGTATTGACAGCCGATTTGTATGCAGACACGGACGACAGGTGGCGGCGACCAGATTAGACAAGGCCTTTCAGAATACCAGCACGGATTTCTCCATAGTATTACGGCTATTATTAGACGACATTATTAAGTTAAGGAAGGACGTGTGGTAGTCAAAGGGTTATTAAATTCCCCGAAATCCTTTTTAACCTTCATAAAATCTTCTAATGTTAACTAGAATGTACCGGTAGTTAAAAAGTCATAATACTAGATTCGCTAATACACCTGAAAATAAACCAATATAAAACGTGTATTCAAATGTAACAAGAAATATTGGGTACCAAATACAGTGTTTGTCATGTATGTGTATTATTTCGAACACTTAAAAGATTGAAAAACGTACAGTAGTAGGTGTGTTCTTTAGGCTCCGAACACTCATGGTTTACAGTGGAAAACTTCGTTTTCGTTTGACACCTAGCCCCCACCCCCCCTCCTCTTTCTCTCACACACACACACACTCTCTCTCACACACTGGTAGTGACACCTGACAGGTTATTGGTATGCACACCCACACTAGAGGTGGCAGGAACCAGATTACTAGATTAGGCTAGGCTGGATTCAATTCGGCCAACCAGTGTAGGCTACGGGGGAATGGAACTAATTTGATGGCGGGTATATACAGTAGGTCTAGGTCAAGCTTTCTTATACAATTTTAAAGCTTATTTATTTATTATACTGTGTGTAATATATATATATATATATATATATATATATATATATATATATATATATATATATATATACATATATATATATATATATATATATATATATATATATATATATATATATATATATATATATATAAACCGTTTATAATTATTATAATTATTATTATTACTACACACGTCCAAATATTCCCAGTAACTCCCCGTAACTCTCTCATGACCAGTAAATATTGAGCCAGTCGCGGGAACAAACAGAACCTCTCGTTGGCGGAGGTCTTATTCGTGTTTACCCATCCAGGATAATACGGTCTAGACACACAACACGGAGGGAAAAAGTCAAGTCACACGAGCGCTTAACCCTTTCAATTATATGAAGGCTTAATATTACAGTATTGTATATGGTGCTGCTTTAACGTGGGGTCTACCACGCACCCGTGATCTACCACAACAGCACCGCATTATATTATATGGATACCGGTACACTAAAATATAAATTACTGGTACCGTACCAGCACTACACAATTAACATCCAGAGAACACATTTACCTAGCAATCCTTACATTGAATTGGCTTCTTATTCCCAATATACCTCCATAGGGAAACGGTAGAATATTATGGACACTTGCATTACCCTTTCATTATCCATCTATCTTTATAGTGCAACACTATATCATATCACCAACTATGTACACACACATATAAGGTGCACATGCATGTATATATATATTAGTTATCCATATACCACCATGTATTGTACAGTATGTCAGTCTGTCTGTTGTATGGATATTTTATGGAAATTGCACAAGTCTTCTATTAGCATAACACGATAGTAATATAGTGTGTGTGTGTGTGTGTGTGTGTGTGTGTGTGTGTGTGTGTGTGTGTGTGTGTGTGTGTGTGTGTGTGTGTGTGTGGGGGGGGGGGGGGGGGGGGGGGGGGGGGTCACTGGGAACATAAGCTACCGTAACTAAGGTGATAAAAGTTATCACTGGTCTGTTACCTTAGCGAATTATATATACACTGTACGCATACACATTATATATACAGGGTATATATATATATATATATATATATATATATATATATATATATATATATATATATATATATATATATATATATATATATATCATAACCCTCACTAGTTTAAAGAACCAACAATTTCATCCCTCACCAATGTCATATTGAGATACCATATCACCCACTCTAATTAAGTTACAACAAAAACCATCATTTACCTATATCAATAGTGTAATCATGGTCGCAATATATTTACCGTACAACCTTACTGTACACAAATCAATCTCTCTCTCTCTCTCGTGGATAAATCCAATATAATTAAATCCAATAAAACACACATCATCACACAAGTCAACTCATATCGTGTCCAAGATTCATTAAGAATATAGGCATGAGAGTCTGCAGAAAGCCGATCGGCCCACACAAGGCAGGGGGGATGGGCCGTTTTTCTGGCCCCCCCTTCTCCCTCGTGTTTAGTTACATTTTTTTAAGACGTTCGGCTCATAAATTTGTCAATTTTAAGATTTTTACGCCCCATTTGTTTGTCAAAATTAAGACCTGTCGTACCATCTAGGTGTCGATTTCTCCCTTGCGAGCGATAGCGAGCCTGTAATTTTAGAACAACCGGCCTTTGGCCGGGAGATTTCTTTACCGAAAAAATTTACACATTTATCTTGAAAGGGGGTCATGGGAGTGTAATTTTAAGCTTGATGGAGGTCTAGAGAACAAACTAAAAACCTCCCTTTAACCCTTTCAGTATAATTATGAGGACGCATTTCTGATGAACTGCAAGGACAGTTCAAATCCTGGCGTGACAAACGCATATATACAATTCTGGCTTACAGGTCCTGGGAGAAGGGCAGTGGAGGCTATCGTGACACACACACACACCTTTGCGCGCACACACCACCACACACACACGCACACCACAAACACAAATACCAAAAACTCACACGCACCTTTTCACACAGCACCTCCACACACACACACACACACACACACATATATCCACACACCTTTGCAAACACACACCTCTACACAAACGTACACCCAAGATATACAGTAGTCTACAGTATATACCTTGCGTACCGTACACCTTCACACTCCGTTCCAGTTGGCCACTCTCGGGAGGACAGTTGAGACTGGCGGGACAAACACAAAATACACATTTATAGAGAACTTTTCGAAGTTTTGGATTTAATAGACGCCATGTTGCAACATTTCAAACAGGGTTCTAATGGGGGTATCACAAGAATATTATATCGTCAACTTTCTATGGTCAATTATTTTCTAGCTCTATTTCTGGGATCTTTAGCACCGGTAGCGGAAACTAGTCTGAAAATGGATTCCGGGTACCAAACTGGAGCATTTTTTTTAAAGACTTCTATGAATATGAGAAGAAATACAAGAACATTACGATAAATAACATTGTTTTGGCCATTTAACACTTCCAACGAGACCATTTGTAGTTGTAGCTTTAAACAGACAATAAAAAGACTAAAAATAATGGATTCGGCTTTCGTTTGACACCCTGAATAGATTAACTTATGGGATAAAATATTTTATATACCGGTAATTTGCGGGTGATTGATGTTAGAACGAAAATTTAATAATATTATGAATACCAGAAGGAATGCAGAACAGCCAAAGATGACTAACAATTTCAAATTAATTTTCCTATCTTGGTTAAACACAAAATATACGGTATTCCTGAACCGTACCGGTAGGCCTACTCAACAAACCGTGGAAATAAATACTTTGCCCATGTTTGTTAAAGATATATTTTGTTTTACTTTTAAGGGAGAGTTAGTCGCTTTTTCTGGACCCCCTTCTCCCTCATGTTTAACATATTAGTTTTGAGATTTTAAGACGTTCGTTCCATTACTTTAGCGATATGACTTAGGAGACCTTTCGCCCCAAATATTTGTTTCAATATACAGTAAAGACATTTCGTGCCATTTAGGTATCGATTTAGGCTATTCCTGGCGAGAGGTAGCGAGCCTGTAATTTTAGAAGGGAATCGGCCTTCGGCCGGGACATGTTTTTACCGAAAAATTTACAAATTTATCTTGAAAGGTGGTCTAGGGAGTGTTTTTTTAAGATTGATGGAGGTCTAGCGAGGAAACTCAAAAATAAAGTAAATAAATATGGTACATAGACCAAAAACAAGCACTATCCCCATTAGTAGAAAGATTTGGCCGTGATTGTACAGTCAAAATTAATAGTTCACCCTAAACCTTACTCGTAAACTGGATAATTTTAAGTTTCTATCACATTTGTTTTTTTCTGGTACCGTATTTATTGTTACTAATAGCCTGTGACTAAACCCTGTTCCAAATATGTAGTCCAGTACCGGTAATCGTGAACCATAACCTCCATAACTGACAAAGAGCTAGAGCAAATGGGTTGTAAATTGCCACACCTATTCCATGGCTGACCCTTCCCAAATGGTAGAAATATTAGCTTGATTACTCTAGTCGTTTGTGAGTTATAAAGGTTAATGTTCACGAGTTTTGGCCTACTTTGTTGGAATAGGGTATAGTACCGTACCGTACTTTTATGTTTTAAGTCTTAGCATGTCGAATTAATGTCATTTTCTCTCTAGATATCAAATAAATGATGCAAGGGTTTTCGGAAAATATTTATTTTGACCGTACATGATGATTGAAGGTTTACAAGATGGCTGACTGTAATAGTGTTGGTGTAAAACTCCCCATAGACAAGCTCCCTCAGGCCAATGATTAATTTGGAATTATGTATTTACGAATGTATTACGACTGGGTTTTAGCTGGTAATTCTGCTTTATTTCGATGTCTACAGGTCCAACTTCCTTATAGCATGAAACTCGCAGGTGGCCCATTGACTATACTCGTTTCATTTCATCTGACGGTAAATTGAATCCCTTAGCAGCTAATATCTCGATAACTAACGGAAAAATAAGAAACTACTATGTCTCTGCATCATATCAAGACCAAGTTTATATAATTAGCACCATATTTCACTGCAAAATCTTCAAAATAACTGAGAAATCTTGATGAGAACTTTGCAATTTACCGTCAGTTAAAAAGAAACCTAGTATAGTGTACCTTGTGGCAACCTCAATATTATAGCCAACCTAACTCGACCTACCTTGATTTAGGATGTCAAACGAAAGCCGAGCCCATAATTTTTAGTCAATACATTTATTATTGTATACCGTATGTAAAGAACAAATTATGGATGATAGTTCAAAATATGCCTTTGGAAGTGACACAGTTTTAACGATATTTCGTGTTATATTTCCTTGTATTCCTTCTCATATTAATTCAAGTTTGACACCCTGCGTGAAGTCAGGCGTGACCATGACCAACTCTACGGCGTGCTGGATTTTTTTGGGTTTACGGCAAGACCTTCTTAACCCTTTGAGGATCAGGACGCGTTTCGACAGTATATGCTGGCTATCATTAGACGATTGTATACAGCTTAGGAAGGATCTGTGGGAATTAAAAGGGTACCGGTATAGACTGTATCAATTAACCCCCTGAATTCTTAATAGGAATAAAATAGTTGAATAATAGCCAGAAACGCAAATTATATGCGTCGTCGGATCCTGAGAGTTAACAGTAAATAGAGACGAATCGGCCAACAAATGTCGGACATGTACTATCTGTGAGCTCGCGGCGTTGTTCGTGCGTGTGTTCGAAAGAAAGATAAGTGGTATGATTCCGCCTCAAGAAATTTACGGCACGGTACTATAGCTATAGGTATGAACAAATCATTAAAGTGCCCACAATAATATGCCTTATATAAAAGTATAAACTAATATATAAAGATAGAAAGTTAAATAAAATACCGGTACCCTTCTTGTTACCTGTAACTGACATTATCGTTTATGAGATTTACCACACATAATTTTAACAAGCCAGGAGCCGAGTAGATTGTGGCCATCAAAACCGTACCCTGGCAGGATTATGTAAGAGTGCATGTGGGGCGGGGTGGTGGTAGTGGGGGCAGGGGGGGGGGAGCGGACACAAGCACGACAAGTATAAGAATGTGTTGTTTGGCAGGAAGCACCTGCACCAGTCAGTCCAGTAGGCCAGTAGGTCCTTACGTAATACAACACTCTTCAACCACCACGTATAACAGTAGCCTACTATTATCAGATCTATTGTCTTTCTTTCTCCAAAATTAATTGATAAATGTTTATCTCTCTAACTATTGCCTGACGCCGTGATCTCCGAAGGGGTATCCATTGATAAATGTGACAACAAAAATATATCTGCATCGTATTTAAGGGAGAGGTAGTCGCTTTTTTCTGGACTTCCTTCTCCCTCATGTTTAGCCCCATTAGTTTCGAGATTTTATGACGTTCGTTCCATTAGCGGACACAACCGCAAGTATAAGAATGTGTTGTTTGGCAGGAAGTACCACCGCCAGTCAGTCTAGTAACCAAATGGTCCTTACCTAACCCAAAACTCCTCAACCACCATGTCTTTCAATACCAAGATCTATCACTTTCTTATTTATTATCTTCTCTAAAATCTACTCTCAGCTGACGGCAAATTTATTCTAGCTGATTTATCGATAAAGGTAATAGGCCTATAGGAAACTACTATGGTAAGTCTCTACGTCATATTAATCCCTTCTGTGCCGACGACGTCTTTTTATGTATACCTAGATATCGTTACACGATTTTGTGCAATTCAAGAAGGATCTGTGGTAGTAAAAAGGGTAAAGTGAGATAGTTCGAAGCCTCCTAATAGCTGGAGGCCCTATTTAAACTGAATTTAATCGTCTATTACTAGCCAGAATAAAGCTAAAAAGGCGTCGCCGGTACAGAAGGGGTTAATGCCAAGGTGTCATAATTAACAACATATTTCGCTACACAATACTACTCAAACAAAGATGGGGAATATGGCAATTTACCGTCAAGCTGGAATACAACCAACTATAATTTCGGAGACAATCACGACAAGTAAGCCACGTGTTTGTCAGGAAGCATCACCACCAGTAGCCTAATGGACCTTATAGCAATACAGTACTACCGGTATCTATAGGCCTAGTCTCTCACGTCTTAACTGCATCACTATTTTCGGGCACAACCAGGGTACAACCATAACCACACTAACCACGACAACTAAAACCATAACAGCCATTCCGCCAATCTCAACCATGACAAAAAAAAATAAACAAAAATAAAAATAAACAAAAATTGAGCGGTACTTGAAAAGTAGACATAATGGATAAAACACCATCTGAGGTTAGTGACCCGAAGAAGCTTTCTGAGAAATGCTGTCAATAAAGTTCTCCTCAGATGTTTTTTTTATTTTTTTATCCACAACCATGGCACACCACAACAACCACACAACCCGATTACAACCACATGTAAGCTATGTGTTGTGTTTGGCCTAATGGTCATTATGTAATAACACATACCTTGCCCCGCACATCTTACAGTACGGTAGGCTACTTATATATATATATATATATATATATATATATATATATATATATATATATATATATATATATATATATATATAGAGAGAGAGAGAGAGAGAGAGAGAGAGAGAGAGAGAGAGAGAGAGAGAGAGAGAGAGAGAGAGAGAGAGAGAGAGACAACCACAACCACCACAACAACGACACAGACACAAACACAAAAACAACAAACACAACCCCGATAACAACCACAACAACAACCCCGGTAACAACCACGACCAGTAAGTTATGTGGTGTTTAGCAGGAAGCACCCGTAGCCTAATGAGTCCTTACGTAACACAACATACCTTGCCCCGCACGTCTACAGTACCGCTAGTTTCTCGTAGGTGGGGAGATTGGTATAAGGTATATAGTAATTTTGTGTGTGTGTGTACTCACCTAATTGTAGTACCGGTATACAGGATTTGAGTTTTTGGGCTCGTATTGTCCCGCTTTCAAGATTATGTTATATAAACCGACAACACCTATCTATCTATCTATTGCCTGACGCCGTGATCCCCGAAGGGGTGGCCACGAACGAACCGCCCCCACGCACCTCTGTCCCCAGTCAGTCGACGCCCCTCCCCCCAACCAGCACCGCCTTCGTTCATGTACTTCCTCACTCCATCCTTCCACCTCTCATTCGGTCTACCTCTCCCTCTCTGTCCCTCCACTTCGCTCTCGTACACCCTCTTAGTCATTCTCTCGCTTTCCATACGTTCCATATGGCCGAACCATCTCAAGTTGTTCCTTTTCACACTTTCCAGCACATCTACCTCCACACCACACCTGCTCCTCGATAAACATCACTTGTTTTATGTAATGTAATAAGTATCCGTATATATAGTATTTTTGTTCCCATAATTTTCGGTCATTACAATAAGGGGAGGTTTGGTTAGATTTGAATTTATTTCTCCATTTGTTTATCTATTTCCTCCCAAGACCTCCATCAAACTACACAAAATACCCCTAACATCACCCTTCTAAATATATGTGTATATTTTTGGGTAGGGATATGTCCAGGCCAAAGGCCGATTCCTCCTAAATTTCAGGCGCGGTATCGCTCGCCAGGAAAAAATCGACACCAATTTGCACACAAAGGCATTTGTGGTCTGGCATCTTAAGTAAATTTACATATTATTCCAGTCTCTTAAAATTATATACATTCAGTCGAATTGTCGATTCCAATGCACAAATACCAAAAATTAGTATGAGAAACTACTTGCTCATCGAAAATGACAGAGTAAGAGCTCTTGTGATATCGCCTTTGCCGTAATCCTACCCTGTCCATATGATTCGCTGTGTGGTATTTGCAACGAGACAGACTGGAACAATGGAACATGATTATAGTACCGGTACTCAAGTGCAAGTAGCCTACAACTGCTAAAGTATTATACGGAGTCACTGACAATAATAATGTAGATTTTGGTTAGCATTTTACAATGTCGGTACCGTACAACATATATTTCAAATATGACATGCACGGTACCAGTTTTGCTCAATTCCAAGTAAAGATAGCCCAATAAGGCCATAAGGCGTATTTCCATTGGTTAGGATTACGGCAAATGTATAGTAAACATGCGCAATGATGGGAGCTGTCTAGGATTACGGGTCTATGTGCGAATATTCAGAACTGGGGTGTCTAAAAGAAACTAGCATCCCAGCCCCTTAATCATCCGGCCTCATAGCTTCTTCATTCACCCCATGCTACCTGCCAATCTGTTGAGCTCGTTCAACATTTCCTATCCCAGACATCAGAATGGGGGCCTTTCAAAATCAACACCCTCGTCACTCTGTACAGTCACCTATAATAATTTGTGAAACACTTATTTTTCAATATGCAAGTACGGCATATCTATCAATATTATTTTTATTAATCTCACCACCACACCCCCAATGTAATTAATTAAAGTATATATGATCCACCGGGATTCGAACCCGGGTTATCACACACATATTTTTGCCACCTTAACCATTACACCACCAGGACGGTTAAAGGTTTATGCACACGCCTACGACTTATTATCCATTCTCGAATACTGGAAAGAAGATTTATCAATGGAATTATATATATCGCTACATTAACAATAAAACTATATCGACCATTTAATGTACATTTAATGCAGATGACACTCCAAGTTTTATTTTCATTACGAAAAACACAAGGGATACACGCATTTGATTAGTGTTCTGTACCAGTACCTGTTAATAGTTACAGGTGATTTCTTGTCCACAGCTCACTACTGATCCCCGAACAAGAGTACCGGTAACAAAAAATGTCAACCATATAAATAGGCTTACGCCTTCGATACAGGCAAAATCCGTACGGTATCTGTCAACTCTTTTTAAGATACGAGGATGCGTTTCTTCCATTTATTTTGGCTATTAGTAGAAGATTGTATGCAGTTTGGAAAGGACCTCGAGATATAATGTGGACGAAAACTATATTCATTAGGTCACTGTTAAATTGCCACGGTCTCGGGGATTTATCCTAAGTTATCCAAGACTGGTAACAATCCTCAAGAGAGCAAAATGTGCATGATACCGGTATATGGAGTGAGCACGGAGAACAATTAAGTGATACCAAGGTGGTTGGAGTCACCCCTCGCCAAAGAGTAAGTGGCGAGTTTTGAGGAGTGTATCTTAGTTTGATAAGCTGATAACAATCCTCAAACAAGCAAATAATGTCAATGAAGCGAGTGCGAAAAAAAAAATACCACTCATGGCCTTATAGAGTAAGTGGTGTGAGTTTTGAAGAGTGTACCGGTATCTTCGAGTGATAACCTGATAATAGTCCTCAAACAAGCAAATAATGTTAATGAAGTGAGCGCGGAGAACAATAAAGAGATACCATAGTGATGCAGTCACTCTTAGCCGAGTAGAGTGTGGGGAGACTTGAAAAGTGTATCTTGGTGTGAAGCTGATAAAAAATCCTTCAACAAGCAAATAATGTTAATGAAGTGAGTGCGGAGAACAATAAAGATACCGAGACGTTGCAGTGTGATAAGTTGATGACAATCCTTAAGCAAGCAAATTATATGAATGTGAAGCGCGTGCAGAGAATAACAAAAAATATTCCTGTTGCAGTCACTCTTAATCAAGCGAGCAAACTGTGTGAAATTGTGAATGAAGTGAGCGCGGATGATAATAAAATACAATCTTGGCGTTGCATTCAATAATCAAATAAAATCTGCAGTCCTCCTTCGCCTTATAAGAGTGGGTAGTCAAATAGAGTGAGTGGAGAGAGGCAACTGGTGAGTCAACAAAGCCCTGATGCTGCCCCTAGTGTTGCCAATTTAGCTACTTTCCCGCTAGATCTAAGAGGTATTTAGAACGATTTACAGACAAATATTTACACCTAGCGATATTCTGGAGATTTGAGCCATTTTGGAGAAATATTCTGGAGATTTTGGCATTCTTCTAGCGATTTATAGCTTATATTTACTATCTAGCGAACTTGATTTGGTAACCCTGGCCACCTGCCACACTCACACCAGACAACCATAACATTTACAAGCAGTTTCCGATTGCTAAGTCAACACTACCTCGCACCTCGCAGAAAATTACCTGCCTCGTTCAATTTTCTGAGTTTATTGGTATTCAAATTACGTCGTACATTAATAATATAATACAAATAATATTATTTCATTATTATTAATATTATTACCGTACTGAACACCTAAAATAATACTCAAACCCCTAGAAAAGCACGGCAACTACGGTAATATTGTTTAAAAAGAGCATATGAAGCATTTCTGAGTTATGAAGACTATCCATGCATAACCATAAGAAAAAGAAACTGACACCCAGACTTAACGCCCTCAGGTCAGTTGCTCACACAAAATTTGGACACAACAAAGAAACCACCACCACAGTTTATAAATACATAAGATCAGTGATGGAATACGCAAGCCCAGCCTGGGCTTCTAACCTAGCTGAAACACATCATAAGACCTTACAGACTATTCAAAATAAAGCCCTAACAATAATTACAGGCTGCACAGCTACAGATCACCTACATCAAGAAACCAAAATCCTCAAAGTCAAAGACCATCTGGACATGAGAGGCACTCAATTCCTGGCAGCAGCCTCCACGAACCAAAACCGGTGACAGGTCAGTTGAACCAGTGCCACTTCAACCAGTGGCCACTTCAACCAGTGACCATTTCAACCAGTGACCATTTTAACCAGTAGGTTAGGTTAGTTAGGTTGTTAGGTTAGGTCTTTAGGTTATTAAAGATAGTTATAATGTATTTCCTTCCTAGACGTCCTTACTAAACTTCATAAAATCGTCTAATAATAGCCAGAACATAATGAAGGAACGCGTCATGGTATCCTGAAGGGGTTACTTATATCACTCATATTTCTCACCTTATTTGAGCCTATTTCCTTCACATTCTCCTCTCAGCCCGTCCGCTATTCGTCAAATACCACCTCCAGTCTCTTTCCGCACTTCTGGCACTCGAATATCGCGCAAAAATAACTACCGGAAGAGAGAAGCGTCTTTAATCAAGCGAGAGTCTATAGTACTCCACCTGGACACTTAAACACAATAAAATAAATATCCGGCTTAAAAATCAACTAAACAATACAACCGTTAACTCAATATCATAAAGTTGTTTATGGGAAGTGAAAATAATTATAAGGACCACCTAGAGTTAAATATGGAAGGTGATTTGATATGCCTGTCCCAGTGGGTTCCCGGATGTCACGCGTTTCCCGCCAAGACCATGGAATGCTCTCGTTTTCTATGAACATTTATAATTTTGCTTGATCTGAATATAGGATTATACTGTATCATGTACACTAGCGCGGTTATATATACCGATGTGTGTATGTGTATATATGTATACAGTATATGTATATAGTATGTAGCCTACTGTGTATGTATGTGTATATATATAAATATATGTATATATAAATATATGTATATATATATATATAAAAATATATATAAAAATATATATATATATATGTGTATATATATATATGTAATGAGATGAGAATGGTGAGATGGATGTGTGGGGCCAGGCTACAGGATAGAATAACAAATGTTGAGCTGAGGAGACGTTTAGGTATAAAGAGTATTAGCGAGGTAATGCGTACAAGTAGACTGGGATGGTATGGACATGTGGAGAGAATGGATGAACAAAATTGGGTGAAAAAATGCAGGTCTGTGATTGTGGAGGGAGCTGCACCAAGGGGTGGACCGAGGAAGACCTGGGATCGGACTATATATATTGGATCTCAAATCCAAGAACTTGACAAGTGAAGCAGCCCTTAACAGGGTTGCCTGGAACGCCGCCATTAGGACAAGCGACTGAAACTGCACTTATGTGTGGAACACTCAGTCTTAAAATTGTATGTATGTATGTGTATGTATGGCATATGGACGAGATGGGTTGGGTATGATAGCAGACCCCCGTAATCTTGTGTTAATCTCTGACCGTTTTGGTGGGGTCAGTACTCAAGGTATTAGTGAGTTGGGCCTATAATTGGGCCTTGTAATTGGGGTTGGGTGTGACAGGGATCTGCCTTGTGTGGGCCGATCGGCTTTTTGCAGACTCTCATTTTCTTATGTTCTTAAGTTAAGTTAAGTTAAGTTAGGTTAGGTTAGGTTACTGGTTATAATGGTCACTGGTTGAAGTGGCCACTGGTTGAGTTAGCACTGGTTAAAGTGGCACTGGTTCAACTGACATGGAACCACCAAAACCACCCACTACACTACATGACAACACACCCACAGACACCAAGACATATCAAAACAACACCCAGCACACGGTATCACACACAAATACTGTCCTTTCTCCCTCCCTGCCCACCCCAAACCAATTTCCAGAAGCATATCCATACTCATATCTCTCGCCGATCCATCCACTCACTCATGCAAGCACGGCCTCCCGAAATCCTCCCTTCCTCGTGAGGACGAGTCCACCTGGCCAGGCTGAGATGCGGACACCATCCAGCTCTTCTGAGATATATATCAGAAGAAACTGGATGACTCCGTCGCCGACACCTGTCCGGGATGTAACACAGCATCCCATACCATTAAACACATCATAGAAGACTGCATTTCACACTACCACTTACGCCAACAACACAATCTATAGGCTACTCAATGAGAGCTCTGTGGGAAAGCCCGATCGTGGCCATGGCCTTCCTCAAGGACTCGGGGCTGTTCGGCCAGGCAGCTTAGGGAACAACAACCATAAGAAAAAAAGAAAAAAAATTGGTACCGGTACAGTACCGTACCGGTAACCCTGAAAAGTCTTATCGCACTGCAAGCACATTTTTCACTCTAGATATTCTATACAGGTACCGGTAATACAAAGTTACCGTACTTCGCAAACTGAACAGTTTAATTAAACGCGCCCGACAAGAGTTTTAATGTGTGTATGTGTGTGTGTGTGTGTGTGTGTGTGTGTGTGTGTGTGTGTGTGTGTTCTTACCAAGGTCAACAATGAGAGTATAGAGAAAGGACAAGAATGTTTAGCATAACTTTCGAGAAACTGTGGCTAAAGCTGGAGGAGTAGCTACAAACCTACTAAAATCTACCATAGGCCTATGCCGCTCACCTTCCTTTATGATCTCCCTCCTCATCTCCAACATCAGACCCTTGCTTGACTTTGCTTCTGTTTGGAATACTGGATTTCAAGGCGATCTTAATCTTCTAGTCTGTTCAACGTCAATGGACGAAACAAGTAACCAACCACTCAAGTCTCGCTTATCATGATCGTCTCTCTACCTTAAACCTGTTTTCAATTAAAGGCAGATTGTTGAGGACCGACCTTATTCAGTGTTACAAAATATTCCACAATCTCTCGCCCATTAAACCCCATGACCTGTTCACTATGTCACCCCACCAAGGAGTAAGAGGTCATAATATTATACAGTATACAAGATATTTGTTCCCCACACAGAAACCGAAGCAAGATTTGTTGTTTTTTCTCCTGTCGTATAATCCATCAGTGGAACTCCCTACCAGTTGAAATAGTTGATTCCCCCTCCCTTGCTCAATTCAAATCTAAATTGACCCAACACCTCCACAACTCACTCTTCAACCCATAAAATCCCCCTTCCCATTTTTTTAGCAACATATCAACCCCTGATAAACTACCCCATCATATTATCGGTCCAACACACACTACCAGTCACCCCATTGTCAAGCATCTCCAGTACATTCAAATGTTGCATCTGACTGGCGTGTCATGCTATCTCCTGGGCTTGGGCTGCCTAATCCTTGGCCTGTCATGCGCTACCGATTGGCGGCCCTACCAGGTGAGTAAACCAGGTGAGTAAACTACTGTAGGCTATGTGTATTGTGTATATAGCCTATGCATGTATGTGTATACAGCATGTATAATGTGTGTGTGCGTATGTGTGTTACGGGGAGGGAGATATGCGGATGGTTAGCTGGATATAAATGGGTAGATGGATCAAAAGATAGATAGAGATACGCTTAAGATACGATTAGAAAGGAATTGTAGCAGTCAGAGGAACGATTGAGACAATTTTCAGCGCTTTGATTCCTAGAGGGCTTTCCAAAACTGAATAAAATCGTTTAGTGATAAGCAGAATAAACACTAAACACGTCATAATCCTCAAGGGTTAATATACCAGATTCAACTACGAAATTATATTTGGTTCGCTGGGGATCCTACAGAAGTCCGCATGTGTGACAGAAAATTATAGAAGGATTTGCATATGATCAGGAGATAACTACGGGTATATATAATTATATATATATATATATATATATATATATATATATATATATATATATATATATATATATATATATATATATATACCCGGTATATATATATACAAACCGGTATATTACTATAGGCTACATATATGATCGTAGGATATATTTAGCCTAGGTAGGCTTAGCAAGTTAGCTATTCATTTAAGTTTTCCTTTATCCAAAAAGCTTGAATAGAATATAAAACAATCACACATTAGCCTACCCCACAGCAACTACATGCATTCTTTGACCTGCGATACATTATTCAAGTAGGCTATTGGTAATTCGGTATATATTCTCCCACAGCATTCATTAATTTTGTAGACCCGCGATATACCATTATGTAAGTGTCGGTAAACCAATCTAAGCAACGCGTATCAATGTAACGCCACATCTAAAAAAAAATCGTAATAGCTACCCATGGTATCCCAAATCAAATTTCACTTAACATTAGGGTTAGTCTTTGGCAGACTGTCTAGCGAAAATCAGAGTATATTATTTTGGTCAGTTACTCAGTTACTTGTTCGTCAAGGGGAATCCACGCAATGCGAGCTAAGCTCATTATTATCGCGCCTCCTTAACTGGGAATGTATTGCGTGAAATGCATGTTAAGTGTTTTATGTACTGTTGGAATGGCTGTGGATGTGTGTGTAGTCTGTATTATATCTGGAAACGAAGGCTTAGGCCTAGGGTTAATCTGTACGGTACCCGTAACTCTTCTCACTACGGTACCAGTCTCACCCGAAGGTTTAGGTTGACCAGTAGCTTAGGTTGACGTATACGGTACCCATCTCACCTTGTAACCGATCACCAACCCACAACTTCGTCCACTTATACCAGCGAGCGCGTTCAGTCTACCCTATCAGGCAATCCTGTTTCTGTTTGAGCAATCCTGTTTATGATCGCGCAGACTGAACGACATTGATAGGCAAACATTGATTCTCGTCGCTGATTGGTCAGTGGCTATGAGCACGAAATTCAAATCTTGTGGGCGATGTCTGCGAAGGTTTTAGGCCTGTTACAGTGCTTCTTCGGTCTATTAATTTCAATCAAAGTCAAATGGTTTTGTCAAATCAATACATTTTAATATTGGATATTATTATCCATCAATATAGACTATTGGCTAAGGTAGTCACACTGTCAGCTACAGTCGGCAGCCTTGTTCAAGCTCAAGACAGACGGTAGGCTAGGCTACCATCAGGCTATTATATCTTATAATCTTATAAGGAAATGTTGACAAAGTTATTACGGTTCTTATCTGGCAAAGGTAGCTCTTTATTCCCCGTGTAATTTTCAAACAATTCTCCGTTAGTCTATTGGGGAAATAAAAAGTAGATGTTCTTTTCCTGGCGATGTAGGACTATGAATAGGCTAAATTCTATAGTTTATATATATTGTTCTTTCCCTGGCGATGTAGCCAGGCTGAATTAAATAGTAGCCTATATATATTATCTCTTCCTGGCGATGTAGCCTATGTATAGGCATACCTTCTTTTCCTGACGATATAGGTGTATATAGGCTATTTGCAAGCTTATATTTGTGGAAGGTTCATAAATATTATTTTTTAACCATTAGATTACCTTTGAAAATTTAACTATAGCGTGGATAGGCTACCTTACTAAACATAGCTTAACTGACCTATCATACTTAGATGCAATTATGCCTAAGAAATTGTTTTTAAGAAATGTAAATAGAGTAATCGATCAATAATAGACAAGCGCCGAAAAACCTGTACATCAAGCTAGGCTATAACCCGTTAAAATATAGGCTATCATTCAATTGGCACAGTAACAACTGTAACATTACCGATATATAACTATAACAATGAAATACAAACCTGTACATCAAGCTAGGCTATAACCCGTTAAAATATAGGCTATCATTCAATTGGCACAGTAACAACTGTAACATTACCGATATATAACTATAACAATGAAATACAAACCGCATACAAAACATAATAATCAATCAATAATATAGACAAACGCTCAAAAACCTGTACAGCAAGTTATAACCCATTACAATACATCATTGGCATAGTAACATTACCAATATATAACGATACAAATTAAATAATAACTGCAAAAAAAAAAACACATTAGCTCATCGAGCCTCGAACCCTTGCGAGTAGGCTTACGGATTTAAAAGCGAAGTCGTTACCAACTAGGCTACGCTTACCGCCACTGAAGGCCTGACGAAGTAGCTGTGAGACTTGCGCTCCAAGCTGCTTATTTTATGTTATATATAGCAAAATGGTCACGATAACTATGATTTTTATAGGTGTGCCACCTTATAATTGAGATTGCGACACATAAATAACATGGAGGGAGGCTAATTAAGCTTAATTATAATAATATAATGTAGAGGAGAGATTTAGGCCTACTGTTATGATAGCTTCGCTAGTCACCTCCAGGGAGTGTTAGCGTGATCGCCGTCTGATTGCAAACAATCACAAACGTGATTCGTCGAATCAGAGGCGATCACGTTCAGTAGAGCTATCCCGTTTGCGTGTTTGGGTAGACTGAACGCGCTCCAGCTGGTTCCTATTTATACTGCTAGGTGAACAGAGGCTACACCGTTAGGAGACTTGCCCAAATGTAGCTTCTCTCCCCCCCCCCCCCCGGGTCTCGAACCCGGGACCTTCTGGTTGTGAGCCAGACGCGCTATCAGTTACGCCATGGGGAGGTGTGTGTGTCACTGGTGTTAATTTCTCAACTTACAATGGGGCCCCTACAATCCTACATTGTAGCTGGCCTATAGGCTATCGTCATTATTGTGCATGGAAATTACGAAATATTGCTAGGCCTAATCCTAAGTTCGTATCACATAGGCCTAATCGGTGTCAATCCGCGTATATACAGTAGGCCTATATATAACCATGCGTTTAACCCAAATAGATAGCCTATGGGTGACGCTTTAAGTCAATTCAGTCTCTTTATTCTAGCGTTTATTAGAAGATTATATTAATGGAAAATGGGTGCTCAAGTTACCGTACGGATGACATTTAAGTTTTCATTCTAGCTATATTTTAACTATTAGGCCTATATAGTTCAAGATCTGACTTTGTTAAAAAGTCGAGTTAGGCTAGTTGTAGCCTTTAATTCCTAGAACCCCTTTCGGAACAGAATAAAATCGTCTAATTTTAATAGCAGCCCGAGAAAAAGTGTCACAGGATGTCACCCGTAGGGTAACTACCAAGAGGGTTAACTTAGGGGAATGATGCCAGTAAAGCAGACATACGACTTGCACATTATAACAAATTAGCCTAGAGCTGCAGGTGCGGCACGCGTCACACAGAGTACCACAGGTCTACAAACCATCACTACCTGCTTTCTCTACAACAAAAAGTGAGGTAGGAGGCGGAAGCTATGTTAATGCCGGTTTACATTGAGGCTTTACCCTGCACCTTTTGATCTGCAGCTTTAGCATGGTATAGTTTATTAGTTTGTGATTATTAGTAGCCTAGGCTAGTATTGGCAAGTATTGCAGTATCTGACGGGAGATTTATAGGCTACCCTGCTCCAACTAAGTAGGCCAAAACTGTTGCACATAAACCTCTATTATTCACAAACGACTTGAGTAATCGAGCAAATATGTATATCATTTGGGAAGGGTCAGCCAAAGAGGTGTGGAAATTTAGTCCATTTATTGTAGCCCATTTTGAGTGTCATGTTTGGAGCCAGGATTTCCCACCTACTTAGCCTAGCCTATAGGCTAATGAACCGGCCGGGTAACTTACACAATTTCTTCACTACTGATTTAAGTAGATTGCGGATGCTGCCAGATCAGTTGCGCAAAAGCCGTGTAAATCGGTCTTAAATGTGCTGAATATCGCGTGTGCCAGGTCCCCATTTGTAACCCAGGTGTTTCATCAGAAGAGTGCAAAACTGCCGGGGGCCGGGGGCAGCCGTAACACATGGCTCTGCTACCTCACCTACCCAGAAAACTTGGTCTTACCACGCACTCTTGACAAACCATTTTCATATCTGCTGGCTAACTTAAAAGTCACAATCATCTCATAATGTAAGTAAGAAAATGGTGGTCGGTCATTCATTAGTACATATGGCTACTGACGTTAATGCTACAAGGCAACTTCACATTCGACTCATTCATGCCTATATTACCTCAGGTGAAGTCGGTAATAACATTATTCCAACTGGTGCTAGTGTTTTCACATACCTTAAGATAAACTGAAGCCACTCGAGACCGAAAAGACGGCGAATCGTAAAAACCCACGAACTTTTCAGTGACCGAGCACAGACACTATCCGCGAGATAAAACAAACAACCTCTCCCGTACACTGTTGACGGAGCACTGGGCCAGTGGCCACGGATCAGCTGACTGGCCAAGCTGAACTGTCTCGGTCACGGCCTCGTGGTTTGCAATCATCCATTCCCCCTCCATTGTTTATGTACCTCATATAATCCACATCCATGTCCATGTTATTACTCTGATTTATCCAACGTGCCCTAAAGCTCATTGTTAATATTAGATACACTGTACAGACATGCAGTAGGCTACAGGACCAGTAGACGTTTACCTGAAAATAATCTCGGCAACACTAACTGGCTTATTTGGCGACTTTTTGTTTTCGAAATTCCATTTAGATTCATCGTCCATCTAATAAGTCACGTTCTTGAGTTGGATAACCATAATCCGCCATCTGCTCTGCAACATGTATCTATTTTGTTTGTATATAAACCTGTAATAATCTATATATAGGCTACAGAAGGCACCCGATGGTTCAAAACTTGTGCTTACCTGGTTGTATTGACCAGACACATTCTAAAGAACCTCTCTCAACTTAAATTTACAGATTCTGAATTAGTTAGGTTACTTGTAGGGTGGATGGGACTCGTTAGCCTTGGTCGGCAACTCATCTAGGGGAGACAACCTTATACAAATCCGGGTGGATGGGACTCGTCAGCCTTGGTAAGGCGTCCGGCAATAGAGATAGACTTGTAGGGATGCGGCCACCCGAGCACCCACCACTTTTTGGTGTCTCCTCTGTGGTGGAGGGGTGAGAAATTTCCACCACCGCTTTCTCCTGCGAGACGTAGAAGTCGGCTAGAGGGGATCAGGGGCGAGGGACCTTCTCTCCTTAAATAAATCTACCAAAAAAAAACAGACAGAGATAGGGGCGAGGGAACGTGTTCGTGGTCCCGGACCCTAAGAATAGGAGCTTTAAATGTGCGAGGATGTAATAAACTGGAATTAATGGAGAATGTTTGAGAATACATGAGTGAACACGTGGTCATTTGGGAGAAGGGGTTGGGTGCAAGTTGGACTAGATAATAGTCCATCAGGCGCCTGGCCCGGGGAGACGGTTTATATGAAGGGTGCGCCTGTAAGTGTGGTGGGCGGGCTTGTGGTTTCGGCTTTGCTGCATGTCTGCCTGCTGAGATCGGAACCTCTCCGGGTGGTCGGGGGCCGGGGGAGTACTGGAGGGACCTTGGTGACCATGGTCTCTGGGTCTTCTGGATAACCTAGATGTGTGTGAATTTGTATTTTGTTTTTGTGTGTTCATTGTTTTCTGTTATATTGTCCCTATTCGGGCTCTGTCTTGAGCCCCCCCCCCCCCCCCAAAAAAAAAGTTGGGAATGGGCATGAGTACAAAGGAAATCAAGCAACAACATATCTAGTGACCCCCTCTAGGCTGCTTGTCCTCCAAAACACTGAGGATCAAGTGTCCGAACAGTGGTTTAGATTGGGTAAGGAAAAATTGGGAAGGGAACTACTGCCTTGAAACTAATGTCTATGGCAGGATTAGGAAGTTAGTAAGGGACAGATGGGTTAGTAACATAACACAGTTATAAGTGATCTTTTGTCTATCTATCTATCTATCTATCTATTGCCTGACGCCGTGATCCCCGAAGGGGTGGCCGAAGTGAAGAAGTCCTTGCATGACAGTGGTAATCCAGACACTGACTTACGGAAGCGAAGCATGGACGTTGGTTGAGAGACTCAGACCAAGAGTGAGAGCAGTGGAAATTAATTACTTAATTAAGAAGTGCGTGCGGAGTTACATGGAGGGATAGACAGACTAATGAGGAAGTAAGGAGGAGGTGTGGTGTGGAGGTAGATGTGCTGGAAAGTGTGAAAAGGAACAACTTGAGATGGTTCGGCCATATGGAACGTATGGAAAGTGAGAGAATGACTAAGAGGGTGTACGAGAGCAAGGTGGAGGGACAGAGAGGGAGAGGTGGAAGGATGGAGTGAGGAAGTATATGAACGAAGGCGTTGCTGGTTGGGGGAGGGGTGTCGACGGACTGGAGACAGAGGTGCATGGGGCGGTTCGTTCGTGGCCACCCCTTCGTGATCTTTTGTATATCTGGGAAAAGAGAGTAACGTCTTAGTAATATATATACGCAATAATCCTTGATGAATCTGAGGGGGGAATAAAATATAGTTATTCATTTATAAACGCAGTCAGTCGTAGGTTTGAGGCAAGATATTTGTCTATGCGAAGTTTAAAAGAATCAACGGTGCTGCAGTCTATAATGTCTCGGGGCAGCCCATTCCACAAGTTGACAACTCGATTGAAGAAGAAATTCTTAGATTTGTGCGAGTTTAAAGTTTTACCAATAATTTTGCAACCGTTTCCCCGCGTGTAATTAGATTGGTCGATAGTGAAGTACTTACTACAGTTCATATTGACGATGCATTTGAGGATTTTGAACACTTGAATTAAGTCGCCTCTTACTGCGCTGGGTTAAAGGAAATAGATTTAATTCCTTAAGACGCTCCTCGTATGGTTTGTTCTTTAGGCTAGGTATCATTTTGGTAACTCTACGTTGAACTTGTTCTAGCTTGTCTATATCTTTTTGGTAATAAGGGCACCAGGATTGAACGCAGTATTCCAGCAGAGGGCGGACTAATGAATTGTAAAGAGTTAGGATAACTTCTTTGGATTTATGCTCAAATAAAGCCAATTATTTTGTTTGCCTTCTTAACAACTTCTGAACATTGTTGACTCAGTTTTAGTTTACTCGATATTGTTACTCCCAGATCGGTTTCTCTGTCTACACTCTTAACCTGAGTGCCATTCATCGAGTAGTTTGCTTTCTCATTTCGGTATCCGATATGTAGTGCTTTAAATTTATCCGCATTGAAACTCTTTGCCAAGTTTGGGCCCAACATGACAACTTATCTAGATTGTGTTGCATATCGTCAACTTGTTCTTTTGAGAGTACGCTATTTGTAATTTTTGTATCGTCAGCAAACTTTGAGATTGTACCCCTCATCTATGTCATTGATGTTAATTAGAAAGAGAATTGGTCCTAGTACCGATCCCTGGGGGTACCCCGCTAATTACATTGGTCCATTTAGATGCCTTACCGTTTATGACTAATTTTTGCTTTCTGTCACTGAGGCAATTTTCTATCTATTTCAACACATCATCTTGTATTCCATGCACTTTTAGTTTTAGCAGTAAACGTTTGTGGGGAACTTTGTCAAAGGCCTTTTGAAAATCAATGTATATAATATCTACAGCTTTACTCTCATCATAGAGGTTGAGGATATCGTGGAAGAAGTCTAAGAGGTTTGTTAAGCAGGAACGTTTGTTACGAAAGCTGTGTTGAGTATTTTTAATTATGTTATTTTCCTTCAAGTGATTTACGAGTCTGTCTCTTATGAGTGTTTCTAGCATTTTACATACAACTGAGGTTAAGCTAATTGGACGATAGTTACTGGGTAGGGATTTGCTGCCTTTTTTTAATATCGGTGTTACGTTTGCTAGCTTCCACTGATCAGGCATAGTTCCAGACTGCAAGGATTTATTGAATAGCAATGTCAGTGGTTTGGAGATCTCATCCTTAGCTTCCTTTAAAACTCTAGGTGAGATTGTATCAGGTCCAGGCGTTTTATTTACCTTGAGTTTATCTAAACATTTCAATACTTCTCTCTCTGTAATGGTGATATAGCTTAGAACATCAGAATTATCAATCAGAATCGGCGATGCTGTAGGCCCAGGGATATCACTGAGGTCTTCTGTTGTAAAAACTGATGCAAAGAAGGTATTGAGGGTATTACTCATTTGTACTTCGTCTTTGGTGTATTCTCCATTTTCATCGACTAACGGTCCAACAGTTGTTGTTGTTCCCCAAGCTGCCTGGCCGAACAGCCCCAAGGCCCCGAGTAAGGCCAAGGCCATAAACTAGAGCCCCCACAGAACCCTCCCTGCCGACCACAATAAAGCCTGGGTGACCGAAGCCACTCCATGGCGGGGAGCTGAGAGGGTGCGTAAACGCCCGGGAAACCAAAGCCCCACCCAGGGCCCTGTGCCCCTCAGCAATTATGAAGAGAAAGTTGAGGGGCAAAGGAATAATGTGACGCTTTAGCTTCCAATCTTGGTAGATTGGGAGGTCAATCCACGGAAGAGACTCAGTCACTTGAGATCTAGAAAATATATAAGTAAAAGGAACAGTCAGAGTAAGCTATGGGTATGGCAGAGATCGCTCAGGTCTCACTCTGATAGACCAGCCCATCACCAACAGTTGAAGTAACTACTTCCTTCTTTCTGATATAACTATAGAATTCTTTCGAGTTTGTTTTTTACTTTGATTCACAACATGTAACTCCAGGGTCTTTTTACTTTGCTTAATTAACTTTTTGGCTTTGCATCGTAGTTCTACAAATTTCACCCGTTCTTCATCATTTTGTGAGGATTTTAATCTATTATTAGCAAACTTTTTAGCAAGCAAATTCTGAAATCTCTTTATTCCACCATTTGGGTTTATCATTATGGCCTGTATGTTGTATGGTATGCAGTCTTCATCATCATCATCAAATATGACGCCCCGCTTCCAGAGGAAGCACCCAAAAAGGGATGGCCATGGCAGAAACTGCCTCCAGGCTCCCAGACAATGCCCCGATTGACCCACTCCACAGTGCCATTTCTACTAAGTGGATGCGGCGACCCCACCGCCCGCCACTTTGGTGGTGCAATCAGCCTCTGGAGCAGTGGACCACTGGTTCCTATCTTCAGAAAATTCCTGTGCTTGGTATGCTTCCAGCCAGGGCCCTACTGGGGTAAATAAAATAGAAAAACAGTGGTGGAACTGCCATCCGGGTGAGGGACTGCTCTGGGTCTGCTCCTTCAGTATGCAGTCTTGCACTGCTTTTAGGTAAGTGTTTGCGAATAATTCCCAAGATGTATTTATGTCGTTATTGTTAATTAGAAAGCTCCAGTCAGTTTCTTTGAACATTGCTCTAAGTTTACGAAAGCTTGCTTTCTTGAAATTAGGGACTTTCTCGATGTTGCTATTTGGTTCATTACTGTACAGTACTAGTAAAATTTAAACAAAGTTATCGTACGATGGTCGCTGTTACTAAATTCATCACCGACATTCAAATTCTCTATCAATTCTTCTTTTGTTGAAAGTACAAAGTCAAGGACGTTATTTCCACGGGTTGGAGATCTAACAAATTGATATAGCGAACTCTCTTGCAAGTTTGCATACAGGTCTTGTCCAGAGTGTGAAGTAATACTGTACTATCTTCTCGGTCAATTTTCACTGATTGAGCTGGAGATCTGTATATCAATGCAAGTATTATTTTTGTACCTGTGTTATTCTTTATTAGCACAAAGGATGTGTCGACGTTCACAATTTGAGGTTTTGACAAGAGGGTAGGGTTAAGACTTTCTTTGATATAAAGTAAAACGCCACCTCAATTTTTATTTATTCGGCTTTTCTCATAACCGGGAAGTGAATACTCTGCTAAAAAGTCTCTGTCTTCCGTATTGAGCCAAGATTCTGTTATGCCAATAACATCGTAATTTTCTGTAAACACTAGTTCCTCTAAATCTGAAAATTTATTGCGTATGCTACGAGCGTTTGCATAGAAAACCTTTAATGTTGTGGATTTAGAATTCACGGAACGCTAAAATTCTTAGCTCTTGTCGGATCTACATTTATGTACCTGTCTGTACTCGGAACTCGCTGTCCTCCATCCTCGTCCCTGGTTGTCCTCGGTCCTTGCTGTCCTCGATCATCGTCCCTGGTGGTCCTCGGTCCTCGATCATCGTCCCTGGTGGTCCACGGTACTCGATCCTCGTCCTCATACATACATACTTAGTTAAAATAGGACTTCAGAGGCTATCAACCCTTCTGGATTATTAAGCCAGCACACTGCAAGTCAAGCATATTTTCAGGACTGGAGCCCTTTTCGAGAACCCCAGTCCCTGGAGTCTGAAGAAACTATGACAGGTTAGGCTATTATGAGCCGACGCTGCAGTCGGTGTCAGGTGAGGTCTCCCTACCTGTACAAGGTGGACGATGGGTGAAGTTCAATGGATTAAGTACAATGAAGGAAGTTCGATGGATTAAGTGTGATTGGTTTAGTTTGATTAATTAAATTTTGTTTTACATTGTTCTGATTACTCTAAGCTAATCATCTACAGTACTTAGTCTCTTATTTTAATGGTCCTATTGAGAATTTTCAGGATTATTTTCGACATTGAGAGTTACCAATGTTATTGTAGTTATAGTTATCTGAAAGATGTTTGTCACTTAATGCAGAGTTTCACTTGTTTACAAAGAAAGATACATAGATTAAGAGTGGATGATGGATGCTCTTACTTACAATATCAAAAATATGTTCAAGGAGAGAGACTATGGGAGGCAAACGAAGATCAGCCTATGATCTGATAAATTAACAATACTATACCCAGTACCAGCAAACATGACAGTAATCTTGATCCCAGACGTCTTTGTAATAAAAAAGGGGCTAGAGTAAACGGGCTGTAAACTTTCACACCTATTCCCTGATTGACTTCCCAAATGAAAGAAATACCAGCTTGATTGCTTCTCGAGTTATAAGAAGTAAGAGGTCACAATATCTGTTAAGTACATTGGCGCTGGTTATAGCCCTCAATAAACAGTGCATATAACATAAATCATAGACACTAACTCTTCAGGGGTTAAATATAATAGCCATTTGAAAGATATTTTTTGTGATAATTTATTTGCGAAACTGAAAATTGGCATACCGAAGATTATGCACATAGTGTACATTTCCTTTACTCTAACTCCACTTACACATATGACTAGTCTTAGCACAGAATAAAATAATGTTATATACCGGTGTGTATATATATATATATATATATATATATATGTGAAGGTGTGTGTGACGGTGTGTACCCAAGGGAAGCAAGTCAAAACGGCCACAATCCAAAACAGTCTAGGTTACATTGGGTTAGATTAGGCTAGGCTAGGCTTGGTTAACCAAGCCTAGCCTAGCCTAATCTAACCCAATGTAAGGTGAGGTGATGTGAGGTTAGGTTGGGTTAAATTAGGTTAGGCTTTTTTAAGTAAAGTTTGGTTTGGTTAGGTTAAATTAGGTTTAAATTAAATAGAGTAAGGTTAGAGGATAGGGGACTGTGGCTGTTGTGGTTGTGGTTGTGGCCCTTTTGAATTGTGGCCATTTTGACTTGAAACCGTACCCAAACACACATGAACACAACTCCTAGTCAATTGTAAAATGCAGGTTGGTACTTCTGAGGAAAAATAGTGCATTTACAATATCACTTAATAAATGGTATATAACAAAATAGAAATAGAATACAGATTAATATACCGTACAGTATTTGTTATTATGCTTATACATTAGTGTACTGGACCACATAGGGTATTGTAATAATATGCAAGTTACTTTATACAGCCACAAAGAGGTCACCGGACATCTCAACCAGGAGACCATTGCAACCAGTAGCTCTCAACCAGTGCAAAGCCAACCAATACTATTTTTTTTAATGTCCCAACTCTACAGTACCTCCAGACTATTTAACCCCTTTATTACCGAGCTGTCGTTTCCATTGTATTCTGGTTATGATTAGACAATTCTATTTTGCTTAGGAAGGACATTAAGCAATTAAAAGGCTTCAAAGTATCTCAAATCACCCTTTTAACTACCACAGATCCTTCCTTAGCTATATATATAAGCCTCTAAATATTTTTGAAATAATATAACAAGTCATGCTCAGTAATGAAGGGGTTAAATTAGATTAAGGTTAAGTTAGGTCAGGTCTGTAATTCGGTACGGGTTAGTTTGAGCCCTGGTTGAGTTGGCACTGGTTGAAATGGCCTACTGGTCGTCATCCGAGAACCCCATAAAGATCTTCCAAGTGAACACAGGAGAGAAAGTGATCACATTGCTTTCAGACCTCATCAAGACTATTATCCCTTTGAAACAGAGGGTGACCTTTTATATATTATTCTATCTACCTTCAGATGATTTTAGTCATCGCAAGATGGAATTCTCTACATCAATGGGCTAATAAGAAAAGTTTTAACCCTTACATTCTTCAAGGCCTTCAATGTATGTATTGTATACAGTATATTCTTAGAGGCCTTAAAATGTATGTATATATTCATAGATGCCCTTCCTAAGTTGAATAAAAGCTTCTGATGGTATCTAGAATAGACTGAAAACAGACAATCTGATTCAAGGGTTAAAAGTTCTTTTCTTCCATGCTATACAGGTCCCATATCCTTCATGTGATACTACAAACTACTGGATTCCCGACAAGAATCTGGTTTTCAGTATAATTATTATACTTTATATATACCTTCACATTTGAAGACCAGAGCTTAATAATTAAACCTTCACCTATGGTATCCAAATGAGCAATAGAATAAATAGGAATAAATTTTAACCTCTCTGGAAATGCAATTAATATAGATTACATATCTGTAATAAGCTCTAAATGACATGTTCTTTTATCGTTGTAACAAACAAAATTGTTAGCATTTAAAATATTTATAAAATAAATACTGTACAGTAATTCAAAGATCATTTGTTACTGGTCATAAACACATTTCTGTATTATTTGCCATATAGGCCTACTATTATGTACTGTACACTAGTGTCCTTTCACTTTCTGTATCACAATGCTTATACTAAAGCAATGGGCCCATCAAAATATCTTTAGTATTAAAGAGTCAGTGAAAGAACTGTACCTAAAGTCTTTTAACTATAATTAAGCAAAAAATATAGACCCCTAACACCTCGGAACTCAGAAAGAGCTGGAGCAAATGGGCTGTAAATTTTCACACTACTGTATTTCCTAATGGTAAAAAATTCAGCTCAAATGCTCTAGTCCTTGTTGAGTAATAAAAGGTTAGTGGTCAAGATTTCTGGCCTAATCGTAGTAACATAAACTGTACCTAGTTACTGAAAGCAGCATTGTAGATACATGGACATACAGGCTTACAACATATGCTGCACATTCAAGTCTTACAGGCATTAACATATTTGCTGCACACTCAATTCTTACAGGGTTAAAATATATATGCTGCACACTCCATCTTTACAGGCTTACAGTATAGGCTGTACAGTCGGGGAATAAAGTCCTGTCATTCCTACTGCAATCTATGACCTCTGCTAATAGACAACTATGGAATCAAAGATAGAACACTCTCTCTGGGATTGAACCTGGCCGAATAATCACTTTAGCACCATCAACATGCCATTAATCACAGACAAGGTTAAATTGCTCGGCACTTATTTCTGGACAACAATTGTACCAACAAATTCAATTTTGTTTTCTTCCCACAAGGATCATAGACGAGCAGAATCGACAAAACTAATTTGCTCGACTGTACACTGAACTACAAATGCTTCGAGATGCCAGGCACTTTATCGTAGCTATGTAAAGCTAGTGTCACACAACTAATTTATACCGGCGGACTTCCTCAGGGTCCCGGGAGTCGGAGTAAATAATGCACCAAGGGGAGTCTATTATACGGTGATGTTTGCCATTTATGATGGACTCCCAAATTCTGTGAAATTTTTAGCACCATTCCAGTCAAGATGAACTTATAATAAATTGACATGCCCCTTATGATTCTGGGCCCGGATACTAAGAAATATTTGTGAATTCTCTTGACTCTACATACTGCATATCTTGATAGCTGACATCTTACTTCTCATGCCAACAATAATCAAAACACGTCATAACTACGTACAGTAACTTACGATTGCCTAATTACCGGTATTCAAGGTATGAGAAAGTTATGACGTTGAAAGCATTATAGATGTTTCGTCACAAATCGTTGTCTCTCATCTCATTGTACCTTTTAAGACCACCTTTTCAGTATCCGGGCCCTGACACCTCATAGCAGATGTCGGACCTTGATACAAATCTGCTGGTAAAATTGATGGCGTGATGCTGACTTGAGGCGACGGCACACGCGCAATTTTTCCAGCGTTTTTTCTGGCCTGCTACCGATTCTGGTTACTGTATCACTATTCAACACTTTTTCACTGATTATGCTTCAACTACATGAATTAAATCTGGCTATCACTATTCAACACTTTTCCACTGATTTAGCCTTCAATTACATGAATTGTGTGATCACAATCAACACCAGGTACAAACTTAACACTAGAGTTAATTCATTGACCTGTGTGAGTGATTTAGGTGTTTTGATCCAAGAATCACAAGCAAAATTGGATACTGGCTCATGAAACACCAAAAAGGGCTGTTGTTTTTTTCCAAGATTCTCTCGCCAACATAGATACCGGCCAGGAAAGACGCCAGAAAAATGTCCGGGTGTCGTGGCCCTTAAGAGTATACAGTACTCAGGAGAGCAGGGACAGAGATTACACCTACACAGCAACACTACACAGGGCTCAGGTTTTGTCTCGGGGTGTAGGGTGGTGAACTGTACATGGAAAACTTCTCACATCGGGGGGCGGTGGTGTGAGATTCATTGGGCCATTATCATCAAATATTGGGAAGGGGTTGGCCGGACAACTTAACCAGTAGCTCTCAACCAGTGCCAACTCCAACAATACTGTTAGGTTAGGACATTTTAGTACTGGTTTAGATGGCCCTGGTTGAGAGCTACTGGTTGAAATGGTCTACGGGTCGAGTTGTCCGGAAACTTGGGAAGGAGCTCACTCTCCCCTTGTTTTATTTTCAGTGGGAGACAAAGAGAGTCATTGGGCCATAGTCATAAGGGTACCCATACACACTCCATATGCCCTCTCCAGTAGCATGCACAATCAGGATAAACTAAGTGTGTGTGGGGTTAATTTAGTTCAATATTTAGCCTGAATGAGTACTATCTTGACTAAATTAACACCAAACATGCTCAGTTTTGCCCGAGAATGGGGAAATGTGCTGATAACCGAAGCAATAATGGGGCCCTTTAACCCCTTCTGTACCGGCGACGCCAATTTTGTTTTTATTCTAGCTATATTTAGATGATTTTCTGCGGTTTCAAACGGCCCTCCAGCAATTAACAACCTTCAAAGTATCTCATGTAACCTTTTTTAACTATCTCTGATCCTTCTTAAACTGCACAAAATCATATAAATATAGCTAAATAAGATTTGAAAAACGTCGCCGGTACAGAAGGGGTTAAATATAGGAAAGGAATACACTCTCAATTTTCCTGTTTAATATATTCAAAGAGGGGTAGGGAGTGCAACCCCCATCCTATTTTTTAAGACTATGGCTCACTGTCTCACTCATGCATGTCTTGCTCTGATATGATGCATATCCTGAAATATTAATGTATACTGAGCAGTCTTTTGCAAGGGTAGACATTAATGCATAGAATATACAAATATTGATATGCATGTAATGTAAAAATGTTATGCCAATATTACTTTGATATTCAATCTTGAAAATATGAACACTGATCAAATACAGTACAGTACTTTACTTTATATTTTGTATATAAAATATACTACAGTATAGGTAGCGCCATCGAAGTTGACAATAATCTTGACCCCTTAACTTCTTATACTTCGAAATGAATGAAAACAATCGGGCTGACGTTTCTATCATTTGGGAGGAGTCCACCAGGAAATGGGTGTGGATATTTACATGTTTGCTCTAGGCCCTTTGGATTTACAGAGAAGTCAGGGATCAAGATTATTGTCAAGATCATTGGCGCTACCTATAAAAGACTTACAATGTCAAAAATGTGTACAAAGTTCCTTCCTAGTGGCTTTGTTGACATGCAGCCAGATGTGGAGAACAGGTTTATCAAGTGGGGTCTTCAAAAGGTGAATGTACACGAAGGTTTTCTCCACCAAATTTAAATCCGCATCTTTATTCTGGCAACATTTTGGGATGACTGCGCTGGTATTGGCAACTAGCATAAAGGTAGAAAAATGTAGGTGACAGAATTCTTGTATATATGTATATACTCAGGCACATACCCCACTGCTGGGGGGTGGCCGACACAAGACAGAGTCTGAACAGAAACAACATTTAAAGTTTGTATTCTCAGGGTCCAGGACCACTTTCGAGTTCCCTCGCCTGTTTCTCTGTCTTGTTGAGTAGGAGAATTATACAAGGGGAGGAGGATTCCTAGCCGCATGCCCCCTGAAGGAAAAGTAGGACAGTAAAAGAGACAGACAGAAACAGCTAAGGTTGGGTCGAGGATGCCAAACCTCACACTGGGTATGACCAGCCCTCGCACAGAATTCTTACAAACATATATTTTAGAAGCTGCCAGATCAAAGTTGCAATAACAATTGTGGGAAAAAGCCCTCCTGTTTATCCACCATTACAGGTCTGTACAGTACATTCAAATAAATAGATACTGTATTAGTACAGTGATATGAATGCTTCAGAGGATACAATGCAGTATGAAAGAGTACCGGTAATGTATTTCTCTAGTGTAACTGTTGTACAGTACTGTATAGAAAAGCAAAAGGATGTTAATGAATACAGTACCTATACAATTTGATTCATGAGAAAAGATAGCTTAGCCAAAACAAATATAGATGACAAAAGTTGATACAGTAATACTAAATTATATATCATTGGAGCAATAACATTTCAGAGTTTGGGAACATTTGAAATATACTTTTAAGTCATTATCAATATAATCAATTAAGCTAAATCTCCAAATGAGTCCTGTTGCAATTGTAACTTTCCAGTACTAATGTTACTCAGAGAGTGATGTTGATAACATTTTATATTGGTTAATATGAGATGACTCCTCTGGGGACCCCCTTATTACCCTATCCTTGGACCCCAAAATATGATTTCATTTTTGTCAATAATTACGGGGAGACTGACCGTTTGTTTGGTCTATTAATTAATTTATTCACATATTTTTTTAGTTTCCTCCCTAGACCTCCATCAAGCTGAGAAAAACATCCCCATCCCCTTCAAGATAAATTTGTAAATTTTTCGGTAGAAAAATGTCCCGGCTGAAGGCCGATTCCTCTTAAAATTGCAGGCTCGCTATCGCTCGCCAGGATATAATCGACACCTACATGGCACGAAAGGTCTTAAAATTTACAACGAAATGGGGCGAAAGGTGTTAAAATCGCCAAACTAATGGGCCGAACGTCTTGTAATCTCAAAACTAGGGAGAAGGGGGTACAGAAAAACGGTCTGCTTCCCCTTAAGATGTTGAAGTTACATTCACAGTACAGTACAGTAATACTTGCTTGTTAGTCACTGATTTCACAAGGAAATTTTGGAAATAGTATGAACCCAATGGGAGGTAAGGGCCTTATGTTGTATGTACATATGTATGTATATACTCAGGCACATATAATAATAATTTTATGAGTTATAATGGGAAAGGGAAAATAGTGCCAGATTATTGAACCATATATGATCAATTATGCACCTTGTACACTTTAAAGTATTCTGCACATGAGACCCAAACCTGGCAACTAGGCTTCTGCAAGTGACATGCCCCAGCGTGGACACTGTAGGTAGCGGCACACGGACAGTTATTTCTGCATTTGTATCCTTTCTAATTGGTTGCCGATTCTGGGCATCTCTTTTCACCACATTCTCACTTATATTGCCTACATATACCCGATTCATATAAGGTCATCATCAATTCTAGGTAACAATTTAATACTAGAGTGCTTAATTAATGTGTGTGAAGGACATCAGTGTTTTTAATTGTGAACCACAAGCCAGAATCGAATATGGACTATTCAAAATGCAAGAAAATTAGCCGTGTGACTCTGCCAGAGTCTAGCAATATACTACTCTCACTGGCAACCAATGCTGCTACATGCACACCGCAAAACTCAACCAATACACATTTCAACCATGAGCTCTCACCAATGAAAACTAATCCATTACTGCATGCATGGTGAACCTCAATCACCGTGAGTTGGCACTATTGGTGGCGAAATAAGAGAGGGGAATCTCCAACTGCAATACTGTAGTTATATAGGAGCCCCTGGCTCCAGCACCACCTTTCTACCTCTAGACATTTTGGGACAGTGGTTAAACAGTGGCCCTCTGCAGGGCCAATTTATGTTTAAGTAGCCTGTGCCTCACTCATACCTAATATGCTTACCACTCACTGCACTCAGTGAAGTCAAACAGTTACCAGGGTAGATATTGTTTATGCTGTCACTTATACAGAACTGCACTGGTTTACAGGGGCAGCAGCACTATATACAAGTGAGTGGATGAGGGTGTCACAAGCCTACAACACAGATACAAAACTTTGTTTTCACTAGCATTTGGTACTGGTTTAGATAGCCTTGGTTGACTTGTCACTGTTTGAAATGTTCTAGAGGTCGAGTTGTCAGAGAACACTGTTACACTGCTAGCACATCAGTAGTAAAACACAGTGCTGCATTACAAGATGCCATTTAAAAATTAGGTTTCTCCTTTATACCAAGAAAGATTTTATAAATGTATAAAAAATCATTCAAGCAGTAGAGGGGACTAATTTATATACTAAGTACTTTAGCAGCTTTAACTATTTGGACAACCTGCATGGGACTACGTCATGTAAAGTCTATTCATTATGACTATAGTCCATTATAATTAGACCAAAAATCTTGAACCCTAACATCTGTAACTCAAAAAGGGCTGGAGCAAATGGGTTGTACATTTCCACACCTGTTCCGTGGCTGACCCTTCCTAAGTGGTAGAAATATTAGCTCGATTACTCTAGTTGTTTTTTTAGTTACAGTGGATATTGGTCAGCATTTTTGGCCAACCTATAATGAACAGGGTATAGTCAAGAAAATGTGACCGTAGCCTCTTGTAAATCAGGAAAGGTTGGAGCAAACGGGCTGTACATTTCCAGAATTATTTACCAGATAATTCTTCCCAAATGATAGAAATGTCAGTTTGATTGTTCATGTCCTTTAAAAGAGGACTGGGATAAACTATAGGCCAGAAATCCTGACCCCTAACCTTTCGAGTTACCAAACTGATATTTCTACTTTTAGGAACAGTCTAGCAGTAAAAAGACATGGAATTTTACAAACTGTTTGCTCCAGGCTTCTCAGAGTAACCTTTGCCTTGGGCATCATGATTTCTGGCCTAGTCATACTGAATAGCCTACAGAACATTACCAAATTAATAAAAAAGTGTATCAGTAATTTATAATTTTGTAAATTGAATATATGTTTTTGTTTTAAATATTAAAGGATACTGTACTGTGTATTAAATAAAAATACTTTACATTGTTATGAAATAGGCTGCAGGATCACCATTTCACAAGTTCCGTGACTACTCAAGAGGCACGGGATAGTAACCCTTTCAAACAGACGATGGCCTCTTTGATATATTCATATTACCGCCAGATAATTTATTCAGCATAGAAAGGACCTTAGGGAATCAACCAGTTAGTCTATTTTAATTACCCCTGTACATGCAGTATATTACATTTATTAAAATAAATCATTAACTTTTTGAGGTTTAAGACAGTCCCAGCCAAAAATATAATCTTTGAATGGGTAATTTCCAGACAGGAATAACAAATAATAATAATAATATGTTTTTTTGTTTCTCAAAAGCGCCAGCTCTTCTAAGGAATTCGCTAGTGCTCGCAACTCATTAATACAAACTCCATCAACAAAAATACCAGTCACTAAACTCTGTAGTTTTCTCTCACAGTATCAAGATCATAGCTATTTAAAAAGAGAAAGGTCTTAAGCTGCACCTTAAAAGATTCAACAGAGGTCAACCGTCTTATAGACAGCGGCAGTTTGTTATACAACCTAGGAGCCACGTAGGAAAACAACCGGTCGGAGAAAGATGACTGGTGTACAGCCCTTGGTTCTTCGAGACAAAAACGATCATCCTCAATTCGTAAAAACACATCAGAATGCACTGATGGACGCTTTAGCAATTCGGCAAGATAACTAGGCATGAGAACTTTAAAAGTCAGGAGGCATACAGTAATTTAAATTCTACTCTTGCCTTAACCGGCAGCCAGTGCAACTCGATTAAAAATGCAGTAGTTGGAGTTCTCGGTGGAAGAGCAAATATAAGCCTTGCTGCCTTATTTAACACAGATTGAGCGGGTGCCCAACCCTGAAAGGGGTTGAAATAGGGGAGCTATCCCCCCGCCAAAGGCGGCTTTCTAGGGCCTTTTCTAGCTGATGCTGAGAGGATTGGGTTCTAGTCATGTGGTGATGGGCTGGTCTATCAGAGTGAGAGCTGAGCAATCTCTGCCATACCCATAGCTTACTCTGACTTTTCCTTTAACTTATATATTTTCTAGATCTCAAGTGACGGCGTTTCTTCCGTGGATTGACCTCCCAATCTACCAAGATTGGAAGCCAAAGCGTCACATTTTTCCCTTGCCCCTCAACTCTCTCTTCATAATTGCTGAGGGGCACAGGGCCCTGGGTGGGGCTTTGGTTTCCCGGGCGTTTCCGCACCCTCCTCAGCCCCCCGCCATGGAGTGGCTTTGGTCACCCAGGCTTTATTGTGGTCGGCGGGGAGGGTTCTGTGGGGGCACTCAGTTATGGCCTTGGAATTGCTCGGGGCCTTGGGGCTGTTCGGCCAGGCAGCTTGGGGAACAACAACAACAACACAGATTGAGCCTTCCTTAATAGATAATTAGGAAGACCAATCCATGGTGCATTACAATAATCAAAGGGCGAGTGCCCAACCCCGAAAGGAGTTGAAACAGGGGAGCTATCCCCCCGCTAAAGGCGGCTTTCTAGGGCCTTTCCTAGCTGATGCTGAGAGGATTGGGTTCTAGTCATGTGGTGATGGGCTGGTCTATCGGAGTGAGAGCTGAGCGAGTTCTGCCATACCCATAGCTTACTCTGACTGTTCCCTTTACTTATATATCTTCTAGATCTCAAGTGATGGCGTCTTTTCTGTGGATTGACCTCCCTACTGCCAACCTAGAAGTTGGCAGATTGGGAGCCAAAGCGTCACATTTTTCCCTTGCCCCTCAACTTTCCCTTCATAATTGCTGAGGGGCACAGGGCCTTGGGTGGGGCTTTGGTTTCCCGGGCGTTTCCGCACCCTCCTCAGCTCCCTGCCTTGGAGTGGCTTCGGTCACCCGGGCTTTGTTAGTGGTAAGCAGGGAGGGTTTTGTGGGGGCACTCGTTTATGGCCTTGGCCTTGCTCGAGACCTTGGGGCTGTTCGGCCAGACAGCCTGGGGAACAACAACAATAATCGATATGAGAGAAAATCATGTTGTGAACCAATGTCAAAAGACACGATCTGTTCAGAAACTGTCTCACAGAGTATAGACTTCTGATGAGAAAGTTGCATTTCTTGACCACTATTAACTCCCAAAGGTCAGGGGAGGATATCACCGTAGTGCCTGGCGGGTTTATTTGCCGAAAATTACCTTCATTCCATGCTCTTTTTCATGCATATTTGTTTTTAATATTAGTTTAACCAGACCACTGAGCTCCACAAAAGAACTCTCATAGGGCTGGCCCGAAGGATTCGATCAAGATTATAACTAAACGAGTCAAGATAGATAGGAAAGGGCAGTAGGGGAACACATCGAGGAAGGTGAAAACACGCAGACATTTCTCGCCATTTCACCAGTTCAGCCGGACCACATGACCTCCACATCAGAGCTCTTGTTGGGCAGGGCCGAAGGATGAGGTAAGAACTGCTACACCGCAACACCAACCAAGAAGTGATCAGGGCGAAGAATGAGAGATCAAGTTGAAGGTAGAAAAAATCACATCGAGAAGCAAAAATATGCATTACCGAAGGTAATTAAGTCAGTTCGGCCACATCAGCAACCGAAGAGACAAAACGGGTCAGGAGTCAACTACCTAGCCAGGCCAGGGAGAGATGAGATATAGGCTGCCCGAGGACAGCCGAATGGGACAGAATAAGAATAGAAGGGGAAAAACATAGAATGAGGAAAGAAAAACTACTCAAAATTAGTCAAGCTGATGACCAAAGCTCGAAGGGAGAGGGAGGGAAACAACCCTAACCCTCCCCCATCAAGCCCGTCTCCGGCCCCGAAGCCCCCCAACCGCGCCAAGGAGAGTAGTACCAGTTTTGTTTTTTTCATGCATAAGCAAGAGCCAGAGCGTAATACAATTATATATCCGTGAAAGTGCAAAGGTAGACCTTTCCAATGAGACCTGAATCATCCTTGTACGACATCGGGTTATCTTGCAATGATCATGCAACCGAAGGGGAAAATCGCCAAAAATAAGATATTTTGGCGTTTTTTTCCGTGTATGAGAGGTGTAGGAGGCGAGGGAGGTATAAGGTAGATCCCAGTACGTGGCGAGTGGACCAAGCCTGCCTGTCATCTATGCAACGCCCGGTCTCTCTCTCAGCACTCATACTAGCCTAAAAAAAGGCGTCCGTTATATGACGGGCACCGTACAGATGGCCAATTTTCTCTCTCTCGTCATATGACGGTCACCGCGAATTGAGGGTTAATATGTTCGGCAAAGAACACTTTATAACAAAAGATATTCTTAAAATCTACAAAGAAACCAATAATTTACTTTAAAAGATTATTCTGACAGAATCACAGGTCCTTCCAAAGTTAAATAAAATCATCCGTAGGTACAGTAAATAGAGTAAAACAAACATTGGCATAATGTGCTTGAAGGGGCTAGAGTCATTGATGTTCTATATATATATATAAGCATGAAACTTGTACAAGGCTGAACAAGAGCTGATTAAATCCTACACCAAATACATGTATTACAGCCTGAGATGCACTAAGACACAGGTCATGAATAACAAAAGCAAGTTTCATTAGTTTCTCCTACTGTAAGATCTAGGTTCCATCTTACAAAAACTCACTGCTCACTAATGGAATATGAACTGTAACCTGGAAGTACATTCAAGTTACAGGTAAAGAGAGTGGTGCAACTGGCCACTAAATGGGCTTGGTAATTGTTTATTACCACTTGTTGAAGGTGTTATGAAAACGTACAACTGCAGATACTGTGTATGGATACTGGACTATCGGGAACAGAGTACTCAGCCCAGTGGTCATTTTGGCCCTGGTCACCGTGGACCCTCCTTAGCATTGTTTTTGAGTCGGCAGTCCCTAGTTAAGAGAGTTAGGATAATGAACTAAATGATAATAATGGCTGCAATAATTAGTGACTAATGGCCAGGGTTGTGGAATTGAGAGTCAGATACCGAGTATGGACTACAACAATACTGTATACAGTAAAACCTCGCCCATCCAGACTAATTTTGGGAGAACCCTGTCTGGATCAGCCAAAAGTCTGGATATATATTCAGCCATCCAGACAAATCTGGATGGCTGACATACAAGTCTGGATATTTAACGCTGGATGTAAACAATACGTGTGGTAACTTATATTCGTCTTGTTTGTATCTGGATTGACTTATTTTTCCCAAGCCATCCAGATAAATTTGGTTGGCTGAAACATGAGTCTGGTTCAAAATGCCTGTCCGGATCTCTTGGGTTTCCAGATCTGAGAGCACCTGATGGGCGGGGTTCTACTGTACATTGTTGTGTAGCGGTATCAAAGCCTAGCAGTTTACTCTCACATTTTGGGTTCGAATTTTGTCCTGGTTGTAACATTTCTATAAGCAAGCATGTGTATTTGTATGAATACAAATATATACACTGTAGAGTATATATTATATTGTGAAGTTAATATAAGTATGGATATTTAAGTGGAAGTGGAAGACCTGTATCCTAGGCACCAAGACTCACCACTGCCAGGGATGGAAACAACTTAACAGCTTCAAGCGATAGTCTATATCTTCATCACCTTAACCGGACCAGAAATTGTCATGTCCCTGTGTTCATTACCGAGCTGACTATATTAATAATATTAGTATAAATAGTAATTATAATTAATACCAACTCTTAATATGGAATAAATATGTAGTAGTTTCCTATTTCGCAATTAAATGTCAGGAAATCGGTTGCTAGGGAATGAAATTTCTCACCCAGATAAGATGAACCCGATATAGTGGGTCATCTTTTCTATGCATCTCTAAAAGCTACAGTACTTCTATAATGATGTGTCTTCTACAATACATATAAAACTGGCTCTAATATAATACCAATGTACAAAACCTATTCAAGGCAGCAAGTGGCGTACAAAATGAGACATTTATCAACCGGTAATGCAGGACATCCATCAGGACCGTCAAACTCAGGGTGTCAAACTGGAGCAATTTTGTGTGAAGACTTGAATGAATATGAGCAGGAATTATAATGTAAAACTTGCAAAATAAACAAACCAAAACTGGGACGACACAAGATAAACGCAAAGGAATTGAAAAAAATATATCATTAATTGAATTGAATTGAACTAATCAAAATTGCTATGAGGAAACAACACTTAATAAAATAAAATTTGAAATAAAAGAACACAATCCACCACATAGGGTGTACATTACTATATTACATGAAATAGCATTGTCTTGGCTATTTTATTACCTCCAAAGACATAATTGAAACTATAAACCATAATTTAATCTTTACATATACAATAAAGACCAAAAATAATGGACTCGGCTTTCGTTTGACACCCTGATCAAACTATATATGCGGAACATAAATTTCTATATCCATATACATGTACAGGTACTTTTCACAAAATATCTTTGCCTATCTAACAACATTATTCAATTATACGTCATAATTGATCATTTGTGAGTTTCGGGTTTAAGGAAGATAGAGCTGTAGACATCGATATTCAGTAGAAATTACCAAACTCATATGAGCTTTTGATGAGAAAGAATGTTTGTTGAACTTTATATATGCTTGTATATATAGTAATGCTTGTGTGCTTGCTTTTTATGGGCGAACTATTATTTGTTCTTCTCCTGTCACCTCTTTTTCCTTTCTTGTGTCTCCTGCTGATCCTCCCTACCCCTTGTGGGAGTAAGGGCTGGCTACTGACAGACTGACCTTTATATACAATATGCACTACCACCGCATTGTACTGTAGCTGGTAATTCGGCTAAATATCGATATACTTACAACTATAACTTCCTCATGGCCTGAAATTCGCAAGTGGTCAATTGTAGCGAGTTTCAGGCTATAAGGAATTTGGAGCTGTGGCCATCAATATTTAGCAGAATTACCAGCTAAAATAGTCATAATACATTTACAAAGACACAAAAACAACTTATACTTTTTATCCATAAAAAATTTTTTGCTTTTCTCTTTAATATCGATGTCTACAGCTCCAACTTCCTTATAGCCTGAAACTCGCAAGTGGTCAATTATATTACCGGTATGTTATATACTGTACCTTTAATTTCAAATACATATATATTAATACCACACATTATTTTTCTAATTTTCCTGACTGAGTAATCAAGGCATATTTACAAACCAATGCATAATCTAATAGTTCAATTTTTTTACAGAAGATTAATGTATGTTTTCAGTGGATACACAAAAACTTGTTAACCTTATTTAAGGCCTTTTTATAATTGAACATGGATTTTGACTACAGTACATCACAAGAAAACACTGCATGGATTTGATGACTGCACTGGTTTATGCTATTCCATGGCTCAATATTAAGGCCATATTCACAGTTGATTTAATTGTACTATTGGAACTTACCAATAACAGTACTTGCACAACAGTGCAAGTGAGATTAGTCCAATTATTTTTTAGGGTTAATAGATTAATTTTCACTGAATGAAAAATTGAAAGGTTTTGGTGGGCATCTTCTCTTCATAGACTTGCATAAAAATATTTTATCATAATCATCATCTTTCTTTTCTTCCTTCCCCAGTTAGGGAATTCAGAACTGGCAACTACATGATTCAAAGACAAACTAATATACTGTACAATCATTCTAGAGCGAGCAAAACTGACGTGGAATAGAAATTTTGATATTTGCTAACCCTTATCAATAACACAAGTCACCACTGCATCAAATTCGCCACATGTCCTAAAAAATGTACATGCCAGAGTATATAGATAGATACATAGATCAATGCCGCCTAGGGTTAGAGGATTAGACACTTAAGAAATATATCATTGACATAATTTTGAAGATGGTATAAAATATTAAAGATATGCCTGATTTTTTATAATTATATGGCTGTGGAAATCAATACTTGTCTGTTAGCGGTACTGTTCTTAAAGTATTTTAATCTAACCATATCCATCTTTATATATCCCTAAATAAATGTTATTATTAGCGAGAGAAATGTTCAGGAGTCACTTCATAATATTTTACTCAACTTCTAAATATTTTCATCTCTCATTCAGTGAAAAATATATACAGTACCTGATCATGCTTCATGAAATCTGTGTTCTGAATGAGTTCCGTAATACAATAAACTGAGTATTGTATAGAAAACAAAAATCTTTTTAATAAGTATGGACACTGGAACTGCATTGTATTTTGAGTCAGATTATCATATATTTATCAGTGTAAAGTTAAAATATGTTAGTCATAATATTTTGTGAAGTACATGAAGTATGTAAATATTGCTGATACCAATTATTGATCAAAACATAATTGGTACCGAGACATCACTTATTAGGCCGACTGTACATACTGTGAAATAATTATTATATAAATGCCAGCATATACTTGTGTTGTACAGCAAACTGCACTTAAATCCATGTCAGTGTTAAACTTTTACCATACATTTTCATTACTCACCTTTTTCTGGGTATATTAATATCTTATAATCATTATGGTGTACACCTACTATAAAATTATTGTGCACCCTTGGGTCTCAACTAACTCACAACAATCACCGAGACGGAGGAAGTGAGTGAGTGTTGTCAGAAGTCTTGGTCCAGCGTGTCCTATTGTTTACCGACAAAGGGGGTAATTGTAGACACGTGGGGCAATTGAGGGCAGTCCTTAAAACCCTTATTATTCCATATATAGGCATCTTTTCAATTGAGGGCAGTCCTTAAAACCCTTATTATTCCATATATAGGCATCTTTTCAATTGAGGGCAGTCCTTAAAACCCTTATTATTCCATATATAGGCATCTTTTCAATTGAGGGCAGTCCTTAACACCCTTATTATTCCATATATAGGCATCTTTTCAATTGAGGGCAGTCCTTAAAACCCTTATTATTCCATATATAGGCATCTTTTCAATTCATACATACACAACACCATTAAGCTATAAATTTGATAGAGACAGAAATCCTGAATAACTATAATTGAGGTTTAATGAACTGTCACCACTTGCCCCAGGCGTCTGCAAATACCCCCTTTGACGGTAGCTCCATAAGGGTGTACAATAATTATACAGTGGGTGTGCCAATTGCCTCGCAGTAATTGACCACTTGTGAGTTTCAGGCTATAAGGAAGTTGGAGCTGTAGACATCGATAGTAAATAGAAATGTAATGACAATGTAGGTTTCTGATGGCTAAAGAGTACAGTACATATGTTGAATTGGGTTTTATGTATTTATAAATTTAGTACAACCGTATTTATAAATGTAGTACAACCGTATTTATAAATGTAGTACAACCGTATTTATAAATGTAGTACAACCGTATTTATAAATGTAGTACAACCGTATTTATAAATGTAGTGCAACCGTATTTATAAATGTAGTGCAACCGTATTTATAAATGTAGTGCAACCGTATTTATAAATGTAGTGCAACCGTATTTATAAATGTAGTACAACCGTATTTATAAATGTAGTACAACCGTATTTATAAATGTAGTACAACCGTATTTTAGTTGGTAAATCTGCTCAATATCCATGTCCTTATAGAACGAAACTCGCAATTGGTCAAACCCAAGTTAGTTATGCTGTACTGTTCAACGGCTTTGGTAAATACCGGTATATACAGCATGGTCTATGTTCATGTCCTACCAAACACCATCACAGAACAGCACAGTATAAATAAACTTCATACTTTTCAAGGGCTTTTACCTTTGAGATTCAGAATATTAATCATCTTAAAGTTTCTTAATATAATTTCATAAAATTATAATTTCTTTAAAAAGTGTGCATTTATTATTTATCTTTCTCAGAAGTATATGATATATTACGGTAGTGTAGTGGATGCACCTAAAAAAAAAAAAAAAAAAAAAAAATGCCAAGAGTAACTTTCAAATACAACTTCTGTAACTATTGCCTTGCAGTTCTAAACTTCAGAGTACATAGTACAGTACTACTAAGTGCAGTTGCCCACATTTAATTGTACTCACTCCATTGTCGGATACATGGAAATAAAACTAGTACAGTATAATTAAATTACGAGTGAAGTTTGCTATGCAGTACATAGTTAATCAGGTAACAATTTTATAAAATTTTCTCATAAGTCAACCATAATTATACTTCCACACATAATCACACAGTGGGAGCCAATACATGTGGACAACTGTACATATCCCTACATTGTGCAAACCGCTACTTGTGGTACTTTTTAATAATTTTCTACCAATGTGCATATTATTGGTGTATAGAGGAAAAAAATATCATAAATATTACTTTTGGTAGACTGATCAATGCTATTACTTAACTTGTGCAGGTAATGACTACTATACCGGTACCAAGAATACTTTCCATCCTCTGAAGGGCATCGTAGCAATCTGAGTCAGGTTATCCTTTTTCTGTTCAGTAGATTATTATATTACCGTTAATCTATTTACTGTAATTCAATTCTATTTATTTATTTTTAACTTGTGCCTGTTCAGTAAATTATGTTACACTATTCAAATCAATTCTCAGTCAGTTATTTTATCACTTATCTATTCAGTGGATTATCATATTAATATTTTAATTCAATTCACTATGATAAACCATTAAGTACGGTGTGTCTTCTCACCAAAATCCTTGGTTATTAAAAGTAAGCTGCCTTGATACATTTTCTTCATACAGTACTTGCCTATTTTTTCCAGCCTCCTCCCTCACGGACATAATAATAAAACTTATCGTTGAAAATACCGACGCATTAATGAAAAAAATAATTGGAAATAGACTTCAATCTTTAGGTAAATGGGTGATAAATCATCTTTCGGTTCCTTAGCCTTCGTTTGACATGGCATAGACGACGCTCCTCCAACTTTTTTATGAATCCAGTCCTCAGTCCAGTCCTCCTCAGGTTTACTTCACACTTTCCAAGTTTCCAGGGATATATCTTTGGTACTAAATAGAGTTAAACCTAAAGGAGTTTCCATAGTTCTGATACATTATTTACTGGTACTTTTTTCAAGATTACTGACTGGGAGAAAATTCAGAATCAGACCTTTTCTAATCCATCCCTTACTAAAATTAATCTTGATGGACAATGGGGATAAGGCCGAAGTCTTTCTGATCTCCAACCTTTAACTTCAGAGCATTAATCGTCAGTTGCTATATTCAAATCAAGACTCACCCGTAAACTGATGATACATATAGATACATATTACCCTAGCATAGTCATCAGTTGCTTTATATCAAGTCCATTCTTATCCACAAACAGATTGATACATTTCACCCTACCTTTAACTTCAGAGCATAAATCATCAGTTGTTTTGTCCAAGTCAATTCTCCTCCATAAACTGATACTGTGCATTGATATACTTCATCCTATCTACATCAACCTAGCTGTCAATGATTAACTTGTGCCATAGAGTGACTCAAGACCTTCTTCCAAACAAGTCTTCAAGCTACAACTAGTGCTTCCTAAAACTTTCACTTATCAACATCGAGTGACTCGAGACCTTCTTCCAAACAGTCCTCAAGCTACTAGTGCTCTCTAAAACACTTCCACTTACCAGCCAACCCCAGCGATCTATCTACCTTCTTCAAGTTCGTTGATCGGAAGTAGATCCTTGGGCGACCTCTTCCGGCCGGCCTTCTGCTAAATCTTGATAATGGGGAAGCACGGGTGGGTGGTGAAGTCAAACTGGGGGCGGGTGGGGTCATCCGCTTTGTGACCTCCCTCCAGTAGCTTCATCACCACAAAGTTGGTCTTCACAACCTTCAGGAGCTGCTGCATCTGTAATATTATAATGTAAAACTCGCAAACTAAACAAACAAAACAAATAAACTATAATGTAAAACTTGCAAAATAAACAAACAAAAACAGGGACGACACAATATAAAGACAAAAGAACATATCAAAATCACTAATAACAAATAACAAATATATTAACACACTATTATCCATATTCTCACTCGAATCATTGGTGTTATCAGAAATTGAAACAGTTGCATCTGATGTCTTGATAACGTAATGGTTAGCTGTTGTAGATGTGTTTATTTTATACTAACCCACTGGGCCAGGGCCCTCATAAGGCTAGTGTTCGGTGAGGAGGTGCAAAGTCAAGTCATGTAACTGTCAGTAGTCAGATATCATCATATAGTTTGATGGCTCTCAGGAAGTGTCGGATAGGAGCGAAATTGAAGGAGGTTGACTCAGATAGTATAGAGTGGAAAGAGGCGTGCTGCAGGAATCGTCGTCGTTCTGGTTCATACACCGGACAGATACAGAGAAAATGATGGGTGTGACATAGTTGACACTCAGGCGGTGGATCGCGAGGGGTGGTCATCAAGTAACCATGAGTAAGACGTGTGTGACCAATACGTAAACGCGTTAAAACTGTCTGGTCCGCTCGACTTGAAGCAATCGACGAAGGCCACAAGAAAATGTCATCCTTAAGTGAACGGAAATTATTAGATTCAGGTTGTGAACGCCATTCAATACGCCATGCATCAAGTACGCGTTGCTGTAAGACCGGGAAAACATCCTTTGGCCTCTGGAGAATAAGAGAGGGAGAACCACGACAAGCCTCTTTTGCATGAAGGTCCGCGGTCTCATTCCCTTCGATGCCCACATGTGCAGGGATCCAACATAGAGTGAAGGAAAGACCCCCGCACTGTAAAAGGTGTATTTCATGTAAGATGGTCTTCACTAACGGATCGGTGGGAGCGTAATCGCATAACGCCTGCAGAGCGCTTCGAGAATCGCTGCAAATGACAATACGGGAATAGGTGTTAGGAAGCATGGAGACGATGGCCAGGGCCCCGTGGATAGCCAATAATTCTGCGGTAAAGACAGTGGAGTACGGATGAAGGGTGCACTGATAAGTATCATGCGTAGAAATTGCAGCGCAGCCCGTGGCTTCAGCCTGTTTCGATCCATCGGTGTAAATGAATTCAGCAGGGCCATGATCTGACAGATGCCACAGAGCAATGCTAACACATTGCAGCGGGTGAAGTGTAGCACACGCTTCTGCTAGGTGAAAGCAGACATCAGGGTGGGTAGAAGCCCACGGGGTAGTGAGGTGTGTGAGAAGAGGGAAGCGGGGAATGGGGATGTTGTAAGAAGCAAAGAGCTGGCGTGACAATAACGGGAAAGACGGTACGGCAGTGTGTAGAATTTCGGTATGAGTATCCTAGGTTTGAATCCTTGGAGTACCACATGTATTCATTAGTTTCATTGATTTAATTAATTAGGTATATTTGTAAGTTAATTGGTGGGTTGGAGATTATAAAACAATTCACACACTATTACCAATATTCTGACTCATATCCATAGTGCTATAACAAATCTAAACGATATTGTAAAAACATAAAACTACTGTATAGCAATCATACTATTATCAGTTAGGGGTCTCTAAAACTGTACAATACTGGAAAGTAATGGGGCTAGAAGGAAAGTAAAATGTATGCTTGTGCCAGTTGTGGTATATACTGACTTTAACAAAAAGTGGGATGTCTATCTATCTATTGCTGGACGCCGCGATCCCCGAAGGGGTGGGATGTGACAAGCTCAATAAGCACTTGATTTGTTTCATTGATCATAAGCAGCTGCCTGGATACTCTCTTAGTCTTAAATAACAAATAAATAATAAATAATATTAAGATTACAGTGTGGTATAGGTGGGTGGCACTAATCAATCAACTCACTTTTATACAGATTTATCCTATTCTATTATTCTGCTTGAGATGGAGACAACACAATATGTATGGGGTAGCTGAAATCTATATTGCTTCATTATTTCCATGGATTGGTACGTCAGTGTGATACCCACACATTCCATAACAAAACAGAAGTCAACTGGTGATCAAGTAAGCAGCATTAACTGTACACAAAAATACAGCTATAGTATATTTAACTTACCTCAGTGGTTGGCGTGTGTATTGTCTCCAGCAGAGTGCGTGCTTTGAAGAAATGGTTTCTGGCATCATGGTAAAGTGTGGCAGGAGATACAGGCTGTAAATAAATAAGAGAAATAACAATAATTACCGGTTGCCTTCGAAAATTACTCAATATTATAGTTCATAATATCTAGTACAGGAAATCATAATTTTGATAAGGACTACACACTTAACCAATTTTCCCACTAAACAAGTAAACTCTGAAACTCACTCTATCTTTCCCTCATCTTGCGACTTCAAGCTCCCCCGAGGGGTAAGCGGGCCTTCATCTTATGGTGGAGGAAAAAAATAATATGCCCCACACATCCTACTGCGTGTCGTACAAGGCAACTAATAGGGGGGATGGTGGTAGACTTGTGGACCAACAGCCATTACTATACAATAAAATCTTGCTATTGGCACTGTCATGGTATGGCACTACTGAGGCTGGTGAGGCGCGGATAGGTGCCACAGAGGCTCTACTAGTCTTGACGTAGACAAAGTGCCAACCATACTGTAGCAACACTCACACAAAGTCCCCCTGCAACAACTTGTACCTACAGTATCAGCATGGTGATGGGCTGGTCTATCAGAGTGACAGCTGAGCGATCTCTGCCATACCCATAGCTTACTCTGACTGTTCCTTTTACTTATATATTTTCTAGATCTCAAGTGACGGCGTCTCTTCCATGGATTGACCTCCCTACTGCCAACCTAGAGGTTGGCAGATTGGGAGCCAAAGTGTCACATTTTTCCTTTGCCCCTCAACTTTCCCTTCATAATTGTTGAGGGGCACAGGGCCTTGGGTGGGGCTTTGGTTTCCCGGGCATTTCTGCACCCTCCTCAGCTCCCCGCCTTGGAGTGGCTTCGGTCACCTGAGCTTTATTAGTAGAAAGCAGGGAGGGTTTTGTGGGGCAGCTCGGTTATGGCCTTGGCCTTGCTCGGGACCTTGGGGCTGCACGGCCAGACAGCCTGGGGAACAGCAACAACAACAGTATCAGCAACCAAACCAGCTTTAACAGTGCTACATAAAGACAGTGCTATAAGAAGACTTTACTGTATAGGAAGACCATAGGTCCGAAATTCCATCAACCACCCTTTTAGTCCCCTTGTACAATACACAGTAGGATATGTGGGGTATATTCTTTTAGTCCCCTTGTACAATACACAGTAGGATATGTGGGGTATATTCTTTTAGTCCCCTTGTACAATACACAGTAGGATATGTGGGGTATATTCTTTTAGTCCCCTTGTACAATACACAGTAGGATATGTGGGGTATATTCTTTTAGTCCCCTTGTACAATACACAGTAGGATATGTGGGGTATATTCTTTTTCTCCCCTAAATGTTGAGGCTCCTTTCCCTCAAGGGGAGTATCCTAGTTTCGAATCCTTGGAGTGCCACATATATTCATTAGTTTGATTTCAATAATTAGGTTTATTTGTAAATTTATTGGTGGGTTGATGATAATAACACTATGGCTTGTGTTGTACCAAAAAAAATATATAAAGATCAGTGACTCTGACCTGTGGGAAGTTGGACAGGTCGGTCATGGAGAGGAACTGGTCATAGTGAACAGGTGGCGGGGTCATCACCACACTGAAGGGCAGGAAGCGATGTTCATATCTCACCTGCTCACTGTCAAACTCCTGTAGCGGCAGCTTTACCTTCCCAGCCTCTCGCAGACCTAGCATGGCCTATAAATACAAATAAAATAACTTATATCTGAAACAATTACAAAACATATACAGTAATGATGCCCACATTTGCAATAGCTACATACATACCAACATACATAAAGTTTAAAGATAGTTTCGTCCACAGAGTGTGTGGTTTCAGTCTCACGTCCTAAATGGCGGCATTCCAAGCGACCATTTTGGACTGCCTCTATTGTCAAATTCTTCGTTTTGAGATCGGACCAAACTACCTGATACCACGTCTTTCTATGTCTACCCCTATGTGCAGCTCCCCTCACGTTCACAGTTCGGCATTTCTTCACCAAGCTCTGATAATCTATTCTCTCCATGTGTCCAAACTAACCAAGTCTGCTTGTGTGCAACACTTCACTGATACTCCTGATGGCCAGACTTCTTAGTTACTCACTTGATACCCCGTCCCTGAGGTTAATCCTACATATCCATCTCACCATTATCTTCTCATTCCGTTCCATTCTATTAATATACTCCACTTTAACCGGCCACGTCTCTGAGGCATAGGTCCTCGCACTCCTAATACACGAGGCATACACCTTCCCTTTAAGGTGACGTGGAACTCTGTGGGAGTCCTCTCATGGTAAAGAGAGGCAACAGCTCTCTAAACTTCCCCAAGCCACTTTTGATTCTAGCAATTGAGCTAACTCATTGCGCATTTTCGTAGGTACAGTACATATTTGATGCTTCTTTGGTTAGACTAGAAAGAATGTGAAAAGGAATACAGGAAAACTGCAAATAATATATCTACATTTTATTTATATATACTGTATATATATACCGGTATATATATATATATACTGTGTATATATATATATATATATATATATATATATATATATATATATATATATATATATATATATATATATACTGTATATATATAAAAAATATGTACAGCATAACTTAAATTTGTATATTTTATAATAATGACTATAAAAAATGGGCTTGGTTTTGGGACTGGGTTTGAAGAGTCCCTCGTTTGGCATCCTGTTGTGTGGCCTACCTTATAATACCCCCCACAGAGGTGCTGCAGGGCCTGGTTGTAGGTGATCTCCTTCCCATACGGACGGTGTTTCTTCCTGTTCCTGTTTCTGTTTTTAGAGGAGCGGCCACTCTTGCCTCTGTTGGGCTCATAGTTGGTCTCTTGTTCCAGTAGCATGGCATCAGCCCGGGACAGAGCACTCACAAGCCATACGTACACAAACTCGTACAGGTACCTGAAATGCCATGCAGGCATGTGCAAAGGATAAAAAGCCAAATAATTTACTGTAGATTATATGGATATAAGACCTATAAGAGTTCCGTATGGAGCTCAATGGACTGGTTTATCTGCTCTACATAACTAACTAACTAAGAAATAATTACTGTTTTAAACTTTGCATTCAATACAATTGTAAACAATAAATGCGGATTAAAATATGCAAATACTGAAATTGCTACTGTATTTCTATTTCATGATATTCTATTCTAAACCTTTATGAAACTAAGTACTAGAGGACTGGACTCAATTTCGATAGAGGTGCGAAACGTCACAAAACCTAATCAGGTTTACCAATTGTGGTGGAGGGACTAAACAACTGACAGTAGTTTGCTAGAATACATTTTGTCATGGTCCTATTGAGATTGGGAGGTAGGTCTCATGACCTTAGGGCATTTAGGTTTATCCCAATGAAGGCTGTCACGCTAAAATATTATGCTATTATTAATATATTTTGGTGTCTTTTTATCATTACCCCCGCCTCCCGCATAACAAGGCAAACAAGGACTTTCTAAACTGGCCCCAGATTGTATTACCGACAAACCATGCAAATATCTCTAAACGTTTGTGATACTAACCAATAGACGTAGTGGTACTCGTGGACAGCATAAAGCTCGAGTGTGAATCCTGTGAGGAGGTACTTGATCATGAGTCTGAGGGTGTGGTAGAGGACCCAGGTACCCAGGTATGCCAGGTGGGGGCGGGGTTGGTCGCTCTTCAGTAGGACGTTGTGAAGGTATGCATCAACCTTGTCTGCCTGTACACACAAGAAAAGAAAAAAAAAATTGTACATTTTGTCTTACGTACTGTAGACACATAAACTTATATGATTAATCCATTATGATACAGATAACGTTGATATAGGTAAATGGGAAACAGTAAAAATCTACAAATTTATGTAATTGATCCATTATGATCAGTTAATACAGTATAGATAAATTGGGTGGAGCAAAAACACAGGATAAAGCTCGACTTTCTATTCCTCTTATTATCATCAATAGTTTTAGGGTTTAAGTTTCATTGTGACTGTATACGATATAGCCTACTGTAGGTTAGCCTTTTAGTATGTAGGCTAAATACTTTTATATTTATACGTGATATTTCGGTATCATATTCTACAAATTATAGTTTCATTTATGTAAAAATATTGATTCTTTGATAAACATTCAGTTAGCAACGCACGTTACCGATAAGATATTGTCTAACCAGTCTGGCTTTCCAATCTTATATATGCTTATTCATAGTACCAATGCATGATGAATTTCCATAAATGAAGGGAAGTTACTAATTACAATCCACCGCAATGCATATCCTAAGGTACTACGGTATGGGGTTGAAGGTGGTCTTAAAATATTCATCACATCGTTTTCTAAGATTTATTTGCTGTCAAAGGGGACTGATAATATTCACAGATTTCACATTATCATGATTATCTATTTCCCTAAACCCCACGATAGTCGATGGACTACTGTACTGGCAAATTTGGATGATAATAAAAGTTGAATAGAGGAAAGATAGAGGAGGGAAGTGGATAAGATAAACAGAAGTTGACTACTCTGATTAACCCAATCAGTGCGGGTATATTCCCGCTATAATAGGGCTCATTCAGGCACTCCTGATTGCTTAAGCACGTGGCTGAATGAAATTAAATGTTTGCAGCAAAAAACTAGAAAGAAAAGCTATCAAATGACATTTGAATGAGCTGTGTAGAGTGCGGGGTTCACCCGTAGCGTTACTACTGTACAGACATCGACAATATTCGCTAATACAGTAATTAGCAATGTCGCGCTACATTTGCCTATTAGCGAGGTGATATGTACAAGTAGACTTGGGATGGTATGGACATGTGGAGAGAATGGATGAACAAAATTGGGTGAAAAAATGCAGGTCTGTGATTGTGGAGGGAGCTGCACCAAGGGGTGGACCGAGGAAGACCTGGGATCGGACTATACGTGCCGATCTCAAATCCAAGAACTTGACAAGTGAAGCAGCTCTTAACAGGGTTGCCTGGAATGCCGCCATTAGGACAAGAGACTGAAACTGCACTTATGTGTGGAACACTCAGTCTTAAAATTTTATGTATGATGTATGTATGTATGTAACACTGAATATATCTCGCAAGACATGGGGTGAGTTTCTCAGTGCCGTGGCAGACGAACCGGAGAGTGGACGGGGGCCTGCCGCGCTCCTGCTCACTCGCACTCGTCTCCACAGGCTTTAATGCTTATAAATGTTGCCCGGGGAGGAAGGGGTAAATTGCAGGACGTACCTGTACGGTTCCACCAGTGTAAGGATTGGACGATATAAAAAGAAATAGAAGATTTTGATCAGATGAAGTCGAGAGGCAATGCACAATGACAATGAGGGGCACTGGATGATACAAAAGTTATAAGTGAGAAGGTGGTGGAAATTAGTGAAAGGGCCAGATCCAAAAGTCACACAAATCAGTACCATTAAAGGGGACAAACATTCAGTAAAATCTCTAATGAACAGCTAGTAAGTGATATGGCAACTCATGAATCACGGTTATAATATCAAAATAATATCTCAACAACAATAACAAAACAAAAATCTTGTAGATTATAAATATAGCTAAAAGTCGTCTCAAATATTAATGATTTTCACCCCAGCCCACATTTAAGCAGGCACTACACAAGACATTAGTTTAAATATAATAAATAAGTTCCACACCTCATCCTGCAACATAGCAAACTCCTCCAGCAAGTGGGCCACTTTATCCCGCTGCCGGGCCCGGTTGTGGCCGCACGTCTGGACCAGCTGCTCAAACGGACGTACGCACCGGCTGAAGAACGAGTCCACGTACTCCTTTGCCTGCATGGGAGAGTCACACGTTTATGATAATATTTTACAAGTCTATTTTTCCTTCTTTTTAACATAAAGGAATGAAGGTAGGAATAAGAAATTAAAATAAAATCCATGTACTTTCTATAAATGTACAATATACTAAGATAACCCCCCTACTCCAACGACGTACAGCGCGGTGCCGCATAGTGCGAGAAATTAGTCGATACAGTGCGTCGCACTATGTGAATTCGCACTATGTGAACAACGCATCCTATGGGAATGTTGTTGTTGTTGTTCCCCAGGCTGTCTGGCCGAACAGCCCCAAGGTCTCGAACATGGCCAAGGCCATAAACGAGCGCCCCCACAAAACCCTCCCTGCTTACCACTAACAAAGCCCGGGTGACCGAAGCCACTCCAAGGCAGGGAGCTGAGGAGGGTGCGGAAACACCCGGGAAACCAAAACCCCACCCAAGGCCCTGTGCCCCTCAGCAATTATGAAGGGAAAGTTGAGGGGCAAGGGAAAAATGTGACGCTTTGGCTCCCAATTTGCCAACTTCTAGGTTGGCAGTAGGAGGTCAATCCACAGAAAAATGCAGTCACTTGAGATCTAGAAGATATATAAGTAAAAGGAACAGTCAGAGTAAGCTATGGGTATGGCAGAGATCGCTCAGCTCTCACTCTGATAGACCAGACCATCACCACATGACTAGAACCCAATCCTCTCAGCATCAGCTAGGAAAGGCCCTAGAAAGCCGCCTTTGGCGGGGGGATAGCTCCCGTATTTCAACTCCTTTCGGGGTTGGGCACCCGCCTATGGGAATAAACGTAATTGGTCGATCGGTCCTCCATATAGCACATATATCTTTCCTTATATCGTTATTTATACTGACACAAACATACAAAGAACAAATGTTACTGATAAATATAGCATATCAATGGTAAATTAGACCTTTCCTTACCTTAAATTCTACACTTGATATGATCACAAACCCGAGAATGCGAGCTAGCGTCACACAGTACGGGGTAAAAAATGTCTGACTGACTAGCCTCTCTCCATGCCCAAGCTGCTCAAACACCAGCGATGCCACAAGTCAGGCGGGAAATTTATCGCACTGTACAAATTTTGGCCGCACTAATAGAAAACTCCCCGGATTTAACCCATATTGACACCCGACTCGCAACAAAAGATCGTACTGTATTTGCATTGGTTGATAATTTGTGCTAATATTTTCATTGCTCGCACTAATCGAAATTTACACTGTTTGAACTCGCTTTATACGGGACCTAGCTGTGTGTGTGTGTGTGTGTATATATATATATATATATATATATACCGTACAATACGTCGAGGAGGTCGAACGCAGCCAGTGCCAACAACATAATATGTCCGTAACTTTTAAAATTCTTGAAATATTTGTAAATGGGATTTTGTCAAAACATATTTGGCGTCCCGTAGGCAGAACCCTGACTGACCAGTACCAAAAGTATAAGTAACTTCTGACTTGCCATGCTCCACAGCCAAAATTGTCAGCCTAGTTTGAGTCTTATGTGTGACTCTATGCTTTACCGACTTCTTGTATGAAAGAGATGAAACAGTGTATGGAATTTGTGCTGTACCTAGTATCAGTGCATTACCACAAGCCCACCGAAACGTCAATAAAATACCCTCATTGTTCCCTGATTAAATAGCACTGTATGAATATTCCCATATTCAAAATATGCTATAGGGGTGCAATGCCTAGTGAGTTATCTGCTCAACAGGTGGCGTTGTGTGTGTGTAAGTGTGAGAGTCCGAGTGTAGGGGGTGAGACAGTGAAGCACGGGAACGAGGTGGCTTCAGAGATGGGGTCGTTTCGGGCCATGAGTGAGCACCGTGCCTCATGTGAAGGCAAGATGGCAGGTGCTCGTTGTACTCTACATGCTTCACATGTCTCACTCCCTAGACTGGAACAAGACCTCACAGGCTTCACTGTTCATTGTAAAGCGGTGAATGTTAAGGCTCTCAGCCTATGCCCGAGAGGAAGTAAGTTGGAATATAGAAAAAAAAAAAAAAAAAAAAAAAAAAAAAAAAAAAAATATCATAGAGAAGTGTGTATATATGTACAATATTTGCAAATAATTTTAGTAGTGATGGAGGAATAAAATAATTATAAAAAAAAATATTACAAATAGTTACTAGTGTGAACAAATAACAAGTGTTGGCCTACTTACTCATTATAACTCTTGCTGTCTACCAATGGCAAGACGTGGGATCGAAAAGCAGTCAGATACGCTACCGACCATGCCACGGGCCACTTTTAATAATTGGTTCCCAGACAATTCAACCATAAAGTCATTCCAACTTTCAAACAGTGCCAACTTAAATGTCCTACAGTATTGGTCTAGTTACAATGGTTGAGAGCTACTGATTAAAATTAAATTAAATTAAAATTAAATGCGCGGAATTTCGGTGTGTGTATCCTAGGTTCGAGTCCTTAGAGTGCCAAATGTATTTGTTGATTTCATTAATTGAGTTTAGAAGTAAAGTTGGTTGGTGAAAAAATAAGAATACAGTAGTCTAATTTTTCTAGCTGATGTTAAATTGACATGCTCCCATCTTGTTTACTCAGTTATTTCGAAGATTCTGTAGCTAATTATGTTGTTAATTATGAAAAATTGGCAGTATATAACACAGAAACATAGTAGTCACCGGGTGGATGGGACTCTTTAGCCTTGGTCGGCAACTCATCTAGGGGAGACAACCTTATACAAATCCGGGTGGATGGGACTCGTCAGCCTTGGTTGGCAACCTGTCTAGGGGAGTAAACCTGATACAAATCCGTACTGCTTACCTAAGGGTAAGGCAGGTTAATGGATGGATTAGCCGAACACCACTGTAGAAAAATAGTGCTAACAAGATACACAGAGGGCCTCGGAGTAGGACGGATTCTAAATTGAGTGGTCAATCCTGTAAGTCCTTCACTAAACTGGCTCGGGTTGTCCCTCTCACAGGGAATAGGTCCGCTTGGGGGAATTCTATGTATGGTCACCCTCGTAAGGGGAGTAAGGCGTCCAGCAATAGATAGATAGATAGTAGTTATGTATTTAACCAATAAGTATCGACAAATCAGTTGCTAAAGGATTCAAGTTACCATCAGCTGAAATAAAACTGACTATAGTAATGTTGCCCGATCAGCCTTATATTTGTGTACTAACCTGTGTATTAAAGACAGGAGCCTTACACAGGACCATGAGACAGATAAAGCCTTCCCAACATACAGTAGTCTCTCTCATTATTTTATAAAACTATAAGGCTGGAGGGACCTTTGTGACCCTGGTCTCTGGGTCTTCTCCTGGGTGACCTAGATGTGTGTGAATTTGTATTTTGTTTTTGTGTGTTCATTGTTTTCTGTTGTGTTGTCCATATTCGGGCTCTGTCTTGAGTCCCCCCCCCCCCAAAAAAAAAATAAAAAAATAAAATAAAAGTGGGGAATGGGTCTGGGTAAATAAATACAAATACAAATACATGTACAGTACTGTACCAACCTGTATATTACTCATGACATGAGCCTTAGGAAGAAGCGCGGGTGGACATATGAAGCCTCGAGCCGCCTCCCTGAGAGCTTCTGCCATAGCCTGCCCTCCCCACAACTTGTCCCCACCCAGGTACAACACTTGGGCCAACGAGCGAGACAGGACACACGGACGGCTCTCAGAAAAATTCTCAATAAATTCCTGTTGAAAAAGAACATGAATTAACAGCAATGCCACTATGTTTACCAGTACATTAAAGTCGCATCCTATCCTATTAATAGTAAATCAATTTTTGTTTGTGCAACTGCTATGTATTCCCATTGAAAGATGCAGGTTTCTAAGTCGTCCAGATTCAGAGGTGGACAATGCCACTAACTGGGAGGGTGGTTATCTTTGTTGCATCTCCCTGACCAGGACTTGAACCCACAATTTCTGTGGAGTTGGCTTGCCAGTTGCGCACCTTACCAACCAAGTTATTTCTATTAAGTTTCATGTTTCCATTCATATTGCAATAACGAATACGAACTAACCAGGGCTGAGTGGAAGGTGGTACAATGAGTGATCTTGGTGATGTGCCTGAGGCGGGTGACCATCTCCTCCAGGTAGTGCATGGCCTCCTTGCGAGTGCGCAGGCGGGTGTACCGGGGGAAGGTCGGGGGCAAGAGGCGCTGGTTCACCAAAGGTTCGAACCCCATGATCACCGGGTAGTCCACTGGGGGAATAACGACGGCTAGTCAAAATATGACAAAAGAGCTGTAACTATGGCATGCCTCTTAACGATGAACAATTAAATTAAGACACATGAGCAGTAATTTTGCATCCTAGAGTTTTTATGTTAAGGATACTCAGACTTACACATAAAAACATGAACAAATATTGAATTAAAAAGGAGAGAAAATACAATATAATTCCTATAACCCGGTATTACATAACATACTGTACATAGAAGTCCAACGCCTCACTTTCAAACTAATGAGAGAGGGGGAGGGGGCCCTGTCAGAAAGTGTGAGACTTCTCAGTCTTTCAGATTTTCACCTTTCTTTCATATAAAGTCAGAAATATCAAGATAAACCTCAGAAAAACTAACGTAAACAGTAGTATAAAGTTTGGATATTTATCCCTGGGGGTAAGGGGTTCGAATATGCCTCACGTGCCTCCTGCGTGTTGTAAAAGGCCACTAAATAGGTTAGGTCGGTTAGGCTTCAGACCCTCCACCCGGAAAAAATCTGTAGTAACAAATAAACGAACAGTTGGCCTCGAACACGGACGGACCTACTGTTGACGAACTTCGACCGGGATTGGCAATTGGAATGTAAGAGGTGTGAATGATGACGCAAAAGAGAGAGAGGTTCTGGAAGTGTTAGCAAATACCAGCCTGGATGTATGCGGAATGACTAAGACCAAATGGAAGGGTACATGTGTGAAAGAATGGGAGTATGGAATAGATGTGTGTGCTGGAGTGAATGAGAATGAGAGAGCGAAAGAAGGTGCATATTTGTTTGTAAGTAAGAAGTGGAAGGAGCGTGTAAGGGACTATGGTTCTGTGGGTGCAAGGATTGTGTAGGTAAGAATGAAAGTAGGAATACGAACGTGGGTGGTCGTGTGTGTGTATGCTCTGACAGAGGAGTTCTGGGTGAATGTTGAAGCGTGCCTGGATAAGTTTGGTAAGAGCTAAAGAATATTTCTGATTGGGAATATGAATCGGAAGGTGGGTAATAGTCAAGTTGATGGGAGGGTGTGGTATACCAACAGAGGTAGATGGAAATGGTAGTGCACTTGTGGACGTAAGTTTTATTTGTTATTCTTGTTTCTATATTCCAACTACTCCCTCTTGGGCATAGGCTAAGAGCCTGCACTCAACCGCTGAACACGGTGAATCCCGTGAGGTCTTGTTCCAGTCTAGGGAGTGAGACATACGAAGCACCCCGGCTCGAAGCAATCCCATCTCTGAAGCCGCTCCGCCTCTGCGCTTCACAGTCTCATTCCCCAGACTCGGACCCTCACTCTCAGTACGCCACCTATTGAGCAATTAACTCACTAGGCATTGCCCCCCTGTAGCATATTTTGAATATGGGAAAATTCATACAGTGCTATTTAATCAGGGAACAATGAGGGTATTTTTTTTGGCATTTCGGTGTGCTGTGGTAATGCACTGAAACTAGGTACAGCACAAATTCCATCCCAATAATATCTTCCCATTGACATATTGGGATTCGAACCCAGGTCCATTGGATTACCAGTCCAGTGGCAAGACCACTCTGCCACACCTCCTGGGGAGGAGGCTGTTGATAGCCAACACCTTCTTCCGACACAGAATGATTACACATGGAAAGTGGAGTGGAGGAAGGAGAGAGAGACAGTGGAACGAAAGGCACTGATTGATTATATATGTGTGGATGAACGAATGAAGAATGCTGTGCTAGATGCTAGGGTATATAGGGGTATGGGGGGTTGTCTGACCATTATGTAGTAGTAGCTAAAATTAGGATACAGAAGAAGAGGGTGAGAGCTAGAGGAAGGTGGAGTGTCGAAGAGGGTGGAAAAGTTACGAGGTGGAGTGTCAAAGAGGGTGGAGAGGTTACAGGAGGATGGGATCAGGGAAGAATTCAAGAGAGCAGTAGAAAGATGACAAGGTAGGTTTGACTTGGAGGGTATGGAGGAAGTGGAAGAGGTGAGCAAAGTGTTTAAGGTAGAGATATGTGCAGTATGTGAGGAGGTATGTGGAGTTAGGAGAAGAGGGAGGGGAGTGAAGGGTACAGCATGGTGGACTGCAGAGGTAAAACTAGCTGTTGAAGATAAGAAGAAAGCATATAGAAAGTGGTTGGGTAGTACAGGGGATGAAGATTTGGAGAGACAGAAAAGGGAAAGGTACTTGGAGAAAAAGAGAGTGGTGAAGAGAGTAGTGAAAGAAAGTAAGAGAAGAGTAGATGAGGAATTTGGAAGGAATCTAAGTGTAAAATGGAGGGAGTGTAAAACACTGTTCAGGAAAGAGGTCAAGAAAGTTAGGGAAGGTAGCAAGGGTGTGAAAGATAAGAATGGGCGAGTGTTAGCCGAGAAGCAAGAGAGAGTTGAGAGATGGAGGGAGGACTTCAACGAATTGTTGAACGTAAGGAATGAAACATCAGCAAACATAGTTGGATGGGGTATGGGAGGGAGAAGTAGTGGAGGCGGAGGAGGTAGGGATCAGGTCAGAAATGTGTGAAGCCATGAAAAGAGTGAAGATGGGGAATGCATCAGGAATACAGTAAACTCTCTTTTATCCAAAAATCATGAGTCTTGACATTTTGGATAAGCAATTTTTACGGATAAAAGAGTCCCTCTACAGTATATAGAACTAAATATGTGTACAAATAGCAAAATATACAGTTTTCAATGCACTAAAAACTATTTCTAGGTTGTTTTAACTTCAAATTATCATCTAATTCAAGCCATGTCTACTTCAGAGGGGATAAATTAATGCAATTAAGCACTCAGAGAGGCTTAAATAAGTGAAAACTAATGAAAACTATGGATAGCAAAAACTTTGGTTAACTGAAATTTTTGTATAGAGTATATGAATTTTGGATAAACGGGAGTTTACTGTAGATGGAGTGTGAGGGGAAATGCTGAGGTATGGTGGTGAGATTGTGATCGAATGGGTATGGAAAAAAGTGTAAATTAGCATGGGAGAAGGGAAGTGTGCCTGATGAATGGAAGACAAGCATAATAGTCCCCCTGTATAAGGGTAAAAGGGAAAGAGCAGTGTGTGGTAATCACAGGGGGATATGTCTTCTAAGCGTAGTAGGGAAGATGTACAGTAGGATAGTGATCGAGAGAGTGAGCGAGAACGGAGAAATGGGTAGGTGACGAGCAGGGCGAGTATAGGAGGGGAAGAGGATGTGTAGACCAGATTTTTGCCTTAAAATATGATGTGGAGAAATATCTGGAGAAGGGACAAAAGTTGTATGCTGCCTTTATGGATTTGCAGAAGGCCTATGACAGAGTTGATAGAGAAGGTCCGTGGAAAGTAATGAGAATATACGAGTAGATAGCAAGTTGCTGAAAGCAGTGAAGAGCACGAGGGTGCAAAGGTGTCAGTAAATGTGGAGAATGAAGAGAGCAAGTTCTTTGATCTGAAAGTTGAGTTAAAGCAAGGGTGTGTGATGTCGCCATAGTTAGTTAGTTATGTAAAGCAGATTAACCAGACCACTGAGGTCCATACGGAACTCTCATCCATAGTTGTTCAGTATATATATGGAATTATGGATGGGGGTCATGAAAGAAATATAAGGAAGAGCAGTGGATGTTGGTGTACCGCTAAGGGAAGGAAACAAGTGGAAGTTGCCTGTACTGCTGTTTGTCGATGATACAGTTCTGATGAGCAATAGTGAATGGGAGTCTTAGCTGGGGACCCCAAATGGACCTAGGTTTCTAGGTCTTTTTCCTGAGCGACCTAGATGTGTGTGATTTTTTTATTTTGTTTTTATGTTGAACACAGCATAAAAAGTCCTATTCGGGCTCTGTCTTGAGTTGGCCACCCCCAGCTATGGGGTATGTACCTGAGTGTATACATACATACATACGATACTGTACAAGTTTAAAGACCGTTTTGTCCATAGAGAGTGTGGTTACAGATTCACATTCTACATACAGTACATACTGTATATACATAAAATTGCAAAACAAAATAATGAACTAAGCTACCTCTCATTAACGAAACTAGATGGGAAAAGTCCCTAATGAATACTATCTGCCAATGTCTATTTGTTGTATAGCCTATTTATTTTTTGATCAGTTCTTTTGCATTTATTTTGTGTCGTCCCAGTTTTAGTTTGTTTATTTTGCAAGTTTTACATTATAATTTATTATTTGTTTGTTTTATATTAGCTTAACCAGACCACTGAGCTCCACAAAAGAAACAACAACAACAACTCTCATAGGGCTGGCCCGAAGGATTTGATCAAGATATATAACTAAACAAGTCAAGATAGATAGGGAAGGGCAGGAGGGGAACAAATCGAGGAAGGTGAAGACACGCAGACATTTCTCGCCATTTCACCAGTTCAGCCTGACCCCATGAGCTCCACAGCAGAGCTGTGGGGCCGAAGGATAAGGCAAGAAATGCTACACCGCAACACCAACCAAAAAGTGATCAGGGCGAAGAATGAGAGATCAGGTCGAAAGTAGAAAGAAAAAATCACAGCGAGATGCAAAATAAAAATGCACTACTGAAGGGAATCGAGTCAGCTCGGTCGCAGCACCGACCGAAGAGACAAATCAGGTCAGGAGCCTAATACCTAGCCAGGCCATGGAGGCCCATGATAACTTACAGTTCTTACAGTATTCATACAGTAGATCCTCTGGAAAAAGGCAAACTAGGCCTGTGTATCCTTACCTTTAGATACCTTTAGATGTGTTCGCCGCTCTTCTAGCGGCACCAAGGAGCGCGACGCCCCTCGTTATGGGTGGTGATTTGGTGCAGTAGACTGTTTGAAGCGACAGCTCAGTACCAGTACTTGCACTGCTGCGGTCGTTCACGGTGTTGGCGGCGGCGGTAGCAGACGCAACATTTTTACTATTCTGTATTTTTGTTTTATAATCAAACTTCAAATCTTGTCTTCCCCATGCTTTATCAAGATTACTTTCAAACTCCCTTATTGATTCGGAATCGACTACATACTGGGGCAGTGCGTTCCACTCATTTACCACTCTATCACAAAATGAGTTCTTCGCCTTCTCAAGCCTATTTCTTTCTTTGTAAATTTTCTTAGAGTGTCCTCTCGTTCTTGTTCCCTCTTACCTTTATTTCCCTCTTCATCTTTGGGCTGCTTGGGTCTAAGTCCTCGGCTGATAGTGTTCTGCATGATACACACCAACTCTGTGCAGGAAGCCAGACACCTCTCAGCCTCAGGGATAGACACTGCCTCTCTCCTCATGATAGCGGCCAGAGCAGCATAAAACAATCGCATGAAACGAATTCTGGAGAAAAGGGCCACTGCATCCTCATGCTGTAGAAGAGCAGGATATCCAAATAAGAAGAAATATACAGTACTAAGGTAAATTAACAGCAGATTGTCTATATTTCCTTTGAAGAATATGGTATCTAATCTCCCCTAATGTACTCGTGCATCGTAATCATCATTATCTCCGACGCCTTGCTTTCCCCTGAGAAACCCCCACTAAAGGATGGCCATGACAGAAATGCCTCCAGGCTACTTTGTCAAGACATGCTTCCTTTGCCCGTGCCACAATGCCTCTTCCACTACAGGGAAGTGTTTCCTCAATATATTATTTCACTTTCTTTTCCCATACCATAGGTGGTCTTCCACTATTAGCTGCTCCACTCACCTGACTCCCATACTGTACTCATACATGATACCATTATTGTACAAACTCTATAGTATTTTTCAGTCACTAATATGTACTTTAATCCTTTCACGCATTTATGACGCAGAGGTTGCCAGATTAGCAATAAGAAATAGAGTTCTCTCACTCTTATAATTACCTCTCCAAAATTAGTTTTCTGCCCACAGCTAACTCAAAGACAACTGCAGAGGTTGAAGTAACTAAACTAAAGGTTTCTAAATACCCCTGATGGTAACAAAGGCTTTAAAGTATCCCCAATAGGCTCAAAATCGCGTCATATGTCGGAGAGGGTTAATTAACCATTGTAATTGAATATTTAGGCTGTGGGCTGGTCTTATTAGAATGGTGATTAAGCGTAACGTGTATACCATAACTTAAGAAATATGTATTATATGTATGTATGCATAATTATGTACTATACCGTACTGCTGTACAGCTGCCTATACTGCTGTTTGCGGATGATACAGTTCTGATGAGCGATAATGAATGGGAGTTGCAGGGTCTGGTAAATGAGTTTGGAACAGTGTGCGAAAAACGGAATTTGAAGGTAAATGCAGGGAAGAGCAAGGTTATGGTCTTCGAAAGGGGTGAAGTCACAGAGTGTGAGGTGAAGTTGAACGGTCAAGCTATGGAGATTGTCAGCTTTTTTAAGTATCTGGGAAGTGTCTTGATTAACCCTTGGTTCCCGGCTACGCATTCTATAATATATCCCCGAAACCTGGGGGATTTGGCCGAAAAAACGTCTCTCCTAGGCTACCGTATCTGTTATTTTGACTGCTTCCGCATTCCCGCGCATCCTCAAGCATAGATGTTTCATACCTGTAGAATGGTGCTGAGTAGAGCTCTCCAAGTCAACTGGTTCAGTTGTGCTGACAATTTCCGTGGAGAGAACTTTGTGGCGATGTCAGCCATATTAGCCACTTTTCACTACTAAAACGTCAACATACAGCCACACAAGAACAAACTACGCCTCTCCTTCTTGTGTTCGGAGGTGCGCGGCGTCGGTCCAACCGGCTGTGTTTATATGCGTCGGACGGACGCCTTTCAAAACAAGCTTACAGGCTTTCAAGCTGCCGGAGCCTCAGAGCCCTTCCGGGGTCTGCGGGCTGCGTTTGTTATGGGTGCCTCAGAGCCCAACTGGGTCTGGTGGGTTATTAAAGATGGGACTATGGATGAAGAAGTGCGGGAGAGGGTGCAACAGGGGAAGAGGGTTGTAGGAACGTTGAAAACAGTAACAAGAAATAGAGTGGTCAGTATGGAAGTGAAGAAGTCCTTGCATGACAGTGTGGTAATCCCGACACTAACTTAAGGAAGCGAAGCATGGACGTTCGGGAAGAGACTCAGACCAAGAGTGAGAGCGGTGGAAATGAGTTACTTGAGAAGTGCATGCGGAGTTACATGGAGGGATAGACAGACAAATGAGGAAGTAAGAAGGAGGTGTGGTGTGGAGGTAGATGTGCTGGAAAGTGTGAAAAGGAACAACTTGAGATGCTTTGGCCATATGGAACGTATGGAAAGCGAGAGATTGACTAAGAGGGTGTACGAGAGCGAGGTGGAAGGACAGAGAGGGAGAGGTGCACCGAGGGAGAGGTGGAAGGATGGAGTAAGGAAGTATATGAATGAAGGCGGTGCTGGTTGGGAGGAGGGGCGTCGACTGACTGGGGACAGAGGTGCATGGGGGCGGTTCGTTCGTGGCCACCCCTTCGGGGACCGCGGCGTCAGGCAATAGATAGATAGATAGATGCATGTACTCTGGTGCTTAGATTAATATTACTGTACTGTACTACTGTAGGCAATAAAATGTGTGGATAAAATGAGATACCGGTACCTGTTTCTGCATCTTGGGGTCCCACGGTTCCCCTTGTCTGTTGCGTGTGGCCTTGACAGCGCGTTGCAGCTCCTCCTCCACCTCCCTCATCATGCCTCCCGCCCGCACCTCGGATACCTCAGAACACACCCCGTATCCATACAAGGCTGGCTGGAAGTCCTCCTCTTCAAATACTCCCGCACTGAGAAATACAAAGCAATAGTGAACATACATTCTTAACCCCAACAGTAGGATGTCATCATTCTAATATTATTACGACTAACACTAGATTAATTTGAGCTTAAGAATAACAGCTAGATATTAAAGCAGGCTGGTAAATGAGAGACTTTTCATATCCAGTCTCAAAACTAAGTCCCTTGTTTTCAGTTATTACTATTTAATATACAGTTAAAGTATGCTTCATAGTTCCTGTACTTCCCAAACTGACTAATTCCTTGAACATGACGATAGTGCATTGTTATATGTGCGATTAGTTTGCTTGGGAACCAGATTAACTTGCTCATGTAGTGATGTACACCCTATGTGGTGGATTGTGTTCCTTTATTTTATTAAGCGTTATTTCCACATAGCAATTTTGATTAGTTCCTTTGCGTTTATCTTGCGTCGTCCCAGTTTTGGTTTGTTTATTTTGCAAGTTTTACTTTATAATCACCTGGAGGTGATTGTTTGGCCAAAACAATGCAACTTCATACAGTACAGATTTTCCCGTATTCTCTCTTACTCAATTCTGTCTTGAAACAACTTTGCCCCTGTTTGCCACCCAGGATTAAAGGGGTAAATATGATCTTATTGAACGTCAAGACTCTTACAGGTCCTTCCGAATATGCATACAATCATATAAGAAATGGTATCAACACATCTTTTGATTATGAGCCAAGTATGCTACCGATTGCACCGCAGGCTATTTTCTTGAGTGTTCTCATTTCATACAGATATATGACTAAAATAGCATCATTAATATAGCTCTGTAATGGCAAGACTGTACCTACCTATGAACAATATTATTAATAATGGCTATAAGCTTGAGAGTTTGGATGGAGAAGGCTCTGAGTGCCCGGTCCTCGATGCTGAGCGGCTTGTGGAGGTAGAGGCAGGTAAGGATGGTCTGAGCTGCTGAGTGTCCCTCCAGCCACGTCACCAGACAGGCCAGCATAGAGTCCATGATCCCCACTAGCTCCTCCATCGTCAGGTTGTTTAGTTTCAGTGCACCAGCCTGTATGGTAGAGATACAGTTGTGTTATGTGTGTGTGTGTGTGTGAAAGAGATAGTAGAGAGAGATACTAGACTGAGTGAGAAAGAGTACAGGTCTCCCTCGATTTACGATTGGGTTACATTCCTGAAAACCCGATCTTAAATAGAAAAATTGTATAGCGAACCCTAACATTAATTGGGTAAATGGGGATGCGTTCCCGAACCAGCTAAAACACAAACACCTAAAAACCTATAATAATATCGTAAATTGGGGCATCAGATCAGAGAGTGAGGGAGACCTGTATTGAGAAGAGTAAACTAAGTTAGAAAGAAGAGAAAGAGTATAGAAGAAAAAGAATATAGTGAGGTACTGGTATAGACAGTTAAGGATGGTCTGAGCCGCTGTCATCAGTCAGGTCAGCATAAAGTCAATGATCCCCAGTATAATGTTTCAAATAAGTAGGCAAAAACTCTTGAATGCTAACCAATATATATCAAAAACTACTTGAGTTAAACAAAACAAAAATAACAAGTAGCTATGCATAAAATAGATTTGTTAAATTGTCACTTCATTAAATCATATTACTAACATCTTAAAGCGTGCAATATGCTATAGCTAAAGTATAATATCAGTCTTATCATATACTATATAATATGGTACTATAAAGTTATACCTTAACAGCTTGATCAAAGTTGAGAACTTTCTTTCCTCTGTTGCACATCATCCCTGCATCCATTTTAGGGTCCATCATTTCAATTGCAGACATGGCTTCAAAAAGTCCAAATATATCATCATGCAGAAGTTCACCCAACTGTAGATCTGGAATAGATAAATGGCATAGATTAGTTATAAGATTAGCTACGGGTCTCCCAACAAACTGAAATGATGGTCTAAATAAGCTCTGATGGCTTTTTGTCAACTGTAAATAGGCCTATGTCATGCATCATGTACGATAATGTAATGTTACAAAAAGGCCTAACGGTACCGGTACAGATAACTTATATTCAAGGGCGGGTGCCCGACCCCGAAAGGGGTTGAAATAGGGGAGCTATCCCCCCGCCAAAGGCGGCTTTCTAGGGCCTTTCCTAGCTGATGCTGAGAGGATTGGGTTCTAGTCATGTGGTGATGGGCTGGTCTATCAGAGTGAGAACTGAGCGATCTCTGCCATACCCATAGCATACTCTGACTGTTTCTTTAACTTATATATTTTCTAGATCTCAAGTGACGGCGCCTCTTCCGTGGATTGACCTCCCAATCTACCAAGATTGGAAGCCAAAGCGTCACATTTTTCCCTTGCCCCTCAACTTTCTCTTCATAATTGCTGAGGGGCACAGGGCCCTGGGTGGGGCTTTGGTTTCCCGGGCGTTTCCGCACCCTCCTCAGCTCCCCGCCATGGAGTGGCTTCGGTCACCCAAGCTTTATTGTGGTCGGCAGGGAGGGTTCTGTGGGGGCGCTCGGTTATGGCCTTGGGGCTGTTCGGCCAGGCAGCTTGGGGAACAACAACAACAACAACTTATATTCAATAGTCAGTCAATTCTTTATTTCATGAAAAGCTATACATAGTAACTTTTTACATATTTACAGATACAATTAAAATTAAAGGTAAACATGAACGCATTGTTGGTTCATGATTTTGAACGTACATAATTCTTGCCTTCACTGCTTCAATGTCATTGTCTTTTAAACAATTGATACTGTATACTGCATTTAAAATATTATTTACTTCATTAGTTAAATACAAGCTATTAGATACGGTACATCCACTAAACTGCACTGGGAATGGTAGTGCACTTGTGGACGTATGTGTGGGGAGGAGGCTGTGGATAGCCAACACCTTCTTCCGACACAGAATAATCCACAGGTACACGTGGAAACGGATGTTGACGATGAAGGATAAGACAGTGGTGGAACGAAAGTCATTGATTGATTATGTATGTGTGGATGAACGAATGAAGAAATCTGTGATGGATGCTAGGGTGTATAGGGGTATTGGAGGGGGTCTGTCTGATCATTATGTAGTGGTAGCTAAGGTTAGGATACAAAAGAAGTGGGTGAGGGGAGCTGGAGGGAGGCGAGAGGAGGGTGGAATGGTGAGGAGGGTGGAGAGGTTGCAGGAGGAAGTCAGGGAGGAGTACAGGAGAGCAGTGGAAAGACGACTAGGTGGGTTCGACCTGGAAGTTATGGAGGAAGTGGAGGAGATGAGCAAGGTGTTTAAGGATGAGATCTGTGCAGCATGTGAGGAGGTGTGGAGTGAGGAGAAGAGGGAGGGGAGTGAAAGGTACAGCATGGTGGACAGAAGAGGTAAGAATAGCTGTGAAAGAAAAGAAGAAAGCATATAGAGAGTAGTTGGGTAGTAGAGGGAATGAAGATTTCGAGAGACAGAAACGAGCGAGGTACGTGGAGAGTAAGAGGGTGGTGAAGAGAGTAGTGAAGGAAAGTAAGAGAAGAGTAGAATGAGGAATTTGGAAGGAATCTGAGTGTAAAATGGAGGGAGAGTAAGAAACTGTTCTGGAAAGAAGTCCAGAAAGTTAGGGAAGGTAGCAAGGGAAACAGTAAGGGTGTGAAAGATAAGAATGGGAGAATGCTAGCCGAAAAGCAAGAGAGAGTCGAAAGATGGAGGGAGTACTTCAATGAGTTGCTAAATGTAAGGAATGAAGAGCCAGCAAACATAGCTGGATATGGTATGGGAGGGAGAAGAAGAGAAGTAGTGGAGGAGGAGGTGGGGATCAGGAGGTCAGACGTGTGGGAAGCCATGAAAAGAGTGAAGTTGGGGAAAGCACCAGGAACAGATGGAGTGTGTGGGGAAATGTTGAGGTATGGTGGTGAGATAGTGATAGAATGGGTATGGAAAATGTGCAAACTAGCATGGGAGAAGGGGAGTGCACCCGATGACTGGAAGACTGGCATAATAGTCCCCCTATATAAGGGGAAAGAGGAGTGTGTGGTAACCACCGATGAATATGTCTTCTAAGCGTAGTAGGGAAGGTATACAGTAGGGTAGTGATTGAGAGAGTGAGAGTGAGAACGGAGAAATGGATAGGCGACGAGCAGGGAGGTTTTAGGAAGGGAAGAGGATGTGTAGATCAGATTTTTACCCTGAATTGTGTTGTGGAGAAATATCTGGAGAAGAAACAAAAGGTGTATGTTGCCTTTATGGACTTAGAGAAGGCCTATGACAGAGTGGATAGAGAAGGTTTGTGGAAAGTACTTAGAATATATGGAGTAGAGGGCAAGTTGCTGAAAGCAGTGAAGCGAATGTATGAGGGTGCAAAGGCGGCAGTACGTGTGGAGAGTGAGCAGAGCGAGTTCTTTGACCTGAATGTTGGTTTGAAACAGGGGTGTGTGATGTCCCCCGTGGTTGTTTACTGTATATATGGATGGAGTCATGAAAGAAATACTATCAAGAGCAGTGGATGTTGGTGTATTGCTGAAAAGGGAGGGAATTGAGTGGAAGCTACCTATACTGCTGTTTGCAGATGATACAGTTCTGATGAGTGATAATGAATGGGAGTTGCAGGGTCTGGTAAATGAGTTTGGAACAGTGTGCGAAAAACGGAATTTGAAGGTAAATGCGGGGAAGAGCAAGGTTATGGTCTTCGAAAGGGGTGAAGTCACAGTGTGAGGTGAAGCTGAACGGTCAGGCTATGGAGATCGTCAACTCTTTTAAGTATCTGGGCAGTGTGTTGAATAAAGATGGGACTATGGATGAAGAAGTGCAGGAGAGGGTACAACAGGGGGAAGAGGGTTGTAGGAACGCTAAAAGCAGTAACAAGAAATAGGGTGGTCAGTATGGAAGTGAAGAAGTCCTTGCATGAGTGTGGTAATCCCGACACTGACTTACGGAAGCGAAGCATGGACGTTGGTTGAGAGACTCAGACCAAGAGTGAGAGCAGTGGAAATGAATTACTTAAGGAGTGCGGAGTTACATGGAGGGATAGACAGACTTATGAGGAAGTAAGAAGGAGGTGTGGTGTGGAGGTAGATGTGCTGGAAAGTGTGAAAAGGAACAACTTGAGATGGTTCGGCCATATGGAACGTATGGAAAGCGAGAGAATGACTAAGAGGGTGTACGAGAGCGAGGTGGAGGGACAGAGAGGGAGAGGTAGACCGAATGAGAGGTGGAAGGATGGAGTGAGGAAGTACATGAACGAAGGCGGTGCTGGTTGGGGGGAGGGGCGTCGACTGACTGGGGACAGAGGTGCATGGGGGCGGTTCGTTCGTGGCCATCCCTTCGGGGATCACGGCGTCAGGCAATAGATAGATACTGTATGCTGCATTTAAAATATTATTTACTTCATTAGTTAAATACAAGCTATTAGATACATCCACTAAACTGTTTTCAAGAAATTTACAAGGATGGGTAATCATTCTATTTGCAAATCTTATTTGATTCCAGTTCATCAAATGGTTAAAAGTCATTAGGCCAGCAAGTTGACAAGCTTTATGGTTACTTTCCCAGTATTTTAGTCCTAACATTTTCTTGATTGCCTTATGATAACCAATAGCAAATTGCTTAAAGGGAACATTACACTTTCTATTACAGTACCATAGTTCTGTTCCATACAGGCTTAAGCAGTAGCTGGTAAACAGTTTAATAAACACATCAAAACTGACTCGTGAATTTTTTTTGCAAAATGCAATTAAACTCGTTATAAAATTTATTTCTACATCTTATCAAGTCCTTATCATTATTCAGATTACTAAGACAAATCCAAGATGCTTATGTTCATTAACATTGCTAAGCTTCTCGCAATTTAATATCATAGTGGGGCCTAATAATTTAGAGTTATCAGCTCTGAATAACATACACACTGACTTAGTATATTATCCAATATCGTCTAGCATTAGCTTCTTTTTCTAATATATTCACACATGTTGCTCTTTGAGGACAAGAGCCAGAAACCAGGTCATCAAAACTACATTACTCATTTTATCCCAGCCTGCAACCAACTTTACTTTTTGTAAATTTGGCTATTATCAATCAATGTATACATTAACTAGATAATTAATGTAGTAGGATTATAGTTTTCAGGATAGTGAACAGCATAAAACACATCTTGATAGGCTACGTCATCAATTTAATTTTCATTTGTGTTTGGACAGGCCGAACCGTCCTTGAAATTTACTATTTTTGGACCACGAAGCCACTAACTGTTGAATTTTTTTTTGTTGATAAAAATGGCTATGAGTAGTAGTGTACGGTAGCAGGGAAGAACTCAGAAGTAATGTTCACCCAGTGTAGGACTTCAGGTCTAGGAGGCAGTGCTGAAAAGAAAAAAAAATTAGGTACAGCATAACATACGGTATGTAAGGGGCAACCAATTAAAATCTGGGTACTTATAACCGAAATACCACTAATATCCCAAATTTGAGGCTATTATAGAATAAGGATATTGCAAAGATTCATATAAAATGTGTTTCAACCTCTGGAGACATTTTATGTGCACTTATAAAGTACTGTAAAAAACAAAACAAATCTCCCTATTGAAACACTAAAAAGCATTGGGGACACTTTAATAATGATAATATGAGACGAAATAAAGACACCCGTTGCGTTTGTGGAAGTAGCGTCGCTTTGTTTACTTTATGCTCGGAGTGACTTCCCGGTCCCGCCTTGCCAGTCGACTTAAAATGGCTAAGCTTATAACCATTGTTGGGTAAATGTTTTGATAAAAACTTCGTTATAGGGCGGGGATACGGACAGGGTTGAGGGGGGCTCTGGGGAGTTTAGACCGTCGCGGAGACGGGTTACTTTTTCGTTAGGTTAGGTTAGGTTAGGGTAATGTTAAAATACTAAAACAAGACGGTCCCTCGGTATTAAACAACACTGTATATCAAATAAATAAAAAACAACAACAACATTACCTGAAAACTCTTATCTGGTTGGTGATAATTTTTTATATAAAAAAAAAAAATCCAGTTTCCGCGTCTGGTGAACCATCCAAAAAACACGCTAAAAGGCTTGTTTTGAAGGGGGAGGTGGTGGGGGGGTAGTGGGGGAGGGGTAGTATAACTGTAGATTGGTCAATATACAGGAGGCGCTACAATAGGTAGCAAAATTATAATGGTAGTTTTGGGTTCCTATCATCATATGCTTCATTTATATATACTTTTTATCCCCGGGAAAAAACCAAAAATCTTGGGTTTTTTATTTTTTCTTGGATTTTTTTTTTTTTTTTTTTATTAACCTACCCAAAAACCTAAACTAACCTAACCTAAATGTATTTGGGGCTATTAGGTTAGGTTTGGTTAGGTTTTTTGGTTAGGTTAATGACCAAAACAAAAAATCCCAAGAAAATAAATGAAAAATCCCAAGATTTTTTTTTTTTTTTTCCCCGGGGATAAAAAGTATATAGAAATGAAGCATATGATGATAGGAACCCAAAACTACCATTAGAATTTTGCTACCTATATTGTAGCGCCTCCTGTATATTGACCGTAGATTTACCTAAAATTGTACCAATTATTACCTCTATCCTCTGTAACTCAAAAAGGGTTAGAGCAAATTGGCTGCAAATTTCAACATCTAGGCCTATTCCTTGACTGACTTCCCAAATGGTAGAAATATTAGCTCGATTACTCTAGTAATTTTGTAGTTACAGAGGTTAGTCATGATTTCTCGCATCTCGCCTACTTAGCCTACAGCGAATAGACTAGGCCTAGCTTACCCTACTGGTTAAGCCAGATAGCTAGGGCAATGGGCATAGGCCAACTCCTCAAATTTCCAATTTATTTTCGCTGATGAGCAGGACAGAAATCTGAAGGTAGGCCTACACTATTGTAGCCAACGTGCATGGTCCTATTCAATCAAGGAACTTAGCATCATCAGCCTTCGGGATAGATATACATTACTCTAATAACACCAAATGGGTAAATGAAGTATTAATTACCACAGCTTGCGATGTCACTGGACGTTTCCACGTCATGGATTTATCAATGTTTATAACTGCTACAACAAACACACTGGCAGTCTACAATACCAAAAGCTGAAGTGTCTGTAGCATAACAAGTGTACCTGATTGTAGGGGTAAACTCATTCCTTTCCAAAGATGTCTCGGCGCTGCTCGCTGCCATCTTCAATGTTTACATCGGCCTCTACTCCATTACTCGCTCTGTCCGATTCCCTTTATTTTTCCTGCTAATTTTGCTATTAAGTTTTCTTTGCCATACTTGATCATATAGGTTGAAATAAAACAAATAATCTTACATAAAATATAGTGTTCTACGTATCAAACTTCTCATTTTATATGCAGACCAACACATTCGGACATCTTTTCAGGGAGGACATTTTTAAATGTTCGTCAGGATCCTTGGGGGCGGTGGCCTGTCAAATTTTGTGGGGTCATTGGTAGCACGCTCATCTAGAACATAAGAACATAAGAAAATGGGAGTCTGCAAAAAGCCGATCGGCCCACACAAGGCAGATCCCTGTCACACCCAACCGCAATTACGGGTGCCCAACCCCGAAAAGGGTTGAAATAGGGGAGCTATCCCCCCGCCAAAGGCGGCTTTCTAGGGCCTTTCCTAGCTGATGCTGAGAGGATTGGGTTCTAGTCATGTGGTGATGGGCTGGTCTATCAGAGTGAGAACTGAGCGATCTCTGCCATACCCATAGTTTACTCTGACTCTTCCTTTTACTTATATATTTTCTAGATCTCAAGTGACGGCGTCACTTGCGTGGATTGACCTCCTAATCTACCAAGATTGGAAGCCAAAGCGTCACATCTTTCCTTTCCTTTCCTTCTCTTCATAATTGCTGAGGGGCACAGGGCCCTGGGTGGGGCTTTGGTTTCCCGGGCGTTTCCGCACCCTCCTCAGCTCCCCGCCATGGAGTGGCTAATTCGGTCACCCAGGCTTTATTGTGGTCGGCAGGGAGGGTTCTGTGGGGGCGCTCGGTTATGGCCTTGGCCTTGCTCGGGGCCTTGGGGCTGTTCGGCTAGGCAGCTTGGGGAAAAACAACAACAACAACATAACAACATAAGGTCATGAGATCGCGGGAAACTGCATATGGCCATACGGCCCACATGACGCAGCTCCCATTCACACCCAACCCATATCACCCATATGGGAATCCTACTTATGCTTAAAGCTTTCAACTGTTTCTGAGCTAATTACTGTTCTGGGCAGTGCATTCCACATGTTAACAACTCTATTTCCAAACCAGTGCTTTCCTATATCTTTCCTAAATCTAAACTTATCTAACTTGAAACCATTTGTGCGGGTTATGTCGCCGTTCTTTAGCTTTAACCCGTACAGCCCCAGCGACGCGCCTGGCGCGTCGGCGATGTATGTAACGCACAGCCCCAGAGACGCACCTGGCGCGTCACCCTAATTGCGCCGACCGTAACCTCAGGTGTAGCCACTCAAGAGGGCTCAGATTTGTATGGGAACTGTGTACGTATCCCACGCAACCGTGCCGATGGTTGAAAACTCTCAAAGTCCACGTGCGTGCGCGTGAGCGCGCAATAACCTGGTTTTTTGGGGTAATTGCCTTCAATTTTTTACTCTTTAAAATACGTTTTCGGGGGCTCTGTAGGACCATTCTTTAAGCTTTTTGAGCGGTTTTTCGTGGTTTTTCCTTCATTCCTAACCCATTCGCTATTGTTTCTGGAATAAAAACAATTTTTTGAAAACCGGCCGGGTTCTGGTGAACAAACATTACAAAACTAGCCGGGGCTGGACGGGTTAATACCTCATCTATATCGCCCTTATTTAAACCTTTTATCCATTTAAATACCTCTATCATGTCTCCCCTACATCTTCGTCTCTCTAGTGAGTGCAGGCCTAAGACTTTCAACCTCTCCTCATACGATAAATTTCTAATATTATGTATCTTTTTGGTCATTCTTCTTTGGACTGCCTCTAAAGGGTCGATATCCATTCTATAATAAGGGCACCAAAATTGAACAGCATAGTCTAAATGGGGTCTTACTAGAGCTAAGTATAGTTTAAGAAAACTTCAGCAGTCCTGTTGCTAACACTACTCCTAGTATGAATCCTAGAATTCTATTTGCCCTATTCCTAACACTTATCCACGTTTTTCTGGGTTCCAGATCATTACTAACGAGCACCCCCAGATCCTTCTCACACTCTGATTTATCCAATTCTACATTGTCTAGTTTGTATTTTGCATCTAAATTACGATTTCCATCCTTAATACCTTACATTTGTCTACATTGAAACTCATCTGCCAATTTATGGACCACTCGTGCAAGTGATCA